>CM062809.1:653918308-654518308 GCA_031772625.1 Pinus tabuliformis
TGTCCTCCACAAACCAAGCCGGTCTAAAGAGACAACTTTTCGACCTCCTAGACATGTATAAATACAAGGCCATTTGACCTCATTCATCACTCATCCATTACATCGATTTCTGTGCAAGAAGAAGAAGGAAAAATCAGTGAAAGTCAAAAGAGAGAGAGTGAAGTCAAAGGAGAGAGGATTATATTATTTTCTACCCTAGTTCTATTCACACATGTGAGTTTTTCTAAGGCAATTTATGTGTTGTTGTAGGCCTAAAATCTTAGGGGCCAAAATTTCAGGAGATGGCCAAATTTTAGAGATTTAACCAGCGTTGACTTTTGTTGACTTTGAATTTTTGAGGAGACTTGAATGAGGTATGACTTGGGATATTTGTGGCACTCTTGGTCTTTGTCTTAGGTCTTGGATATCTCACTTTGATCTGATTCTATAAGAAGAATATTTCTTGGGTTTTCCCTCTTGTGGGGTTTTGCCCTAGCTTGGAGCCTAATTTCTCATGTCCTTTGTCTCTTTGTGATCTTCATGTTTTGTACATTTTGGTAATAACTTGATGAAGAGAATATAAATTTAATAAGAAACAAGCAAACATTCACAAGTAATTATCAATTTAATGGAAATCTATCCTAATTTACAAGCATCTTGGTTTCTCAACATGGTATTACAACTAAGGTGAAGAGAGGGAAACTTGAAGATCACGTTTTGTTGGCACCTCTACAACAATCATTGTTGTGCCGGGTTTATCACTGTTTAATTTGACTAAACCACAAACATTTAATTGTCAACCAAGGTAGGTCTGTTTATTTCAAAGGTGTCTACACTATCTGTGCCGATACATAACAACCAAGGAAAGAAATGAAAGAAAATGTCATTGAACACAATTGTAGAACTTAAAGCACTCATGCAAAAATTAAAAAGACATTCTACAAGAATGAAATTCACTCATCACACTTCATGTTTTTCTCAAAGAACAAGCACGCCACACATCATTAGTAAAACTGTATCAACTGATTAAATATTATAGTTCTAACCAATCCTGTGTAACAACATATAATGAATCTGAAAACAGAAGTGCATCAATACTACAATTCATACAACAACATTAATGAATTCACACTTAAAATAAAGATAAACCAAACAACTAATCTACTACTACTGCAATCCCTGCTAAAGAGGAGGGCCCTTCCTCCCTAGCAGGGTGCAGGGATGAAATGGAAACTAGTTAAAATCTCAACACGAGATCTATATGAACATCACCAGAAGTGTTATGTATTAAAAATGACTGAAAATTACAAGATAAAAATGTCAATGTTGTTCCTGTGTTTCCGTTCCCTTTTCATGGAACCAAACCTTTTTATAAATTTTACAAGCCCCAAAAATTAGGGAACAGATCAGTCATGAGAATCTCACGATTCTCATGTCGATCAATATTAAAAGAAAAATAGAAAGCGATAAAAACAATTTTCAAATAAAAGACCAATTCAAGTTACACCATCTCCACAATCATAACCACTGAGATCCTTTGACCGTCCGTAGATAATTCATGATTCTTGACAACTGTCTTTGAAGACAACAACCATGGTCTTTGGCAGTTACGGTGTAACAACAACTCAAGGTGTAACAACAACTCGAGATGTAACAACAACTCAAGGTGTAACAACAACTCGAGATGTAACAACAACTCGAGGTGTAACAAAAAAACTTCGGACTGTAACAACAAATCCTTGAAGTGTAACAACAAGTAACAACAAAAACTACTCATCCTTAGTCCTTAGTTGTAGGCAACACTTGAAAGAAAAATAGCCAGAAAACTTCTTCCACAATTACCTTGGTTAGCCATCTCAAAAATACGTCACTTCATTCGATATTTAACGAAAGAACGAAAAATTATATGTTGATAAAGTATTGCTCTTATAACCAGGGAAAATGGTAATTGGGACATAAAGATCATAGGTTTATAGAGAGAGAATGATGAAAAATGGGGAACGAGGTGTCTAAGATATGCTTAAAAACTGCACCCAACAATCATATCACTTTTAAGACACACCCATAGTAGCTACTTTTGAGGACATTATTTGCAGCTATTATATATATTTCTATTAAAGGCTAAAGAAGAAGACTTGAAGATCATCATCATCCTTGTAGCAGCCATCAATCAAGGACATTCTTGGAAGCATAATCAATACTCTTGACAATTCCTCCTCATTTACAAGTAAGTTCTCCTCTATACTCTATGTCTGCAATGTAAAGTATATACCCTTGTTTGAGACTCTAGTATGAAGCATCTATCCAAAAGGTTTGTAGGCTGAATCCTAAAGGAGTTTAGACCAAGACTGAAATAATAAATCCTATGTCTCTTTGAAGCTAATCTCTAGACCAAGCTATGTGTTGAAGAACCTTAGAGTGATTCTTCTTAGGATGATAACAATGTGTGAAGTTCTTTTACAATTTTATCTTAGCTTGATATTCTTCTTCTTATTAGTGTGTGTGTTTGCTTCATCAAACTGGTACCAAAATAAAGAGAAAATAACACAAGATGTTGGCTTTCTTCCAGGGCCAAAACCTCTCCCTCTTGGAGAGGAAAACTCGAACACAATTATTCTTATAGAGATTCCAATTGACGAGTACCAAGACCTTGACGCTTGACCTACTAGGCCACTCCAAGACCAAGACATAAATCCTCTTCTTACTGTAGAGATCATCATGATCATTATTGCTGCTTCACTGAGATCATTATCATAGTGCCACAAAGGTTCTTGTAGTTGCACCATTCCTTGTACTTCCACCTAGATCACCATATCAACGAGGTCTTTTATACTTGCATGTGAGCTGCTACGAGATAGTGATCATGACCAAGACCATCTTGCTACTTCACCTTGATCTAGTGGAGAGATAGATCTTATTAGTCAAGGCCTTGCTATTTTTTATAATGTTGGTTATGATGATGATTATCAATCTAAACCACTTCTTATATGAATATTTCAATTTGAGAGTATCATGTTGTGTCATTATGAATACCTCCCTACTTATGTGGGAGTGTTGGAAATGTAACTAGTGTAAGTGTTCATAATGTAATTCAAATGTACTATTGACGTGTTCAAATTTGATCACTGGTGCCTACTATCACATCATGGGATGCTATGTCAATATTCGACACTACAATGGAGGCAAATATTAAGATAACTATGATTTTATTATTGGTATTTAAGGTGTAATTTTAGAAGATAGGTTTGAATTAGAAACCCAACATGATTGGGACTCTGTAGCTGAAGAAATCAACAAATAATGCAAGAGTCTAGCCAAATTTCTTTGGCGGAGCTTGCTCATGAACTGCGTGTTATATCATAATTGCTAACTAGTATATTTGGAGTCTTACCTTCGAACAATTGTATAGGGGAAATTGGATGATGGCTAGGACCATGGGAGCATCAGAATATTGTAAATAAGGCCAAGAAGAAGATAGGGGGCTATTCCGAGTGTACAAAACTTATTTACAGAGTTTATTTTAATGAAATTGAATGTTTGAGTGGGAATTCAATTTTGTATCTAACTTTGTACTGATAGATAATTGAATTAATGTATCTGAGATACTATCTTATGAAATCATCGTGATCTTTTTCAATTTGAGAATCCTCTGTGCAGATCGTAGCTTTGTGGTAGCAACCTAATAAAGTTCTAAGTGGATTAATCATTATCATTTAGTGATAGATTGAATTATGAAATCATTTAATGCCTTGAACTGGTATTTTGGGTTACCGAAATTCCATTGAGTTAAATAATGTATGGCGAGGACCCCAACCTTATGAAGTGCATTCTAGTTAAAGAGAGTGTAGAGATATATTGTGATAATTTATTCATCCAAACTATTGACTACAAGTCCCAAGAGTATAAGTGATTCAACATTAAGTTGTTGGTAGATTGTGGAAATTGAATGCCTTTTAAGACTAGATTTGGTGAAGCAATTACCCTACCACCATTTTGTGATGTTGGCATATCATGTCCACTCAACAAACTCGGGCTTAATGAATTCATATAGTTTGTATGGAACAATGATTTCGTGGCTAGATTAAATCATTATTATTGAGGTTTAATATAGCTAGTACATGATTGTTAGTGTAGATTGTAGTCTTATGTGATATGAATTGCTTTGTAGAGCATGAAGGGGACATGTAGATGTGAGACTCTGCAAACTTCTGCAATGGTACATCTAGGTGAAATCTTTGGTAGATGGAAAGCAAATTCATGCTCATAACATAATCAGTGAAAATGAGTGGGACATGTTTCTCGCAAGTCAACTCCTAGCGTTACACACTAGATGTGATTGTATGGAGGATATGCAACACTTGTTTGACTAAACTCTCACTCGGAATGTATTCTCGTAGAATATATGATCATTGGCTACAAGAAATGAAACAACATATATGATGCGAGGTGGATGTTAGAGAGAATGTCAGAGAGAGATTTCGTTTCTTGGAATTCTAAAATTGGAGTGTACGTAGAGATACTAGCTAAAGAGAAAAGTGCATAGGCAACATTTTAGTTTCAATGCAATTTTAGACACTGATCTATATAAGTTTGAGCCATTTGTTCACATATAGCAAGTGGTGGTGGCAATTAGTGGTATCACACATCACATGGGAAATATGCCAAGTGTTAAAATATCCATTCCCCCTTGTCGTTTCCTTCCACCTCTATGGATTTCCCCAATAAAAATATATATATTTAGATGTTTCCTTCCTTGCTCTATGGAGCTTCCCACCTATCCAAATTTGACAGGTGATTGGTTTCTTATTCTTCCTTGGCAAACTTCTTTGATGTTTCTTCTACTCCTCTGCTTGATTTCAGATTGGAGGGAATTTCCCTGACGGGTTGTCTAGATTTTTCCCTAGTGGACTTGTTGGAGGGGTCCTCTTGGGCATTGATTCATCTGGAGATACTGCGGCCTGGTGAGGCACTGAGGGATGTAAGCAAGGAGGGCCATTCACAATATCCGGACGGGGGGATCTATCCTAGATGTGTAGCCCATTCATGTGGTTTCTCTAGTTTTGGTTGCTTCTCATCTGCAACCTATACTCCTTATATATATATTCAATCTTTGATATAGTTGAGGTGGGGAAGAATGAACAGGATGGCAGTTTGAGAGGACAAAATCAACAGAAATCTACACAAGTCCCAGATATTTGAATCTCTATCGAAGGTGTTGAAATGGGTGTTGATAAATATTATCATGTTCTCTCTCAAATGCATAGGAAATTCAATTCTACAAGTGTTTCTGATTTTGATTGCAATAAAGGGCAAGGGGTTGTAATCAAATTCCAAGGGAAGTAAGAACATAAAGAACCCAAGTTGAGAGAATGGGTAAAGGTAAAAACCATTGTTCAATACATAGTCCTTCATATCTGCAAAGAGAAATGAATTTCACTGCAAGCACTAATAGGAAAGCTTCAATGAATAGTGAAGAATCCAACGTTGGAAGCAACCAGAACCCCTGTCCATTACATTCGTCTATGTTGAGGAAAATTCCCATGAATATGAATTCAAATTCGACACTCATTAATCGAAAGCATTGTGAAAGGAGAGGGGATGCTGAGAGTTTTCAAATGAGTGAGAGCCAAAGCCAAAATCAACCTCAGTTGTGTTATTTTACTATTGGACAATTGCATCTGAAAATTCACAACACAAGAAAACAACCACTTATAGAACCTATAACTTTGAGAGATAATAACAGTTCACTGGCTATAGTGAATGCAGGGTATGGGGGTGAAATCAGTGTTGAGGCCAAAGAACGAAAAGAAGGAAAAATGAATGATACTAAATTTTAAAATTAGACAATGGGGATACTAAATTTAAAAAATAGATGAGGGGAAGTAAAAAAAGAGTGCTAATTTTTTCAAATTTGAATTTGGATTTTAACTAACTTTCTTATGTATATTTCCATTATGGTGTATAAAGTCAAAAGGGAGAGATAAATTATTTATTTGACTTCCTTAGGGGCTTCAAAGTTTTAAGTTGTGTTTCTATTTTTGGATTCTTAAGCTTTCAACATTCCTTTGCACCTCTTGGGGCTTCAAAATTTTAAGTTGTGTTTCTGTTTTTGGCTTAAGTTTTTTGCGTTCCTTTGCACCTCTTGGTGGAATTGCTAGTTATACTTTTTATTGTAATAAGACGAAAACAATTTTAGAGATTGCGTATTTTTGTTGTTTAAAATGAGATTTTGAATACACAAAATGAATTTAATATCCTCAAAAACTCTTAGAACACTTAAAATTTGCAGATCACAGAGCTTAAAGTTACCTTTCCAAGAAATCATGGGAGAATTTTGAACAAAATCAATTAGAAAATAGTAAAAAAAAAAAATGTCTCACAATTAGACTAATCAAATCCATTAAAGTTAGTAATGTGGTTCGATATATATAGTGTGTCATGTAAAGTCTTCTCGCCCAGTTAAATTTACAATTTGAGCTTTTACATAATATATATCTATCTATCTATATATATATTTTAGGTCATTACACAATTCCAATAAACATATCATGAATATAAATGAAAAAAATCTCATATAATACTAGCACAACCACATTTAAATAATTAAATGTGATTGATATATGATCGAAAGCTTCATTTGTATCTACCACATGAACCATTGATAAATATATAATAATAAAAATAATATTAAAAAAAAGATTACAACAAAAATATAATTATTATTATAATTAATAATTAAAATATTAATAAGAATTAATATTGATTAGAGATCCGACATAACAATAATAATATAAGGGCACAATAATAACAATAGAGGGCTTCTGGAACCACAAGGATTTTGATGCATGGGAAGGGAGCTAGGGTTTAGAACAGGGAGCAACAGGAGGAGTGAGCTGGTAACAATGGAGGGGCTAGGAGGAGGGAGTTCCACTCCCTCCTACAGTAACGTCGTATCAAATAGAAGCAGGGAAACGAGTTTGAATGGATTTAGGAAACCCTTGGAGGCCGGAAAAAAGAAGACAGACTCAAAAGAACCGGAAAGCAACAAAGCTGATGAATAGGAAGAAACTCATGGGGCGGTCAGAAGGGAGGAGAGACCAGAGGATAGCAGTCAGAAAAATGTGTACAAATCTGTAGCAGGACCCTGTAAGCCCAAGTCAACCATCAAACCCCGGGTGGTTCTGAATGATCCTGCACTGCAGGTGCACAGAGATCACATGGCGACGTATGCTATTATATGCAAGTTTATGGGTATATGGCCCACAGAGAAGAATCTGTACACATGGATAAGAAACAACTGGAAACCAAAGGGAGATATAACTCTGCATCTAGGGTCCAAGGGTTTCTTCACAGTGGTTTTCACTAGCCTAGAGGACAAAGATAGAGTGTTTGAAGGAGGACCCTATTTCTATGCTGCTGCAGGACTATATATGCGACCCTGGGTAATGAACTTTGTCCCAGAGCGAGAAACGTTCACATCAGTCCTAGTATGGATAAGATTTTACTCCCTACCTCTAGATTATTGGCTGCCTAAATCCTTAAAGGCTATAGGAAATAAATTACTACATTTTCTAAAAATATCAGAGGCAACTTTGTGAGGTAAATATACCTCCTGTGCACAAATATGTGTGGAAATGGATCTATCGGGAGCACTCCCAGATGAAGTTGTCATAGAAGTTTATGATGAGGAATGGGTACAGGCGGTGGACTATGAACATGTCCCTTTTAGATGTCGGAAATGTCATGAACATGGGCACCTATTTAGAGACTACCCACAAAACAAAAGGGAGGATAATCCGAGAACCAACACAGGCAAAGATCTTGAAGGATTCACCAAGATGGGAGGCAGAGGGAAAGGAGGGGGAAGAAAGTACCAGAAAAAACAGAGTGAAAACAAGCTATCAAGTCGCAACAGTTTTGAAATTTTAGAAGAAGAAGGGGGGAACATTGGAAAGGTCGTTACACTAGACAACCATCCTATAGAGAAGGAAAAGGAGGACAGCATGGAAATAATACAAGAAAACAACAAACAATAGGAAACCATACCAAGCAACATGGAACTAAGCAGGGACCAGGAGATGACCCCAAGTGAAGTTGGGACAGAGGACCAAGAACTACATGAGATTCTTGAGAGGGAGAATCTTGATCTAGAAAAATTCTTAAACCAGGGAACCAACAAAGGGATAGACTCCCTACCACAAGAGGAGTTTGACAGAGTACAATAGCTCTTCCTTTGGAGATCTCATACAAAAGCCTCAGGAATCAAAAGAAGCCATGAAAGCCAGGACCATAGAGGGGTCAAATCAATGGAGGAAATATCAAGACACTCGGCCAAAAACCCAAGCAGAAAAAGAGGAAGAAAAAGACAAAATGAGCTGCTAACAGAGTGTGGAAAGCTCATGATCAACTTAGGTAAGATGAAAGATCTCACCAATTACTCATTCAAAAACCCATCATTATGAAGCTCACAACCTAGAATATCAGGGGTCTAGGAAGTAAAAGGAAACAGAGGAATCTCAGCAACAGATTAAAAGAAGAAAACCCAGATATGGTGTTCATACAGGAAACAAAATGTTCCATAGATAAAGTTCGAGAGATACATAACAAATGGCTCAGTAAATATGAGCACCTAGAAGTCAAAGCCAATAACACAACGGGTGGGATTCTTACTCTTTGGAATCCTCATAAATTTGGCATTCTAGATGTGGAAGCATCCAGGAACTACCTTTCAATGGTTATCCAACCTTTGGGTGACAAGGAAATCTATATGGTCACAAATGTCTATGGTCCTCAAAAACCTGAAGACAAACTCAAGCTTCTCACCTCACTAGAGGAGCTAAGGGAGAGACACCCAGTAATGCCCTGGATTCTGGGTGGAGATTTCAACATGATCAAATCTCTCACGGAAAAAAAAAGGAGGAACTAGAGTAATAGGAAGAGACTCTATTGCTTTCTAGAACTTCCTAATCAACTTGAGGCTAGTGGACTTAGAAACAACAAATGGAACCTTCACATGGAACAATAAGAGGGGAGGAGCTTCCCAAGTTGCCTCAAAACTAGATAGATTCATCATCTCAGAGAACCTCTTCCTCTCTGGACCTAACTTGAATGCTTTTATCCTTCCTTTTGGAGGGTCGGACCACTGGCTGATTCAGCTAGAAGCTTCTTTTATTGGCACTCCAAGGAATAGACCTTTCAGGTTCGAAAATGTTTGGCTCACTCACCCTGACTTCATCTCCAATATTGATAAATGGTGGAAGGAAGATTTACCCGTTCAAGGCACGAAAATGTTCCTTCTGCAACAGAGACTCAAACACATTAAGGTCAAACTCAAAGATTGGAACAAAAGTGAGTTTGGCAACATTTTTAAAGCCAAAAGAGAAGTGGAACAAAAGTTACAGAAAATTAACCAAATTCTTATCAAGGAAGGCTTTACTGAGGATAGGAAATTGCAAGCTGACTCTCTCCAACAGGAATGGGACATCAGATGTCAGTAGGAAGAAATCTTTTGGAAGCAGAAATCAAGAGTGCAATGGCTTAAAGAAGGAGAAAGAAATACAAGGTTTTTCCACAAATCAACCATGGAACATCGGGCTCATAATCGAATCACAAAGCTCATAGATCCTCAAGGGAAAGAGCTAAGCACACACAAAGATATGGAATCCATTCTGGTACAACATTTTCAAAATATAGCAGAGGAGCCTATCTTAGACAGATCGCTAGCTATTAAAAGATTTACGCAACATATTCCAAAACTGGTGACCAGGGAAGATAATTATAATCTCAATAGACTAGTGACAGAAGAGGAGGTAAAAGAAGTAATAAATGAGATGCACAATGGGAAAGCTCCTGGACCGGATGGTTTCAATGTTGACTTCTTCAAGGCAGGTTGGGAAATAGTCAAACAGGACATATTGGAGGTGGTGGAGGATTCAAGAATTTCAAAAACAGTCCTAAAAGCGTTAAATACCTCCTTCATAGCCCTTATTCCTAAAAATGATAAAGCAATGACTCCAGATTGATTCAGACCCATAGCCCTCTGTAATGTAATATACAAAATCATCTCCAAAGTTATTGCAAACAGACTCAAGCCCCTTCTTCCAACTCTCGTGTCGGAGGAGAAAACTGGATATGTGGAAGGAAGGCAAATTCTCAATAACATCATTCAAGCTCACGAAATAGTGCACTCTCTCAAGAATAATAAGCAAGCAGGGATGATCATACAACTAGACCTAGCGAAAGCTTATGACAAGCTAAGCTGGTTATACATCAAAGAAGTTCTAAAAGCATATGGCTTTGACCAGAATTGGATAAGATGGGTTATGGCTTTGGTAACATCTGCTAGCTTTTCTATCCTTCTCAATGGTTCTCCATCCAGATCCTTTCAGCCCTCGAGAGGTCTCAGGCAAGGAGATCCACTCTCTCCCTTTCTCTTTATCCTTATGATGGAAGGATTAGGCAAAGCAATCATTTCTGCCAAAAGGGAAGGCACAATCCAGGGTCTCAAGCTCACCCAGGACGGAGACTCTCTGACTCATCAACAATTTGTAGATGACACCATGTTACAGGGCATACCAATGGTCAAAGAAGCCAAAGCTTACAAACAAATTCTGCAAGATTTTTCTTTGGCAGCTAGTACAGAGGTAAGTCTCACAAAATCAAAAGTATTTTTTTTCAATACAAATATTGCCATTCAGAGAAACCTCTCCAGAATTCTCGGCTTTCAGAGAGACCATCTTCCCTCCAAATATCTGGGAATACCTCTCACTGACAAACCTCTGAGCAAGGAAGTTTGGGAGCCATTGACTAATAAACTGAAGGACAAAATAAAAAAATGGACAAGTAGATCTTTAAATCTAGCTGGCAAGCTCGTTCTCACAAAGGCGGTCCTGCAATCTATTCCAATCTACATGTTTTCGGCTCTTCCTGTCCCTAGAGGAGTAGCTCAACAAATCAGGAACATGCAAAGAGATTTTCTTTGGGGAAAAGGGGAGGAAAAAAATAAATGGGCTCTAGTAGCTTGGGACAAACTTTGCAAACCCAAACCTGATGGGGGTCTAGGTCTCCATGAACCAGAAACTCTCAAAAAAGTTTTGGGGGCCAAACTTTGGTAGAGATGGCTGAAGGAATCAAGCAACCCATGGGCCAAGCTCTGGAAACAGAAATATGCAAAGGATTGGCAAGAATGGGACCTGATCAGAATGACCGGACATATCCAGGGCTCCCATATTTGGAACAATGCTTGGGAGAACAGAGCTTTAGTTCATAAACATAGCTTCTAGGAGATTGGAAATGGGAACCTTGCCTGGTTTTGGGAGGATAACTGGAACCAGGAACCCAACTTAAGTAGAGAAGGACTGAATATTCTCAAAGAGGACACTGTCAACAAATGAATAAAAAAGGTCAATGACTTTTGGGATAAGACAAGGAACAATGATAAATGGAGAACATGGAAAGTACCAGTTTACAGTGAAGAGACTCCTCTGAAGACCCAGGTTGAAGCTCTTGCTACAATCCTGGAAAAGAGGAAAATTTTGATCTCTACTTTCATAGATCAACTTAGATGGGGAAGAAGCAATGAGGGCAACTTCAACCTCAAAGAAGCCAAATAAATTGCCACTGGTTACAATTTTTCAAACCCGGATAAAATTTGGAAGGACCTATGGAAGCACCCTCACTGGATGAAAATCAAGTTGTTTATGTGGATGGTTCATCACAAAAAGATTCTGACTTGGGAAAATCTTAGAAAGAAAGGTTTTGTGGGACCATCCAGATGCTAGTTATGTGGTATCCAGGAAGAAACGAGGGATCACCTTCTCAACCTCTGTACCTTCACCTCAACCTTATGGAACTGGGTTGCCTCTATCTTCAGGAAAACTGACAGGGATGAAAACGACATCTCCAAAACCTTAAAGAATTGGAGGAAAAAACTTTCTGAGAATGAGACAGTCAACATAGCCTGGACATTGATACCAGGCTTTTTAATCTGGAATGTCTGGAAAGAACGCAATAACAGAATTTTCAATGATAAATCTGGCTCACCCCAAAACATAATAGCTCAGCTCCTAAGGCAACTCAAAGAAACTATAAATACCATTCAGAAGCAACCTCCTGAGAATCCTCCATCACACCAGGAGGCTCGCATTCTTCTACTTTTGGGCCTATAGAAGCTTGTCCCCCAGGGCACAATCCGGATTGCAACACACTCTACAATGAGGCAGGATTACTGGCAACCACCCCCCCTGGCTACTTGAAATTCAATACAGATGGAGCCTCGAAAGGAAACCCAGGGGTTGCGGGTTATGGAGGAGCTATAAGAGATGACAAGGGGAATATAATAGTCATCTTCCATAGTCATTTAGGGAATGCTACCAACAACATGGCGGAACTAATGGCCATAGAGCAGTGCTTAGAGATTCTGAGAGATCTCAATATGACGAACACTATAATAGAAGCTGACTCTGAATTAACAATTAATTCAATAAAAAAAATAGCAAATGGCTCTGCACCAGAGAAAGTCTCAAACCACTGGCGACTTTTGCAGGTCTATCATCGTATTCAATCGCATCTAAGAATCCTGAGAACCCTAAGTTTCGTTCATGTGCGCAGAAATGCCAACAGATTAGCAGACCGACTGGCAAATGAAGGGGTGCTCTGTAAAAATGATCACAGTATATACAGGTGGGAGCTAACACCTGCAGGGAATTTGCAAGAGGAATGCCATAGTCTGGCGTGCGCAAACAATGAGCATTATCACAGTATGAAGGAGACGCAACAATTGGGAAATTAAGCGAATGGAGGACAAGGGTTCATCAAGCAGAAGACCTCAGCATCGGCGCGACGGAAGCTTTCTAATGGACGGAAGGATGTGGAGAAAGAGCGGTTTCCTTTCTCAAAGAAAATAGAGGTCAAGCGGTTTAGTGGTTTATCGGGCGTCCCCAAGATCCCAAGCGGTTTTTTATGGTTTGCCTCCGATGCCATTCATCAATCACCACGTGGTGGTGGGTGGAGAGAGAAAACCGCCTATATCGGGCGGGTTTTCCTCGAGCTTCTTCTCCGCCCGATATTCTCCTCAACCGTCAGATTTGGTGGGTGAAGATCTACGACCACAGTTCATCGAGCTTGTTGGATGTGTTATCCTCCGAGCTTATCGTGATCATTGTGGTGGCTCTTGGGTTTCGGATGTCAAAGTAGCACAGGATTTATCTCCCTGGACGGACCCGATTGAACCCTTGAATTGGGTTTAATTTCCTTTCAAGTCCGTGGTTTTTGTCAATTTGTAGGCATTTTGAGTTGTCGTTTTCACCCCCCAACCGTGTGTTCTTCAGATTCAGATCCTACGGCCGTAGGCGTTCACAGAGTTTTGTGGGACTGAGGCCTGATTTTTGAGGCTTGGCGGTCACCGGCTGCTCCCATTGACTTTTGTGCCGGGACTTGTAACATAGTTTTGTAACTTTTTAGCCATTGAATGAGAAGGAAACACTCTTGCTTTAGCAAAAAAAACAATTAATATTGATTAATTAATAATAATTATTAATTAATTAATAATAATTATTAATTAATTATTAATAACTAATAATAAATATTGATTAATAGGTTGGTGATGGAAGAGAAGAGAACATCAACCTCTGGGAACTGTGAAAATGGGGTTTCACACAGGGTTGAAACCCTAGGTCGGTGTTTATGGCAGTGAACAGTATGGGTGAGGTTGTCCTTTATGGTGGTTCACAGTATGGTTAACCCTTTTACCCTTGCGAGGATAGGATCATTTTTTACCACTACTCCAGAAGGTGTTAACAATAAAATAGGTTGGGTTACGAAGGATAACTGCTGGACGGACTGACCCTTCAGTTTTTTTGTTGCGGCGGTTATTGGCAGTTTTCTTGGACCTAGGGGAATTTATGGTCAATAAAAATGGTTTGAAATGTGGTTTTTACGGTTTACTGCGCTGGGGTCAATGGTTGTCAGGGGACTGAGAACAATACTCGGAACAATAACTGGTGAGTAGAAAATGACATTTGCATGGATGAAGAATTAGTTGATTACTCATCTGATACCATGGAGTCATCACAAATATGGGTCAAAGAGACACATAAGTCACGAGGAGTGGTTCCACCAGATTCGCACCTGTCACTGGAGGCCCAGGTAGCCGATTTGAACGTGGAAACGGAGGAGATGGAGGCTACCCTAAGTGGTTTAGGGTTTTCACAACAGGGCTCGACGATTAATAAGGTCTTAATCAATCTAAGGGAGGAACATGCCCGACCTTTCTTGAATACCCCTTCGCCTTTAGAACTACAATACTGGGCACATGAGCAACAAGGATTTGTGTCGAATTTATAAGGTGTCTCATGCGTGGCAGATGGAGGTGCGAGTGGTGCAGGTATTGACACTTTTGGTGGGGTGAATCCGACAAATAGCACACCTAGTGCATCAGTGTCAATCCCTAAGGTTTGAGGCTTCCTCCTACTGCTTGCATCTCCAAATGTTTTGATGGAATCACTCAAAAAGATTTGGGTCCAGAGGATAATAGGGCTTCAGACTCAGATGAAAACCACCAGGCAAAGGATGGACAATAGTTGATAGCACAGGCGCATAGGTCTGGAGGGAATAAAAATCCAAGTGCTCCAAGGTGCATGAAAGGGGGCGTCTGTTGGTTTTTGGCGAAGGTATCAACATGACCCAAGCTGCTCTCATGGAAAGCACGGTGTTGGTGGGAAGAGTCTGGGGCCGAAACTATACCCCGACGTGTTTAAAAAGATGGACAGTGGAGATTTGGGGTCACTTAATGGACTAGTTTCCAGCAGTTATTACCATGACCCGGGGATGGTTCGCACTCATCTTCTCGCAGCCGAAACTAATAAGTTGGGTTTTAACAAGATACTGGCACATTGAGATGACTCATGTGCTTCTCAAGAGATGGTCACCCCTTTTCGACCCGAAGAAGGAAAAATTGGGGGCGGGGCCGATTTGGGTAAGGCTTCCATGGCTGACGCTACAATTTTGGTATGAGGATATATTTAGATGTATCGGGGATGACCTGGACATCTATATGGACTATGGCAGTTCCTACATTAATATCATTTGTTTGGCCATTGCCAGGATATTGGTGCACCTAGACACGCGTGAGGGTCTGGTGGAGAGTTATTGGCTCCAGCTTGGGGATATTATACGTTGGCAGATTTTGGATTATGAGGGGATACCATTCTATTGTAGGAGGTGTCATGAGGTGGGATACCTGTATAAATAATGCCCGCTTATCACCGGGAATCATCCTAAACCCTCGCAAAGGTTTGTCTTTGTAGGTACACAAACTACTTTAGAGGCTGGAACTACTCTTGTCGTGCACCCAAAGGAACCTCGGTCGAGGCGGAGAATGGATGTGGAGGCATCTCAACAAGAGGGCTCTTGGACTCCTGATGCTCGGGTCACATGCTCACGATCAAGGGGCCCTAAATTATTTCCGGGTACTCTAATTTCCTCTCCCCCCTCTTCTCAAAATTTTATGAATACCGAAATTGCATTGCCATCATTAGCTGTTTCGGGATTGGGTATTGATGCATGTAAATTGAGTTTCATTAAATTTCCTGTGGTATCGACACCTCCCTCTGCACTGAACTCTGTTCTGACCATTACCTTGGGCCCTCTCACAAATCCCACTAGGGAGGATTCTAGCTCCTGTGGCTCAGATAGATACAATCTACGATCACTACCCCTTCCCCGAAGCCTCACTTTCGGATTAGGTGAGGACCCTATTCCCTCTAGAGCCCACAAACTGCCTAGGGGTAGATAATCATATTTATCCAAAGCCATTTGACGGGTGGGTATTGAGGTGGCGACTAGTATTCAGACTCCTATTGACCGGGTTCTTAGAGCAAGAGGAAACCCTGATAGGGTTACCCCATGAAGTGCCTCTCTTTCAACTGCAGGGGTTTGGCCAGCCTGGACAAGAAACTGGCTCTCAGGAGGCTGTTAGGATCGGATAGGATTGATGTTTTACTACTACAAGAGACTTTGGGCGATGGGGTCTCCATCAACAAGATTTTGCTGAACATGCTTCCGGACTGGAATTTCCACACATTGGATGTAAGAGGGATATCTGGGGGATGTGCCTTGGGTTTCAACAAAAAGACTATAAAGCTAGACAATATTTGGGGGGGAGAAGGATATTTGGGGGCTGATTTCAAAGCCATTGATATTGATACATCCCTAAGACTGATTAATATATATGGGCCCTGCCATAATAGGGAGGCTTATTGGGATAAGTTGAAGAGTGCAGATTTCATGCAAGTGGACAATATAACCTAAATTTCTCTTTAGGGCATGGTGAAGCCTGGGGCAATAGAGCACAAACTAACCCATTGATGGCCTATTTTGAATATATGACGGATTCCAATAATCTCATGAACATTGACTTGACCAAGATTTTGCCGACTTGGAGGAATAAGAGATCTGGAGAGGATGCTCTGGCCAGAACACTGGACCATTTCATGATTAAATCACCTCTGTTGGCATATTTGGACCGAATTTGACAATGGGTGGGATCGGGGAGCATTTTTGACCATTCCCCAATCCTTATGGAAATTATGAACTCCAATCATAAGCCAAGCTCCCCTTTCAAATTTAATGCCACTTGGCTGGCTGAAGTTGATTTTCATACATTAGTCATGGAATCCTAGACTCACTATGGACAAGATAACAGAATCTCATTGGCTGAAGTGATTGCAAGCAATTTAGCTCGTATCAAACACAAAACCACTAGATGGGGCAAATAAAAAAGCAAGAGGATGAGGCCACAATTCAGAAAATTGAATCTGACATTAGAGAGCTAGAAAATTTGGGTAATGCAAGTTACATAAACACTGAAACTAGGGACCATCTGATAATATTGGAAACTGAAAATATTCGCCTCCTGAGACAGCAAGAGGAGACTTGGCGATTGAAGAGCCGAGCAATATGGTTAAAGGCTGGGGACGAAAACTCAAATTTTTTTCAACAATGTGCCAGGGGGAGGAAAATAATCAACACCATCTGGACATTAAGGGATCAGACAGGTAGGGAGGCCAGCACCTTCAACCAGCTTGCAGATATGGGCATCATACATTTCTCACAAATATTCAAAGCACCTAGGGAAGCTACCATTGCTGAGATCCTTAACATTCCTTAATCGATTCCTAGATTTGTGGAGGCTGATGATACAAAGACTCTAAATGATCCAGTGACTCTGGGGGAAATTGAAGTAGTCCTGAAATGGTTCAAAAGAGATAAGAGCCCGGGACCTGATGGCTGGCCTATGGAATTCTATCTTACCTTCTTCGACCATATTGGGCCTGATCTCCTATTGGTTATTGAGGACTGTAGACTATCTGGCCAGATGCATGAAGGATTCAACTCAACCTTTATTGCTCTCATTCCCAAAGTCGATCACCCTCAATCCTTTGATGATTACCATCCCATGTCCCTCTCCAACTGTATATACAAATTAATTTAAAAAATTATTGCTAACCGCATTAAACCTTCTTTATCCAAGATGATTTCCAAGGAACATTTCACTTTCCTAAATCAACACCAAATACATGAATCCATTGGGACAACACAAGAAGGGATCCATTCGATCAAGATCAAGATTAAGAATATTAAGGGCATCACTCTAAAAAATGATCTATCCAAAGCTTTTGAATGAGCCAGTTGGACATATCTTCAACTTATCCTTACCCATATTGGTTTCCCTCACTCTTTCATAAATTGGATCATGTATTGTTTCACATTTGGTTCATATAGCATTCTCATTAATGGGGTTTCATCTGGGTTTTTTCATGTTGAACGTGGTTTGTAACAAGGATTCCCATTATCACCATTGCTATTTCTTTTGATCATGGAGGGGCTAAGTAGACTATTAACAAAAGGTCATGCTGAAGGGTCATTGGGAGGAGTAAAGATATATGATGTTTCCTATCTCTCACATCTATTATTTGTAGATGATGCACTTATTTTTTTTAATGGCTCTATCTGTGATACCACTTGTTTCAAGAAAATTCTATCCATGTTTTGTAAAGCTACAGGTATGGAGCCCAACTTCAACAAATCCACCATCTTGCTGGTGTCTTGCTTACAAAATGAGCAAAGACATGTTATACATCACTTTCAATTTGTTAGGCAAGAACTAGAGTCGACTCTCAAATACCTTGGATTCAGGCTCAGGCTAAATGGTTATCACATTGTAGACTGGACATAGGTCATTGAAAAAATTTAAGGCCATATTAACATATGGCAGTAGCGATGGCTCTCGAGAGAGGGAAGGATCACCTTGCTCAAATCTGTACTGGAGGTCATCCCAGTATATTGGATGACCCTTGCCTGGATACCAAAAGGCATAATCAACAGAATTCAACAAACTTGTAGTTGTTTCCTATGGTGGGGGGAAAATATTGGGAGGAAAGTTTCCTGGGTTCGCTAGGATAGAATTGGGAAACCAAAAAAATGGGGTGGATGGGGTGGCACTCACTGCGAAGATGGGGTGGCAGATTATCACATCGGATAATCTATGGAAAGAGGTGGTTTTTTTATAAATACATTCACCCTCTATCTGTCATGGACTGGATTTGCAGGCCGACCCAGGGCATTATAGGAGCATCTATCATCTGGAAGGCTATCTCACAGTCTATTAGTGTCATTAAGGAAGGACTGGCTTGGCGCATTGGTAATGGTGAGCAGGTGCGATTGGGTATCGATGCCTAGTCTGGTTGCGGTAATGCACACATACTACCACTGGAGCTTCATCAATTCCTTGCAATAGAAGGTATCACCCATCTCTCTCATATTGCAGATGTTAGAAACCCAAATTGGATCTCCCAGAAATGGTTTAATGCACTAGATCTTGGGATTCCGGGCAGATGGAGCAAGGTGTGGCATCGTTTTATTGGTGCATTGGAGGAAGCTAATATCAAGATTACTTTACAAGAAGATGAAATCATATGGGCAACTGCACCACATGGTCGATATAACCCCAGGGAAGGATACACAACACTTATTAATAACCTGGATCTGGTGGAGATGAGTTGGTGGTGGCACCCGCTATGGAAGCTTAAGGCTCCTCACAAAACCTGTCTCTTCATGTGGTGTATATTATCGAATAAAGTCCCCACGGAGGTCAATCTAATGAGTCGGGCCTTTCATGGTCTGTCTAGATGCTACCTTTACAAGGAAAATGTTGAGGATATTGATCACTTGTTCCTTCATTTCCTAGTTTTTGGTCATGTGTGGTTTAAAATCATAGCCTCCCTCAACATTGTGCTCAAACGGGATGGGCCACATCTATCTGGTGCCTAACAAAGCTGGTGGAATGTTGCTGCTACACATAAAATAAGAAACCTCCCTCTGATTGTTTGCTGGGGTATTTGGCTGACCAGGAATCACATAATTTTTCAGGATGCAATGACCCATTGGCCGGCCACTTGCAACTATATTGTTGCTATTTATAATTTGATCCCTGAGGACTCTGGTCACCACCCCGCCAGGGTCATCACTCCGGAAGTAATTAATAAGAATATCCCCTGGGCTTATTTCGATGGGTTGGCACAGATCACTGGATGTGGGGGGGGTGGTTCTTCACATTAATGATTCACATTACTTCAAGATCAAAGTGGGACTAGGAAGAGGCACCAACAACTATGCTGAACTTAATTGCCTCAAATACCTTCTCATTTTTTCTCTGGAACAAAACTGCCACAGGATTCAGATCTATGGGGACTCAAAGCTTGTTATAAATTGGATCAACTTTGCATATCATTATCACTTGCACACACTCAGGGGCTTATTGGATGAAGTCATCACTGTAAAATCACATTTTTATTTTATTGTATGCTCTCATATATACAAGGAAAGGAATGTGGTCACTAATTTTCTTTCCAAGGAGGTCGTGTAGTAGATCAAGGGGCAATGGTTGATTCAAGATTTCTGAGATCAAGAATTCTACAAGTTTTTCCATTGACCATTCATTGTGTTGGATGGGATTATATTGGAATGAACTGCATAGATCATTTGTCATTTTTTCTTTTTGTTCTATTTCTATGCACTTATTGGACAATTATGCATGTAAATATTATGCTTTTTATTGTAAATATTGAACTATATGACATTGTTCTAGGTTGAATGGCTTTTCCATTTACTGGTGATTTCTGCATTTCACACATGGAAGATACAATATGTAATTTTCTTATTATTAATGAAAATTGCTTCATGGGAAAAAATAAAATAAATATTGATTAATTAAATAATAATCAATAATTATTAATTATTAATTATTAATAAATAATAATTATTAATTATTAATAATTAATTAATAATTGTTTATTGATTTTTAATTATTATTATTATTATTATTAACAATTATTAATTAATTCATGGTTACCATCATGTTTGATCATGAGTGACCATGATTGACCATCGTTGATAGTGGTTGACGATGGTTGACCATGCTTGATTTTCTTATTGAGACAATATTTGTCACAATACGACGTTGGACTATGGTTGACCATGATTATAAACACAAGGGATTTATATTAAACTCCAAGATTAATATTCTAAACCCTATGAATAATTTTATACCCTAGGAATATGAACCCTTAGATTAATAAACTTAAGGAGATTATATTATGAACCCAAGGGAATAATAAACCCAAAGTATTAATATTAAAAACCCAAGGGATTAACATTATAAACCCAAGGTATATAAATCTTAAGATAAACATTATAAACCCTAAAATAAACATGGTTGACCATGGTTGATTTTCATATTGAGACAATCTTTGTCACAATGTGATGTTGGACCATGATTGATTTCATATGAAGATGATCTTTGTGACAATGGGACTTTAGACCATGGTTGACCATGGTTAATTTTCATATTGAGACAATATTTGTCATAATGTGACCTTGCTTATTGACCATGGCTGACCATGATTAACCATGTTTGACTTTCATATTCAAACAATCTTTCTAACAATGTGATGTTGGACCATGGTTGACCATGGTGGATGTTCATAATGAGACAATCTTTGTCACAATGTTGTGTTGGACCATGTGGTGAGCTCCAGTATTGTAGCAATAATGCTACAACTCCTCGGGCTTCCTGTCTCTCATTTTATCAACCCGGTAGTTCGTACAAACTTGGAAGCGACGGTGCTGTATGCACAAGTACTAGCTCTTGTTGCAGCTGTCACTTGGTCAGCTGGCACAAGTCCGCTAGGGCTCAAGCCAACTTCTATAGGCTCTCAGAAGAAGCTTGCTAAATGATGGACGAAAGCTAGCTCAAAGAAAACTAATCTACTTGACGAAAATGAATTGAAAGCAAATCAAAGCATGGAAATCCTAGGAAACCCTAATTTGACTAGTCTAACCTCTACGATGCAAAGAATGTGAAGGAAACTTCTACCAATGATGCCATTACTTCTAATAAGTGAAAATGCATGAATCTAAGCTACTTGCATCTTAAAAGACATGTTTTTGTATTTTTTCTTTAAGTGGATGGAGTGATTGTGATTTTGTGCTTATTAGGGTTTGGTTGTGCAGATGTGATGCAGAAGGAAGGAAAGTGTGGGAAAGGTTGGGGAGGCTAGGAGAGGTCCCCAGGGATCCTCAGCATCCGTCCACAGAGGTTCCTCACGTTCAGAGGCTCAGCAACCGAGTGAGTGGCCTCCTACAGGATGTCTGCAGGGGATCCTACAGGAAACTCAGGGGTTTCTACAGGAAGTCTACAAATTGCTACATGATGACCTACCGTGGGTGTTTGAAGTGATGGTGGAGTGATGGAATGGTAGGGGGAGATATGTAGGGTAGAGATAAAGTTGGTGATGGCTCAGGAGTGGAGAAGTAGGATGGAGAACGAGTGTATGAAGTAGGTTGGAAGATGGAGGGCTATAACAACGAAAGGTCTAAAGAATGAAGTTATGTGAGGAGTGGAGGAGTTTGGGAGATAACAGAGCGGAGCAGAGGTCAAGGATGTGGTTGTATGCGTGATCCAGACGAAGAAGAAGGTAATGGAACGATGAAGAGCAGTGTAAATAAAACAAATGGCTTATGACTGTCACCAAGACGAAAATTCATTAACCTATGCTACCTGTGCTATGAACTCAATGAACAACAATATAAAGCGTGAAGAGAAATGTGCATGAAGCTGTGATGAAGGTGTATGGTGCAAGAGTGAAGTGCATGGAAGAATCTAGCATAACCGTGACTGTGTTGCAGCATGTGTAAAGTGAAGGACTGCGTATTTTTGTGGTTGGTGTAGGCTGCACTCCAATCTCCAAACGGAGATGGCAGTGGAGGCTCTCTCAACCTTTTTCCTTGGAGCTCCAATGTATTATCAACCTGCTAGTCTAACTAAACAACCGAAAGCAATTCAACCATAAGCTAAACTCATTCAATCTCATAAAAACTAACTCAACCAACTGTAATTTCGAATTGCATGGTAAAGCAATGAAATAAAGTGTTGGAATGAAAAGTAATTAACATTACAGAACAGAGGAGATCTATTGCTCTCAGGTTGGGCCCTAACCTGAGAGCTATAGCTCCCTTAAAAGCTCAGAACTAGATTCAAATCTGGTTGCCTTTATTCATATCAAAAATCTAATGTCATGCCAAAACTGGCTTACACAAAAAACAAACACCAAGCTTGCAACTCGTGCACAACAATTACAAATGTAATTCCAAAGTTCAAAAAGCTCCTAACATAGGCTACGGCTTGCATATTTATACAAAATGATGATTAGGCTAGCTTCCTTCATTCGTGGGGCTTGGCTGTCCAACTGAAGTCAAACTGCTGATCCTGTAGAACGTGTTGGCTGCCTTTGAGCTCGGTGGGGAGAGCTGTTGGAGCTCGGAGTTAAGGTGATAATTACGAGGGAAGTCATTTAAGGCCGTAGACAACCTCCCTAAAAACCTGCAATGTCCTCCTTGTTGTCTCCTTGTCTCCATTTACGTGGTCTTTTGCTCTCTTTAATGCCAAAAACCTGAAATCAACATGTATCAACCACACAAATATAATGTCTGCCCTTTTTCCTACAAACACACGAATATACTAAGAAATGAATGCATAAACAGTAAAAGATGAATGGTTGAGCAAGTAAAATAGGCCAAAATGAGCCCAAATTGTACCAAAAATTGGGGCTCATCATCACCCCCCAGCTAAACCATTTGCTCATCCTTGAGCAACCTTGCTCCTGCTCCTTGTCCTTGGCCGAGGACTAGGGACCAGAACAGGCTCTTTCTTTCCCGCTTTTGATGGCCCTGCCTTCTCTGCCCCTGGTGGTGACGAGGGTGGAACTTCTTCCCTCTTTCCTGTTTCTTTGAGCCGGGCTTCGGAAGGCGATTGGCCTATCTTTCGTGTCCAGGAGGTGACTTTCGGGCTTCCCTTCTCGGGGGTGGCCGGTGTTTTAGAGGGATATTTCTCACTGGGTGAAGTAGGAACACTCCCTAAGGTGGTTTGGCTGCTGGGTGGAGGCTGCGACTTGTCCGTTTTCATTCTCTGACTTCTCCTGGCTTCGAAAGGTAGAGGGATCTCCCTCTCTCTCTTCTCATTTGGCTTTGCAGGTGTGCTGAGAGCGGCCAGCGCAGCCGCTGCTTCCTTTTCGAGAATGCCAGCCTTCCCTTCCTTGCTTTTTACTTTCCCAGTGCTTCTTGTGGAAGGCCCCTCCCTTTCTGTTTTCGGGCTTCCTGTAGAAGACCCTGCTTTATCCACTTTCGGCCCTCCTGTAGAAGACCCTTTCTTTACAAGCTTTGGGCTTCCTGTAGAAGACCCGATTTTGACCACTGTCGGGCTTCCTGTGGAAGACCCCTTCTCTGTTTTTGGGCTTCCTGTAGAAGCCTACGTCTGTGTTTTTGGGCTTCCTGTAGAAGCCTGCTTCTGTTTTCCTGTAGGGCCTGCTTTCGGGCTTCCTGTAGAAGCCTGTTTCTGCGTTCCTGTAGATGCAGATGTCACCACCTTTTTTCGCTTGGCTGCATGGATTTCGCTTTTGGCTTTGGCTGCAGGTGCTGATGAGGTGCTTGGGCTGACGGGGACCACCTCAGCTCTGTCCGTCCTACTCTTCAACCTCTTTTCTCTTGCTGACAGGATGGGGGTGTCCTCTTTTGCTCTGTCATCCTGTCCCTCATGCTTCTCCTTTCGTTCTTTCTTTTGTGCTGGAGTCGGGATCTTTTGGCCTTTCCCTCTCTTACTCTCGGCTACTGCCTCTTCTTCCTCCCTGCTAGAGGAACCCGTTTCTTCAATCAACATCTTTATGTCCCCCTCTCTTGTTAAATTCCTGAATGATTCCCAGGAGAGGGGAACCTTATATGAGTGGAGCGCATCCTCCACAAGCAGCTTGATCAACCCATGGTGGGCTACCTGATCCGGTATGCCGTCCTTGAGCTTTGTAGCACACTCCATCAAGGACTGTAGCAAAAAGTAAGGTATGCTCAGTCTCTGCTCTGCAGGAAGATCAATCCGGTGTCTTAGTTCATTGAGCAGCCGAAATTGATATGCATACACGATGCTATAACGACCTTCACAGGTGATATATTTCATGATTTGCAAGCTGACTTCGTTCCATGGTGGCAAAAAACTTGTCCTTCGCACCCCATTTTTGTCCTCCGAGAATTCTTCTTCAGGTGGGAAGAACTCTTTCTTGGCTTGCTGGCTCAGCTTTCGTTCCTCTTTATCCCACGACAGACCCATAGGAAGTTCAGTGATTCTACTGATAGATTGCGGGGTGAGCTTGAGGCTTAGGCCTCTGAAATTCACTGTGGCCAGCGTTTTGGATTTCGGCCTCAGGGCCTGCAAGAATTCCTCGGCCACTTCATCATCGTAACCCTGCAGCTTATCACAAAATGATATCCATTGTGCTCGGGTGAAGAGCTCCACCACTTCCTGATTTCTCCTCAATTTATCTGAATCAGTGGGTTCTCGCCTAATAAACCCACCCGGCATGATGGCACAGTTTTCTTAACCGGAGGTGGTGATGGTGGAAGAGAGTTTAGTTTCGGAGATAGAGTGTAGAAAAATGCGCACAACCCACAAAATGTTATGACACAGTCTAATTACTCAACAATCCTGTAGAATGCAGTATAGGCACAACAGACAGCAAATTCACCACTTTCCTATGACCAGACGGTGAATGACAATTCTACCACCTTTAATGACCAGTTGCATGAAAAGTCCAGGGTTACCTCGTTACTCAGCCACCTTTTTACGTGAGGCACCCGCTTTCCTGTAGAAGACTGTGTTCCTGTAGGATGACAGTGTTCCTGTAGAATGCAGTGTTCCTGTAGAATGCAGCGCGCGATTTTTCGGGAGAGTCTACAGCCGGTCTGCGCCTTGGGTGTGCTTTTTCGACCGCTCTAATAGCCAAAGACTCGGCGTATCACACTGCAAATGGATCAGGATCGCCGCTCGAGTTCAAACTGGTGGTTAGTGCATGCATGAATGCGATCTAGCTGATTAGATTTTGAATTCGGTGGAACTCATGGCGCGGGGGTGAGCTGTCCCCGCCGGACCGTTGGGTGATGTCATCCCCATCATTCAACTGTGCGTTTATTTGCTGCCGCATCCATTCCCGCGGATCTACCGCCGCCTTTTTCTATTAGTCATTCTTTCCCCGACGGGATTTCTCACGTGCATGCTGCCCATACGTTTTGTCCTGGCCGCCACTCACACATCCAACTGGACCATTCACTGACTGACGTGGCCGGCCAAATGGCCACACCGACGCTCAACCCATTCACCTTTACGCTTAGCAATCAATCAAAGTAACATTCATGCAGTCTGAAGGAAAGAAGGGTTGAGACACTTACCTGCGTGGCTGTACACGGTGTTTCGGCTCTTTGGGACGCTGAGGAATCGATTTACCTGCTGCTGGCGATCTTACACAGTCCCGGAGGTTTATGTTCACGAGCTGCCGCTGATAGATGGCATGCTTTGGTTGCATGCGCCCACATTTTACTTCAGATGGCCCGCGCGGTGAATGGTATCCACTCTAGCAGGTTTAACGGTTACAGGACTCCCGCGGGATGTCGTGGCACCGTTCTTCCTCCTCGGGTGCATGCTGCACGGCGATAGATGGCCTCACGATCATGCTCTCAGTGCTTCTGGACGACTGTGGTGAACAAGAGGTAAGATCTCCGGTGTTTTTTCATTGACAGTTTGCTTTTCCTTGAGATCTCATCGATCTGCTTTGCTGATGCAGGTACTGTGTTGCATGGCGACAAGGATGGTGGAATAATGTTGCAGCAATGTGCATGGTTGACAGTGGTGGCGTGCATGCGTCCAAACCCACCCTTAGCCGCCAGATCTGTTCATGAAATGCATTCTGGGCCGTTCTGAGCTTCTACAGGAAGTTTCCTGTAGAAATACAGAGCTTCCTGTAGAAAGGCAACTCTTCCTGTAGAAAGTCTGCACCTTCCTGTAGAAACTCTGCGTCTTCCTGTAGAAAATCTGCGTCTTCCTGTAGAAGACTCAAGTTGTAATGAAAATGCACATACCTTGGAGAAAATGAACATTCTTGGAGGAGGTGCTGGTGAGGTGTCCTGGCTGCATGATAAGGACCCTTGGCCTTGAGTTGAGAGGCTTCCTCTCCTCCATAGAACACCTGCAATCTGCATGCAACTTTCACATGATAAACTTGCTGATCTTGTATTTTTGTTTTTGTTTTTGTTTTTGTTTTTGTTTTGTTTTTGTTTTGTTTTTTTTGAAAGATAGCAGGGGCGCCTCAATGAGGTTTTCACCCCTACCACCTGCCTTGGGCGCCTCAGAAAGGTTTTCACCCAAGGATCTTTATTACTTTTTTTTTTTATTTGAAAGATAGCAGGGGCGCCTCAATGAGGTTTTCACCCCTATCACCTGCCTTGGGCGCCTCAGAAAGGTTTTCACCCAAGGATCTTTATTATTTATTTATTATTATTATTATTATTATTTTTTAGATTCTTCAGGGTGTGCCCAAAGCAGGGGCAGAACCCTTCTCTATGACCAATACTGCCTTCTCCATAGTTTTGATGAAATCTTGTCTTGAGGGAGGCTTCCTGTAGATCTTCAATCATGGGGATGGCTTCCTCATCAATGGTCCGAATAAGAACAGATCCATTGTCATGACATTTTTCCACTGAATATGGCCCGAGCCATCTAGTTCTCAGCTTCCCCTTGAAATCTTTGTATCTGGAGTCATACAACAAAGCCCAATCTCCCGGCTGAAATTGCTTGTCATGGAGATGTTGGTCATGCCACACCTTTCTTTGAAGTTGAACCACTTCTGAGTGAAGGAGGGCCTGCATGCGGTGCTCATCCAGTCCATTCAGCTGCAATAGCCTTTCTTGTTGTGCATGGCTGAGATCTAGATCCAGCTGAGCTGCCATCCTCAAAGTGTTGTATTCGAACTCGATGGACAACAAAGGTTTCTTCCCATAGACCAGCTCATAAGGTGTGAAGCCGGTGGTGGTCTTCCAAGTGGTGTTGTAAGCCCATGTGGCTTCAACCAGGCGATCCGCCCAGTCCTTTCTGCTGCTGCTCACCACCTTGGTCAAGATCCCTTCTAATGCTCTATTGGTGACTTCCACCTGCCTATTTGCTTGAGGATGATAGGGGGTGGAAGTCCTATGCTTGATCTTGTGATGAGCTAGTAGATCTTCAACCAGGTTGGAGGTGAACTGGCTTCCTTGGTCGGTGACTAGCTCTCTTGGATAGCCAAACTTATAGAAGATGTTTTCTCTTAAGAACTCGGCCACTTTTTCTTCTGTTGCTGCTTTGATGGCTTTGGTCTCTGCCCAATTCGTCAGGTAGTCAGTGCACACAATGATGTAAGACCTTTGCCTCGAAGGAGGATTGATTGGGCCCACAAAGTCCATACCCCACTTCTCAAATGGCTCAAGAGTCACTTGAGGTTGGAGAGGCATCTCATCCCTTTGGGTCGGTTTCCCCATTCTTTGGCATTGGTCACACTGGCTGACATATCTTCTGACATCTTGATGAAGTGTGGGCCAATAGTAGCCTGCCTGCAGGATTTTGAAGGCAGTTCTCTTTGCTGCAAAATGTCCTCCACAAGGCCCATCATGACAGGTGAGGAGGATGTCAAAGACTTCCTCCTCCCTTACACAACGCCTTAAGATCTGATCGGGGCCAAGCTTGAACAGATTGCCCCCGATCCAGGTAAATGAGGCACTCTTTCTGATGATTCTGCTCTTCTCTCTCGAAGAGAGATGCGGAGGGAACTGTGCTGAAACAAGGTAGTTTGCTATATCAGCAAACCATGGAGAGAGTACTGAGATAGCAAATAGATGTTCATCGGGCATCTGGTCATCCACTGTTCCATCCTCACCTGCAGATAAATCCAATCTAGATAAAAAGTCAGCAACAACATTTTCTCTACCTGGTTTGTCAACAATGGTTAAGTCAAACTGCTGCAATAAAAGTAACCATCTAATAATACGAGCATTCACATCTGGTTTATTCATTAAATATCGGATTGCAGCATGGTCAGTATGTACAAATGTTTGATAGCCAGTGATGTAATGTCGGAACTTGTTCAGTGCATGGACCACAGCTAAGAATTCTTTCTCGGTTACAGTGTAATTCAGCTCAGCTTTGGACAAGTTTTTGCTAACGAAGTAAATGGCATATGGAAGTTTTTGCTCAACTTGTCCTAAGGCTACCCCTATGGCTTTGTTCGAGGCATCAGTGTGGATGTGGAAAGGTAGGGCCCAGTTTGGACCTCTCAGGATTGGGGCTGACACTAACTTGTCTTTTAATTCATTCAAACTCTTCTGACAATCGTCAGTCCAATTAAACTCCACATCTTTTGCCAACAGGCCAAACAATGGCGAGGCTAGCTTGTTGAAGTCTTTAATGAATCTTCGGTAATATCCTGCTAATCCCAAGAAACTCCTAACATCCCTTACCTTTTGTGGAGGTGGAACCTTCTTGATTAGAGCAATTTTGTTAGGATCCACCTGTAACCCTTGGCGAGAGATGGTATGGCCTAGCACGGTCCCTTCAGTCATTAGGAATTCACATTTTTCAGGGCTAAGGGATAGGTTCATCTCGATGCACTTGGTTAGGACTTTTCCCAAATTGGACAATGCTTCTTGGAAGTTAGCCCCGTAAGGAATAAAGTCATCCATATAGATTTCTACTGCATCATGGACCAACTCCGAGAAGATGCTTAAGACAGCTCTCTGGAAGGTAGCAGGAGCATTGCATAGCCCAAAGGGAAGGACACGGTAGGCAAAGGTACCCCAAGGACAAGTGAAGGTGGTCTTATCTTGGTCTTCCGGGCTGATTTGAATCTGGTTGTACCCGCTAAACCCATCCAGGAAAGAGAAGAACTTCTTTCTTGCCAGTCCATCCAACACTTGATCTACGAAAGGTAGAGGGAAATGGTCTTTCTTGGTAGCTTTGTTCAGTTCTCGGTAGTCCACACAGATTCTCCATTTCCCATTTTTCTTGGGAACCAGGACCAGAGGGGACACCCATTCACTATCTGAGATGGGGTAGATGAATCTGGCATCCAACAGTTTCTGCAATTCTTCCTTGACAATGTCCTTAAGGGATGGATTCATTCTCCTCTGGGGTTGCCTAACCGGTGTACAATCCTCTTTGATGTATATATGATGGGTACAGACCGAGGGATGGACTCCTTTCATCTCCTTATAGCTCCAAGCAAAAGCATCTAGGTAGCTGGCCAACAGGTTACACAACTCCTTCTCCTGGGAAGGAGATAGGGAGGAGCTGATCTTTAATGCTCTCTCAGGGCCGAACTCCACATTCTTGACTCTGGGAGTGACAGGGTTGGTTGTACAAAGATCCACCAAGGAGCTAGCTTGGGCATCCTCCACCAACTTCTCTAAGGATAGTGCACTGGAAGGTGGATTCTGGATCAAAGTCTCAATCAAGTCATCCTCGGTTGGAGGGTCTCTTCTAGTGGTATCTAGGGTGCACAGAGGTGCTGAGTACACCTCGTCTTCCTCTCCTTCTTCTAACTAAAGTGGTAAGTCATGCTCTAAGGAGGGTTGGGCAGGAGGGTATAGGACTAGCTGCTTAGACATGGGACCATTTTTGATGGTCATGTTTCCTGCACGACAACTTATGTAAGCATCTGCAGTAGCTAACCAAGGCCTTCCCAAAATGAGAGGATATCCAGTAAGCTTTGCCTTTGGTTGCAGAACCAGGAAGTCTGTAGGGTATTCCCAAGAGTCAATAGAGACCAAGACATCCTCCACAATCCCTTCGGGAGTCACGGTGGAGCGATCTGCTAGTTGCAGTACTGTCGAGGTCTTCCTCAAGGAATCCTGAAGATTGAGTTTGAGCATGGTATCCCTGGTCATCACATTAATGGTGGCCCCCAGATCAATCAAGGTGTGAGGGATGATGGTGCCATTGATGTGAACATCTACTACAGGACTTCCAGGATCTAGATACTTGGGGCAGATGACTTGTCCTAACATAAGGTCAGACAGTTGTCCTATGACATTGATGGTTGAGGCATCTTTCTTTCTCCTGCCTGGGTGTTTGAAGCACTTTTCCTTAACCAGTTTGTTGTATATGGGCACATCCTTGATGGCTTGGAGAAGTGGTATTTTCACACACAACTGCTGGAGTTCTCCCAGAAGCTCATCCTCCTCTGGGTTGGGTTGTGTGGTGGCTGTTAGTCTCTCAGGAAAGGGTGGAATAGCCTTTGGTTCACTTTCCTGTTGATCTTCCTCATCCTCTGGGGGAGGAGGTTGGCGATCTGGAAGGGTCTTTCCATATCAAAGGTTGATCTCCTGGATCTCCACAGCATAGGTAGGACATGATGTTTCCCTAGTGTATACCTGCTGAGCCTGTCTATTGTTGGGGTTCGGGTTCGGTTGAGCAGGCATTTGAGGTTGCCTTGGAGGAGTAGGAGGTAAAGGCTGAGGTTGAACTGGTGGTGAAGGCAAAATGGCAGGAGGAGTGTTGTATTGGGGCCTCCACCCCGACTGAGGTGCACTCCACTGAGGCTGTGACTGGGCATGTGAATGATATGAATGAGAAGTAGGTTGAGTAGGGTACTGAGGTGGATAAGACCATGGAGGAGGCATGGACCAGGAAGGATGAGCAGGGGGACCCCAAGAAGGCATGGGAGTCGATTGGTTGGGGTTGTAATAAGCTTGTGGTGCCCCTTGCATTCCCTGCTGATAAGGTCTAGATCCTTGTGGCCTCCTTTGGTTGATGAAGTAGAGAGATTCAGTGGGGGCTTCGGTCCCTTGGTACATGGCTTTAAACCCAGGTAAGGTTGGACACTGATTCGTTGGATGGTCTTCCTCACAAACGAAACACACTTCAACCGAATGCAATGGGCATTCGTTCTTAGGGTGTCTTCTGGTGCACCTAGGGCAGAAGACAGCCAAGGCTCTCTCAGCTTCTTCTTTCTTCTGTTGGATCCTGAATGTGTCCAGCTGCATGGCAATGGTCTGTCTCACCTCACTCTTAAGATCTTCTAATTGGTTTGTAAACTCATGTTTGGAGAAAGGGACACCAGTGGAGAGGAGATTTCCTCTTCCTCGTTTCCTAGCTGCCCTGGAGTGATTTCTAAACACAGTCTTGATGTCCTCATAAGGCAGTTGCTAAATGTCCCTTGCAGCTAACATGTGAAGGGTATCTAAGAGATCTTCTGGGACTCCTCGGAGTAGGACCAACTTGAGGGATTCAGGGTCAAGTGTGCACCTGGCCCGCTTATAGCTAAGTTGGAACCTCTCCTCATAATCTTCTAAGGACTCATCATTTCCCATGGTCATCCGAAAGATTTCTCCCTTGGTTTCCTTAGACCTACAGTAATCCCTATACTTGGTATTGAAGGCTTGCTGCATCTGAGCCCAAGTAGTGATACTATTCCCAGGTAATCCCATGAACCAGCGTAATGCTGCATCCTTAAGAGTTGAAGGGAAAAGCTTCAGCTTTTGCTCATCTTCAGTATAGTCATAGGTTCTACAAAGAAAAGCAAACTCAAACAAGAAGGTATCAGGATCCTCAGTGGTCAGTCCATGGAAGTGAGGCAAGGCGGAGGGGCTAATGTTCTTCATTTTCATCTCTCCATTGGTCTCTCAGATGGGGAAGGCACCTTCTATTCTCTCATCTTCTCTTCTATTATCAGCCATGGCTTCAGATGGAGTGGTCTCTAACTCTTCTTCTTCTATAGGGTCTTGGTATATCTCAGGATGTTCACCTATAGGTTCCTCTGGGTCACTGTCACCAAAGAAGAGAGAAGGGTGACTTAGTGATGTGGTGGGGGTGTTGGGTAGGAATTTGCCTGATTTATCTCGGTTCCTACGAGGCATGAAATGGAAAGGACTTTTCTTTTTTTGATTGCTTTTGTTTTTTCTTTTTGGTACTTGCAAAACTGAAACAGAGTGATCTACAACTAACTATCTTGCTCAAATGAAATTGCGGAATTGAAAGGCTAATCTAGGAAAGCAGGAAATACTAATCTATGAAAGCAGGAAATGCTAGTCTATGAAAGTAGGAAATACTAATCTATGAAAGCAGGAAATGCTAATCTATGAAAGCAGGAAATGCTAATCTATGAAAGCAGGAAATACTAATCTATGAAAGCAGGAAATGCTAATCTATGAAAGCAGGATGGAAATGAAATAAACAACTGAGTAGAAGCAAGAGTAAGAAAGTAGAAGAAAAGCAACAATTACTAATACTCTGACGATTCCCCGACAACGGCGCCAAAAAGATGGTGAGCTCCAGTATTGTAGCAATAATGCTACAACTCCTGGGGCTTCCTGTCTCTCATTTTATCAACCCGGTAGTTCGTACAAACTTGGAAGCGACGGTGCTGTATGCACAAGTACTAGCTCTTGTCGCAGCTGTCACTTGGTCAGCTGGCACAAGTCCGCTAGGGCTCAAGCCAACTTCTATAGGCTCTCAGAAGAAGCTTGCTAAATGATGGACGAAAGCTAGCTCAAAGAAAACTAATCTACTTGACAAAAATGAACTGAAAGCAAATCAAAGCATGGAAACCCTAGGAAACCCTAATTTGACTAGTCTAACCTCTACGATGCAAAGAATGTGAAGGAAACTTCTACCAATGATGCCATTACTTCTAATAAGTGAAAATGCATGAATCTAAGCTACTTGCATCTTAAAAGACATGTTTTTGTATTTTTCCTTTAAGTGGATGGAGTGATTGTGATTTTGTGCTTATTAGGGTTTGGTTGTGCAGATGTGATGCAGAAGGAAGGAAAGCATGGGAAAGGTTGGGGAGGCTAGGAGAGGTCCCCAGGGATCCTCAGCATCCATCCACAGAGGTTCCTCACGTTCAGAGGCTCAGCAACCGAGTGAGTGGCCTCCTACAGGATGTCTGCAGGGGATCCTACAGGAAACTCAGGGGTTTCTACAGGAAGTCTACAAATTGCTACAGGATGACCTACCGTGGGTGTTTGAAGTGATGGTGGAGTGATGGAATGGTAGGGGGAGATATGTAGGGTAGAGATAAAGCTGGTGATGGCTCAGGAGTGGAGAAGTAGGATGGAGAACGAGTGTATGAAGTAGGTTGGAAGATGGAGGGCTATAACAATGAAAGGTCTAAAGAATGAAGTTACGTGAGGAGTGGAGGAGTTTGGGAGATAACAGAGCGAAGCAGAGGTCAAGGATGTGGTTGTATGCGTGATCCAAACGAAGAAGAAGGTAATGGAACGATGAAGAGCAGTGTAAATAAAACAAATGGCTTATGACTGTCACCAAGACGAAAATTCATTAACCTATGCTACCTGTGCTATGAACTCAATGAACAACAATATAAAGCGTGAAGAGAAATGTGCATGAAGCTGTGATGAAGGTGTATGGTGCAAGAGTGAAGTGCATGGAAGAATCTATCATAACCGTGACTGTGTTGCAGCATGTATAAAGTGAAGGACTGCGTATTTTTGTGGTTGGTGTAGGCTGCACTCCAATCTCCAAACAGAGATGGCAGTGGAGGCTTTCTCAACCTTTTTCCTTGGAGCTCCAATGTATTATCAACCTGCTAGTCTAACTAAACAACCGAAAGCAATTCAACCATAAGCTAAACTCATTCAATCTCATAAAAACTAACTCAGCCAACTGTAATTTCGAATTGCATGGTAAAGCAATGAAATAAAGTGCTGGAATGAAAAGTAATTAACATTACAGAACAGAGGAGGTCTATTGCTCTCAGGTTGGGCCCTAACCTGAGAGCTATAGCTCCCTTAAAAGCTCAGAACTAGATTCAAATCTGGTTGCCTTTATTCATATCAAAAATCTAATGTCATGCCAAAACTGGCTTACACAAAAAACAAACACCAAGCTTGCAACTCGTGCACAGCAATTACAAATGTAATTCCAAAGTTCAAAAAGCTCCTAACATAGGCTACAGCTTGCATATTTATACAAAATGATGATTAGGCTGGCTTCCTTCATTCGTGGGGCTTGGCTGTCCAACTGAAGTCAAACTGCTGTAAAACTGCTGATCCTGTAGAACGTGTTGGCTGCCTTTGAGCTCGGTGGGGAGAGCTGTTGGAGCTCGGAGTTAAGGTGATAATTACGAGGGAAGTCATTTAAGGCCATAGACAACCTCCCTAAAAACCTACAATGTCCTCCTTGTTGTCTCCTTGTCTCCATTTACGTGGTCTTTTGCTCTCTTTAATGCCAAAAACCTGAAATCAACATGTATCAGCCACACAAATATAATGTCTTCCCTTTTTCCTACAAACACATGAATATACTAAGAAATGAATGCATAAACAGTAAAAGATGAATGGTTGAGCAAGTAAAATAGGCCAAAATGAGCCCAAATTGTACCAAAAATTGGGGCTCATCACCATGGTTGACCATATTTGACCATGGTCGACCATGTTTGACCCTAAGATAAATATTATAAGCCCTAAAATAAAACCTGAGGGATACAAACCCTAAGATAAATATTATAAACCCTAAAATAAATATTATAAACCCAAGCGATTAATATTATAAACCCTTGGGATTAATATTATAAATGTAAGTGCTTATTAATATTATAAACCTAAGACATCAATAAACCCAAGGAATTTAAATTATAAACCCCATAAATATGAACCCTTAGATTAGTAAACCTAAGGGATTGATATTATAAACCAAAAGGAATAATAAACCCAAGACATTAATATTAAACAACCAAGTGATTATAAACCCAAGGGAATAATATTTAACCCAAGGGAGTAATATTTAACAGAAGGGAATAATATTAAACCCAAGAGATTAATATTATAAACCCAAGGTATATAAACCCTAAGATAAATATTATAAACCCTAATATAAACATGGTTGACCAAGGTTTACCATGGTTGATTTTCATATTCAGACAATCTTTGTCACAATGTGGCCATGGTTATTGACCATGTTTGACTTTGATATTGAGACAATATTTCTCATAATGCGACATTCGACCATGGTTGACCATGTTTATCTATAGTTTTCACAATGTGGCGTTGGACATTAACACAATCTTTGTCACAATGTGACCATGGTTGACCATGTTTGATTTTGATATTAAGACAATCTTTCTTATAATGTGACATTTGACCATGGTTGATCTTCACAAAGAGACAATGGTTGAGCATGATTGATTTTCATATCGAGACAATATTTGTTGCAATGTGACATTGGACCATGGTTGATTTTCATATTTAAAAAATCTGTGTCACAATGTGATCTTGGACCATGGTTTACCATGATTATAAGCCAAAGGGATTTATATTAAAAACAAAGATTAATATTATAAACCCTATGAATAATATTACACGTTAGGAATATGAACCCTTATATTAATAAACCCAATGGATTACTATTATAAACCCTTAGACTAAAAACCTAAGGGAAAGTGGGGCATCTGGTTGGCATGAAACCTAATCATATTTCAGGACTCCCTCATTTAATGGACCTCCATATGCAACAACATTGAAGTCCTTTATCAGTTGATCCTTAAGGAGGAGCCAAAGAATTAACCCCGTATCATAACACCAGAAGCAATAGATAGATCATACCCATGGGCTTATTTTGATGGATCTGCCCAAGAAGTTGGTTGTGGAGGAGGTGCAATCCTATACATCTCAGACATACATTATTACAAGCTCAAAATGGGATTAGGCCGGGGTACAAACAACTATGCAGAATTAAACAGCCTCACACACCTTCTCATATTTTCACTTGAGAAAAATTGCAACAGGATTCAGATTTTTGGAGACTCAAAAATTGTCATCAATTGGATCAACTCTACATCTCATTGTCACGTGCACACACTCAAAGGTTTATTGGATGAGGTTACAACTCTAAAATCACATTTTGATTTTATTGTTTGCTCGCACATTTACAGGGAAAGGAACCAGATTTTTGACTGCCTTTCCAAGGAAGCCACGCAACAAATCAAGGGTCAATGGATAATACAAGAACATCAAGATCAAGAGAAGTACCAGTTCTATCACAGGCCTTTTATAGAGCATACAGGAGAAGAAGAGTCGAATGATCAGACTACATGATCCTTCGACAAATTTTGATAGCTTTATATGACTTATACTATGCATCTCATGTTTATATATTCTAGCACTTTTTCATGTATATATTTATGGACACTTTTTGTATGAACTATGAATTGATACTAGATAGATGGCTTGGTCCATCTTTGATATACGCATAAAACTTTATGCAAATGACACAACATGTAATTTTCAATATTTTTGACAATGGAAATTACAATTTTTTCCTTTGGAAAAAAAAAAACCCAAGGGAATAATATTAAACCCAAGGGAATAATATTAAACCCAAGAGATTAATAATAGTATAAATACTATAAACCCTAAAATAAAGATGGTTTACCATGGTTGATTTTCATATTGAGACAATCTTTGTCACAATGTGACATTGGACCATGGTTGACCATGGTTAATTTTCATATTAAGATCATCTTTGTCACAATGTGGCACCAGCCCATGGTTGATGATGGTTGACAATGGTTGACCATGCTTGATTTTCATACTTAGACAATCTTTGTCACAATGTGACATTGGATCATGGTTGACCATGGTTGATTTTCATATTGAGACAATCTTTGTCACAATGTGACGTTGGGCCATGGTTGCCACTGATTGATTAGTTGACAAATATTTTCTAATAATATTTGTCACAATGTGGCATTGGACGATGGTTAACCATGATTATAAACCTAAGGGGTTTATATTAAACCGTATGATTAGTATTATAAATACTATGAGTAATATTATACCCTAGGAATATGAACCCTTAGAACGCAAGGGAGTTAAATATTAAACCCAATGTATATAAACCCTAAGAGAAATACTATAAACACTAAAATAAACATGGTTGACCATGATCGGTTTTCATATTGAGACAATCTTTGTCACAATGCGACCTTGGACCATGGTTGACCATGATTTATTTTCATATGGAGACAATCTTTGTCACAATATGAAGTTGGACCATGGTTGATCATGATTGGCCATGATTCATTTTCATATGGAGACAATCTTTGTCACAATGCGACGTTGGACCATGTTTGACCATGATTGATTTTCATATGGAGATAATCTTTGTTACAATGCAACATTGGACCATGGTTGGATTTCATAATGAGAAACTATTTGTCACAATACGACGATGGATCATGGTTCACCATGATTATAAACCCAAGGGATTTATATTAAACCCAAGGATTAATATAATTAACCCTATTAATAATATTATATCCCAGGAATATGAACCCTTAGATTAATAAACTCAAGGGATTGATATCATAAACCGAAGGGAATAAAAAACTAAGGGATTAATACTAAAAACCCTAAAATAAATAGGATTGGCCATGGTTTACCATGGTTGATTTTCATATTGAGACAATCTTTGCCATAATGTGACATTGGACCATGGTTGATTTTCATATTGAGACAATATTTGTCACAATGTGATGTTGGACCATGGTTGACCATGATTATAAGCCTAAGGGATTGATATCAAACCCCATAATTAATAATATTAAACCCTAGGGAATAATACTAAACCCAAGGGATTGTCCATGGGGTCTTAGATAGACAGTGATTGGGTGCTCTATTAAGGCACTCCTTGATGTGAGGTCACCGGTTTAATTCGCCCCCCTGCCCCCACTAATTAGGATGATATATTAGTCATGATGAAGATGTAGTCAAACCAAGCTTACGAAAAATATGTATATTAAACCCAAGGGATTAATGTTATAAATCCTAGGTATATAAACCCTAAGATAAATACTATAAACCATTAAATAAACATGGTTGACCATGGTTTACCGTGATTGATTTTCATATTGAGACAATCTTTGACACAGTGTGACCTTGGACCACGGTTGATTTTCATGTTGAGACAATCTTTGTTGCAATGTGACATTGGACCATGGTTGACCATGGTTTATTTTCATATTGAGACAACTTTGTCACAATGTGACACTGGACCATGGTTGATTTTCATATTTAAACAATCTTCATCACAATGTGATGTTGCACCATGGTTAACCATGGTTGACAATGAATGACCATGGTGAACCATCGTTGACCATGGTTGTCCATGGTTGATTTTCATATTGAGACAATCTTTATTTGAATGCAACATTGGACATGGTTGACCATGGTTGAACATGGTTGATTTTCATATTGAAACAATCTTTGTTGCAATTTGACATTCAACCATGGTTGGCCATGATTATAAACTCAAGGGATTTATATTAAACCCTAGGATTAATATTATAAAACATATGAATAATATTATACCCTAGGAATATGAACCCTTACATTAATAAGCTCAATGGATTGATATTATAAACCCAAACAAATAATAAACCTAAGGGATTAATACTAAAAATGTTAGGGTCCCACCCTAACCCCCTTATTTATGTCATGGGATCACGTCATAGTCAAGAGTCAATAAAGCCCATATTAATATTGTAAGTGGTTAACCCGCAATTAATGACGGGACCACAGTTAGTTGCAAATGGGCAGTAGTATTAGATAGATGGTATTAATAAAACCCACGGTATTGGCCCGTGGTATTGCATGTATGAGTCATATATAAAGGATAGAGACTCCCTGTGAGGAGTATCGTGTCTTATTTTGTAATCGAGCTCTGCTCTATTGGAGGTTGCCCCCTCGAAGAGGCATGTGAACATTGCTCTTTGAATAATAAAATCATTGCTATTCTGTGTTCTGGGTATCTTTTCTTTGCATATTCTGTGTTCTGGGTATCTTTTCTTTGCATATTCTGTGTTCTGGGTATCTCTCTTCGCATATTCTGTGTTTGGGTATTACTTTGCAGGTTAAGAGCATAACAAGTGGTATCAGAGCACTTTCCAAGGTTCGGTGGGATCTCCAATTTTTAGCAAAAAAAAATTTTGGCTAGAGACGTGTTCCGGCGTCTTTAAACCACGGGATCTGTCGTTAAGCACATAAACCTGCGGATTTGGGGAGGCATGCACGTAGGAAATACAAGAGGTGGTCACGTCTGTTGGACTCCCTTGTAACCCTTGTGGGTACCCCTTCGAGTAGTAGCGCATTAGACAGAACCGCGCACGGACTGTCTTCCACGTACCCTCTGGGTATATAGGAAGCCCCCTAGGCTCCCTTGAAACCTCGCCATAGATAAACCTTCGGCCATCTTGTGGCTATAGTACACTGAGAATAGCACTCGGAGAGATTACTCGCCCGTACGATAGGGTAGTCGGGTTGTACGGCTAAGGGTACGGTCGATCCTCCTTAGTTAGAGCCCTGAAACATTGGGCCGAGTACTACTGTCAGACCCCTATGTATATTGCGATCTGTAGCACCTGACACTCCTCAAGGCCATAGTTCCCTTTCTATCGGGGGATCACACATCATCTATTCCAGATCAGTGGGTGCAAAGAAGTGCAGCAGCAGCAGACATCAGTCCGGCAGCTCCATCAGATCAGCAGCAGCAGTTGTTCCACCATTCAGATCTCTCAGATCCACCAGATCGGAGTAGTTGTGAAGGGTTCCTGTACCTGGATATAATTTTCGCAGGACTTTTGGTGGCATTAAAATTTTGAGGATTTGGCGACTGCAGTATTGATCAGGAAGGAGTAAAACTTCGTTAGGAGTTTTCCAAAAAAAAAAAAAAAGAGTCTGAGATCTTCCGGGGCACTTATTGGTGACCTAGCCCATCAGAATCAGGACGACGAGCTGAGCAAGGTGGTACCATTCAATTTCTTAGTAAAAATTTTTTGGCGGTCCCAATTTTTCATCGGGTTGGTGTATGGTAGAAACTCGCGCTCAAGCGATGGCCAATGAAAGGATGGACAAAATTGAAGACCAGGTGAACTCCATCCAATTTTCGGTGAATGAAATACAACATGAGATTAAAGGAATAAGTATCCAGATACAGAACGCACTGAAGGGCAAGGAGCCAGCCCACGAGGAGGCGAATAATGGCCATGAATACCATGAGGGTGAGTCTAGCCACTCTCCCCACATCTAGCACACCCACCCACCACCCAGTCAGCGACCTCCCAAGTTGGATATGCATAAATTTGACGGTTCTCACACGTCCGCATGGCTAGCACAAATGGAGCAGTATTTCCAATTGAATCATATCATAAATGAGGGGACTAAGCTTATGGTGGGCACCATGTACTTGGACAATGAACGATGGCAATGGAAGGAATGGCATCAGCGTTGCAATTGACATTTTCAAAATTGGGCCCAATTTGCCAAAGCTCTTCGAAATCGCTTTGAACAGGAAGACTCTTTTTTGGGGCGTCTCACTAAGCTCCGACAGACGGGTACAGTGGATGAATATATTACCGCTTTTGAAGCCTTAGCCTTCCGCACTAAGGGTCTCACAGATGAGTTCTACATGGAATGCTTTATCAGCGGTCTGAAAGAAGCCATCAAAGCTCAGGTTCTACTCCACCACCCTCCCACGTGGACAGAGGCTTGCCAGGTAGCTCATAAGGTGGAACGTGCATTAACAGCCCAATCCAACCGCCTCAACTTCCCCGCTAAAGGTCGTCCCCCACAAGCTCCCAACACGACTCAGACACTTAAGATTCAAAAGGTGTCACTTGCGGAAATGGCCGAAAGAAGGAAGCAAGGACTATGTTACTACTGTGATGAAAAATATTCCCCGGGTCATAAATGCAAGGAGCCCAAGTTTTTTCAAATAGATGCCACTGACTACAGCTCCACCGAGGAAGATCCACCACTTGAGGAACCGAAGGCGATCGAAGAAGATAACCAAAAGGAGATTGTATCTGACGACCTAATTATTTTGCTAAATGCATTGGCAGGAATCTCTTCCCCTCAAACTCTCAAAATCAGGGGTTTTCTTAAACATCGCCCAGTAGTAGTCTTGATTGATAGTGGAAGTACCCATAATTTCATCCATCAAAAGATCGCTGAAGCAGCGCATTGTTTTGTCCGGGCAGTTTCTAACTTCCAAGTCCAAATTGCAGATGGGGGCACAATGAAATGTGAAGGCCGCTGTGAAAATGTCAAACTTCAAATGGGGGATTATCAGTTGAAAACCCACATGTTTGCAATACACATGGGGGGTTGCGACATTGTCCTAGGCGCGGAATGGCTCCGCATTCTGGGGTCAATCACAATGGATTTCCAGGAGTTATATATGAGTTTTAAGCATAACAACTCCACACATACCCTTCGTGGACTACAGGCGGGAGCCCCCTCTATCATCAGCTCGCATAGGATGGAAAATTTGTTAAAAAATGGCCATCATGGAGTGGTAGCTCAATTTAATGCCATCCAGGTAGTCGAAACCATGTCTCTGCCAATTCATCCGGAGATGCAACAGATTTTAAATAAACATCGGACGGTCTTTGATAAGCCTCATGAGTTTCCACCCTCGCGAGGGGAACATGATCATAACATCACATTGGTTCCAGGGGCCCAACCCCCAAATGTGCGGCCATACAGATATCCGTTCACCCAAAAGAATGAAATAGAAAAAAATCATCAAGGAATTGTTGGAAGCAGGTGTCATTCGTCCCAGCATTAGTCCTTATTCATCCCCAGTGGTCATGGTCCTCAAGAAAGATGGGGAGTGGCGGATGTGTCCTGACTTCAGGGCCCTCAATAAGTTGACAGTCAAAGATAAATTTCCCATCCCGGTGGTTGATGATTTGCTGGACGAACTTAATGGGGCTCAATTCTTCACTAAGTTGGATCTTCGCTCAGGCTACCACCAAATTCGCATGAAGGAAGTCGACATTCCCAAGACGGCTTTCAGAACTCATGAAGGCCATTATGAGTTCCTGGTCATGCCATTTGGTCTCTGTAATGCCCCCTCTACTTTTCAGAGCCTTATGAATCACCTCCTCAAACCATATCTCAGAAAATTTGTCCTTGTCTTCTTCGATGACATCCTCATCTATAGTGGCACTTGGGCGGCACATCTTCAGCATGTAGATCTACTCTTGCAACTGCTCCGCCAGCATAAATTATTTGTCAAGATGTCTAAGTGTTCATTTGGCATGGAAGAAGTTGAGCATTTGGGCCACATTGTGGGGCGTGAAGGTGTCAAGGTGGACCCCAAAAAGATCCAGGCAATGCAAGAATGGCCTCAACCTAAGACCTTGAAGAGCTTGAGAGGATTTTTGGGTCTAACAGGCTATTATCGTAAATTTGTCCGCAACTATGGCCGCATAGCAAAGCCCCTCACTCAACTCCTAAAGAAAAATTCCTTCTTCTGGAACGAGGAAGCACAACAGGCATTTACTGCTCTCAAAAACGCCATGTGTTCCACTCCCGTCTTAGCACTACCTGACTTCACCAAATCCTTTGTCATTGAATGTGATGCTTCGGGTACAGGTATTGGAGCGGTCTTAATGCAGGAAGGGCGACCATTGGCCTTCACCATCCAACAACTCAGTGGGAGGAATCTGGGACAATCTACCTACGAGAAGGAAATGATGGCCATCTTACATGCAGTCGAGACCTGGCAACCTTACTTATTGGGGCGACGTTTCCAAATCCGCACAGATCATCACGGTCTTAAATATTTTTTGGAGCAACGCCTATCCTCCCCACAACAAAATAAATGGTTAGCCAAAATGCTGGGATATGATTATGAGATCATTTACAAGAAAGGGAAAGACAACAGTGTAGCAGATGCATTGTCGCGCCAATTTGAGGAGGAAAGTACTCTGCTTGCAATTTCCCTCCCCATTCCAGACTGGATTGAAGAGGCTCGCAGGGAATGGTTTTCACACCCCGGGCTCTCCCAACTCATTTCTCAATTGCAGGTAGATCCTAATTCCAGCAAGGGCTACTTGTGGCAGAATGATATTCTTCGCTACAAGGACAGAGTCGTAATATCACCAACATCCACCCTCAAAAGTCGCATTTTGGCAGAATTGCACTCATCTCCCATTGCAGGACACTTGGGCTTTCAGAAGACGTATGCTCGCACCAGAAGATCATTTTTTTGGACCGGCATGAAAAAGGACATCCTTACTTTCGTAGCAGAATGTGATGTCTGTCAACGCCACAAAGGGGAGACCATCAACACACCAGGCACATTACAACCATTGCCCATTCCAGCATCAATTTGGACGGAGGTTTCCATGGATTTCATTACAGGTCTTCCAAAGTCTGGGAACAAGTCAGTCATCATGGTGGTTGTGGACCGACTGTCGAAGTATGCTCATTTTTGCACCCTACCCCAACCGTTTACACCAACTTTGGTTGCTCAAATTTTCATGGATCAGATCTTCAAATTGCATGGCATGCCCACTTCTATTGTGTCCGACCGCGACCTGATCTTCACCAGTAATTTTTGGCAGGAACTCTTCAGAATACAAGGCACTCAACTCAAACTCAGTACTTCATATCATCCTCAAACAGATGGTCGAACCGAGGCCGTCAACAAATGTCTAGAAACCTACCTTAGGTGTTTCACTTCAGAAAAGCAACACCTTTGGGTACAGTGGTTACCTCTGGCTGAATGGTGGTATAACACCAACTATCATGCCACCACCAAAATGACTCCCTATGAAGCAGTCTATGGTCAACTTCTGCCTTCCCCTACTTCTTATCTCATGGGTGCTCCAAAGTACAAGCCGTGGATCAACTCCTACAACACCGCGCAACCATGCTCGCCCATCTTCGCGAGAATCTTCATCAAGCTCATAATCGCATGAAGCAACAGGCCGACCAACATCACTCAAAGCGCCAATTTCAAGAAGGGGATCAGGTCTTTTTGAGGCTGCAACCATATATGCAAACATCACTCAAAGACAAGGGTTGTCAAAAGCTTTCTCCAAAATTCTACGGACCATACCAAGTACTTCAGCGCATTGGAGAAGTGGCTTACAAGTTGGCTTTGCCACCTAAAGCAAAAATCCACCCAGTTTTTCATGTATCGTGCCTCAAGAAAGTGATTGGGAACAATTGCCGAGTTCAAACCAGTCTACCTGAATTGGACGAAGAAGGGTCAATCTGGCTTCAACCCGAACAGGTTCTAGACACAAGGGACAAGCACCTGCGCGGCCGCATGATTAAGGAAGTCCTCGTCAAATGGAAAGACACCTCTCCGGAAGATGCAACTTGGGAACCAGCCACGATTCTTCAGCAATTTCCACAGCTTCAGCCTTGAGGACAAGGCTAGTCTTAAGGGGGAGGGCATGTTAGGGTCCCACCCTAACCCCCTTATTTATGTCATGGGATCACGTCATAGTCAAGAGTCAATAAAGCCCATATTAATATTGTAAGTGGTTAACCCGCAATTAATGACGGGACCACAGTTAGTTGCAAATGGGCAGTAGTATTAGATAGATGGTATTAATAAAACCCACGGTATTGGCCCGTGGTATTGCATGTATGAGTCATATATAAAGGATAGAGACTCCCTGTGAGGAGTATCGTGTCTTATTTTGTAATCGAGCTCTGCTCTATTGGAGGTTGCCCCCTCGAAGAGGCATGTGAACATTGCTCTTTGAATAATAAAATCATTGCTATTCTGTGTTCTGGGTATCTTTTCTTCGCATATTCTGTGTTTTGGGTATCTCTCTTTGCATATTCTGTGTTTGGGTATTACTTTGCAGGTTAAGAGCATAACAAAAAACCCAAGGTATTATAAAACCAAGGAATAATATGAAACCCAAGGTATATAAACCCTAAGATAAGTACAATATTGGTTTAGGGGTCACCTAATCCAATTTAGTATCTAACTTGGGGTGACCTTAAAATTAAATGATCATTATTATTATTATGATTATAAAAATTAATTAAGATTTCAATATGATAAAATTAGTTTTCAATGTCAACTACGTTTAATATTTTATTTATTATATTTGTGGGGATAAAAAAAATATAAACAAAATTTTACTTATGATCAAAGTTTTTCTCACTTATAATTGGTTGAGGTTGATTATATTTCTCCACAAAAGATTAAAAGTTAAAATTTATATTGGAAGTAGTATATAAATTTATATTGGAAATAGAGTATATGTATATGTTTTTGTAAACTTTAACAATCAAATTCTCATTGTTTAGATTAAAAGATATTGATGAATTTTCATTAAAACTAAAATAATTTTAATTAATTAATAATCAATTTCTCTTCAATTTATTAAAAATGGTTAACAACCTAAAATCTAAACAAATGAATCAATATGTTTTTCATTCAATAGTAATAATGATTAATTTACATTTATTGATACTAATGAATAATATGTTTTTCTTAATATAAATTAATAATTAAATTATAATAAATTTTCTTGTAAAAACAATACACTATTTTTACTCTAGGCATTTGTCAAAAACCTTTCTCTTGTATGCATTAAAAATAGACTCACTTGGAAAGAGTCATTCAAGTACATCTCCATGAAGCAAACAAATTGCCTAAAATGTTCAAGTACATCTCCATTAGGAAAATTGCCTAGAATGTACAATGTATGTACAATTAAATGCAATTCCATATTTTACCCCTGAATAATTATAAAATTTCATATTTTAATTATGGATAATCTAATTTCAAAGTCACAATCAAGTTAGACATTTGATATTAAAGTCTACAAAAACATACATACTCTATCTCCTTTACTTTTAAATTTGATTTCCGTTATTTTTATATTTGATTTCCCTTTAAGTTTAAAATTTGATTTATTATTAAAAAACAAATATTCTTAACCAGTATACCTACTGTATAAAAAACTACATTAAAAAACTTCTACATCTAATATAATAAAATTTAATAATTAAATTTAGTTATATTTAATTTTGGATTATTTTGAAAATCTTACTAACAAAATTATTATTTTTTCAAATTTCCAAAATACTTTTTACTTTTTACATTTCCAATAATAATATAAAAAAAATACATGTGATTTTTTATTTCAAAATTCCAAAATATTTTTTCGAATCTACAATTAAAAATAAAAATTCTTACAAACAAGATTCTATACCTTTCAAAAATATTATTGAACTCATAATTGAATGTGAAACGAAGATAAGCCTGGAATATTGCATGAACGGTCCATGTTCAAGTATGTACAAAAAAAACGCTAACATAATTTTTTCAAAACGTAACTGAATTCAACCCATTTTAGAAATAGAAATAAAACGAAATTCCACCAACATTTAGCGTAGACTGACTGGCAAAACCTGTCGATTATGCCACATCTTAAAACTATATCTATCCATAGGTTTAGAAAATTATAAATTTTAGATGGAGAACAAATTTGATCACGAGTATAAGGTAAGTTCAATGGATATATTACTTTTGATTTAAATATTTTAAAGACAGAATATATGGTTTTGGGAAATATTATTTACTATTAAATTGGTAATTTTAAATATTTACTAATATATATCTATTTTAAATATGGACCTAATATGAGTCAAGAGGGATCTAAATTTTTTAATTGCATTTTTTTATGAGCCGACATTGTTTAAATGTTTTATATAGTTTTTTAATTTTTTTTGGTTGACATGAGTAAAATTTCAATTTTGATGATGGACATACATAGTTACACATCATACTTGACTGTAGAATGAGCCTTTCAACTCAACAAGTTAAGCAAGAAGATTGTTGAAACATTTAATTATATTATGGTTAGTTGTATATTATTCATCATTAAATCACTATTTACAATTTTTTATAATCTATAATTGTGTTTGGGGTTTCTTACAAACCGCTTTAAGACGACTTCATGTACCTGGGATATAGGGTGAAACCAAATATATACCGAGTACATGATTGGTATTGGCCGTTGCATAAATTCAAGAAAAAATTAGTATGTTGAACACATCGAACTCTATCTTTGGGAGGTAGATTCACATTGATTTAGTCAATTTTACAACATTTGACAATTTATTGGATGCACATTTTTGCATTGCCTGTGCACATTAGCAATGAGATAAAATCTATAATGGCTCACTTTCTGTGGTCGGGACCGGAAGGGAACATAAAATATCACCTGATAAAATGGGACAACATCACCAGGCCACGAGACATTGACAGATGGAGAATTATCACTGTAAAAACCTTTGGAAAATCTCTCCTCATTAAGTCTATGTGGAGAATTTTGTTTGGTGATGGAATTTTCCATAGGATTTACTGCAGCAAATATGTAAAGCGAAAGCCTTTTTCGGACTGGTTTCACAGAGGAGAAATTGGCATAAAAAATGGCTCATACATCTGGAGGAGTTTCCAGAAAGCCAAATTACCCTTTCTACAATGCATTAGATGGGATTTTGGAGGGGGTAATAAGATCATGATAGGAAGAGACAACATCATGGGTTTGAACAATGATTTTGGACTTCTAACACGCGTCCTGGAAGCTCTACACCATCGAGGTTTGTTCTTCTTGGGACAGGTGATCAATGGGTGGCGTGGGGTACATCCGACATGGAAGGAGGCAACACAGCTTGGCATGACAGGACACATCGCCCAGATTTGGAATGTTTTTGTAAACAATTTAAGGAATGCTGGTTTATGCAGAAGTTCAGGCGGAGATTTCCTCACTTGGGAGGGCAGTCTAAAAAACCACTCGGTGGTGGTGGCAGAATGTTATGAACACTTCTCTCTACAAGGTTTCGAATATGCCCCTCGATCCTGGTACAGAACAATCTGGAAGTCATCTGTGCCTTTAAAAGTGATTTTATTTTGTTGGTTGGTATGGCAGGATCACATTCTTACTTGGAATAACTTGTGCAAACGTGGTTTTACTGGACCGGGTTGTTGTGTCTTGTGTTGTGCAAGCGAAGAATCAATATCACACTTGTTCCTTCATTGTAGCTTTGCTTTACATGTTTGGTCTATCATACTTTCTTCTTGCAGGTTACCCTTCAGGAATTTTTTTTTTAGAACATTGTCTGAGATGGGGTGCTGCTAGGGGTGGTACCATTTCCTACATTCCCTTGTTCATACTTTGGGAAATATGGAAGGCACACAACCACTATATTTTTCGTGGGCAGCCTATCCGCGTACACCATGTATGTGAAAAAATTATATCATGGATAAATCACATGGAACCAAAGTGTCGTCACATACGGGACATGTCAAGGTGTCTCACATCCCCTTGCATTATTTTACCTACGAGATACTTTGATGGTGTGAAGCAGAGGGAAAAATCTATGGTACATCGATCCACAACAAGTCTTCTTCACGAGTGACCCAACCTTAACCTTGTCCATCTGTGGTACATCGATCCACACCAGGTGTCAGAAAGCATTGAAGTGCGACCAGCATCAATTCGACTCTTCTAACAAATTCGTAGGTTTTCCCTTTACATCGTCGTCTTGCTGCCTGTAACTCTCATTTTTCCAACCCCTTTACATCGTTGTCTTGCTGCCTGTAACTCTCATTTTTCCAACCCCTTTACATCGTCGTCTAACAAATTCGTAGGTTTTCCCTCTACATCGTTGTCCTATTGCCTATAATTCTCATTTTACCAACCCCTTTACATCGTCGTCCTGTCGGCTGTAACTATGATTTTTCCAACCCAAAAACCACTATAATTACAAACCCTAGAGGGTCGATGGTATGACTGAGGACGGTTTTTACCAGCAAGCGGGTCGACAGCGGTGTCCACCATGTCAATATTGAGCCTGTCCATCAGACCTGAGAACAAAATCAAAATCGATCGAGTGAAAACCTTTCAGATCGAGATCCAATAGGCTAATTAGAACTGCAGGAGGCCACGTTGAAGGAAGACACACTTTCGTTTCAAGTGATCAACCGGGTGGAGGAAACCCCTGTGGTTTCATCTCTTGTGTTTCCATCCCATCCCTCCATGCTGGATATTCCTTCGAACGCCATCACCGCGTTCCATTTGTCAAAAATAAATAAAAAGTCAACGCCAGTATATCCACCTGGCGCTGATATAGAGACGCCTTTCGCGAATTAAATTCCAATAAACATATCTGAATATGTATACAATAGATAAGACCTCTAAGGGTTTCGACTTTTGGTATATTCCCTTGTTCCGGTGATTGTGATTCGTGATCAAATTTGAAGGGTAGGTTTTAATTTCATTTAGAAGGACGTACATTTAATGACACTTCTATAATGAAAAGTATTAAAAAAACAATTCAATTGACAACAGTTAATTATCTTCAATTTTTTTTTTTTTCACAAACAAAAAGATACTACTACATCAAAGGTTGCATTATTCAATGGCACTTCCATAATGAAAAGTATAAAAAAAACAGTTCAATTGACAACAGTTAATTATTTTCAGTTTTTTTAATTTTTTTTCACAAACAGAAAGATACTACTACCTCAAAGGTTGCATTAGTAAATGCATTACTTTTACACATGTGTGATTGAAAAATGTAACCACATAAGATCATATTGCATAGGCCTTGAACTAAGCCACAATTGAACCAACTATACGGACAAAATCATAGTTGGGAAACTGCATATGAGTCTAAACTAAGAATAAAAAATAAACATATAGAAATAATTACATCTTAATGAAATTGAAATAAGAATAAAAATATGAAGAAACAAAAATACTTATATTAAAAGTATATGGAATGTCTCATTTATAAAATTTAAAATAAATTCTAGCTTATATAGGAGGTATCAGTGGAATTCTAGCTTATAAAATTCAGATTTGACCATATCATTGTTCTATTGTCTATTAAAACTCTTTTGGAAAGCTGAGACTTCCAATAATTGCACATCTCAAATGATTGGAACTACAGTCCCTAGACTTGGCTGCAAAATTGATCCAAGAAGCCTTGAACCTTGGGGATCGACACTGATGCACCAAGTGTGCTATATGTCGGATTCACCCACCAAAAGTGTCAATACCTGCACCACCTGCGCCTCCATCCTCCACGCATGAGACACCTTGTAAATTCGATATGAATCCTTGTTGCTCGTGTGCCCAATACTGTAGTTCTGAAGGCGAAGGGATATTCAAGAAAGGTTGGGCATGTTCCTCCCTTAGATTGATTAAGACCTCATTAACCATCGAGCTCGGTTGTGAAAACCCTAAACCATTTAGGGTAGCCTCCATCTCCTCCATTTCCGCGTTCAAATCGGCTTCCTAGGCCTCCAGTGACAGGTGCGAATGTGGTGGAACCCCTCCTCGTGACTTATGTGTCTCTTTGACCCATACTTGTGATGACTCCATGGTATTAGATGAATAATCAACTAATTCTTCATCCATGAAAACGCCGTTTGTTGCTCATCGATTATTGTTTCGAGTTGTGTTCTCAATCCCCCGACAACCGCTGACCCCAACGCAGTAAACCGCAAAAACCACCTTTCAAACCTTTGTTGTTGACCATAAATTCTAGCAGGTCCAAGAAAATTGCCAATAACAGCCCCAACAAAAAACTTGAAGGGTCAGTCCGTCCAACAGTTATCCTCCGTAACCCACCCTATTTTATTGTTAACGCCTCCTAGAGTAGTGGTAAAAAATGCTCCTATCCTCGCGAGGGTAAAAGGGTTAACCATACTGTGCACCGCCATAAACGACGACCTCACCCAAACTGTTCACCGCCATAAACATCGACCTAGGGTTTCAACCCTGTGTGAAACCCCATTTTCGTAGCTCCTAGAGGTTGATGTTCTCTTCTCTTCCATCACCAACCTGTTAATCAATATTTATTATTAGTTATTATTAATTAATTAATTATTATTATTAATTAGTGATTAATTAATCAATATTAATTGTTATTAATATTTTAATTATTAATTATTTTTATTAATTATAATAATAATTATATTTTTATTAATTATAATAATAATTATATTTTTATTGTAATTTTTTTTAATATTATTTTTATTATTATATATTTATCAATGGTTTGTGTGGTAGATACAAATGAAGCTTTCGATCGTATATCAACCACATTTAATTATTTAAATGTGGTTGTGCTAGTATTACATGAGATTTTTTCCATTTATATTCATGGTATATTTATTGGAATTGTGTAATGACCTAATCTATATATATATATATATAATGTAAAAGCTTAAATTGTAAATTTAAGTGGGGGAGAAGACTTTACATCACACACTATATATATGGAACCACACTACTAACTTTAATGGATTTGATTAGTCTAATTGTGAGACATTTTTTATTTATTTTTACTATTTTCTAATTGATTTTGTTCAAAATTCTCTCATGATTTCTTGGAAAGGTAACTTTAAGCTCTGTGATCTACACATTTTAAGTGTTCTAAGAGTTTTTGAGGATATTAAATTCATTTTGTTTATTCAAAAACTCATTTTAAACAACAAAAATACGCAATCTCTAAAATTGTTTTCGTCTTATTACAATAAAAAGTATAACTAGCAATTGTGCCAAGAGGTGCAAAGGAACGTGAAAAACTTAAGCCAAAAACAAAAACACAACTTAAAATTTTGAAGCCCCAAGAGGTGCAAAGGAACGCTGAAAGCTTAAGAATCCAAAAACAGAAACACAACTTAAAATTTTGAAGCCCCTAATGAAATAAAATAAATAATTATCTTTCCCTTTTGACTTTATACACCATAATGGAAATATACATAAGAAAGTTAGTTAAAATCCAAATTCAAATTTGAAAAAATTAGCGCTCTTTTTTTACTTCCCCTCCTTCTAATTTTTAAATTCAGTATCCCTTTTGTCTAATTTTAAAATTTAGTATCATTCCTTTTTCCTTCTTTTCCTTCTTTGGCCTCCTCTACGCTTTCACTTCCACACTCTGACTTCACTATAACCAATAACCAATCCTACAGGATCCCCTCTTCCTTCTTTGGCCCCAACACTGATTTCACCTCCATACCCTGCATTCACTATAGCCAGTGAACTGTTATTCTCTCTCAAAGTCACAGGTTCTATAAGTGGTTGTTTGCTTGTGTTGTGAATTTTCACATGCAATTTTCCAATAGTAAAATAACACAACCGAGGGTGATTTTGGCTTTAGCTCCCACTCATTTGAAAACTCTTAGCATCCCCTCTCTTTTCACAATGGTTCTGATTAACGAGTGCCAAATTTGAATTCATATTCATGGGAATTTTCCTCAACATAGACGAATGTAATGGACAGGCGTTCTAGCCACTGCCAATGTTGGATTCTTCACTATTCATTAAAGCTTTCCAATTAGTGCTTGCAGTGAAATTCATTTCTCTTTGCAAATATGAAGGACTATGTATTGAACAATGGTTTTGACCTTTACCCATTCTCTCAACTTGGGTTCTTTATGTTATTACTTCCCTTGGAATTTGATTACAACCCCTTGCCCTTTATTGCAATGAAAATCGGAAACACTTGTAGAATTGAATTTCCTATGCATTTGAGAGAGAACGCGATAATTTTTATCAGCACCCATTTCGACACCTTGGGCAAAGATTCAAATATCTGGGACTTGTATAGATTTCTGTTGATTTTGTCCTCTCAGACTGCCATCCTGCTCATTCTTCCCCACCTCAACTATATCAAATATTGAATATATATAAGGAGTATAGGTTGGTGGGTGTCGATGATTAAGGGGAATGAATGCAGGTTGCAGATGAGAAGCAACCAAAACTGGAGAAACCACATGAATGCGCTGCACATCTAGGATAGATCCCCTCGTCCGGATATTGTGAAGGGCCCTCCTTGCTCACATCCCTCAGTGCCTCCCTAGGCCACGATATCTCCAGAAGAACCAATCCCCAAGAGGACCCCTCAAACAAGCCCACTAGGGAAAAACCTAGACAACCCGTCAGGGAAATTCCCTCCAGTCTAAAATCAAGCAGAGCAGTAGAAGAAATATTGAAGAAGTTTTCCAAGGAAGAAGAAGAAACCAATCACATGTCAAATTTGGATAGGTGGGAAGCTCCATAAAGCAAGGAAGGAAACATCTAAATATATAGATTTTTATTGGGGAAAGCCATATAGGTGGAAGGAAACAACAAGGGGGAATGGATGTTTTAACACTTGGATTATTTCCCCTGTGATGTGTGATACCACTCATTGCCACCACCACTTGATATATGTGAACAAATGGCTCAAACTTGTATAGATCAGTCTCTAAAATTGCATTGAAACTAAAATGTTGTCTATGCACTTTTCTCTTTAGCTAGTATCTTTGCGTACACTCCAATTTTAGAATTCCAAGAAACGAAATCTCTCTCTGACAATATCTCAAACATCCACCTCACGTCATATATGTTGTTGCATTTCTTGTAGCCAACGATCATATATTCTACGAGAATACATTCCGAGTGAGAGTTTAGTCAAACAAGTGTTGCATATCCTCCATACAATCACATCCAGTGTAAAATGCGAAGAGTTGATTTGCGAGAAACATGTGTTTGGTGAATTTAGAGTGTCCTAAATTGCTATATTAATTGTCAATCTAGGAGTCGTAAACTGCTGAAGTGAGGTGCACTATATATGCAAGATAACCGATTTCTTTCTTTTTGTCGTTTTTTATTTTTAGTTTGTTTTTGGGTTTATCTTCGTTGATTCCCTAATGTGAGATGGCAATTCTAAAAGTCAAGTATGGATATAAGTGTTCAAGGCAATAGTGTCCTTTAAAATGATTTCCAAACTTCAAAATTTTCAAAAGGGTTTTAAAACTTGCAATGATGAAATCAATTCCTAAAAGAGAATGAAAATGTACCACTATTCTAATTAAACAAACAATGAGCTAGTGACCATGAAACCAAATATCCTTGCTACTGTATAAATATAAAAGAAACTGAACTCAAAGAAATTCAAAAACTGCAAGCAAAGTAAACTAAAATCACATTACATCAACTCATATTCTGACCCCTCACCATTCGACTCACTCTGGCTTTCGGAGGTAATCATAAACAACTTGAGCAATCTGATATCTAATTTGCAGAAAATAAAACTATTGTTAAACTACACACTCATACTTCAATCCCTCACCATTCGTCTCGCTCTGGCTTTTGGAGGTAACTGAAAATGACATGAGCAATTCAATAACTAACTTGCAGAAAAATAAACTAATATCAAACTACGCATTCATACTTCAATCCCTCACCATTTGACTCACTCTGGCTTTCGGAGGTAACTGAAAATGACATGAGTAATCTAATATCTATCTTGCAGAAAAGTAAATGAACAAAAATGAAAGAAATAAAACAGTGCTGGAATTAGAACTAAGAAAATAAATCAGTAGAAGGACAAGAATAATTCCATGTCATTAGTCATTATAAAGCTATGTGCAAATGCCCGGGCTGCCTATTGTAATCTGAAACAAAGACACTGATCAGTTAACAGCATTAGAAAGCATAAAAACTATGGACAACAATCAACGTGAATACCATAAGCAGTGCAATATATACAAGTAAATGATTATGGCATAAGGAACATAAAGAAATAAAGCATGAAACTATACAACAATTAACAAAACCTCGGTGTGTACAGGGGCCCTCTGCACAACCTCGGGCAGTCAGCAATCAACCACGAATTGAGCTTATAAATAGAGTCTTCTCATGTATTAAAATGCAGTCATAATGTAGAGATAAAGTCACGGCACAGTGGGCTCGTTAACAGCCAAAATTACATCACAAGAACTAGCTACTATGCATATGAGAACGCTTTATTTATAATAGAGGATGACATAACTACTTTCCTAAAATTTGCGCTGATAAAAGACACGTGAAGCAACCACGTCCAGGAATCTAGCATTATGGTAGCCGTGAAGATTAAATCTAAGGAGGGTGGCTGTTGGATTCAGTTCACGGAGTAGTCCACAGGTGTTAACACGTCTCCTGAGATTTAGAAATGGCCACGCAAGTCTTCACGTGGTGAAAAACAGAGTTTTGTCACCGTAGGACTCTTAGGTTGACCACCGCTTGACTATCTTTGACCATGGCCTTCTTTGATGGATTCGACTGAGCCAATAGGACACGGTCCATGTCCATGTCATTTGCAACTTGCCCATGTGGCCGGATTCGCCTGAAGACACCTGTAACATAGACTTTAACAAAAAGGCTGCGGAAAGTTGAACTGGCTACGGAAAGTGACAAGATTCCGCAGCTGAATGAGCAAAAATCTAAATCAAACAGCAGACACAAGACATAGTTAGGAAACCACTTTATATGCTCTTTTTAAACTAATATGCAATGATTTGACAGCTTAGGAGGTCCAGGTAAATGGAGAAAAAAGGTTAGAAAGGTGTATAGGGAAGGTGCAAGTTTGGGGCTCAACATACCCCCACTGTGAAGGTGTTGCATGTCCTCATGCAACCAAAATTTTGATCATCCCCCCTTTAGTCCATGTGTTCTGAAGCTTCTGCCAGTACATCCAGTCCTCTTCTCCTCTTCCTTGGTGCTACTACCATCCTGGGCTTCCTCATCAAACATCTAAATTTGAGACTGATCAATTCCCTACTCAACTTCCTGCACTTTTTCTTTAATTTCCTGTTCTTTTTCTGCCACAGTCCCAGATGTAACATAGTGTTGTCATGAATGATCTTGTCCAATCTTCTTTGCTCCTTTAATGCTTCATTTTCTTGTTTAATGTGCCTGTTTAAGACCTCCAATTCAAACACTTCTTGTTTCAATGATTGGACTTGTGCTTCTTGTGCTATGTGAGGCAGAGTGGATGACGTGCTCAGGCCTGCAACTGTCTTCTCTAAGGATTCTAGATAATCATACACCTCTTGCTAATTTGGGTCTATTTCAAGTGTTTTCCTTGGGCTGACCCCAAAGTCTTGTTGAGGAGGATTGATTTCTAACTCTGGCCGAGAAGGACTTATATCAACATTTGGAGGACTGGTTTCAATATTTGGCTGAAGATGAGGTGGGCTACAGCCAGCTGGAGGTTTCTCGGGTGTTTCCCCACCCAATTCGATAAAGTGGGGTCCTTTTATTTGTGTTTTCCTCCACTTTCCTCTAAGCATGTTGCTTCTTCTTAAATGTTGTGGGCTAGTACTCTCTTCTTCCATACTTTGTTTTCCTTTTTCTTTCTTCTTGGTTGTAGCCACTTGTTTTCAAAGATGCACTAGTCTTTCAGACAACACTTGATAGTCTTCTTCTAAAGATGGTTCTGGTGATTGGTAGACATCCTCTATGCTTCGTTTCCCTTTCAATTTTCTCTGTTTTCTATCATTGGTTCTTTCCTCCCTCTCTTTTTGATCAACTTCTTTAGTTTTGCTAATAGGAGAGTCTTGAATTATTGCACTTTTCTCCTTTCTCCGACTCCTTCTTGGTGTACTGCTTTCAGGTGCCTCGGATGGCTCTTGGAAGTAGTTTCTCACCAAAAACCATTCCCAGGTATCCCTATTTTTCTTCAATTGGTCTTCAATTAGAATTCTCACAAGCCCATGATGATATAAATGAGGTTCTATGTCTTCTATGTTCTTTTGGACTGTTGTGCACATCTTTTTCAAGCTCAACAATAAAAAGTAGGGCAGATTGAGGGTTTGGTTCTCTAAAAAGTTCATCAATAACCGAGTATGATACATGTACATTGCTCCAAAACGGCCTTCACAAGTAATGAACTTTTGAATTATTAACAGTAAGCTGGCCCACTCTTCTTTTAATGCATGAACAAGAATTCCTCTTGTGAATACAGTTACGTCCATACCTGGGTTGCGTAATATGACTCTCCAAGCCTGCTCGTCCAAACTCTTGTTCTTGAACCAGCGTTCACCTTCTGGGGCAGGTCTGTAGTAGCTGCTATGGATGCTTCGGTGACTGTGAACTTAAGGTCTCCAATTTCCACCACCTAGCCGTTAAAAGACCTTGTAAAAGCTTTTGTTATCTCCTTATTGTGGCCCTTAAATTTTTGAATGAAACGTAGCCATTTTGCCTTCTTCAGTAAGTCTTTCACTTGAGGGTATCCTTCTAAGAACTTGGGCCCTTCCGGTTCTGCCCTTAATAACCGACCCATCCTTTCTTCTGTTTGAAATTCGACTGCGTGTGAGGGGTTTAGCAGAGGTAAGATGGCTAGGTTACGGGGTTTATGGAGAAGAAAATAGTGGCTGAAAATGGAAACTGGAGAACAGGTAACGGGAGTGTTCAGGGACTGTAAGCGGAAAACAGAGGACAGGCAGCCGAGGTGAGTTCACGAAGTGGAGTGGAGACGTATGTGAACGAGGTGGTAATGTAGTCGTGGCTTCAATAAAATGGCAGGGGAGTGAAGTGAACCCGATAGAATTTTTAAACTAAACGGCTGCGGAGGAAATGTTAACACGTTTATGAAATGGCTGCGGAAATTATGCGGTGGAGAGGAGCCGTAATTAAATCGGTCACATCTCATGATTACAAGTGGAGTGTGAAAGTGCAGTCAACTACGAGTTAAACCCGAGAATTAATCATGAGACCGTTTAGGGAATAAATGCATGGTTCGTGGAGGAATGTCGTGGAATGGTTATGGAGCTATCATGGCAATCATTGCATATAGTGGAGCTTATGGTTTAATAACTATGCAAAATTGTGCTTTTGATTGCTATTTGAAAGAAATTTTTACTCATACCTTGGAATCTTTTCCATTTGTTGTCCATTAGCCCTTAATCAACTGCTCCTTATTGATGCCTTTAGATGCTCCATGTCTTCATAATATGTCCTCAGTCATACCTGCATTTTCATGATTATTGAACTAACATCTTGACTGTCAATTTGAAAAACAGAGTGGTGGTTGCGGAAACTACTTCTGGCTGCGGAAACTGATTCCAGCTGCGGAAACTGACACAAAAACCACTTGGTTGAATGAAGATAGTTAGATAATAACTAACTGAATGAAAATGGTCATGAAAGAGACTTTTATTGATGAAATGGAGTGGAATGAAAATAAAATGGAGTGGAATGAAAATGAAGTGAAGTGAATTGAAAATGGGAAAGAAAGAGAGATTTTTTTTTTGGAAAATATAGGGTGTCAGGTGTTCCTGATTTTCACTCTATATTTTCTGTATAAGACTGCCAATCAGTGATTGGTTTTCAGGCTTATACAATTTTTTATTTTTTTTAACAAAAAGGAACAAAGGCTAGGCTGGTGGAGAAGAAGGATTCTTCTTCACCAGCCTTATTGCAGAATTCTCTTGAAACATTTTGACAAATTCCTCTTTTGAGAGTGGCTTATGATAAATCTTTAATCTGTGGCCATTCACAATAAGAGGAGTTTGAAATTCATCAATGGTCTTGATTCTTACTGCTCCATTGCTAAATACTTTGTCAATCTCATATGGCCCAAGCCAATGAGTCTGAAATTTACCTTTGAAGTCTTTAAACTTGGAATCAAATAGTAATGCCCAATCTCCCTCTTGAAACTTTTTCTCTTTGATGTATTTGTCATGCCACTTAGCTCTTTGATGTTGAACTAGATCAGTTCTTAGGATTGCTTCTTGTCTGATCTCATCCAGCTCATTCAACTGCTCCATTTTGTGCTTTTGGGCTTCTGATAGATCCATCCCCAACTGAACTGCCATCTTGAAAGTTTTGACTTGAAACTCAATGGGGAGCAGGACTTCTTTCCCATAAACAAGTTCATAGGGAGAATGTCCTATTGTATTCCTCCATGTAGTTCTGTAGGCCCATAAGGCTTCAAGAAGCCTTTCTGCCCAATCTCTTTTGTGTAGATGAACAGTTTTGGTGATGATGCTTTCAATAACTTTGTTTGTAGACTCCACTTGGCCATTTGCTTGCGGATGGTAAGGAGTAGATTTTCTGTGCTTGATTTTGTATTCTTCCATTAGCTTCTCCATCATGTTGGATGTAAATTGACTTCCCTGATCTGTCACAATTTCTCTTGGGACACCAAAGCGAGTAAAAATATCCTCATAAAGAAAACTAACAACTAAATTTTCAGTAGCAGAAAGTAATGCTTTGGCTTCTACCCATTTAGTGACATAATCAGTACATACCAATATATACTTCTTTTGTTTAGATGGTATATTAATAGGTCCAATGAAATCTAAAGCCCATTTTTCAAAGGGTTCGATGAGTACCTGTGGTTGTAATGGCAATTCATTTGAAAGAGTCAGTTTCCCTACTCTTTGGCAGTTGTCACACCTTTTGACATATTCTTTTGTATCTTTGAAGAGGGAAGGCCAATGATATCCTAAAGAAAGGATTTTACAGGCCGTCATTTTGTCAGCAAAGTGTCCACCACATGGTTCATCATGACATGCCTTGAGGATGTCAGGCATTTCATCTTCCCTAACACATCTTCTAATCACAAAATCTGGCCCTGTTTTAAACAATTCGTTAGAAATCCATGTATATTTTGACTCTCCTGAATAATCTTTCTTCTTTCACTAGGAAATAGATGTGGAGGTAGTTTCCCTGTAACCAAATAGTTAGCAATATCTGCATACCAAGGAGTCTTAGTAGTTACTGCAAATAAATATTCATCTGGAAACTTATCCTCTACATGAGAATCTTCTTTAGTATTTTGGATCCTAGACAAGAAATCAGCTACTGTATTTTGTTTCCCTGGTCTATCCAACACAGTAATATTGAATTCCTGTAAAATTAAGAGCCATCTTGTAACTCTTCCATTAGTAACAAGTTTTTTCATTAGATATCTAATCGCAGAATGATCAATATGGACAAAAGTTTCATAGCCTGTTATATAATGTCTAAACTTATTGATTGCATGAACAACAGTTAAGAACTCTTTTTCAGTCACAGTATAGTTCAACTCAGTGGCAGGCAATTTTTTACTGGTATAGTAAATGGCATAAGGAACTAAATCCTTTTAACCCAACACAGCGCCTAGAGCTGTATCTGAAGCATCTGTAGAAATATGGAAAGGAAGTTTCCAATTTGTCCCTCTCAAGATGGGTGCTTCAGATATTCTTGTTTTCAAAGTTTCAAATGTTGATTGACAATCAGGATCCCATTTGAATTCACAGTATTTTGTAAGCAATTTGAAGAGTGGAGATTCTATTTTGGTGAAGTTTTCTATAAATATTCTATAGTACCCAGTAAATCCCAGAAAACTTCTAACATATTTTTGACAATTTGGAATAGGCAACTTGGAGATGACTTCAACTTTTGATCGATCAACTTTAATCCCATCCCCTGAAATGTGATGTCCCAAAACAATACCTTCAGTAAACATCATAGAGCATTTTTCATGACTCAATGAAAGGTTTGCTTTTTTACATCTTATAAGGACTTTTTCCAAATTCTCTAATGCCTCTTCAAATGAATTACCATAAACTGTAAAATCATCCATATAAACTTCTACACAATCATGGATTAGATCAGAAAAGATTCCTAGTACTGCTCTTTGAAATGTTGCGGGTGCATTACATAATCCAAAAGGAAGCACTCGGTAAGCAAAAGTTCCCCATGGACAGGTAGCTGTGGTCTTATCTTGATCTTCAGGTGCTACCTGAATTTGATTATAGCCACTAAAACTATCCAAAAATGAAAAGTACTTTTTGCCTACTAGAGTATCTAATACCTAATCGATAAAGGGCGAAGGAAAGTGATCCTTCAAAGTTGCTTTATTCAATTCCCTGTAATCAATACATACTCTCCATTTACCATTTTTTTTAGGTACTATAACCAAAGGAGAAACCCATCGGTTATCTGAAATTGGATAAATGAAGTTTACATTGAGTAGTTTTTGGAGCTCCTCTTTCACTATCTCCCTAAGGTTTGGATTCATCCTTCTCTGAGGTTGTCTGATTGGTCTATTGTTTTCCTCGATGTAGATGTGATGAATGCAAGTCTTAGGGTCAATACCTTTCATATCAGTATACTCCCATGCAAATTCAGTAGAATGTTTTTGCAAGATTTTGGTTGGCTCTCCCTGTTGTGATTTTTCCAAGTTTTTGTTGATATTCAATGTTTTACCCAGAAAAATATCAATGGCGGAACTTCCAAACTCTTCCATAGAGTAAAGAGACATTCGTCTAGATGATAGATACTCAATGTCAGAATCTAACTGAAATTGTGTGTGGTCATATTCCGAAGATGTTTCAAAATTTTCTAATGTGTTCAGAATTTGACTATCTTCTCTGATTTCAGAAATGGTAAAGAAAGGTTGTATAGTTTCCTCATCATCGACCCATTCATTATCTCCTACTTCTGTAATTTCTTTTGCTAGAAGATACAAATTGAATTTCTTTGTCGAATTACCATCAGAAATGTACATATCCCCAGATCTACAACTGATGAAAGCATCAGCTGTGGCTAGCCAAGGTCTTCCTAAGATGAGTGGGTGCCCTCCTAGATTACTCTTGGGAGTCAAAATCATGAAATCTACTGGATATTCCCAAGAATCTAAGGAGACCGAAATGTCTTCTAATACACCATCTGGTTTGATAATTGATCGATCTGCAAGTTGTAGTAGAGTAGGTGTAAAAAGAAGATTAGGAAGTTTTAGCTGTTCCATAGTCTGTCCACTCATAATGTTGATAACAGCCCCTAAATCAATCAAAGTATTTGGAATTTCTACCCCATTGATATGTGTTTTGACAATTGGACTACCGGGATCTACATACTTCTGCATGGTAATTTTTCCCATCATGATATCTGCAATTTTTCCTACCGGGTGGATTCTTCTTGTATCTCTTGGTTTCCTTCTTGGTCTTTTGAGACTCAACTCCTTTATTGTTTTTGCTAGAATAGGAATCTCTCTAATGGCTTGTAGCAAGGGAATCTTGATACAGAAATTCTTTAATTCATCTAGGAAATCATAGTCAGGCAACAAGATTTGTTTTTCCACTCCTTTGTCAATTTGTAATCTTTCAGGAAAAGGAGGTGTGGATGAAGATGCATGTTGCTCAACTATAGGAGTTGTGGGGGTTGACTCTTTTTCTTTTTCTTTTTGAGTGCTTGGGTTTTGAAGAGATGCTTCAGAACCTTTATTGGCTTCAAGAGAATCTTCCTCAGAAATACTTTGCTTTTGAGCATCTATAGAAGGCTTTTCTAAAACTCTACCAGATCTAAGTTGTACATCATTGAGAGGAACAATCATATAGGTAGGAAATTGTTGTCCTTCTACCATGTAAGCATTTTGAGGATTTTTATTATTGGGATTTGGCAATGGCTGGGAAGGTAGTTGATTTGTCTTTTGTTGGAATGGAAGCAAGAGTTGAGAATTTGGATTTTGTTGAGAAGGTTGTTGTTGTTGTGGAAATGGCAATGAAAGTTGTGGATTTTGATTTGGAAGTTGTGGAGCTTGTTGATTTTGAAAAGATGGAGGATATTGATAAAATTGAGCAAATCTCCCATAAGGATTTTGCATACCTTGTACCCATGATTGAAATGGATTTTGAGGTTGGGACCAAGGTTGTTGCCAAGGATTCCAATTTGGTGGGGGTTGAAAGTTCGTGGGGTTGTTAAACCCTTGATTTTGTTGCCCCTGCCAAGGTCTCATTGAAACAAAGCAGAGAGACTCAATTGAATTTGGATCTTCTTGAAAGATAGCTTTGAGCCCAGAAATTGAAGTACAATCCTTGGTCTCATGGCTTTCTGAACAAATCATACATGTTTCTACAACTTTTGCATCCAAGGGGCATTCCCTTAGAGCATGTTTCTTCCTACATTTTGGACAAAAGATGGCCAAAGCTTCAGCTTCTGCTTTCTGCTTGTTTTTTATTTTAAGGGTGTCTAGTTGCTCACTAAGGCTCCCTAAAATATCAGTTTTGAACTCATCAAGCATGTTGCCAATCTCAGCCCTACTTACTGATCCAGTTGCAGATTTGTTTGCTCTAATGAGAGAAGGATCTCTAGGCCCTTTTCCAGTTTTAGATTTTCCCCTTGAGAGATGGACACATAGTTATGCTATATCATGAAGTGGAAGTTGAGAAATATCTCCTTTTCCCATCATGTTTAAAATATCTATCCATTCATCTCTAATGGCTTTTAATAGAAGGGCTTTCAAGGTCTCCTCATCTAGGTTATTCATTTTTGCTCTTTTCAGGTTGTATTGAAATCTTTCAAGTAAATCCTCCAAGTTTTCATCTTCTTTTTGCACCATTTTGAATACCTCATCCTTATGATTGGTGGGCATACAATAGTCCAGGTATCTATCCAAAAATGTTTGTTTCATATCATTCCAAGTCCTAATAGATTGAGTGACTAATCCCATGAACCATTTTAGAGCAGCTCCCTTCAATGTTGAAGGAAACAATTTGAGTTTTTGAGAGTCTTCCATATAATCATAAGTTCGACACACGACTTCAAACTCAAATAGAAATGTTTTAGGATCCTCACTTCGCAACCCATAGAAGTTTGGGAGGACAGATGGTGAGATGTTTTTCATTGTTGTATGAGATTCCTCATCAACTATAGGAAATCTAAATGTGTTATCTCCATCCCTATTTCCCCCATTGTTATCTCTACCTCCTCCATTGTTTCCTCCTCCTCTACCTCTACCTCTACCTCCTCCTCCAAATCCGTTTACTACTTCCTCTGTCGTGATAGTTTCCTCAGAGATTTCAGAGTCCTCTGGTTCCTCTACTAATGGCAAACGAGGAGGAATTTCTCCCTCTTCTTCTTCAGGTGATTCTACTTCCTTGATTATATTTTGTTCTCCTGTAGAAGTAAAGAAAGGGTCTTTTCCTATTTCAGATTCGGTGGATAGTGTGGGAGAGTCTCCTAATTCAGCTGCTGCCGCTTGAATTCCAGGAATCCTAAGGCTAGGAGTGTGAGTTGGAGATGATGGAGGTGTGCCTTGTTTATGCCTTGAATTAGATGGAGTTGTAAAAATCAAACTTTTGACCCTAGCTATAAACCTTCCCCTAGAATCTCTTGCTCTATGCATGTCATTTTTTATTTTTCTTCAAGTTGGGCTAATAATTCTCTTTCTGATCTTCCAGATCACTCTAGGTGCAATAAGAGAGCATACTCAAGAAATTATTGAACCAATAACTCTCTTTTCTAATCCTCCAGATCACACTAGGTGCAAGACGAGAGCATACTTTGAGAAGTTATCAATTTTTACCTTCCTTGAAATTTTTTATTTTTTACTTTTAAGAAATTGGCTACCTAGTTTCACTTCCCCGGCAATGGCGCCAAAAAGTTTGGTCAATTTAGAGTGTCCTAAATTGCTATATTAATTGTCAATCCAGGAGTCGTAAACTGCTGAAGTGAGGTGCACTATATATGCAAGATAACCGATTTCTTTCTTTTTGTCATTTTTTTAATTTTTAGTTTGTTTTTGGGTTTATCTTCGTTGATTCCCTAATGTGAGATGGAAATTCTAAAAGTCAAGTATGGATATAAGTGTTCAAGGCAATGGTGTCCTTTAAAATGATTTCCAAACTTCAAAATTTTCAAAAAGGTTTTAAAACTTGCAATGATGAAATCAATTCCTAAAAGAGAATGAAAATGTACCACTATTCTAATTAAACAAACAGTGAGCTAGTGACCATGAAACCCAGTATCCTTGCTGTTGTATAAATATAAAAGAAATTGAACTCAAAGAAATTCAAAAACTGCAAGCAAAGTAAACTAAAATCACATTACATAAACTCATATTCTGACCCCTCACCATTTGACTCGCTCTAGCTTTCGGAGGTAATCATAAACAACTTGAGCAATCTGATATCTAATTTGCAGAAAATAAAACTATTGTTAAACTACACACTCATACTTCAATCCCTCACCATTCGTCTCGCTCTGGCTTTCGGAGGTAACTGAAAATGACATGAGCAATTCAATAACTAACTTGCAGAAAAATAAACTAATATCAAACTACGCATTCATACTTCAATCCCTCACCATTTGACTCGCTCTGGCTTTCGGAGGTAACTGAAAATGACATGAGTAATCTAATATCTATCTTGCAGAAAAGTAAATGAACAAAACTGAAAGAAATAAAACAGTGCTGGAATTAGAACTAAGAAAATAAATCAGCAGAAGGACAAGAATAATTCCATGTCATTAGTCATTATAAAGCTATGTGCAAATGCCCAGGCTGCCTATTGTAATCTGAAACAAAGACACTGATCAGTTAACAACATTAGAAAGCATAAAAACTATGGACAACAATCAATGTGAATACCATAAGCAGTGCAATATATACAAGTAAATGATTATGGCATAAGGAACATAAAGAAATAAAGCATGAAACTATACAGCAATTAACAAAACCTCGGTGTGTACAGGGGCCCTCTGCACAACCTCGGGCAGTCAGCAATCAACCACGAATTGAGCTTATAAACAGAGTCTTCTCATGTATTAAAATGCAGTCATAACATAGAGATAAAGTCACGGCACAGTGGGCTCGTTAACAGTCAAAATTACATTACAAGAACTAGCTACTATGCGTATGAGAACGCTTTATTTATAACAGAGGATGACATAACTACTTTCCTAAAATCTGCGCTGATAAAAGACACGTGATGCAACCATGTCCAGGAATCTAGCATTATGGTAGCCGTGAAGGTTAAATCTAAGGAGGGTGGCTTTTGGATTCAGTTCACGGAGCAGTCCACAGGTGTTAACACGTCTCCTGAGATTTAGAAATGGCCACGCAAGTCTTCACGTGGTGAAAAACAGAGTTCTGTCACCGTAGGACTCTTAGGTTGACCACCACTTGACTATCTTTCACCATGGCCTTCTTTGATGGATTCGACTAAGCCAATAGGACACGGTCCATGTCCATGTCATTTGCAACTTGCCCATGTGGCCGAATTCGCCTAAAGACACCTGTAACATAGACTTTAACAAAAAGGCTACGGAAAGTTGAACTGGCTGCAGAAAGTGACAAGATTCCGCAGTTGAATGAGCAAAAATCTAAATCAAACAGCAGACACAAGACATAGTTAGGAAACCACTTTATGTGCTCTTTTTAAACTAATATGCAATGATTTGACAGCTTAGGAGGTCGAGGTAAATGGAAAAAAAAGGTTAGAAAGGTGTATAGGGAAGGTGCAAGTTTGGGGCTCAACAACATGTCCCACTCACTTTCACTGATTATGATATGAGCATGAATTTTCTTTCCATCTGCCAAAGATTTCACCTAGATGTACCATTGCAGAGGTTTGCAGAGTCTCACATCTACATGTCCCCTTCATGCTCTACAAGGCAATTCATATCACATAAGACTACAATCTACACCAACAATCATGTACTAGCTATATTAAACCTCAATAATAATGATTTAATCTAGCCACGAAATCATTGTTCCATAAAAACTATATGAATTCATTAAGCCCAGGTTTGTTGAGTGGACACGATATGCCAACATCACAAAATTGTGGTAGGGTAAATTGCTTCACCAAATCTAGTCTTAAAAGGCATTCAATTTCCACAATCTACCAACAACTTGATGTTGAATCACTTATACTCTTGGGACTTGTAGTCAATTGTTTAGATGAATAAATTATCACAATATATCTCTATGCTCTCTTTAACTAGAATACACTTCATAAGATTGGGGTCCTTGCCACACATTATTTAACTCGGTGGAATTTCGGTAACCCAAAATACCAGTTCAAGGCGTTAAACGACTTCATAATTCAATCTATCACTAAATGATAACGATTAATCGACTTAGAAATTTATTAGGTTGCTACCACAAAACCATGATCTACACAGTGGATTCTCAAACTTGAAAAGATCATGATGATTTCATAAGATAGTATCTTAGATACATTAATTCAATTATCTTTCGATACAAAGTTAGATACAAAAGTGAATTCTCACTCAAACATTCAATTTCATTAAAATAAACTAATGTAAATAAGTTTTGTACACTCGGAATAGCCTCTTATCTTCTGCTTGGCCTTATTTACAATATTCTGATGCTCCCATGGCCCTAGCCATCATCTAATTTCCCCTGTACAATTGTTCCAAGGTGTTAGACCAGGCAGTAACTCAAAAACAATTCATTAGTATTCATTCAAGTTGGTCTTTATTATATACATGAGGGGGAGACTGTTCATTTCATCTCCCGATGACTATTCATATTCTCTATTATTTATTTACATCAATTTCAGTTATTCATCCAATCTTGATGATTAGGTGTCAACATTCCCCCCCTTAATTTGAAGGGATGTTGGTGAGTCCAGCATCATTCTGAATCTTTCAAGCTTTTCTCTTCCAAGCACTTTGGTGAAGATGTCTGCAATTTGTTCATTAGTGGAACAATGTCAGAGATGGATTGTTTTGGCCTCAACATGATGTGGAATCAGATGATATTTAGTATTGATGTGCTTCGTTCGATCATGGAACTTTGGGTTCTTGGCCAATTTTATTGCCGAGGTATTGTCAATCATGAGTGGAGTCGATTGTACTTGTTTTACCTACAAATCTTCAAGAATTTTCCTGAGCCACACAATTTCTTTTGTTGCCTCAGCTGCTGCCCCATATTTTTCTTCTGTTGTGGAATCTGTTGGAACTGATTGTTTGTGTGATCTCCAGGAGACAGCTTCTGATCCAAGACTCATAGCATAACCTGAAGTAGATACCCCAATTTCCTTGTCTCCATCGAAGTCTAAATCAGAGTATCCAATCAAACTGAAGTCGTCCACCTGTGTGTACTTGATTCCAAAGTCTTGAGTTCCCTTCAAGTACCTTAGAACTCTTTTTGTAGCAAACCAATGTCCCTCACAAGGATTTTGCATAAACCTGGAGAGGATTCCAACAACAAACAAAATGTCTGGTCTGGTAGTAGTTAGGTAGTTGAGACTTCCTACGAGTTGTCTATACTTTGTTGCATCCTCAAATTATTTTCCTTCAATGGATGTGAGTTTTAAGTTTTGTTCCATTGGAGTAGTAAGAGGATTGCATTCTGTGATGCCAAACCTGTTCAACAGATCTCCAATGTACTTCTTTTGCGAAAGAAATATGGGCTTCGGATGTTGAGTCACTTCAATACCAAGATAGTAATGAACATAGCCCAAATCAGTCATTTCAAAACCTTTCCTCAACTCCTTCTTTATGGATGCAATGTAGCTTTCATTGTTCCCTATCATCAAAAGATCATCTACATATACCACAAGATATACAATTGTTTTTCCAACTTTCTTGACAAATAAAGGTTGCTTCATCAAGATCATAATGTTTAAAATTGAGTTTCAGAAGATGCTCAGTTAGTTTTTCATACCAGGCTCGCGGTGCTTGTTTGAGGCCATACAATGATTTCACAAGTTTTCATACTTTATGTTCATGTCCTTTCACAACAAATCCTTCAGGCTGGAACATAAAAACATTCTCTTTTAGATCTCCATTCAAGAAAGCAGCTTTTACATCCATTTGATGGACTTTCCAACTGTTCTGAGCTGTTAGGGTAAAGAGTGTCCGGATGGTAGCCCATATTGCTGTGGGGGCAAAAGTCTCCTCATAATCAACCCCTTCCTTCTGTGCAAAACCTTTTGCCACAAGCCTGGCTTTGTGCTTGTCAAGTGAACCATCAGTTTTATACTTGTTCTTGTAGACCCACTTGCAACCAATTGGTTTGGCTCCTAATGGAGGATCAACCAGCTTCCAAGTGCCATTCTTTATCAGGGCATCATACTCCTTTTGCATCACTTCTTTCCATTCATCATGAGAAACAGCTTCATTGAAGGAAGTTGGTTCGAAATCTGTAGACAAATTCAATTCACAATCATAAGAAACATCCATCTCAACAAGTGAATCAGAGTCATCTACATCACCTCCATTTTTCCGGTTTGAATTTCTAGTTCCTGTCTTCCCAACCTCATCAAGATGAACACTTTCAAGTGTCTTTGTCAGCCACTTTGGGGGACCTTTCTCAGATGGTCCAGGCTGCTCTGTTGATTGAGTTGTGATTGAATCAAGATTGAGTCTCCCAATTCTATCAATCACATCACTTAAAGCATCATCCGTTGTTGGAGTTTCATGCGGGGGAGAGAGTGCTTCAAAAGAAGATTCCACATGTTGATCTAGTATAGGAATCCTCCCTTCATGGAGCACACCATATTTAAGATTGTCCTATTAATTCTTTCAGCTACACCATTCTGTTGGGGATTATAAGGCACAATTGTTTGATGTTTGATCCCATGTTGGCGAAGATAGTTTTCAAATTCATTTGAAGTGTATTCTTTTCCATTATCAGTACGAATAGAGCCAATATGAGATTGTGCATCATTTTCAAGCCATGTATGAAAGTCCTTGAATGTTTGAAAAGCATCAGATTTGTTCTTCAATAAATAAACCCAACACATTCTGGTGTAGTCATCAATAAATGTCATCATATATTTATTTCCATTTGCAAAAGGAACAGGCATTGGACCACATAAATCTGAATGAATGAGTTTAATTTTTCTATGTGCTCTTAAATGTGAATCATGAAAACACTGTTTGTTATGCTTTCCTAGAATGCAAGCATCACATTGCTTAAGTTTCCTAGGAATTGTAGGCAAACCAGCAACACCATTTTTCTTCAACAAGCGGAGGTTGTCATAGTTCAAATGTCCAAATCTAGCATGCCATAATAAACTTGATGGAAGTGTACCTTCTTCATAATGAGAATTGTATGAGAAATGTTGTGCACAAGCAAAGGTACCTTGTAGCTTCAGAAGCCTTTCTTCTTTTATTCTCCTCATGACAAGTGAGTAGTCACATGTTTTTCTCACCTCAAGCTTGCCATCAAACATATGAATGGAGTGACCTTTCTGGCGGATGTGGACCAAGGACAACAAATTTCTCTTCAGCTGTGGGAGATATAGAACATGATGCAGAAGAAAGTCTGGAAGACCAGGCAATTTGAGCCTGATTGTGCCAAGCCCTGATGGCTTGATTTTTGATTGGTCTGCAAAGTATACTACTCCATCAACATTGTCAGTATGTTCTTCAAAAGAATCTTTTCTATGAGTCATGTGGCAAGTTGCTCCTGAATCAAGCAACCAATCATTTTTCCAAAAAGCAAGTGAAGCATTAAATAAATCTTCATTTACTGTGATATTACATTGTGCCACAACATAATGAGTGGGTTCAGGTGCTTTACCTTTGTTTGTGTCATTAGTTTTACCTTTCTGTTGGTTTCTTTGCTGCTCAATTTTGTCCCAAGGTAACTTGCATGTGGAGGCATCATGTGATCCATTTCTTTTGCAGCGTATGCAGTGCAAATCTGACTTTTCTCCTTGAGAGTGTCTGCCCCCCTTGCCTCTGAAATATCTTCCTCTTCCTCTTCGACCACCTCTTCCTTTGGAAGAATCTTGGGCAAGATTCTTTTCTTTATGAGCAAGGTACACAGCCTCTTCAGAAGATTCAGGGGTTGTCTTCTTTCCAAAAGCTTTCTCTCTTTCAGCAAATTTTTTCATAAGAGAGTCAAAGGTAATATCTTTGAGATTTCCATTTGCTTGCAATGACTCAAGATAATTGGAATAAGTAGGATAAAGTGCCTTGAGAAAAGCGATAAGAGGAATATCCAATTCAACCTTAGTGGCTTTGATATCATGCATTATAGATTTTACTTTGGATGCAAGAGCAAGAGGATCATTATTTTGTAATTCAAGAGTGAAGAGTTTAATCATGAGTTGAACAACTTCAAGTGCAGAATGTGAGTCATAGAGTTCTTTCAGCTTTTGTAAGGCTTCGAAAGCAGTTGAAAATGGCGAAATATGGCGACTCACCTCTTCACTTACAGATGCTGCAATTAATGCATAGGCTTTGTTGTTCTTATTTTCCCAAATGGTGAACTCTTTGTCTGAGGTAGGTTGTTCTGGCTCTTTGTCTCCATCTCCAATACACACTCCTTTCCATAACTCATTGAAAATGAGGGTGTGTTTTATCATACGGGACCACTCAGGATAGTTCTCCTTGCCAGTGAGAACTATTCCCACAATGGATATGATTGAATGCATTGTAAAATCTGTGTGCTGTAAAAATACTTCTGCAAAACTTCTGCTGCTAAAAAAATACTTCTCGCAATATACTGTAAAATTGTACTTCTGTTGGTAATTTTAAAAAATTACAATTCAAAGGGGCATTGGTATGACAGTACTATATTGAAACATAGTACTATAATGAAAAACTTAGAGTATTCAAACTATATTGAAACATAGTACTATTGTGCACATGGTCTCACGATGGCCTTAACTCATAGCCATTACAGGACATTACACCAATGCATGAATAGTGTAACTATCGACCTTCAAAACATTTTTTTTCAATGCACAACAGCAGGTGAACATACCAATCAAACACACCATTTATCTTCATATTGATATGCCATGATATCCTCCCTTCATATAACATTCAATGCACTCTCACTGCGTTCCCACACATCGCACTCTTCAATTAAAGGCCGAGAAGCATCACACTGTGTTAAAGCATTACAGAATTTTGACCAGTAAAAGAACCAACAAATCAGTCACCTCTATTAGACTGTTCCTCTTGCCTGTGAGGAATTTAGAAAAATGGATCAACCTTGAGAATCCACGTACAAAATATTTTCTGGAGGCAATGCTTATTGTTGGGAGGCCAGCAACGTGGAGAGAGCAGCGTGGAGGCCAGTAGCATGGAGAGAGCAGTGTGGAGGCCAGCAACGTGGAGGCCAGTAACGTGGAGAGAGACAACCTTATATGAAAACAACGCATAGACTGGAGACAACTTTGTATGGTGTATTCAACAGCCTTTATGTATGAAACACACCAGCGTTTACCAAATCACTGCACTGATATCAGCGGCCTCCACCACCATTGCGGTCGCCACCAACACCATCTCGGGCAACATTACCAACAATTTCCAAAACCTCAGCAGTCAAGACTTCAAGAACAACGCACAACGATTAACCAAGAACAACGCAGATGGGAGCAGGGCCTCCTTCTCTCGAGCGGGCAAAGAATGAATGTCAATTAGGGCCTATTCACTCGATACGGTTACCCAAACCTAGCCATATTTTGGTGAGCGTTTTGTAGGAGCAGCGTAAAAAACAAAGTTTTTTTTTTGACAGAAACGGTTATATTGTGATTATATTCCTCCTGGCCTAAATGCCGAGTATCTGTCTTACAATGAGGATGTCTAGACCCTGAGAAGTCTCACGAATGGGAGTGAGAGTATTATTATGACTTGAGTTCTTATTCCTAGCCTGGATTTCTATAGATTCTATATCCGCTATTTTCCCCCACTTGGATATACAAACAAATTTTTTTAAGATCAAGTAGTAAAACATGGCGGCCCACGGCTTATGGGATGGGATCCCATGATTCTTTTCCGTCTTTCAACTTGACCCCGGCGGAGAGGAGGGCTGCTTTATTTGCTTCGATGTCCGCTTCTTTGTTATGAGCTCTCAAAACATGATAGAAGTTCAGCTTCTGAAAAGCTTTTTCTAGACCCTTGATTCTGGAAATCATCCTGGCTAGTCTAAGATCAGCAGCAGAGGAGTTAGCAACCATTGCACTTATAATAATCTGAGAGTCTCCTATAACTGTGGCTTCCCTTATGTCTAACTCCTTTAGAATCTTAAGGCCTTGCAGGAGGGCCAAAGCCTCAGCTTGAGTGTTGGTCGTGTGTCCAAGCCCCCAAGCATATGAATGAATTTTTTCTCCCGTTGAGTTTAGGATAACACCTCCAGCACCTGCTCTGCCCGGATTACCCTTTGCTGCCCCGTCGAAAAATAGAAAATGCCTTGATTGCGATGTAAGCCAGTCTTGGAATTCTTCTTCCGGTTTTCTTATTTGCCAGTCTTTGGGTGATGGAGCTTTTCTGGTTGCTGGGAGAAATTGTAGTCCAAGGAAAGAGCCCCAAATTATATCTTGATGACTGAGATTAGCATCATCGTTTATTTGAGATAGGGATTCCTTTATTTGGCACTTGATTTTAACTTCGATGATCTTGTGGTGCTGTCTAGAGTTCCTAAAAGTTCTTCTGTTTCGTTCCAGCCATAACTGCCAGCAAATGACCTTTGGAAGAGTGGCCTAGGCTGATTTGATTAAACGATTTTGTGGAGGAGGACCAGGGTATCTGGTTACCCAGTTAGAGAAAAGATCTGCAATGGAATTCGGTAGCAAGAAGACAGGGACCAAGGATGCGTAAAAAACAAAGTTATCAATGGGGCAGAGAATAATAGCAGATGGAGCAGCGATAGGAGCAACATGGCAGGCCAGTGGAAGCGTCAGAGCTGCTAGGCTAGCTAGTCTGCATAGGATTCAGTGTCAGAATAGGGAGTTACAAAGCAGAGGGAAGCCAAAAATGGCGTTGGCTCTGATACCATGTCAGACCAGGCAGTAACTAATCAAAAACAATTCATTGATATTCATTCAGCTTGGTCTTTATTATATACATGAGGCAGAGACTGTTCATTTCATCTCCCGGTGACTATTCATAATCTCTATTATATATTTACATCAATTTCAGTTATTCACCCAATCCTGATGATTAGGTGTCAACACAAGGGAAGACTTCAAATATACTAGTTAGCAATTATGAGATATCACGCAGTTCAGGAGCAAGCTCCGCCAAAGAAATTTGGCTAGACTCTTGCATTATTTGTTGATTTCTTCAGCTACAGAGTCCCAATCACGTTGGGTTTCTAATTCAAACCTATCTTCTAAAATTACACCTTAAATACTAACAATAAAATCATAGTTATCTTAACATTTGCCTCCATCGTAGTGTCGAATATTGACATAGCATCCCATGATGTGATAGTAGGCACCAGTGATCAAATTTTAACACGTCAATAGTACATTTGAATTACATTATGAACACTTACACTAGTTACATTTCCAACACTCCCACATAAGTAGGGAGGTATTCATAATGAAACAACATGATACTCTCAAATTGAAATATTCTTATAAGAAGTGGTTTAGATTGATAATCATCATCATAACCAACATTATAAAAAATAGAAAGGCCTTGACTAATAAGATCTATCTCTCCACTAGATCAGAGCACAAAGTTGGGAGGCATAAATTTGGACATCATCACCTCTTTAGGCACAAACCTCATCGAGATGTTCACCAAGTATGTCCTCAAAATACTATTCCTATCTTGGATACCCATGCTCAAAGAACATCGATCCTCAAGACTATACTTGTCTTGGATACAAATCCTCAAATAATATAGCTCCCAAATTCTTATCTGATCCACCATTCTCCCTAATAGCACCTTCACTAGAATTATGGCTCTTAGTCTTGACCATAGTGCATGACACATGGAGAATACAGTGTCCATCCTCACTCCCTCTTAACCAAGGAGCATATCCTCACTCCCTCTCAACAGCGAGAAATAACCACAAGCCTAAGCTTGTCAAAAATATGCCTTGGCTACTTGTTCTTCTATAGAGATCATGTTGTAGCTTCTTGGCTCCTATCTACATCGATTCATAATGAGCTTCGACCTTTCTGGTTCCCTAGAAATATTCATGTAGCTTTAAATCCATCATGTCATCAAGTAGTCCATAAAACACCTTATGGAGCCAAACTTCTTCACAACTAATTGCAAAATCCTTCACATCTTCTTTCTTCGTAACAAGGTTTTGCTTTCATGCTCTTTCAAGATATTATATTAGCTTCCAATTAACAATAATATCTCTATCAACAATAGTAATGTCAACAAAATCAATGTGTTCCTTAATCAACTGCTGGTAAAATGATATCAAAACTCTTCAACTTATTGCTACAGGATATTTCCCTAGATCAGTCATCTTCCCTCTCTTATCAAAAGCTTCTTTGTTTTTCTGTCAAACTTCAAGTCATAGTGTAACCATCCAAGATCTTATAGCTCCCTCTTTCTTTCTAATGTAGGTGAACTTATTCCCTTTCATGTTTCTTACTTCAAACAACTTTCTCCCTTTTCAAAATCTTCGTGCTTTGCAACGTTCTTTCAATTCCTTCATCTGTTAGTCAAGTTTAAATAGTTCTTGTCTTAACGTGCAAGCTTTATTAGGATACCATGAAGAACAAAAGGCAAAGTACAAAGACAATCGCATTAGTAGTAATCAAGAAGATATACAGTGCTTATCTTTTGAAAAAGGTTAGCTCCTTCTTAATCGTGGACCTTATTCCTCTTTTGACTTTACATGTTCTCCATTATTGCCTTTACGATATTATATTTTAACTACTTTGGGTTTCTTCAAAATATATGTTTACACTAAATTCAAACTTCTTATTCAATTTTGTCCATACACTTCTACAACCATGTCTTCATATGGTCTTCAAATTGGTCTCAATCCTTTGTCCTTCAAGCTAGGCTACAAACCATAGAGATGAATCCTAGAAGGATTCAATCTTCAAGATGTCTTATGTACTTTCTGATCACAAGATGTCATATTTCTTTTAGTTGTTGGTAATGTCTTGGCTTCTTGGATAGGTCAGATTCATTGATGTAGTAGGTCCTTATTTTATGTATTGGAAGGGAGGTAATGTAGTTGATTCTCGTACGTGTGCCTCTGGGATGGGCTTCATTCATATGCCTTTATAGTTTCAATCCCTTCCATTATGTTAAAGGGCTATCTTTCATGAAGATTTGTAACGAGGTCAATTTCTTTTATTTCATCCTTCATCTTCATGACATAGTATTTTTCTTTCGTTTCTCTCAAGCTTCCAATGCAACTTGGCATAATACTTCATTCAAGGTGTCATAAAAATAAACTCTGTGTGTCTTTAGATAATAAGCTTCTACTTGAGTGAGGGCTAGTTCTGTGTAATTTCTAAAATTCGTATCATTAGGAACTTTTGAAATTTTTCATGCCACAAAGGCTCGCATAAAGAGAGAGATACTCCACAGACTTAGATGCCACATAGGCATAATGCCACAAAGATTTCAGGACTAGTATTTTATAGTGTTATGAAAAATTCATATACTACAATGTCATAAAATATTTGGATGCCACCATAGAAGTCACAGGTTTAGATCTATTGTGTATGCTTCTTGTCTTTGCTATTGTAAAGTGATGTAGACTATACACATAAAATAATTCTCTCGGTCTCTAAAATTATATGCTTTTATCAAATTTGTTGTCATGTAAATTTTGAATCGCATAGAATTCAAATTTGTTTTTAATGATTGATCATAGATATGAGGTGCTCTTCCAATTTTTGTTTTACTTCATTTTCTACCTTTGTTTTCTCAGAATATATCGATCCTTCTGTAAATATGATTCTCATAAAACCGACCTTCAACCTAGAGCAAGAGCAATCTAGAATAAATGGTTAAGCGGCTTCAAACTTCATTGGGTACTCTCCATCTTCCTCCGTAAATCACAAAGAATATTATAAGCTATAGAAGGCTTGGTTCTCATGAATAGTAAATGCAATTGTGTGGTGTCATCATGAATGCTTGTTCTCGTAGTGTTGAAGAAAAATATAACTAGGTTTGGTATTTGTCAATATAACTTTGATCTTTGTACTTGTCAAGAAAAAGAAATATTATTTTTATAAATTATATGAATGAGTTTCTTGCTCATTCCATAGGTCTAGGAAAGTCAAAGAGTCAAAGTCATGTGCAAAAAGATCTTCTTGAGCATATATGTAAAATTTCTACTAGTCAAGAACAACCCTCCAAGACAAGCACAAAGAACTCTGCCTACAAACCAATGAAGAAAATAATTAAGTTGGCCTCAAAATATATATTAAATAACAGTCATGTCGGCTCAATTAAAGTGACATGTCTAGTCATGAATACAAGTCAGCTTACCTACATGCAAAACACTATATATACCCCGCTGGGGTCACCTTAGAAAATATATTTGTACACCTCTGAAATTTCGTATGGTGCATGAAGCTCTAAAATTTTGGATTCTCTCTAAATTTCAAATAGGTGCGGGAAGTACAGGATCTCGGATGTCTCAGGGATGATTTCAATAAGGAATCTTGGATACCTACAATGTTTTGAAGGACTGCTACAGTATGTATTTCGGAAGTCATTCCACCATATTTTCGGTCGTCTCACAGTCATCACCATAGTAGCATAACAGTCTTGACATACTTGTGAATGGAAGGGTCCTAAAGTATCACTCTTTGTCTCGGCCTACTCTCTAGGTGTCACTAGAGTCTCGACATTGATCTGGAATTTATCCAGGACAAAGAATGAAAGGTATTACAGACTCATGTGCATGGATGTGCCTATGTTACTTATGCAACAGATCGATAAGATTGCTAGAATACATAGACACTGAGGAAATCAGAGAAAACATAACAGTCAAACATGTAAACAAAATAAGTTTAATAAGGAGTTCACCCAATGCTCCTGGGCTACGTCTCCTGGTCTAGCCTTTCAGTGGTGGCCTCTCTATTATGTTTTCAAGCAGAGTTTTTACAACAGTGAGCTCAATTCGAGACTCACTAAACAGAATGGAGTCAGTAGGAATGGAGTGCACAGACTCTCCTTACTGAAACTCGACCTTTGAGGGTCACAGTAGTATGACAGGCCTATGCCGAGGAGTTTGCTTGAACCTCTCAAGCCTTCAATGGAGTACACAGACTCTCTCTGACTCTCTCTGGCTCTATCTGGCTCGATGTTGCCTTCAGGTCAGCTCGGCTTCTACTCTCTGTTTTCTGTTATTAGCTTTCTGCATCTCTTTGTTGTCTGCCTCTATGTGTCACCTCTGTCAGTTCATGGCTTTAAAGCTAGTCTGTTCTTTGATTGCTCGTTTCCGCTTCCCGGCCTTCTGGTTTCCTTTCCTCTGTCCGTTCGAATTCCTCTGCTCTGCGTCATCATCACTGGGTAATGCCTCGCAGGGAGGTGGCCACCTGTTTGCTAACGAACTGGGTGTCAGATTCCCTGAATCATACTCGAATGGTCGTTAAATCTATTTTCTTCAAGATCGCCCACGAACACGAATCGTTTGCCAACTCATCATCCACATCAGACTTCAAATCCCCTGTCATCTTGCTTTTTGACCTGTCAAATCCGATCAGTCATTGGGTCGTATCTCCGCTGTCGATATAGACCCCCCAGATTCTACGGTCATCCTTCATATCGGGTGGACAAGTCGCACAACGTTTACCCATCCAATGCGGGTGGTTTTCTCTCTCTTCCACCGGACACGTGTCGCTCGATGTGTGGCATCAGGCAGGACTCAGTCAAAACTACTTACCGCCTCGAAGCCTTCTGATATCCTACCGGTTTTGGGGAATCCCATGCTATGGAACCGAAACAGTTACTTTTCCGAATTTTATAGTGATTTTGGGTCCGGGCGCTTCGGGGCTTTCCTTCACTAAGGGGGACGCCCTGCGATACGCGATTAGCGCTAATCGCGTATCAAAATCCACCTCTGTTTCTCGAATTAGCCTTCAATTTTGCCAGTTTTGTGCCATTGCGCTTTACCATGGGCCAACGGTCTGCGCGCTTGACCGAGGGTCCTCGTTGCTCTGCTCTGGCCACAACTACAATTGTTATGAGGATTCCTTCTAATAGCTTCGATCTTTTCTAGGACTTGAATCTTTTAGCATAATTTGAAACAGTCATGAAAACTTAGAGAGTGTTCTAGGATCCAATTTGGATCACGACCTTCCCACTGAAAAAGCTTTTGGACCACCAAAAGTTGGTTTTCTTTTAAGCATCAATCAAGTGAGGGTATTGCTTCCTCACTTGCTCAATTTCTATCCATTTCGCACTGCTTGGCTTTGAACCTTTGAGTCCGATCCTGAGGTACTCAACATCCCCTCTGCATGTAGTTCTTACCTTCCTGTCCAAAACTGTATCTTCCTGCAACTCATTAAGATATTTAGGTAACAAATCATCAATAGAAGGCAATTGACTCTACTCTTCGGGATCTTCAATTAATGAAGGTTCAAATGGTCTCAAGCTGTCTGCATTAACAACTGAGTAGATGTGCATGTAAGCTGGTAGATCAAGGCAAAAAGCATTCTCACTAATTTTCTCAAGTATCTTGAAAGGTCCATACCTTATTAGCTTCAGCTTCTTACCTTCACCTTGCATTCGGTCTTTGTTGATATACAACCAGACTTTATCACCAACTTGGAAACTATGCTCCATCCACTGCTTGTCATGCCTTGCCTTGTACTTGGCTTGGCTCTTTTCTAGTTGTTCTTGTACTGCCTGGTGAATCTCTTGGATTTGTTCAATGAACTTGGTTGCCTTGTCCACATCATTGTGTCCATCAACTGCTATTTCTTTACCAAAGACAAAATCCAAGGGAGACCTTGGTTTGAAACCAAAACAGGTCTCAAAATGAGATCTTTGTGTAGAAGAATGTTTAGCTTGGTTGTAAGCATGCTGCACATAACATAAATGTTCATCCCAACGTTTGGGATGCTTGCTGCAACAGCCTCTGAGCAACTGGATCATTGTCATGTTGACCACTTCTATTTGGCCATCTGTTTGCAGATGAAAAGCTGTGCTTTTCTTCAGCCTGGTGTCCATCAATTCCCACAAACTTGACCAAAATTTCCCAACAAATTGGGTATCTCAATTAGATATTATGGAAGTGGGTAATCCAAAATGAACCCATACATGCCGGAAGAACAAATTTGCAGTTTGTTCAGTTGTAATCTGTTTGTTACAAGGTATTAAAATACACATTTTGCTGAACCTATCCATAACAACATATAAATAGTCGTGACCTTTCCTAGATTTAGGCAGTCCTCCAACAAAGTCCATGGAAACACTTTCCCAAGGATGAGAAGGAACTGGTAGTGGAGTGTACATGCTTATTTTTCTATTGTTGGGCTTGATTTTAGCACACATGGTACACCCTCTTACATATCTAGAAACTCTCTCATTCACTTTTGGCCAATAACAAAATCTTTGCAGTTGTGTAACCATTTTACTTACCCCAAAGTGACCTAATCTTAGAGAAGTGTGTGCTTCTCGAATTATCTTTACTCTTTTAGTTTGTGGAATGCATAGCTTCCCACAATGATACAAGAGTTGGTCCTTAATATGATAATCCAATTCTTCTACTTGTTTTCCTTGACTTAAAGTTGCATATACATCTTTAAAATTTATATCTTGAGCATATTGTTCAATGTAGCTCTCATGCAATACTGAATTATGCTTAAGTATAGTAGATGCATTTATAATTGGTCTAGATAACATATCTGCAACTTTATTGTGTATGCCCTTTTTATATCTGATGACTAAATGAAACTGTTGTAGAAAACCCATCCATCTATAGTGTCTTGATTGCTGCAACTTAGTTTGGGAGTGTAGATATTGAAGTGGTTGATGATCAGTATGTATAACTGTCTCTTTGCCCATTAAGTAATGTTTCCACTTTTTCACACTCTATACTAATGCATACAATTCTTTATCATATGTGGGATAGTTAACTACTGCAGAATTAAATGTCTCAGAATGATAACATATGGGTTTACCATGTTGCATCAACACTGCTCCCATGGCATAGTCACTGGCATCTGTTTCAATATCAAATGGTCTTTGAAGATCGGGTAGTGCTAGTACTGGTGCTGTACTAATCTTTTCTTTCAAGGTGTTGAAGGCTTTTTGTTGTTTGCCTCCCCACTAAAACACCTTGCTCAATCCTATTAAAGCATGTAAGGGAGCTGCAATTAAGGAAAAGTTAGAATTAAACTTTCTCCAATATTGTGTTGCTCCTAAGAAGCTTCTAACTTTTGTAGCAGATTTGGGTTTAGGCTAGTTTACAATGACTGCAACCTTAGAGGGATCTATCTTCAATTCACCACCCCCTACTATATGTCCCAAATAATTCAAAGATGTTTTGCCAAATTCACATTTTGAGAGTTTAACATAAAGTTTTTCTCTTTTCAAAACATCCAGTGTCTGCTTAACATGCTTTAAATGTTCTTCCCATGTTTTGCTAAATATAAGAATGTCATCCAGATATACAATAACAAAATCATCAAGAAAAGGTCTGAGTACATCATTCATTACTCTCATGAAAGTAGCAGGAGCATTAGTTAAGCCAAAAGGCATAACCAGCCACTCATACAATCCCTGCTTTGTTTTGAAAGCAGTCTTCCATGCATCTTGCTCTACAACTCTGACCTGATGATAGCCACTATGCAAGTCTAACTTGGAAAAATAAACAACTTCTTTCAATTGATCTAATAGATCATCTATGCGAGGAAGGGGATAACGATTTTTTATCGTTATCTTATTTAGTGCTCGGTAATCAATGCACATTCTCCACGAGCCATCTTTCTTCTTTACCAAAACAATTGGAGACCCACATGGTGATGTGCTAGGTCTGATGAACCCCTTCTCGAGCAGCGCATGTACCTGTTTCTTGATTTCTGCATTCTCTAAAGCGGACAACCTGTACATTCCGATGTTAGGCAATGGAGCATCTTGTTGCAAATTAATATCATGCACTATTTCCTTTTTGGGTGGCAGACCTTTAGGTTCTTGAAACAATACATCATATTCTGAAACAACTTTTTCTAAATCAGCCTGTTGTTTAGCATCACAACCCTCAAGTACATTAGTTTTATCAGGTTTCTTTTCCTTTACAACCATTAGTAAAAATTGTTTGCATGAATTTACAATTCGTTTCATCTGCCCTGAGTTTATGAGAGTATAATTATTCTTGAGCTTATGAGCTCTTACAATATATTTGATTCCATCTTTAACGAGTAGATATTTGCTTTCAGCTCTACAGAAAATAGCTTTTCTATCATACAAGTAAGGACTTCCTAGCCCCTTATGCAAATCTGATGAGGAAACCATCAATCATCTCTTTACTACTTGTGTTTTCTCAAGGAAGATATGGGAGGAGGTCACTGTTCTTCTCAAGGTCAAAGCTTAGTGGGGGCATGATCCATTGGATGTTGCTTGGAGGAAATGGTGGCAATCCTATTCGGAAGGGAATATGAGGAACCTGCCCCTTATTTTCTGTTGGGGAGTTTGGCTTGCCAGGAACAAGAGTCTGTTTCAAGATAAGGATACCCTTTCTTCTGTTATAGCCACTAATATATCAGCCATATATTCTGCCTTGCCTCCACCCGAGGATAAAAAATCCAAAACAAAACAAAAACATATCAATATTCAGGAGGGCATTCCGTGTGGTTACTTTGATGGGGCTTCCCAAAATAATAGAGCTGGAGCCGGTCTATGCATACACATCAATTCGGAACATTCATTAAAAGCTTCTGTTGGGCTGGGTACAGGCACAAACAACTACGCTGAACTATCGGCCTTACGATACCTTTTATGCTGGCTCCATCACAAAAACATCAACTCCATTCAGATTTTTGGAGATTCACTTAATGTCATAAACTGGGTCAATGGAACTGCAAATTGTCAAAACCAGATTTTGAAAACAATTGTTGAAGAAATTTCTTATCTGAAGACATATTTTAACAGGTTTTCAATTTGCCATATATACAGGGATAGGAATGAGGAAGCAGATCAGCTATCTAAGGCTGGTCTACAACAGGATCCGGGCAGTTGGGCAATAGAAGAGACCAGACAGGGGCAGTCTTACAGGACAGATCAGCCTCCATATGCACAGCCTCTTTGATCACAGTTATTATTGCCATTTTTGACAGCACATATCTCAGATATTGTTATCTGTTTATATTATTGTATATATCTTCCTTTACAGACTTATTATCCGGCATATAGCATACAGTTAACAGACTCACTTCATTTCTTTTGTTTATATTATCACATGGTTTCAGACATTTACTATTTTTGATATTGTATGGGGTTGTTTATCCTTTGTAGAAGGTGACCCCAGGTTTCTTATGTCACGATGTATACTGACTTTGCATCCTCCCGGGAGGAAGACTCTTACCGGTTTTTTACAACAGCAGAATAGCTCCCTATGGGTTGAGCAGATTGGGATCTTTTGAGCCACTGCATGGCTTAAGATCAATTTGTATAAAAAAAAATTATAGTCATTAATAAAAAGTTTTGCTTTTTTCCTCGGAAAAAAGTAAGGACTTCCTAAAACAATTCCAACCTAATGGATATGGTTTCTTGTGAGGTGTGGTTAGTAATCCCAACTTCTTTACAATTGCTTCAGAAATTAAATTTACTTATGAGCCACTATCAAACAAAGTATCAATCTTTTGATGATTGGAAATAACTCGAATATGAAAAAGCTCACATCTTTTTCTCTCATTTTCTTCATTATCAGTAGATTGTGCAGAATTACTAGTAGATGCTTCAGAATTTTTGCCTTTTATACCTATAGCTGTGATTGTTGCTTCATCTCCTGAGTCTGACCCCAAATCCTTTTAAATAGCTGCAGCAGTCTTCTTCTTCTTGCCCTCGAACTTCTTAGGTTTTAGCTCCGGGTGCAAAATCCAGCAGTGTTCATCATCATGCCCATCCTTCTTACAGTGAGTGCATGAGGACTTGCTCTTCTATACAGTGTTTGTCTTCCTCTCTTTCCATTTTTGTTTTCTTTTCTTCTTATTTTTGCTTGCAGTGGGTTGGGATGATCCCCCAACTTCTAGGTTCCCATTCTTATGTCTAGCTTCTAGATGCCTAGCCTGAACGGATACCTCATCTATGCTAGTGGGATTAAACATGAGGATAGTGTGCCTTATGTAGCTGTGTAGACCACCTATATCCTTCAAAAGAGTCTCAGGTGAGTCTAAAGAAATTCCCAGAATCAAAGCTCTTTTCCTAAATTCTTGGGTTTAACCTTGTACACTTTGCCCTTTTAGTTGTCGAAGAGTTTGCCAACTCATCATGGCTTGCTGCATGTAGGATAGTGGATAGAATTGCTTTTTAATTACAGAAACAAAGTCACACTAGACAGAAAGAATCTTACCATGTTTCTTCATGTCAGCTTGTGTCCTGCCTTCCCACCATACCAAGGCAGTGCCTCCAAGGCGTAGGCTGGCCAGCTGAATCTTACTCTTGTCTGAGTCAATGCTCTGCACTCTGCAATAAACATCAATCTGTCTGATCCAATTATCCAGCTTCTCTGCATTCAACTCTCCATCATATATTGGTAAATCAAATTTAACCTCTAATTTAATCGAAGATGTCTTATTTTTATTTTCAGGGCTATTAGGAGACGTGAGAAATTTTTCTTCTTTCCCTTGCCTTTAGAGTGGTCATGGAAGAGAGATTCTTCTACTTCTTTGTCTTGTTTGGAGCTTGATGAATCTTCATCTCTATGTTTCTTAAAGTCCCTATACATTTCCTCCACCATGGATCTCAGGGCCATAAAACTATCCATGAACTGGGGGTCTGATTCCAAGGGATTTTCTTCTGACATTTTCCTCTTAGAATAGACTCTTCCAATTTCCGGGTTAGTTTCAGCCAATTCTCCTTCTCCTAATTTAAGCTTTGATCTAGTTAGCATTCAACAACAAAATCCAGCACAAGCTTGTCTAACCTTAGTAACCCTAATGCTCTGATACCACTTGATCTGGAATTTATCCAAGACAAAGAATGAAAGGAATTGCAGACTCATGTGCATGAATGTGCCTATGTTACTTATGCAACGGATTGATAAGATTGCTAGAATACATAGACACTGAGGCAATCAGAGAAAACATAACAGTCAAACATGTAAACAAAACAAGTTTAATAAGGATTTCACCCAATGCTCCTGGGCTACGTCTCCTGGTCCATCCTTTCAGTGGTGGCCTCTCTATTATGTTTTCAAGCAGAGTTTTTACAACAGTGAGCTCAATTCGAGACTCACTAAACAGAATGGAGTCAGTAGGAATGGAGTGCACAAACTCTCCTTATTGAAACTCGACCTCTGAGGGTCACAATAGTATGACAAGCCTATGCCGAGGAGTTTGCTTGAACCTCTCAAGCCTTCAATGGAGTACACAGACTCTCTCTGACTCTCTCTAGCTCTGTCTGGCTCGATGTTGCCTTCAGGTTAGCTCGGCTTCTACTCTCTGTTCTCTGCTATTAGCTTTTTGCGTCTCTTCGTTGTCTACCTCTATGTGTCGCCTCTGTCAGTTCATGGCTTTAAAGCCAATCTGTTCTTTGGCTGCTCGTTTCCGCTTCTCGGCCTTCTAGTTTCCTTTCCTCTGTCCGTTCTAATTCCTCTACTCTACGTCATCATCACAGGGTCACGCCTCGCAAGGAGGTGGCCACCTGTTTGCTAACGAATTGGGTGTTAGATTCCCTGAATCATATTCGAATGGCCGTTAAATCTGTTTGCTTCAAGATTGCCTGCAAACACGAATCGTTTGCCAACTCATCATCCACGTTGGACTTCAAATCCCCTGTCATCTTTCTTTTTGACCTGTCAAATCCGGTCAGTCATCGGGACATATCTCCGCCGTCAATCTGGACCCCCTAGATCCTACAGTCATCCTTCATATCAGGCGGACAAGTCGCACGACGTTTACCCATCCGATGTGGGCGGTTTTCTCTCTCTTCCGCCAGACGCATGTCACTCGATGTGTGGCATCGAGCGGGACTCAGTCAAAACTGCTTACTGCCTCGAAGCCTTCCAATATCCTACCGGTTTTGGGGAATCCTGCACTACGGAACCGAAACAGTTACTTTTTCGAATTTTATAGCGATTTTGGGTCCATGTGCTTCATGGCTTTCCTTCACTGAGGGGGACGCCCTGTGATACGTGATTAGCGCTAATCGCGTATCAGGATCCACCTTTGTTTCCCGAATTAGCCTCTAGTTTTGCCAGTTTTGTGCCATTGCGCTTTACCATGGGCCAACGATCTGCGCACTTAACCGAGGGTCCTCGTTGCTTCGCTCTGGCCACAACTACAATTGTTATGAGGATTCCTTCTGATAGCTTCAATATTTTCTAGGACTTGAATCTTTTAGCATAATTTGAAACAGTCATGAAAACTTAGAGAGTGTTCTAGGATCCAATTCGGATCAGACATACTTACCAAGTGATCTCATTCCAACATTCTAGACACAGTCAAGATCAAGGTGAAGTAGCAATGATGGTCTTGGTCGTGATCACTATCTCGTAGCAGCTCACATGCAAGTATAAAAGACCTCGTTGATATGGTAATCTAGGTGGAAGTATAAGAAATGGTGCAACTACAAGAACCTTTGTGGCACTATGATGATGATCTTAGTGAAGCAGCAATAATGATCATGATGATCTCTACATTAAGAAGAGGATTGATATCTTGGTCTTGGAGTGGCCTAGTAGGTCAAGTGTCAAGGTCTTGGTATTAGTTAATTGGAATCTTTATAAGAAGAATTGTGTGCGAGTTTTCCTCTCCAAGAGGGAAAGGTTTTGGCCCTGGAAGAAATCCAACATCTTGTGTTATTGTCTCTTTGTTTTGGTACTAGTTTGATGAAGCAAACACACACACAAATAATAAGAAGAATATCAAGCTAAGATAAAATTGTAAAAGCACTTCACAAATTGTTATCATGCTAAGAAGAATCACTCTAAGGTTCTTCAACACATAGCTTGGTCTAGAGATTAGCTTCAAAGAGACATAGGATTTATTATTTTAGTCTTAGTCTAAACTCCTTTAGGATTCAGCCTACAAACCTTTTGGACAAATGCTTCATACTAGAGTCTCAAACAAGGGTATATACTTTACATTGCAGACATAGAGTATAGAGGAGAACTTACTTGTAAATGAGGAGGAATTGTCAAGAGTATTGATTATGCTTCCAAGAATGTCCTTGATTGATGGCTGCTACAAGGATGATGATGATCTTCAAGTCTTCTTCTTTAGCCTTTAATAGAAAGAGATATAACTGCTGCAAATAATGTCCTCAAAAGTAGCTACTACAGGTGTGTCTTGAAAGTGAGATGATTGTTGGGTGCAAATTTTAAGCATATCTTAGACACCTTGTTCCCCATTTTTTTATCATTCTCTCTCTATAAGCCTATGAGCTTTATATCCCAATTACCATTTTCCCTGGTTATAAGAGCAATCCTTTCTCAACATATTATTTTTTCCTTCTTTTGTTAAATATCGAATGAAGTGATGTATTTTTGAGATGGCTAACCAATGTAATTGTGGAAGAAATTTTTTGGTTATTTTTCTTTCAAGTGTTGCCTACAACTAAGGACTAAGGATGAGCAGGTATTGTTGTTACAGTCTGAAGTTTTGTTGTTACACCTCAAGTTGTTGTTATATCTTGAGTTGTTGTTACACCTTGAGTTGTCGTTACACCATAACTGCCAAAGACCGTAATTTTTGTCTTCAAAGACAGTTGTCAAGAATCATGAATATGGACGGTCAAAGGATCTCATTGGTTATGATTGTGGAGATGGTGTAACTTGAATTGGTCTTTTATTGGAAAATTGTTTGTAACACTTTCTATTTTTCTCTTAATATTGATCAACATGAGAATCGTGAGATTCTCATGACTGATCTGTTCCCTAATTTTTGGGGTTTGTAAACTTTATAAAAAGGTTTGGTTCCATGAAAATGGAACAGAAACATAGGAACAACATCGACATTTTGATCTTGTAATTTTCAGTCATTTTAATACATAACACTTCTAATGATGTTCATATTGATCTCGTGTTGAGCTTTTAACTAGTTTCCATTTCATCCCTGCACCCTGCTAGAGAGGAAGGACCCTCCTCTTTAGCAGGGATTACAATGGTAGTAGATTAGATGTTTGGTTTATCTTTATTTTAAGTGTGAATTCATTAATGTTGTTGTATGAATTGTAGTAGTGATGCACTTCTATTTTCATATTCATTATATGTTATTACATAGGATTGGTTAGAACTATAATATTTAATCAGTTGATACAGTTTTACTAATGATGTGTGGTGCACCTATCTATGTGTGCTTACTAATGAGAGGAATCACTCCATAGATCTACCCAACTACCATGATAAAATAATATCATAATGCATCATGATTATTATGTCACTACTAGTGACCTCTAGTGGTTGTGTTGGGCCAATTTTCCCTTCCTTACCATTTGATGTTCGTCATTTTCTATAATCGAATTTAGTTTCAAATAGATTTTTGAGAGCTGACATAGGCGCAGGGCCAGGGCTACAAAGTCGAAGGTCATAATTTAGCTCTTAAGGCTTATGGTTCAAAAGTATTTATTTGCATGGTTTTGAAGGGAATTAAGTTATGGTGTCAACAAAAAGCATGAAAACAAAAAGGACATCCTAATCACCACACCTGTCCAGGGCCTCGATTTCCTCGATTTCTTGCCTATGCGTTGATTTCCTTGATTTCCCAAGCTTAGAATACTTGTACACAATCATCTGAAGATTAAAAGAAAAGCATGCATTGGCCACAATGCAACCCTCTATTGTATTTTCATAATCATCACTGAGGTGAGCAAAGAGGTCATTACAAACCCACTCAACATCAATTTACAAACCCACTCGTGACAACCAATACAACATGGAGTGACCAATATTTTATTATCTCGATAGGCACCATATTGTGGGGTTCTTGATGGTTACATTGTTGAGATTCGTCATCCTCAACAAGTGTCACGAAAATCTCAATAGCGTCCCGTGCTTATTTTCTCATTCTCGTCCTCCGCAGTAATCAATGTCCCAGGCATCCAAAGAACAAGCATGATGGCATGATGGTAAGCTCTTCCAGTGTCCAGAATATGATGCAGTTGCAGGAATTGCATGGACGGGTTTCTATAGTGACTACCTCACCATCATTGATTGCAACTTGTAATGGAAGGAATCACAGTAAAATGGAGTCCACAATAGGGGCATTGGTCTTCATGAACTCTCTGATGGATGAATTGGGTTTACCATTAGACAACATTACAACAGAAGCACTTTGTACACTTCCATTTTCATTAGAAGTTGTCAGTGGATGACCTTCTTCTGCAGAGGCAGTGTGAAGACCACCTTCTTCTGGAGTCTGAAGATCATATTCTTGTCTAAAATAAGATAAGTTAATGCCAAGACGATGTCAAAGTTGTGTGAAGAACTCAACCATCTTCTGGATGCCCAGTCGATGTCATAGCCATCTTTTGGAGACGACTTCTTATGTGGAAGCAGTCTGTCGACCTTTTGTACATGTAATCAGTCCATTTCCATCTTTAATCCCATTTATGGTCTTGAGTTTGGTACTTACTAGAATGTCCAGGGCATCCCTGGCACCTATCTCTAGATCCAACCTTCCTCTTATCAAACTTGTAATTAAAACTGTTAATTCCTTGAACAAGAATATCAACAAATTCGTTGACACCTTCGCTTATGTTTGTGCTCTGCTTCTTCCTCCTCTCGAGGGGATGAATCTCTACTCTCATGATTTAGTGGGAAGTTCAAGGTTCGAGCCCTGGATCTTTGGTCGTGGATTCTGTGTGCAAGGTTCAATCTCAAGTACCAGTAGCACAAGAAGGACAATGCATGGAAAGAATGGTTATGCAGTCAGAGACACTTGTCTATTTAACACTTACACTTACGAAGACGTTGGTTATTGGGATAACAAATACCTTCAAGAAGTTGGGCCTTTTCACTGGTACCAGTGCTACTCTAAATTCAAACCCTACATAAATAAACATATTCCTAAAACCTCTTGTATTCTTATGGTTGGTTGTGGAAATGCAGTGAGTAACAATTGCAGCTCGCTCGATTCCTTTCTTATAGTTGCTACTTTTATATTTTGTAAGGTGGGGAAGGAATGTATGGAGGTCCTAAATTGTGGGGGCCTTGCAGCTTGTTGCAGCAGGAATTTTTGTTTGGCAGCAAAATGCCTTCTTTGGTTTGGTACAAAGGGTTGTTAGAGAGCATTTGGTCCCGATCCAATCATGCACATCTTTGGTTCAGCGCCTGCTATATGTCACAGGAAGCATGCTCCGTTTATATTGTGATTCCAAGGCCCACTGTGCCTCCCCAGCCCCTAAAATACCCCGTAAAGTCATCTTTTGCGGGTCTTGCAATACACAGTTTGTGAATTTTGTGCAATCCATCTATATCTTGCCACATAAATATGTGATACATATATGCAGCCACCTATTCCATTACACATTCCATATACAACTCCAAAGGAGCTTAATCTGCTGCAATAGAAATATTTATCCATATTTTCTTTCCTGCAAGCATTCCCTTCCCACATTATAGACTAGTTGTGCTCTCTTATTCTCCTTTCCTGTTATGCCACCAAAAGCCCATGGAATGGTTCCAGCTGAAAGAAAATGCATGATCAACAGTAGAGAAAATAAATAATTTATGAGAACCCAATTTTTCCGTTACACAGAATTGTAACCTTAGTTGCTTGTTGTTCCAATGTTCTTGCTGCCACTGCTGCCCCAAAAACACAATTCCCAATGGAGCAGTAGCCACTGCAATCGATCACAGAGTGGGTTGTCCCAATGCTATTGCTTAATGCTTCCACCAACCATCGCCCCTAAGAACTTGTCCCCAAAACTTTGATCTGCCCAACCTTTGTTCTCAAAAGTCTCGTACTTTAATTCCACATTTTCCTCAGCTTCTGAAACACAATTTCCATCCATAATTCCAGAGAAGAAGTTGTTGTTTTTGGATTATTAAAAAGAAAACCTGCACAACAAACATCAAAAACAGTGTGTGAATAGGTTCTATGTGCATCCAAGACGCTGACGGAATCCACCTCTGATATAAATTCACATTCCATGATTAGTATCTGACTCAACCACTCTTCATGATTTTCATTCACAATGCTCGAAGACAAAACCTGAAGCAGTCTGAAGGAGAAAATTTGTACTTCAAGAAGAAAATTTTGAGAACAATAACAAACCTTCAAAACCAAAAGCCAAATGAAATTGAGAATCCTTACACAGTAATGCCTAAATAAGGTTGTCTGCATTGATCCTCAAGTATTGCAACATCCCTTCTAAATTCTCTTCAAGAAGTTTGACACGGTTTACATCCAAAATTCCAGAGAGGTAACCCTTGATTATGGGATTATTAAAAAGAGAACCTGCACAGCAAGCATTAGAAACAGTGTGTGAATAGGTTCTATGTGCATCCAGGATGCTGACAGAACCCACCTCTGAAATAAATTCGCATATCCATGATTAGTATCTGACTCAACCACTCTTCATGATTTTCAATCACAATGCTAGAAGACAAGCCCTGAAGCAGTTCTGAAGAAAGGCCTGATAAGTCTACAATATTACTATATTCATGCTGACACATAACTGACAGACAAGTGTCTAAGGACATCTTGAATCTCAAAATTTTCATCATCTATAATGTCACACTCATTTTGTGTATGTTCTACTGTAGACTGCTCATATATATATGCTTAATATCTGACTCAACCACTCACACTTGGGCTTAATATTAGACATATTATCAGAGCATATGAATGAACGAAAATGTTGCTTATGGTGCAATTCCCTTACCAACTATAAAACACCAATGGCACTCATACCAGTGCAAGGTGCAAAGAAAAATCCAATTTTGGCCAGACCCTTATGAAGTGATGAACTTAACAAATTTGATGACTTGCCTTGAAAAGCATATGAAAACTCCTCTTGTCCTGTCTGAGTCGAATTATGGACAACATTCATGAAGCTTGTTTCACTAGATGTCATGTAATTCTTGGCAGAGATATCTGCACAGGAAAGATGCTCCTCTCCTAACATCTGATGTCCAAAGGAACCTGATGTAAACCCAGATTTACACAACACATTCTTTTTATTATCTTTGACTTCCGATTCAGATAAAGATATTTTTCCTCTTCCATTATTACTATTCACTTTGCTGCATCCTATACCCGAATTTTGGTATTTAATATCCCCTTGGTTCTTGCAAAAGGGGATTCCTTGAGAGAAGCAAGAGGCCAGTTCTTTCGAGCAATCTGACTAGGTGGCAAAAGAGGAAAAATTCCTCTTTCCTTTACTTTTTCACAAGGACTCACAGGTTCCAAATAAATTAAATTTTGTTCAGCATAATTCCCCTTGATATTTTCTGCACATTTTTGCAAGCATAATCTTCCACGCAATGACTCATCCTCCATTGAGTTTATTGTGATTTGGTCTAGATTTAATGCTGACAGATTGTTGTCTGACCTCCAACCAAAATCGATGCAAGCAAGAAGACCATCATTCCATATTGAATCTACTCCATTATTACCATTTGGTTGTCCATAATCTTGAATACAACAATCCTTTAATCGTTGAACTTGATTCCCTGTCATCCAAACATTCAAATCAAATTTGCATCAAGTTGGCCCAGAGTCATATACAGAGAAAACATAAACATTACCTTCCAACTCCTGAAGAGTGGTTGAATTTCCAAAGTTGAAATTTGTTGCTTTATCCAGTGGCACTGTTTTCTATGTTTTCTATTCCAATAAGTTGATCATTACTCCAGTTTAGGTAGCAAAAAACTCCGAAGGCATACCAGCTACAAATCACACTTGTGAGAGACTTAAAAATTTATTTAGTGCTAATGTTGGCTACAACTAGAAAAAATAATACATGTGCATTAAGAGTATTAGAGTATTGAGAATTGAATAGAGACAAACACCAAATTGTTTCAAAATGCATAAACATATCATGAAATTGCGTGTATGCAGATATTTCGAGATCAATGTCTTCAGAAGTTGCCCCTTCCTCGTTATTCCTACTGTTTGCCCAAAATCTAAATCAAGATGCCCGTGTCCAGACAGAAAAGATGTGATCTAACCCTTTCAGTCTCACACAAGAGTCTACCAGCAATTATATAGCAAAAATTACCATTCCCTATATAACCTGGCCTCAAAACCGTGGGAAGGAAATGTAGAAGCTCCATTGGGAAGTTCTGGGTAGATTCAACATTAATATCAGCCAATCACATTAGATCGAATCAGGTTTTTTCATTAAAATTTCCATGCAGTTAACTTACGTAGTTGACCAAGGGCATAAGCAAAAGCAGATATGTAGAAAACATTTTAATGGGTCCAAAGAATAATGGAATTACTTAAATTTGTCCATCATTCAGGTCACATATAGCCACTATACTGTACAGTTCCATAAGTCATGCGTGGCACTTCAAAGACAATTGCAATATTTTAGGGCAACAGATTTTCTAGAACGTTGACTAGTTCTTGTAACTGTTGACAAAGCATAATAGCCCACAGTTATCAACAACTAGCCAATGTAAAGGATGCTGGGAAGTGTACATCAACTCGAAGAAGAGCAAAATATGCTCACTATTGAGCTTGAAAATCACTAAATTTGGCATCTAGTAAATCTCAAAACTTTGTTATGTTAAATTGATTGCATATATTTTTTGGTCTCATACGCATAAATCAGTGCATTGTTTGTCAACTCCATAAGATCAATGGCACAACATTATGTGTACCAACTTCCACTTTTTAAACACAGTCATAGCCTCTGTATACTATCACATATTGACCCATGTTCCAAGAGATCAACTAGTACACTACGCATTTTTTCAAGAGACACTGGTTTCAATAACACACCATCCATTCCAACCTTTATGCACTTTTCCTTGGTTGCTTTGTCAGTATTTCCAGTAAGAGCCACAAGTAATGGTCTTTCATGCCGATTAGGAAACATCTCCTGAATGTGAATGGCCACTTCATAACCATCCATACCTGACATGCATACATCAAGAAATAATACCTTGAAATTATGCCCAACCTGTGACATTGCTTGCAAGCACTCATGACCAGAGTCCACCACTGTCACATCACACCCTAAATGAGCAAGAAGGCTCCTTGTAACCATCCGGTTCACCCTGCATGTTCAAAAAGAAACAACTTTCATCATCACAATTGCATCCTCAGATAGTTCCAGCATAACTTTATATTATGCCCAAAGAATAGATGACAGATGTGTTCCACGCATTTCATTAAGGCCTCCAGTCCAAAACCTTGAATCATTAGCATTCCTTTTTGAAACACCTAAAATCATTTTCTAATGACCTGCAATTAAGACTGAGAAACCAAAATTCCTGATACCAGACTAGGCATAAAATCTGAATAGACAAAGGTCATTATCCTTCGAGTATGTAAATTTGGCAATTAACTGCATCACCATAGTAAGCATTTCTACCCCATTTAGTGGTGGCAAATTGGAAATCAATCCTAGGCCCTAAACTACATAATCCTTTATAATCTGCAGAATGGCAATTTGTTGGTAAGGCTTGTTCAAAAGAAAATTGACAGAACATATGACAATTTACTCCCTTTCAAGCTCCAAAAAATAATTTAAAAGGACCTCGATACTGTTACCGAGATAGAGATAGAGAATAATTCAATTGAAAAGTAGCCACTTACACAACATAACAAGAACTTCGGCCACTGGCATATAATACAAACTCTCCAATCCATGTCAAACCTCCTATGTAATTCATCTTTGGAAAATTAATACGAGATTTCATATCCTAAAATTTAAAGCTAAATGTTTTATAAACTATAAAACAGGCAAAATGACATACTGCATGCTAGATTGTCAAAATAAATCGTATAGATTTCCATCAAAGCCTCTAACAACTTATCCACAAAATTTAGATGTGTCGCATATAACCTATTAAGCAATGAAAGCAGAAGATATACCGTTCAAACATTGCAAGAAAAATTCACTTCAAATGAGACAAGAACACAAATTAAGTTTCCTTCTACACAAGATGTACAGATAACACCTATGTTTGAATTAACAAAGATGATGAATATGCAACTTTGATTGTGAGCAGCCTTGGTTTTGATAACCAAACTTCGTTCTTGAGCTAATGTTTATTTACTTAAAACTAAACTTGATTTTTTTTGTTTTAATTTAAGTTGGGACATGGTTTTTCCATGAAAAATAAGTAAAAATTGCATATTTCTTAGCCATGATGACTAAAGAAATATTGTAAAAATATTCTAATTAATGCAATATTTAGGTAATGTTTTAATATTTACCACATAACATATATGAGACTATATGTTAAGGAAAACCTAAGTTTTAACTTTGATGAGAGTTTTAGTATAGTGTTGAAATTTGACATCTAATGAATTAAAATAACTCCTACTAAATAATTTAATTTACAATGTTGCTTAACTGGGCTCCAAGAAATTTGTGGAGGGTAGAGGGTGTTCCAGGTTGTAGCCTTATTATACTATTAGGCTTATGCCACTCCTTTTCTCGGGAAGAAAAAGTACATGGAATATTCTATTTACAACCAACGATTTCTCAGAAGTTTTATTTGAGAGTCTTTAACACTAGATAAAACTCACAAACCATTTTTCTTTCCAGTGTTAGCCTTGAGATCTACTCAAAACTGCTCTGTTCCTATTTTTTAAGATATATATGTTGACTATATATATGGGAGTATGTAATCCACTTGTTGCCCATCCAAAAAATCACAACATGATAAAAATACTCAGGGATTCCTTAAATTGCAACAAAGGACATCATTTCAATTTGTTTAGGCTTTTGAGCACCCCATGAAATGTGTGTTTCTCAATTGCTTTTTTTCTCTCCCATCCAAACAATGTCTCATTATAATCTCTAGGTTGTTGTTTAGAGAAGATGATAGAATATCACAGTGAACTCCTCGGAGGTTGCTTCTAGTTTAATTATGAGTTCGGTTATAGAAATATGATATATTGCAAATTCTATAATGCACTTTTACGCACTTGGAAAGCTCTACTTTACCAATACTTTAGCCTCTTGATTCCTCATACCTTCCACATCCACATTGTTGTTTCCTACAATGCTACCTTTACGTCACTCTACATTCATCTACACTTCTATCGGCATGTCTTTGCACCCTTTTGGTACAAATGCTAGTATACATATTTAAAGCATATGTACTAAATTTAGTTTAAATATGGTAAATTTGGAGGGTTATTTTAATTGGTTACTATAGGCTTTTGACAAGGTAGTAAATTCTGAAGGTTAACTCAATTGGTTAGTATGATTATGGTTAGATTATTGTTTTTAATTTAGAGTAAAATTTTGGAATAAGAAGAAGGGTTTATGATTCAAAAATTTAACATTGTATTTTTTAATAATGAAATTTATTTGTTAATGTTATGTAATTTAAATATTAAATATTTAAATAAATGTATTTGTTTATTTAAATTTTAAAATAAAATTTTAAAAAAATGATTTTAAAAATTTAATTATTTTAGAATAAATTTAAAAAAATAATAACTAAATTTATATTCTTATTTTTTTTTTAATTTAATTATAATTATAATATTAAATAATTTAAATTAAATATAAATCAATGCATTATATCAAAAATTTATTTAAAAATATTACATTTCAGTAAAGCAATTATTCATTTTAATTAAGACAGAAAAATCATATATATAAAAACTGATTTTTGAATAAAATCAAATACTTGACGTGCACTGAAATATTCATGTTATTTCCCCGGATGCGGGTGATTGAAGGGACGGGACGGGCGATTAATTGCGGCCACCTGCCAGCCATGCGCAGTAGAGCGGATCACACATGGGGGCAGGATCGTTATCAGCTGCGCGGGAGTGGGTTTTATGGCATTCACCAGGGGAGCATAAATGCTCCGTTCACCTCAGCACGCAAGCCAGGGTCCGGCTCCTCGGCTCCCATGAAGGCTGCAGTAATGGCGGGAGGGCCTCGAGGCGCAGGCAGGTGTGATATATACGGTTGTGGGTTGGGCTTCACTGCGCAAATTCACGGTCTGTTCACTGTGCAAATTCAAGGTATGTTCATGCAGCCTCTGGAGCTGCGAGCAGCTCCAAGTGTGTGCCTTTCTGTCTGGGCTAATCCCCCGCCTGCTTTTGGTCTCCCCGGGACTGTTCTGGTACTCAATTTCGCATTGAGCTCTATACATTTGGGCCCTGCAATCATGGTTCGGCCTCGACAGCGAATGCTCAGCCATCGAGGCACCTCCCGTGGAGGATCTTCGCGCCCCCCTGTCGACGAAATTTCTCCCCATTGCTGCCATTGCCATTGCCATCGCACTCAAGAAGCAAACCCCCTTCGGTCCAGTCAATTCCTGGATTCCAGCGCTCCTGATTCCGCTTCCTCGCCCGCCTTTGGCTCTGCCATTTTCAACTTCAACAGTTCTTTGAACTGTCCCGGATCAGCGCCCATGTGTCGGTGCTCTTCATTGAGGAGTCCCCTGATGGAAGCGATTCTAGAGACAGTCGGGGGACGCAGCCAGCTGATGGCTCAGCGAAAGCCATGGAGACTCCCTCTGCAGATCCTGTGAATGTTTCAAAAAGCCCTCTTGCTAGTCCCTCGGGAGCTCAGGAGGCGATGATCAGCCAAAAAGAAGATGTCAATATGGAGACCGTTCCAACTGCAGCGGAGGTGGCGGAATTCAGGTGGTGCAGGGTAGTGGAGGAGGATCCTGAAGAATAGATGTGCTTTCTTACCAGGTCTCTGCAGCACATCTTTGAGGGCATTCGGCCACTCTTGCTGTTTTTGGATATGTTTTGGATATGTATTATTGTCTCTGTGTCAATGCTGATGGCAAATTGTCTATGTTTGGGTTCTGGAATTTTTTCTCTGTGGATGGAAAGTGTTTGTCTCCCCTGCGTGGGATTAGTTTGCTGTTCCACTGGCGCCCTGCGTGGGTTGGTTTTTTTGGTCTGGTTAGTCCTCGGACACTGCAGTCTCCGCTGTTCCAAGTTTGCCATTACTTCCAGACAGCTGGTTCTTTCTGTTTTGTAATGATGTACTTGTTCTCTGTTTATGTATATAATAGAATAGTTTTAACGAGAAAAAAAATAAATATATTCATGCTATTTAATTTACAACTACTTCTAAAAAAACCTTGGTAGGTCCATATTTTCCTTCTATACAGGTGCTCGAATATATATATATATAAAAACGGATTTTTGAATAAAATTCACCGAAATATTCATGCTATTTAATTTACAACTACTTCTAAAAAACCTTTGGTATGTCCATATTTTCCTTTTATGCAAGGGCCTACACATGCAGTGGTACCACATATAGTCTTAAAAATAAGTTTAAAAAATTAATAACTAAATTTTAATAAACTAATTAAAATAATAATTTGGAAAATTATATAGCGAATTTAATATAGAAAAATATATTCTTATTTTTTAAAATTTGATTATAATTATAATATTAAATCATTTAAATTAAATATATATCAATGCATTATATCAAAAATTTATTTAAAAATATTACATTTCAATAGAGCAATTATCCATTCTAATTAAGACACAGTAAAATGGAATATATATATATAAACTGATTTTTGAATTAAATCAAATACTTGACCTGCAGTGAAATATTCATGCTATTTAATTTACAATTATTTCTAAAAAAACCTTGGTATGTCCATATTTTCTTTTTATACATGTGCCTACACATGCAGTTGTACCACATATATTCTTAAAATTACATGCCCAAATATTTATAGAAAATATTCAAATTTAAATGTTTACATTTTCATCATGTCCAATATATCACCTCGATCGAGGTGGGGAATTGAACGGGTGACTTCACATCGAGGAGTGTCTTAACAGACCACCCGATCATCCCCAATCATCGTCTATCCAAAACCCCACAAAGGCATATATTTAACATTTTGAAAACGAGGTAAGGTTTATTATTAAGTGAATTTATAGGTAAAATTTTTATTGGATTTAATTATTAATAGATTTTAAAAATATAAATATAAATATAATGAAAACATTGGAAAAACATAATGATAATCTTTGTCCAGAGCTTTAACCCAGCCTCTCTGTAGCCACGTGTACGTAGCTTATGAGGTAGTACTTAATTTATTGTTAGTAATTTCAATGGAAATATTGGAAAAACATAATGATAATCTATAAGATCCCAAACCGCTAAATAATCAACATATCTAGAATATTATAGTGTTCTAAATGAAACATGACAAGCCAAGCATAGAACACAAGGGATCTAAAATAAATGCAACCCTTGATTTATATTATTAGCTAAAAATGACGCATGCCTTTACAATAAGATTAGAACCCCTGCAAATGGCATGCATGGCTGCTCAATAAATCTAAGACACTGAAGCCCACTTGTGAATCTTGGTTGGATCCACCACACAAATGTCATCGCGGGGTTTTCGTCCCGGGACCAACCTAAAGAGGCCACACCAAGTTCTCAAAAAAACATAATAAGATAGACAAACTCCCGATGATCCTACTGTCAAGCTCCTATCCCATTTTCTAGGCTTAATGGACTCTCTATAAACTTTATTTTACTGTTTTCCCTCGAAAAATGAAGGAAAATACCATGGGTCGATACCATGGGAAAATACCACAGTCAATACCACGGGCATATTTTGTCCACTTTGACCATATCAAGAAAATGGAATATTAAAAATCCTCTTGCCCAAAGATTGCTTGCCCTCAAGCAATCGAATTCTATCCACAATAGATGCATTTGTACATTGATACCAAGATCCCATACAAATGAGTGTGCTATCTCATGCTTCCATGCTAAATGATCTTGAATGGATCCTTCGATACCTAGATCCCAGACAATCCTCCAACCAATCATGCCCTCAATAGATCCATCCTAATGCCACCTAAGTCTTAGGACCTGTGGGTTATGATACCACCTCAACCCTCCATCACTACATGTGCCTAAGGGTCCCTGCTGTGATATGCCCTTGGCTAAGAGTATCCTCCTAAGAATCATCACATCAATAGAATACCAACTCACAATCTCTCACCAATACATGTCGTGGGAAGGATGAACACCAGCACATGGAACAAATCGACTATGTTGATGTTGCTCGATACCCCACTCATGCTGCTCCACCCAATCACTCAACATGATCCATTTGGAGAACTCTTCCTTGCTCTCCCCAATGTATAAAGGTAGGTTGGTAGTGTTGCATGCCTTATCTAGGTGCACATGTAGAGGGCTGCTCCGGAACTCCCAACTATACTCCTATTGCTGCCTTGTGAGGGACTTGAGTCATTCCTCAACATTAGACAACTTGGTCGTTAACTCGGCACATACCCCTATGAGCTCCTCAATTTTTCTGTTCTCCTGTAATATAGTGTCTCGGGCTATCTGAACCCTCTGCTTCAACATCATAAGTTATGTCTTGAAATGTGTGATCTTCCCCCAAAAGTCTTCTACGGGTGATTTTGGTGCCCTATTGAATGTCTCTATACCTGTTTGCACCAGATGCCCCAGGACCACAGCTTCAACTTGAGCCTTTAAATGACTTTTTGGGAATGGCTCATCTTGCACATTATGTCTGTCATGCTCCTCCTCATGGTCGGGCTCATCATGCTCGTTCACTATTGTTCACTCCTCACTCAAGTTTTCCACATTTGTGAAAACAATACGTTGTTCATCTTCTCCAATTTTCAAACATAGATGCACTGGTGGACTCCTATATATACTTAATTCTTCCTGGAGACCTATGGACTCAATTGTATAGGGGTCTGCCTTATCAACCCCATTAGGTAGAATTTCCTCATGCACTTCTGAATGCTTGTCATCCTGTAAGTCTCCCTGAATAATATCGTGTTGTTGTTCACCATCCTGGAAATCAATAGATCCAACTATAGAAGACTTCCCATGATCTGTAGGAATCTCCTCTTGTTTTGTCCTTGTTGACTCCTTCCTATCATTTAGACATGAATGGTTAGGTGCCCAAGGTCCCTTGCAGATAAAGCATAGTCCTTTCCTCCTTAGTTCATTCTTGTTGCAGGGATTGTTCTTGATTCGTCCATCAATCCTTCTGACTCCTTCTTAATGAGCACCCTTCTAAGCAATTTTATGTTTTGCTTGACTAGTCTCTCGACTAGATCATAGGCGGTTGGTGATACCATTGGTTCCTTCCTCCAAATGGTCAACAATTTGGATCTTAGTATCTTGCAGATGTCAACATCTCCTTTTAAGAATAGGGACACAATATTTTGCATGCATGTCTTGACATGGTCTGAATGAGCTGATGTAATATTGGTGTAAAAGTTTTGGAGCAACTGAAAGATCAACTCGTCACATTCCAGATTCAACATGAATGTGCCAAAGCTGAACTCTGCCATCAGTTCTAGAATTTTGTGTTGCTTTTGAAAGGTAGGAAGCATGATGTTGTTCAACCCTTGAAGGGTTTCTACTATCAGCGGCAATGTAGTGGCGATGTTAAAGCTATGATCTTGCTGAGACAAGAGGCAACTGTGAGTCTAACCTTTTCACAAGAATGCTCCAAGAACATGGGTTGTATCAAAGCAATCATTGATGGCTTCAAGGCCCAACCTGACCTTTTCCAATCTGATTTCTTTATCAGGGACAAAGTCATATCTAATGTGTCCAACTGTAAGAGTACATCTTTGGACTTTGTATACTGCAATTTGGATCCAAAGAGACGCTTACTTTTTACATCTTCCTTCCAGATATCCTTTCACTGCTAAAGGATAACATGGACCTTCCGCGAGAAAGGCATGTTGTTATGCTCTTTCTTATGATCTATAAATTGTTTCCATTTTTTATTCGCAAAAGTATTGTAGCGTAGAGGATTCGCTGGTGTATTACCATGTCGATTCCTCAGGCGTTTCCAAAAGTAAAATGATGACATTATGGCTTAGTGTTCCTTATCTCTCCTCAACTTTTTCAATAAAATTGATTTACCCCTTTTGAGAAATTGATCTATATTGGGCTTCAATTCTCACTAATAACAGAGAAATTATAATAAAAATAATAGAAAAAAATTCTTCTACAATAATAACTAGGAAAACAATAAATACTGCCATAGCAAGTATATATATATGTAATCAATCTACACTCTCACTAATGTAAAATTTCAGAATCAATTTCCACAACTCCAATGCTCATTTCAATCCCTATTCTCAGAAAGAGAAAAAACACACCGGCCCCCCAATCTACTTCTGTCTGGATTGGATCTGCTCTTTCTCCATTTTATGCACACATATTTCTTTCACCTCCTTTTGTTTACTATGCGTTGCACTACCACTAGCAACCCACCAATCTCTTCATTAAAGTCGTAAGCAATCCCATAAAAATGTTGTAGTTGTTCCCAGACAAAATATGGCCACAATATTACAATATTCGAATTTCAAGGTGTCACTTCACTTTTTTTTTTTTTTTTCAGAAGAAAAATCATTATATATTGATATTGTTGTAAGATCAAGGTACACAAGGGCGAGAAGCCACATTCAAAATTTGAAGCATGGTCCCCATACAGCCCTGTGGCAATATAACGAAGCGTGGTCTTTAAAAAAAAAAAAACATTTCATAAACTCATTCCACGTAAATCACTCAACTTTAATTAAAAATAAACTCTTCCCATGTAAACCATACGTTGCACCATGATAATTAAAAAGAGTTTAACCACTTTACTTATTTGATTATGGAAACCAACCCTACCAATTCATAAGACTAATGCATTGACCTTTATTATAATTTACCATGTTAGTGTGCTTTCAGAGCTTCGACAGACTACTAGCGTCCAAAAGAAATTTGATTGTTGACGAATAGTGCAGCAAATGAAGCTCCTAACCGCAACAACAATAGCCTTACCACTTTATCTGAGATTCCCCTGCCCACTGCGATTGATTGAAACGACCCTTGGGTTTTATGTCTGAAGCAACGTATCGGGAATAAAAGGATCGGCCTCCACAGTGCTACAACTGGCTGCTCATCCTTAAGACGGTCCAATCCACTGTAAAATCCTTTGTCTGTGGCTATAACTCAACGATCTTTAACCCTGCAATGTGTGATGGCCTCGCAACCGCCGGATCTGTGAGAATAATGCAGAAATGGTTAGTTATGAAGCAGTTGAAATAGAAGTAGTTATGAGCAGTTGAACAGGAATTGGTTGTGAGTAGTTAGGAATTAGTTTGTGTTTTAACCTATATAAGTGTGATGTAATTGAGCAGATCAAACATGGGAATTAGTGGAACTTCCTGAAAATAAAGTTCCAATTGGAAGCAAATGGTTGTATAAAACAAAATTTAAAGCAGATGGTACAATTGATAAATTTAAGGCAAGATTAGTAGCAAAAGGATATGCTCAACAGGAGGGCATTGATTATGAAGATACTTTTGCACCAGTAGCTAAGTTGAATACAATTAGATTACTGATTGCCTTAGCCACAAAACATAACTGGAATATACATCAAATGGATGTCAAATCTGCTTTTCTAAATGGAGATTTACAGGAAGAAGTTTATTTGGTTCAACCTGAAGGGTTTGTCAAACAGGGACAGGAGCATCTGGTTTGCAGGTTAAGAAAGGCCTTGTATGGTTTGAAACAGGCACCAAGATCACGGTATGTAAAGATTGATACTTTCTTTCTTCAGAATGGGTTTGTGAAAAGCAAAACTGATCCTAACTTGTATGTTAAGAAAGATGAAAAAGGACATGTTGCTTTAATATCTTTATATGTGGATGATCTCATTATAACAGGCAGTGCTCACAAGTTAATTGAAGAAATTAAAGTTCAGTTGTCACAGGTTTTTGAAATGAAAGATTTGGGTGAAATGCACTACTGTCTAGGCATTGAGGAGGAGAGACTTGCCTCACTGAGGAGACGCTGCATAATTCCAACTACCCTCTGTTGCAGTAGTTAAAGCACAAGTTCTAGAAGTCAGTTAGGTATGGTAGAAAATCCATTTCTCCATTAAGGGAGGATGTGAGAATAATGCAGAAATGGTTAGTTATGAAGCAGTTGAAATAGAAGTAGTTATGAGCAGTTGAACAGGAATTGGTTGTGAGTAGTTAGGAATTAGTTTGTGTTTTAACCTATATAAGTGTGATGTAATTGAGCAGAGTAATCAATAAAGTTTGTGAGGTTTTCTGTTTTAATTGGATCTGCTTGCGACTTGCTACAGTTGGGATCTGTGATGACTTTGTCTGTGGCTATAACTCAACGATCTTTAACCCTGCAATGTGTGATGGCCTCGCAACCGCCGGATCTGCTTGCGACTTGCTACAGTTGGGATCTGTGATGACTTGCCTCCCAACAGATTTCCAACGAGGCGCAGAGAGATATCTTGCATGCAACGAAGCCCCTCTACACTACAATAAACGAATTCGCTCTTCGTACAGGTGCCACAATTTCATATCTTGACTGCGATCCGGTCACCTGAAAAAAATCTGTGTCTGCTGTTGAAAGACGCTCAGGGACACTCATGATTCTGGGTTAAAGACTCTGTTGTTGACATGTTCATTCCTTCAGCAAGGCTCACGGCGCAGCAGATGACTTCAGACCCTCGCGACCTTGCTCTTGGTCGACAGATGCACCCACGGCCTTCGGCCCACTGTTCTTTGCCTGGCGACTTGTTCACAGCCTCATAATCCCACGATGTCTGCTACCTCTGACCTTCGTTTCACGGCTCACGGGGAGCCTTCAACCTCTGTTCTATGGCCTTGATCCGAATGCAGAGATAGATACCTACAACAATTAAAATAAGAGGGTCGGCCTATCTTGTGCTTGACAGTGGAGGTCTATATGTGAGAAAACTAATAAACTTAAACAGCGATTCTGCATGCGAAAAGAACTGAAAAGAATCACTGAAACTTAATACTCAGGGATACGAGTTACCTCCAGCCATTGGTGATGTTTTGATGAAGGCCACAGTCCACTTGCCTGCTACTTCTTCTGCACTCCAGCTTCAATCCAAGCAAAATAAAAAGAACACAAGAATTCAGAAGGCACTTCCAAGCTCTGCTATCTCAGCTAGATGGTGTAGAACTGAAGGGGATTGAGATATCAGCTTGGGGACCAAACAGATGAACATATAGCTAAGCTTCCATCAAGCTTCTAAAAGCTATGTGTTAGAAAAACCACAAATCAAGGTAGAGATCAGATCAAAGTGATGGACCACTTTAGTAGCTCCCAATTATAAATTTAGTAATTGCAGTTGATTTTCTTAACTTAAGGAAACTACTGCAGTTGGTTTCCATAAGTTAAGAAAAGCTGCAATTCCATAAATCAAGGTAGTTTTTGTGTAAAATCAATGGAGCTTAACATTCTCCCACTTGGTCCATACTTCCAAACTTAATGTCTCAAAAACCATTGACAATCTTTATTAAGTAACAATCTTTATTAAGTAATAGATACATGAATCATGGGGATAAGTCCTCTAATGACGAGTATCATCTTCCATGTATTACTATGTATTTATTCTTATTATAATTTATGTGGCAACAATTTCTTAATGAATAAACCTTATGTTTATTCTTGGTCCTTCTTAAATGAATTTTCTCAAATCAACTTAAGGTGCACATAAATATGAGAAAAAACATCGCAATAATTAAGAATTTCATTAACATTGTCCATACAATGAAAAACTGCATAATGGAACCAAGTCCCATATTCAATACATGATCCTTGAAATTAAACGGTGGCATGCCCTTAGTCAAAGGATCAGCGATCATTAACTCAGTGCTGACGTGCTCAATGACCACTTTCTTTTTTTTAACACGTTCCCTTATAGCTAAATACTTAATGTCGATGTGTTTATTTCGACTACCACTTTTTTTTAGCCATAAAACCAGCAGCTGAATTATCACAATATATTCTCAATGGCTTAGAGATAGAATCCATAATTCTAAGCCCAGAAATGAAATTCTTAAGCCATACACCATGTAAAGTAGCCTCAAAACAGGAGACGAACTCGGCTTCCATAGTGGAAGTGGCAATCAAGGTCTGCTTGGCAAATGTATCCTGATGTTGATTTGCGTGAATCAACACATTCAGCAAAGTCAGAATCTGAGTAGCCAGTTACTTCCAAGTTGTTCGTCCGTCTATACATAAGCATGTAGTCTTTGGTCCCTTGAAGGTACCTCATTACTTTCTTTGCAGCTCTCTAGTGGTCTAAACCTGGATCACTCTGATATCGTCCCAACATTCCCACAACAAATGCAATGTCAGGTCTTGTACAGACTTGAGCATACATTAGGAATTGCTGATCTCTTAGGTCTAGTAGATCTTCTTAATGTTGTACCATCATCTTCCTGAGAAGTATGTGGTTCAACTTGTTGTTCAAAAGTTCTTGGCAACTCTTGAACTCCTTGATCTACTGGAATATCGTCAGCAGCTTGTGGAACTTCAACAATTGGTTGTTCAACACCAGTTTGTACTTGAGGGGTGCTATGAATAATAACCAATCTTTCACTTGAAGTGGAAGGTTGAGATTCTGAATGATCTTTCTCAGAAACTACGTTTCTGATTTGATCGCTCCCACTGATCAAGTCATTTTCAAGAAACTTTGCATTTCTTGATTCCACAATCCTAGTGCTGTGAGATGGACAATAAAATCTGTAAGTATGTATGATTTCTAATATGTCTGAACTCCTATTGGCACCTTTCTTTGACTTGTTGGTCTGCTTTCCCTTTATGCAGTCCACACAAGTCTCAAGATCAGTAAAATCTAGAGTATTAAGTATTCCTTCATTTACCAATCTTTTAATTCTATCTATGGAGATATGACCTAGTCTCCGATGCCATAATTTAGAGGAAACTTCATTAATAACACATCTTTTAGTGCCAGTGTGAACATGCGTTGAATCATATGTGACTTTGTTTTGTAAATTAATGCAGTAAAGACCATTAAACAAAATACCATTCCCAACATAATCAGATTTATAAAATAGACTGAAAGATTTTTCTAAAAAGTTTAAGGAATATCCAAAAGGTACAAGCCTTGAAACTGAAATCAAGTTTCTAGAAAAACTTGGAACATAAAAGGTCTTTTCTAACTCCAAAACAAAGCCACTACTTAAAGTTAAATAACGTGTTCTTATAGCTTCCACGTGCGAGCCCATCTTGTTTCCTGATAAGATGCTTTGCCCACCTCCCACTGGCTTCCTTAGGTTTTGCAAACCTTGCAAGGAATTCGAAATGTGAATTGTTGATCCAGAATCAATCCACCATGTGTTAATATTAACATTAACCATATCAGATTCATAACAAACAAACGAGATTACTTCCTCAAGTTCGGGAATGTCAGAACGAATTTCAGAGAAATTTGCAGGTTGTACTACTGCATCAAAATAAAGAATCACATGCTTATGTTGAGGCTTAATAAACTTTCATGTTTTACCAATGTAAAACATGCTAAAAAGAATTGAATCAAATGACATGAAAATTGTCTGTGGGCTGTGGGCTAAATTTTCAATTCAAACAGATTCAATAAAATTTTATCAACTTTCATGTTTTACCAATGTAAAACATGCTAAAAAGAATTGAATCAAATGACATGAAAATTGCCTGTGGGCTAAATTTTCAATTCAAACAGATTCAATAAAACTTTATGAACTTTCATGTTTTACCAATGTAAAACATGCTAAAAAGAATTGAATCAAATGACATGAAAATTGTCTGTGGGCTAAATTTTCAATTCAAACAGATTCAATAAAACTTTATGAACTTTCATGTTTTACCAATGTAAAACATGCTAAAAAAAAATTGAATCAAATAACATGAAAATTGCCTGTGGGCTAAATTTTCAATTCAAACAGATTCAATAAAACTTTATGATAAAACTTATTAATTCATAACTCCTGTGGGTAGGTTATGAAATTTTATCCTAATTAATCACATAAATATAATAAAAATTCCTGTGGGATAAAATTATTATATTCAGTGTAATTAATTACAATTTAATGTCTAAATAATCTTTATGTGATCTTGCCAATCAATATATAATTTTATTTAATTAAAGATGCTGTGGCTATTCTCTAATTAATTAAAATCATATGGATCACTAGACATTATTTTGTTGCATAAACAAAACTTAACCAGAGAGAAAAATAATGTTCACTGAAAGGAGTAAGTCAAAATGACATTTTAATGAACTCCATATAACTGTAATATTTTTCCAGCAAAATCAAAAGCAGTCAGCATTACCGAAAATGACTACAAATTGATTGTTCAATTTATAAACTTAACCCGGAGATTGACTGAAGCAGCGTTGATCTACTTTGCACTTGCATAGAAAACGCAGTTCGAAGGGCTCGCTGGCTTGACTTCAGGCTCCGTCCTTAAGTTTATAAAACAACAAAAATTGACCAGCAAACAAGCTATTTTGGTCACAAGATAAATAAAATTAAAATCAAATTTACATTCCTTAGTCTAACTGTCCCATAATTTATTTAAGACTAATTCTTAAATTAATTACAAAATGGGCTCTAAACAATTTGCAAACAAAACTGCAAATTTGAAATATTATTTATATATATTTATATAAAATTTCATGTGAGCCTAAACCAAAAACTGTAGGATTCAAAGAATCTTGAAAATCACCAAAGAAAGCTGCATGTATTTATGTATTTCTTTGACCGATTGCAGACTCAAAACATAGTATATGTATTGCGTTTTGTCTCTACTCCACATATAATGCTGGTGTTTTCCATCCCCATGATGAAACAACCCCGTGCACTTCCTCTATCTAATTCCTTAATGGTTTCTCTTTGTTCTGGCAACATATTTGATAATATTGGGAACGATCAGCATTCCACCCGCATTCCATCAAAATCGCAAAACACCAGCTCGATAAGTATGGAAAACGGTCTCAAAATATTATTCGTTATTCATCCAATTGTTAAGATATATTACCTCCCCAAAAACCATTAAAAGAATAATTTTTTAAGATGTATGAATCAAGCACAATACACAGACAAATATAGTTGTCTTAGTGAACACCAAGCCTCGATGATTAAGAGGTTGACTTCTTTTCTATTCTATTTCCAAGGGAAACATCCAGTTTAATATCAAGGATTTTATTAAACACAACGAAACACAAAAAGGTTCATAGAAAAATGAAAGCAATAGAGATACTCAAGCCAACTTAAAACACATGTGAATTTCGAAACATGTATTTTGTGTGCATAAAGATAAAGCCAATTTAAAATCATGCAGCTGGTCCTTGAAACATGTTCATATCTCAGACCTTTTGTAAATTTTTCTTCCCAAAAATTCTTTGATCATATGTTATTCTAAAAGTTTTTAATCCACAACAGCAAATATTATTCCTAATATTATTATTTGCCGATATGAACAGCCCAGGCAGAGTATCTTGTGACTCCCCCAATAGTTATTAACAATAACCTCGTTCAAAAGAACATTTTATATTTAAAATCAAGTTGTTCAATTCAATAGAATGGAGAAGTAGCTGCGATAAATGAATAAGCACACAAAATATAATGTTATTGCACTCTTTTTACAAATTAATGTAAGAGAAAAGTTGTCCCGAACAAATAACATTATATTACAAGACTATAATTAACAGGCCACTTATTTATGCCAATGTTTATTTCTTAAATGCTAATTGCATGTAGTGTTAGCATTATTGTGAATCATATTAAAACCGATATAAGTCCCGTATCGTACACACACAACTTCAAAATTTCTTCTGGGTATGACTTTTCCAGACAATTGAAACAAAATTTCAGTTCCCTCAAACAAAAAAAATCTCAACAATTCAAATGAACTAACCCATAAGAGCCTAATCCAGCGCCAGATCCAATGTGAAGGTTACGGGCCCATGGCATGGAAGAAGCTTGAGACATTTTCTTTGAGAGACCCTCGTGGCCCTCGCCAAAATTCCCAACAAGAAATGGAACTATAAATCGGTGCTCTTATCTGCTAGTAAAACCGTAATCACGGTGCAAAAGATTAACCCTAAAGTCAAAGATTAAAGCTTTCACCATGCATGCAATTGCTCAGGCCTGACCAAGGATGCAAAAGAGCAATCCCTTCAACCAGATTCGCAAAAATTCAAATTGACCAAAGAAGGGAAAAGTATCCATTGGTGGCAGCTTAAATTGACTGAAAAAGTACTGAAGCAAGCAGACTGGCAACAGTCCACGAGATTAACATATATTTGGCCCACGAGCTCAGTCCAATGTGATGAATACTAAATGTTGTTAAAAAGACTAAGGATGGGATCAAGAATCGTTTCAACAGCGAAATTTATTATAAACGCGTGGTTTCATTCTACTCAGTTACATAACAAATAATTAGAACGTTACGCATTCAAAGATCTAGAAATGGTATACTGCTAAAGTTAGAATTATTGCAGAAAACCACGGGTTGTATTAAAGCGCCTGAAACAGTGGATAACCGACCCTCGACGGAAAAGAAAAGAGTATTTATTTATTGAAAATAAGAAATTTCAGAGCGTATTGAATGCATTTACAGCAGAGCGTATTGGATCGCAAGCATTGGCCAAACATGCATATGCACATAATACACAGGTCATGTATGCGCAAAAGAAAATAAATTATGGAACGAAACGGTGGATCGAAATTTGTTTCTTGGCCAACACACAGCAAGGCAGAGGAAACTAGGCTCTGATACCAACTGTGAGAAAACTAATAAACTTAAACAGCGATTCTGCATGCGAAAAGAACTGAAAAGAATCACTGAAACTTAATACCCAGGGATACGAGTTACCTCCAGCCATTGGTGATGTTTTGATGAAGGCCACAGTCCACTTGCCTGCTACTTCTTCTGCACTCCAGCGTCAATCCAAGCAAAAGAAAAAGAACACAAGAATTCTGAAGGCACTTCCAAGCTCTGCTATCTCAGCTAGATGGTGTAGAACTGAAGGGGATTGAGATATCAGCTTGGGGACCAAACAGATGAACATATAGCTAAGCTTCCATCAAGCTTCTAAAAGCTATGTGTTAGAAAAACCACAAATCAAGGTAGAGATCAGATCAAAGTGATGGACCACTTTAGTAGCTCCCAATTATAAATTTAGTAATTGCAGTTGATTTTCTTAACTTAAGGAAACTACTGCAGTTGGTTTCCATAAGTTAAGAAAAGCTGCAATTCCATAAATCAAGGTAGCTTTTGTGCAAAATCAATGGAGCTTAACACTATATCCTCTTGATTCAACCTTCTCTTGGAGACAGATTATAACTCTGTTTATCTCGGCAGCAAACAAATACCCACAAACCCACATATGAACATGCGAATAACCCTCAAGCCAGAAACGAAAATCACTGATGCCAGCTAGGGTGATTTCGAGAACCACCGAAACTAGGTTTGCCGACTCAGGTGAATCTCCACCCCACCGAAGCTAGCGAAAAAGATCTAACCTGAGACCCTTCTTTCTCGAAAACTCGCTTGAGCTTTCAGATCGTTGCCAAGAGAAACTTTCCAAATATTTTGAAACAGAATCTGACCTCCCAAAATGCAATGGATTTGAGTTTCTTTAACCTGAAACCCTTCTTTCTCGAAAACTCGCTTGAGCTTTCAGATCGTTGCCAAGAGAAACTTTCCAAATCTTTTGAAACAGAATTTGACCTCCCAACATGCAATGGATTTGAGTTTCTTCACGGATCTCCTGCAAAACCATAAATTCCAAAAAAAATTCACAATAATGAGTCAATTAGGGTGGCTCTAGAGAATCACCTAAATCGCTGAGATCCTAGTTAGGGTGATTATGGAGGATTACATGTGAGAACCTTGACCTTTCACAAAATGGATTTGCAATAAAATTTTCAGGCTGGCAGGAAAACCAGCTATGATACCATTGTAAGATTCTAAATCGCTAAATAATCAACCCATCTAAAATAGTTTAGTGTTATAAATGAAACAAACAAGCCAAACATAGAACACAAAGGATCTAAATGAAACAAACAAGCCAAACATAGAACACAAAGGATCTAAAATAAATGCAGTCATTTTTTATATTATTAGCTGAAAATAACGCATGCCCATTCAATAAGATTGGATCCCAGCACGCTGCTCGATAATGGCAAATTTAAGACACTGAAACTTACTTGTGAAAATGTCACCGGGAAGTTTTCGTCCATGGATCAACCTAGAACTGGCCATGTCAAATTCTCAACAAAACATAATAAAATAAACAAACCCCTGATAATCCTAAACTCCTATCCACTTTTATAAACTTAATAAACTCTTTAAAAACTTTATTTTAATATTTTACTTTATAAAAAAAAAAAAAATACCATAAATCTATATCATAAAACACATAGGCAGATTTCATCCACTTTAACCGTATCAAAAAAAATATTACATATAAATGTGTTTTTGGTCAGCCACGTGTATTACATTGATATTACATATCAATGTGTCTTTGGTCAGCCACATGTACGTAGCTGTAGCTTATGAAGTAATACTTAATTTATTGTTTGTAATTTCAGTGGATTGACGTTTGTTATTTTCCTCCGCAATTCTAAAGTTCGTGTACTCTGGGATCAGAGGCCATTAATACACGAATCTGTCGGGCTGGTCTCATTTAGGCGCCGTTAAGACAGGGTGTACAAGTGGTTGATGGCACATTGTATGGCAAGATCGACTTCGGCGCTTTGGACTTTCTCATGTTGTCTATCTTTTGCAGTGATCTTGGTTTTTTTCCCATTCGACGTGTGGTTGGCTTGAATGAAAAGCGGCTCATTGTATTTTGATTCAGGGGTCAGGTAACTGTGTTATTTTCTCCTAGTTCTTTGTTCTCGCTTTTGTTAGCAGAATTTGAAAAATAATAATAATTATTATAATAATATTTAAAAAATAACAATAATAATAAAATTGTTAATAATAATAATAATAATAATAAAATGTAATATCGCCGACTAAAATATTTTTAAATTAAAAAATTATACAAATTTTTCAATATTATACAAATTATACATGCTATGGTATTTATACATAATTTCCATAAATGTATTTAAACTATAGGGTTGCAATGCAAAGCTTTCGTATACTTGTGTAATTTTTTTTTTTAATTTACAAATTACAGGCAATAAGAATATCATATTGTCTTCTTATTTGTGTTTTTCTAAGAGTTTTGTTTGCTTTTGAATCTTATGATTAACAATATGATAGAGTTGCAAATGTCCATTTGCAGAAATTGATCACAGTTAGAACTAAATATTTAATATGAAAAATGTTCTTGTGCCTAAAAGATGCGTCATCGCTATTACATCCGAGTAATTTGCTGATTTTGGCCAGGTAAATGGTTACAGTTTTTTTTCACTTATCTCTTTACCCGGTTGACATCTTGTCGTCCAATATATTTGGCATAAGGGCAACTTAATTATCATTTGTTTGCTATGTTTGGATTTCATGATTGGATTTGAAAACATGGCAATAATTGTTCCAAATTCCATTTTTTTTTACAGTTTTTTGATGATCTGGTTGTGCTTTCAGATCGTTGTTGTTGAAAGTATAATTTCAACTGTGCGACAACTGAGGCATGCGGCAGCCTAAGGACAATAATCCGGCCGTATCGGCAAAGTCGAAGTGAAATGGCCGATATCGCATATCGGCAAGTCGGCATATCGGCAAAATGAAGTGAAGGCATTATAAAGGAGCCTTTGTGTTTTGCGATAAGCGAACGCCGATATCGCATCAGCAAAGTCAAAGTGAAGGAGTTATGAGGAAGCTCTCGTGTTTGCGATGAGCGATCGCCGATATCGCATCGGCACATCGCTATCGGAAATGTCATAGAGTTGAAGTCTTTAACATGAGTAAAGTTGCGATGCGATGGAGTGGACCCGATGGCTTCCCAAAACCAAATCGCATAATGTTTGAAATTCACCCGACGGCAAATATTAAATGTTGCGTGGAGTAAATCTAAGTTTTGATTGACCATACGTCTTGATGAAATGTCATAGTGGTAGGTAGAATATTAAAGTTTTACATAGAGTTGGTAAGTTTTTTTTATGAGAAGGTATGGGCGAATGTACTTATTACATAAATTCTGTATGGGATAGGTGATGTAATTTATTACTGTGTTGACTTGTGTTTTCTTGTATTGCACACGGGAAGTTTAAGTGTGTGTTCACAGTAGAGTAAAACAAGAGTGGTGAAGCCAAAACCATGTGTTGTATTTCATACACAGCAGTGTGAAAAATGTGAAGAACCAGAGGGTGAATGCACAGCAGTGCACAAATGTATTTGGTAATGTTTTGTAAGGAACTGTAAAACAGAGGAATAGCAAAAACCATGTGTGGTTTTGCATAAAGGAAATGGTGGAGCGTGAAATTTTGTAAGCCTGTGTGAATTTTGTTTTACAGCAGTAAGCTCATGTAAACGTTTGTTACAGCAGTAAGTTATTTTTCACAGCAGTGAATATAAAAGGGATTTTACAGTGGTAAATCCTTGTAACAATTTTTAATGAATAGAAAGTTTTAATGGTGGTGAATTACTCTGTTTTCTCTGTGAAATTTTTTAGTCTTCTTGTGCACAAAAGATCCTGGAGTAAAGGAAAAACAGAGCACTACCTCTGTGTGTTTGAATATTTGGTTTTTGGTATTTTCCCCATTTAAAGAAAGAAAAATACCCAACAGTGGTATCAGAGCAGGCTTAGGCTCTTTGAAGGAGACAAAGAAGCTGAAGGGAGAAGGTTGTTGTTGTAGCAAAACTTCTCAGGCAGACAGAAAACTCAGACAACAAAGGATTCAGGTATTCTTCATAGCTATCTTGTTTTTTATTGAAGAGACAGTCAGTGTTTTAAATACACAGTCAAGGAATGGCCAGCACAAGCACTGGTATGGGTTTGTTTAACACCCAGCTCCCACAGTTTAATGGGAAGAACTATGACTACTGGTCAATAACTATGACAGCCCTGCTTGCTTCCCAAGATTTATGGGAAATAGTTGAAGATGGCTTTGAAGAACCAGCAGATGAAACTGAGTTCAATGCATTAACTCAGGGAGAGAAGGATCTGCTGAAGAACAATAGGAAGAAGGACTCAAAAGCCCGTGTGTTGTTGTATCTAGCAGTAGACCAGAGTATGTTTCCAAGGTTAGCAGCAGCTAAGACAGCCAATGAAGCATGGCAAACCCTCAAGACAGCCTATCAAGGCATGGAGAGAGTGAAGACAGCAAAACTTCAATTGCTGAGGAAGGATTTTGAGAATCTGAACATGAAGGAGTCAGATAACATTGACTCATTCTTCACTCATGTGATTGGTGTAATCACACAAATGAGAACTCATGGAGAAACCATTGAAGACAGAAGAATAGTGGAGAAAATATTGAGGGTCTTACCCTCAAGGTTTGATGCCATAGTCACCACCATTGAAGAGACAAAGGATCTCTCAAACTATTCAGTTGATGAGCTACACGCATCACTGATAACACATGAACAGAGGTTGAGTAGGAATGAAAACTCATCTCTTGAGCAAGCCTTCAAGACCCAGATGTCCTTTGGAAGAGGCAGAGGTCAAGGCAGAGGAAACAAGAGAGGAAGAGGCAGAAGCCAGAACAGAGGTGGAAGGAACAGCCCATCAAATGCACAAGGAAGAGGCAGCAATCCAAATCAGAACCAAGGCCAAGGCAGCAGCCAACAAGGAGGACAACATCATGCTCAAGGACAAAGGTATGATAAATCTAATGTTCAATGCTATTATTGCAAAAAGTATGGACATTATGCTAGTGATTGTAGAAAGAAACAGCATGATATGAACAGCAGACAAAATGCAAATGTTACAAGAGAAAACAGCAGTCAAGAAAATGTCCTGTTAGCTTGTAACATGGCTGAAACACATAGTGAGGACATATGGTTTTTAGACTCAGGTTGCAGCAACCATATGACCGGAAATATAGCCTTCTTTTCTGCCCTCGATAAAAATGTGAAATCAGAAGTCACACTAGGAACTGATAGTAAAGTGTCTGTTATGGGAAAAGGAGAAATAAAAATACTTTCAAAGCAAGGAGAAAGGAAAACCATAGCAGATGTATACTATGTCCCCGGAATGAGATGTAATCTCTTGAGTATTGGACAGCTTGTCCATAAGGGGTACAATGTTTTCTTTAAAAATGATGTGTGCACCATCATGGATATACCACCCAGCAAAAGATGCATTGCTAAAGTGAAGATGACAAGGAACAGGATGTTCCCTCTCCGGATCAGGACTGACATGAAGAACAAAAGGGAAATGGCAGCAGTCACCCAAGAGGCCTTCCAGAGCGTGCCAAAGGATGAGAACTGGTTATGGCACTTGAGATTTGGGCATCTCAATTTTGGAGGTCTAAACTTATTGAGCAGAAAAGGAATGGTAAGAGGATTACCATTGATAGAGAAACCGGACAGCCTATGTGAAGGCTGCATTTTGGGAAAACAACACAGAGAAAGTTTTCCATCAGGTAAAAGTATAAGGGCAAAGACACCCTTAGAGATTATCCACTCAGATTTGTGTGGACCAATGCAAGCTCCATCATTAGCTGGCAGCCAATATTTCTTGACATTCATTGATGATTGTACAAGAAAAACTTGGATATACTTCCTTAAAAACAAAAGTGAAGTCTTTGAGAAATTCCAAAACTTCAAAGCATTTGTTGAAAACCAAAGCGGGCTGCACATTAAAGTTTTGAGAACTGATAGAGGAGGTGAATATATCTCCAAGGAATTCCTAAGATTTTGTAGAGAAAATGGAATACATAAACAGTTTACAGCAAGGTACACTCCACAGCAAAATGGAGTTGCTGAAAGGAAGAACAGGACCATCATGGATATGGCAAGGAGCATGTTGAAGGCAAAGCATTTGCCGAATGAGTATTGGGCTGAAGTTGTACATTGTGCAGTTTATATATTGAATAGGTGTCCTACAAAAGCAGTCATGAACAAAGTGCCAGAAGAGGCATGGAGTGGGAGAAAGCAAGGAGTCACCCACATGAGAGTTTTTGGGTGTGTGGCCTATGCACACATACCAGATCAGCTAAGGAGGAAGTTGGACAGCAAAGGGGAGAAATGCATCTTCATTGGATACAGCGATGAATCCAAAGCCTACAGGCTGTACATTCCATCTACCAAGAAGTTCTTTGTCAGCAGGGATGTTCAATTCATTGAAGAGGAAGCTTGGGATGGAAGCATAGAGAAAACAGTGAATGTCAAGAACTGTTTGTCTCATGATGAAGATGAAGAGGAGGTGTCTGAAATGAATCCCCAAACAACAGCGCCAACACAAGGACAGCAAGGTACACCATTGAGGATAAATGAGAGTGCTTCTCCAAGCACACCACAAGGAGGAAATTCAAGTGCATCTTCAAGCACTTGCACACCAAGTGAACGAGGTAAGAAGTTTAGAAATCTAAGTGATATTTATGGAGAAGGAATGAATTCCTTATTTGCCTTGTATTGTCATGTTGATGATCCTATTCATTTCGAGGATGCAATCAAAGATAGGAAATGGATAGAAGCTATGGATGAGGAGATGAATGCCATAGAGAGAAACAAAACATGGGATTTGGTTGAGCTACCAAAAGGCAAAGAAGTCATTGGTGTGAAATGGGTCTACAAGACCAAGAGCAATGCTGAAGGCAAGATTGAAAGGCATAAAGCAAGGCTGGTTGTCAAAGGCTACAAGCAGCAGTATGGGAGAGATTATGAGGAGACTTTCGCACCGGTTGCAAGAATGGAAACCGTGAGAGCAGTGCTGTCCATAGCAGCACAAAACAAATGGAAAGTCTACCAAATGGACGTGAAATCAGCATTCCTAAATGGAGTGTTAATGGAAGAGGTCTATGTGGAACAGCCTCTCGGATATGAGAAGAAAGGTGAAGAGCACAAAGTGTGCAAATTGAAGAAAGCTCTTTATGGGCTAAAGCAAGCGCCAAGAGCATGGTACAGCAGGATAGATTCATATCTATTGGATAATGAATTTGACAAATGTGAAGGAGAACCCACAGTCTACATCAAGGAAAAGGATGGTAAAATTTTAATTGTTGTCTTGTATGTAGATGATGTTATTTTCACCGAAAATGATATTTATCTTATTGAGAATTTTAAATCAGTCATGAAGGATGAATTTGAAATGACTGACATGGGTTTGTTGAGATACTTCTTAGGCATAGAAGTAGAGCAAAATGAAAAAGGAATTTTTATATCTCAAGCAAGATATGTAAATCAAGTTTTGGGCAGATTTAAGATGGAAGAATGCAAGGCAGCCATCACTCCCACAGTGATGGGATTAAAGCTCAGCAAAGAGGACAGCAGCAAGGACTTTGATCCTAGCTTGTATAAAAGCATTGTGGGCAGCCTTATGTATTTAACAGCAACTAGGCCTGATTTAATGTATGCTGTTAGTTTAATTTCCAGATTCATGGAGAGGCCAAAGGAGGCACATTGGCAGGCAGCAAAGAGAATTTTGAGGTATGTCAAAGGCACCAAAATGTTTGGAATTTTATATCATGCCTCAGAACATTCAGATTTAGTTGGATACACTGATAGCGATTGGGCTGGAAGTGTAGATGATCGGAAGAGCACTTCCGGTTATGTTTTTCATATGGGTTCAGGAGCCATTTCATGGGCTTCTAAGAAGCAGTCCATTGTAGCATTGTCTACAGCAGAGGCTGAATATGTGGCAGCTACAGCAGCAGCATGTCAAGCAGTGTGGATGAGAAGAATGTTGAGAAGCTTAGGCCAAGAGCAGGCAAAAGCGACAGTCATCTTTTGTGACAATAGCTCAGCTATTGCATTGTCAAAGAATTCAGTGTTTCACAAACGAACGAAGCACATCGATACAAGGTTTCATTATATCAGAGAATTGGTAAACAATGGAGAAATCAGTTTGCAACATTGCAGCACTCAGGAACAGGTCGCAGACATCCTGAGAAAGCCATTGGATCAGAAAAGCTTTGAATTTTTGAGGAAGTGTTTGGGTATGATTGAATGCCCGACAGTTGAAATTAAAGGGGAGTGTTGAAAGTATAATTTCAACTGTGCGACAGTTGAGGCATGCGGCAGCCTAAAGACAATAATCCGGGCGTATCGGCAAAGTCGAAGTGAAATGGCCGATATCGCATATCGGCAAGTCGGCATATCGGCAAAATGAAGTGAAGGCATTATAAAGGAGCCTTTGTGTTTTGCGATAAGCGAACGCCGATATCGCATCGGCAAAGTCAAAGTGAAGGAGTTATGAGGAAGCTCTCGTGTTTGCGATGAGCGATCGCCGATATCGCATCGGCACATCGCTATCGGAAATGTCATAGAGTTGAAGTCTTTGACATGAGTAAAGTTGCGATGCGATGGAGTGGACCCGATGGCTTCCCAAAACCAAATCGCATAATGTTTGAAATTCACCCGACGGCAAATATTAAATGTTGCGTGGAGTAAATCTAAGTTTTGATTGACCATACGTCTTGATGAAATGTCATAGTGGTAGGTAGAATATTAAAGTTTTACATAGAGTTGGTAAGTTTTTTTTATGAGAAGGTATGGGCGAATGTACTTATTACATAAATTCTGTATGGGATAGGTGATGTAATTTATTACTGTGTTGACTTGTGTTTTCTTGTATTGCACACGGGAAGTTTAAGTGTGTGTTCACAGTAGAGTAAAACAAGAGTGGTGAAGCGAAAACCATGTGTTGTATTTCATACACAGCAGTGTGAAAAATGTGAAGAACCAGAGGGTGAATGCACAACAGTGCACAAATGTATTTGGTAATGTTTTGTAAGGAACTGTAAAACAGAGGAATAGCAAAAACCATGTGTGGTTTTGCATAAAGGAAATGGTGGAGCGTGAAATTTTGTAAGCCTGTGTGAATTTTGTTTTACATCAGTAAGCTCATGTAAACGTTTGTTACAACAGTAAGTTATTTTTCACATCAGTGAATATAAAAGGGATTTTACAGTGGTAAATCCTTGTATCAATTTTTAATGAATAGAAAGTTTTAATGGTGGTGAATTACTCTGTTTTCTCTGTGAAATTTTTGAGTCTTCTTGTGCACAAAAGATCCTGGAGTAAAGGAAAAACAGAGCACTGCCTCTGTGTGTTTGAATATTTGGTTTTTGGTATTTTCCCCATTTAAAGAAAGAAAAATACCCAACAGTTGTGTTGCAAAAACACATTCCTTTGCAGCAGTTGGCAAGGGAAGATCCTCACTTTTTTCTTTCCTTAAAAGTTATTTAAGTAGAAGAGAATATTGTTCTCACTTAAAAAAGCTTCTGACACTGAACTTTGCTTGTCTTCAAATATTTAATAAAATCCAAATGATAATTTATAATAATTATTTTTTCCGAAAAATCTTTCAATCATGCTACTTAATCGCTACTTAATCTTTTATTTATTGGACATCTAGGTCACATGTGTACCAAGCATCTTGGGATGACTATTCCTCTGTAACCATTTTTATTTGACTATTCTATATAAGTACATGGTCACAAAGTACATTTTTAACCTAAGCAATTTTTCGTAGAAGTTTACTTATCATAAATTTGTGAGGGGATTTTTTGTTTCCTACATCATCCACATATTTTTAATGTTTATTTTTAATTATTAGTTTTTAAATATATTTATAATATTTTCAAAAAAATTTGTTTCTTCCATCATCACATATTTTTAATGTTTATTTTTAATTATCAATTTTTAAATATATTTATAATATTTTCAAATTTTTTTTATGGAAATTTTATTTTTACTAAAATTTTCTAATATGCAATAAATTACGCGAAAGGTTTTATATAAAGTTAGTTTTTTTATTTATTTATAAGCATTTCTTCATTATTATCATGCATATTTTATATTATATTTATATAACTGTACAATAGTAATAATAAAATACTGTTTTTTTACATTTTTAATTTGTGTAATTATTAATATTATTATTAAGTATATATTAATTTAAATTAATTATATTAATATTTGTTTTATTTAAATATTATTAAATAAAAAAAACACTCACTTATAATAATTAAGATTAAATATTTAGATATGGTCAATTATCAATTGACTCGTTTGAATGGTTATATTCACCAGGAGAATAGGCAAATCTAATATCATGCTTCAAATAAATTATCTGAGTTTATTAGCTAAGCAATAATTTTATTTTGATTTAAATATTTTAGAGTATATTTATATAAATATAGATATTTTTATTTTATTTTATAAATGTGAAATTAAAAAAATAATTAATATTTTGAAACACGTTGTCTTTAAAGAGATTTTTTGGAAGCTTTTCAGGTGGGTCAAAATCCAGTAGTAATTTATTGAAATCGCAAGTTTGATAGCTAATTTCTGCACAATCAAAGCGTCCCAGGGGTTTTTCAGGGTGCTGAATCCAAATATGCAGTTAAAAAACCATTTTAAATAATACAAATCAAGATTTAACTTCAATTTTTTCCGCCGGATTCCATCACCGGAATTTCCAAAAAGTCGCACTAAAGACAACTCCATTTTGAAAACAATAATATATTGTAATTAATATAATTTAAAATTAAAATTAATTTTATTTATATATATGAAAATTTTAACATCCAAACATAAATGCTTATGACTCAATTGAATCTATAATATGAAAATGTATAAATATGAAAAATATTTCATACAACTTGTAAGGTGTTTGCATAAACTCATATCTTTCCTAACTTGTCAATGAGGGATAAGACATAAAAACATGAAGTTATAAAAGCTTGTTATTAAGAATAGTAACAAGATAGATCTTAAAAGTTAAACCCTTTTTAAAAGCCTTTTGAAAAAACGGAATTTTTTTCTTTTTTCTTAAGTTGTTTGGCAGGGTTATTTATAAGGGTATTTTAGAAGTTGCATTTGTAACTTTTACGTCATTTAACCTCAAACTGGCAAAAACTTAAACTTCTAGTTTCCAATATAAAAGCAACCTTCCATGGAAAATTCATTGAGCCAAGAGGCTCATTCTACAACCCAGTATGATGTCTGTCATCAAAACTGAAATTTACTTATTTCAGCCAAAAAAAAATAAAAATAAAATCTAAAAAATATTAAATAACTATACAAAACATTTAAATAAAATAATGTTTGCTCATAAAAAAAATTGCACGTAAAGAAATTGGATCCTTCTCCGCTCATGTTAGATCTGTATTTAAAATGGCTCTATGCTGGTAAAAGAAACAAACAAATTGGATGGGTTAAGTTTCTTTGGCTTCACATTCAACTCCATGTATTTTTAGTATTAAATTTTGTTGGGTTGATCTATTAAACAAAAATCATGGTGCCAATATCTAAAAACAAATGGCAATGACATCTGTATTTAAGATGGATTTACGCTGGCAAAAGAAACAAACAAATTGGATGGGTTAAGTTTCTTTGGCTTCACATTCAACTCCATGTATTTTCAATATTAAATTTTGTTGTGTTGGTCTATTAAACAAAAGTCACGTGGGGCCAATATTTAAAAACAAATGGCAGTGACATTGCCACCATGTGGCTCTTGTTGATTATGTTCCCAACATATAATGTAACCATCAATGTTATAGCACTTCAATCCTCTACTTTAAAGTTTTTACCTAGGGAAGCATGTCCAAAGAGTAAATGAGTTTATAAAATTAGCTATTTTGGTGAAGATCACCCTTACAAGTACACCCTGAATCTCAAACTTTACCATTTTTGGTAATCCTCACTTAGGTTGAAGGGAGAAGATCTTCACTACATGAAAAGTCAACACTATAGACCATGCAAACTAAGAAATTATTTTTATTTATTAAAACCAAGGAAAAAATTCAACATTGAAGTTTAAATAAAAGTAGTGAAGGTGAGCCCATTAGGGACAAGAGTGAGTGGTTGGGACTAATAATGTCAATGTCGTCCATAACAATTCAAATCTAGGCTAATCCTGGAGCATGATGGTGGGTTTTGTGTGAAAAAATTGGGGGTTATAGTGGTAGCCCAAGATTTTCAACCTTGTGACAAGTAGGTGAGATTTTGTAAGTTATTATTCCCCAACCTAGTTCATTAATAAAAAATAATGAAGGTGAGACAATATATCACCATTAAGTGCAAAACATAACTAATTGCTGTGACATATTCATTATTGGAAGAACTTGTTTTGCGATGTCAAAATTCAACATGTTGAGCAACACATTGTTATAAGTGATTATAGAATGTGATTATTATTTCAAAGGGAAAATAACTACAAGGGAGTAATGTCTCCCACTAATTATTTATTTTGTTTTTAGCCATGGGAATCAATAACTCATGGAGTGATCTAGGTGGTGTCAAGGATTAAACCTATTGGCTGCCACTATAACCCAAAAGTATATCCGAAGGTCAATATACCAATAACTTATGACTTAACAAGCACCAAGATGTCTAGAAGCCTATTGTGTGAGAATTTCTGAATCTACACATCAAAAATCCTAATGCAAGCACTCATTTATCATCTCCTACTTGTTCTTTACATTTAAAAAGTTGTTTAATTATTTAAAAAGCGATGAAAAACACTATTGCATACTACACATACATACACATCATGAACTGAAATAAAATGAGACAAATACACAAGGGACACCATTATTTTTTGACAAATGTCCTTGGAAAACCCAATGCGGAAAAACCAATGCAGCGGCTCTGAGGGTTTTATTATTAAGCAGTAGTTATGAATGCACTCTGGATGCCCTCTTGGCTATCCAGTTACAGAGATAAAAATATATTGGTAGAAACCTAAGTGAGATTACCCCACTTCACCCGACAGAAATATCTCCGCTCCGACAACTGGATTGCTCGTCCCTGGCTACAACTACGCTGCCCCTATGCAGTAGATGTGTGGGCCTGTGTGGAGCACACCGGGACACTGCGTCACCACTGCGCTACCTCCTCTGTCTCCTGAAGCTCTAACGTTAGCCTTTCCGGCTAATTCTATTGCTCCCCAGGCTGAATTCAGATTCCTACAGTAGTGTGGCTCTTCCCTTTCACTGGAAATGCATGGGCCCTTCCTGGCCCAGCGTCAACCTCACAGGGTCTTCACTGTCTCCTCTGGCATCTCTCTACCTCTCTCTATTGTGTATTCGAGGTCTCGGAGAAGATCCTCTGACCTCAACTATCCCTACCCCTCTGCTGCAACAGATCACTTGTTCAATTTTCTCAGCAAACCTCGCCCTAGAAAAATCAAACTCTTTGATCTCTCAAGTGTATCTCCAACTGACTCTCAAGCCTCCTCTTATACTTTTCTTGTTGATGAATCAACGGCCGAGATTGAGTCCCTAATCAAAGGCTAAAATTAAAATAGACTTGATCCTCGTCACTTAGAAGTTTCTCACCCATATTCTTATTAATACCCATTAATATTTTTATTTTCCCAAGTTTAGACTTTGGAACCCATTAAAAATATTAATTATTTTAATAACTCCTCATCGTGGTGGAATTCCTCCAAGTGATTTATGGGTTCTGGAGATCTCATGTGTTCTAGGCCCTCCACAAAATTTCGGAGCTAGAGCACATTCGATGCTACCCAAAATCAACACTCCCTCTTACCGAGGAATATGCTCTAGCAATACTTCCCCATAGAAGCGTTACACTGATCCATTGCATCGGCCCTTTGTGCTGTTGATGCCCTTCATCCACTGCACCGCTACTTCCTGTACTGCTACCCATGACTCTACCACTTCCACTGCTACATCTATACTACAACTCCCTCTCAAAAATGTTTCCTCATGCTGCCCATATCACTGCCACTGCTAACTGCTGCACTGCAACTCAGTTACTGAGAAGTAAGTAACTGAAACCTCACCTAAACATTGACATGATGGTCATTCCGGATGCCTCGTGATGTTGAAGCTACCTCTGCTACTAATATGTGCTGACCCTCTACTGTTATTGCGTTGCTGCACACTGCTTTGTGCCTCTCGCACTACTACATCATCCACTATACTGCCTCAGACTTTGGCACTCTAGCAATGCCACTGTCACTCCATCACTATTCGCTCCAATCAACACCCATCATTATGCTATTATCGTTAAGCGCTCCCGTAGCCATATGTGATCCAAGAGTTTGGGCAACTCAAGGATCTTGCCCCTCATGCAGTCCTCTCGACTATAACTCCATGTCACCCCACCTCTTCTCCAAAGGCGCATGAGCACTCATGGCACAATCGTCATCCTCGCCTTCCTTGTCAGCTTTCGCTGGAGTAGCCTTTGAGTCAGAAGCCTTCCCCTTGCCCTTCTTTCAGGGGCACTAAGTGGCATAATGTTCTAGTTCCCCATAATTGAAGCTTCTGACCTTGGTTATGTCCTTCTTCTTTCTCTTCTGTTGCCCTTGCTATCCTGATGATGCGAGAGCTACATCCTCCTCCTCCTCCTTCTTGACCCAAGCTCCTTTGTCGCTACTCCCTGTCTTGGTCAACCTCCTGAGCTCTTCTTGTCGAAGAGCTACCCACATCTCCTCCCAACTAGGGGAGTCGCTCTACCCAAGATACTTTGGACAAAATACTCACAGTCCTCAGTGACTGCATTCAGGGCAATCCTGACCATGAACTCGGGTCTGGTGTAGACCCCACAAAAGTCAACTGGTCGTGAATCCCTTGCAACCTATGTGAGAATTTCGAAATCTACACATCAGAAATCCTATTGCAATCACTGCTTTATCATCTCTTAATTGTCCTTTACATTCAACATGTTGTTTAATTATTTAAACATCGATGAAAAACACTATTGCAGACTACACAAACATACAGATCATGAACTGAAATAAAATGAGACAAATACACAAGGGACACCATTATCTTTGGAAAAACATCCCTGGAAAAACCGATGCAGCAGCTCTGAGGATTTTATTATTAAGAAGTAGTTCTAAATACACTCTGGATGCCCTCTCGGTTATCTAGTTATAGAGATAAAAATATAATGGCAGAAACCTAAGTGATATTATCTTACTTCACCTAGCAGAAATCTCTTCGTTCCGACAACTGGATTGATCATCCCTGGCTACAATTGTGTTGCCCCTACATAGTAGCTGCGTGGGTCTATGTGGAGCACACTGGGACACTGCGACAGCACTATGCTGCCTCCTTTGCTTCTTGAAGCTCTGACGTCATCCTTTCTGGCTGATTATGTTGCTCCCCAAGCTGAATTCGAATTTTTGTTGGAGGGTGGCTCTTCCATTTCGTTGGAAATGTGTGGGACCTTCCTGGCCCAGCGTCAGCCTCACAAGGTCTAAGCTGCCTCCTCTGGCATCTCTTTGCCTCTCTCTTATGTGTATTCGAGGTTCGGGAAAAGATCCTCTGACCTGAACTATCCCTGCCTCTTTGTTGCAACAGATCACTTGTTCAATTTTCTCACCAAACCTTTCCCCAGAAAAATCAAACTCTTTGATCTCTCAAGTGTATCTCCAACTGACCCTCAAGCCTCCTCTTATACTTTTCCTGTTGATGAATCAACAACCAAGATTAAGTCCTCAATCGATGACTAAGATTAAAAGAGACTCGATCCTCGTCACTTAGAAGTTTCTCACCCATATTCTTATTAATACTCATTAATATTTTTATTTTCCTAAGTTTAGACTTAGCAACCCATTAAAAATATTAATTATTTTAATAACTCCTCATTCGGGTGGAATTTCTCCAAACGATTTCTAGGTTCTGGAGATCTCATGTGTTCTAGCCCCTCCACAAAATTTAAGAGCTAGAGCACATCCGATGCTACCCAAAATCAACATATTGGAGTGTAACTTCTATTCTAGGAGCCACCAAACCTTATAGCCTTATCACAACAAGACAACATGCCATTTGTTGGAATTGAACATGGGTGGGAAGGAGAACAAGCAATCCATCCAACCACTCATCTTGACTTTCCCTCTTTCATTGTGATACGTGTTGCATGGATGTGTTTGTGAAACAATAATGTACCCCACCTATCTTGTGATATCTTTGAACATGCGATTATAAAATTTTCTCCTCTTACACCTTAGAATATATGAGATTTTCCTTCATATATAACATATGCAGGTGATGCTTATAAAACAAAATCAATATTTAACATGTAATGTTGGAAAACAAGAAGAAAAAAGGAAATATATATGATCCAAATTGGATCGCTTTGTCATCCATATTGATGCTTTCAAAGTGGAAAAATTGAAGGAATAAGCTTACAGGAGCAATTTTATTTGCAGGACCTAGTTTGAAGAATTGGGGTCTTTAACCTTTTAGAAGCTAGTTTGAGGCCTTAAAAAACATGTTTTAGGGGTAAAAAAATTATCAATTAACCATAACACCTTGTAATGTTATTCTACACTTAGAGGCCTGTTAGCTCTGCCACATAACTTCGGTTCTTGAAGGTCAGGGACTAGCTTGGTTGGGTTAATCACACTCAAGGGAGGCACACGGTGATCATTCTTCCTTTTTCTCTTGCCCCGCTTACCCTCCGTTATCTCCATGTCCTCCGCTTTTCTTCTAAAAACCCACAACCCCCCTTGTTGTTGTAAGCCCCGAGCAGAAAAGCCAAAGCCCCATGAAACCGCGCCCATATGACTTGGCGCCCTTACGAAATCATCGCCTTTAATCACAGCTGTGGAATCTCCGCCTCCCGATCCAACGGTTCTCCGTCGCGCCTGATGAAAACCTGCACAATTGATTCCCCGCCGTCCGATCACCTCCGCCACGATCAGACAACATTCACTCTCCCCGCGTCCACAAAGTGACAGGACGTTAACGTGCGATGGAGAGTTGTTTTCCTCTCTCCCTGCCGCCACGTGTCACGCGCTCTCACCCTTTTACCGTCCAATGTCCAACGACGGTGCGATCAAAACCTCTTACCACGTAAACCTCCGTCCCCGCCCGATAACCGCCATGCGCCATCTCCGTCCGATCACCATTGGATCTGCCCGCCTGAGATCCAACATATCACTATCATTTCGCTCCCGCTTCTTCCGATATCCCTATCAACTCATCTCTACCGTCTATCCTCTCGATCTAATGGCCAGTCTCACTCCTCCATCCATATCGTACATTCACCACGCAGCCCCACGCCCCTCGACCATTTCTGTATACCCGAAGGGCAAAGGTGATCGACCTGCCAGTACCAGTCGCAGTCACTCCTCAACAAACACATTCAATAGATAGTAAGGCCGAAGAAGAAAAAGGACAGAGCATGAGCATGTAGCAGCATTTAGCAGTTATGGAACTTCATGGATACGAACACTCCAACTGCCTAAGAGGACAACAGAGCACCTGAGGAGATCAGATTCACCCACTAAGACAAGTAAATGCACTCAGAGACTCCTTCAAGCAGTTAAATTCGGTTGGTGGTCGATTATGACCCCTCCATACCTAGAATAGCCAAGTGCCTTTGTAATGAAACTCTATATATACCCATAAACAAGATGTAATTAGGGTTGATGGTTGATGTTTTGATGTAAGGTTCAACTTCTGGAGACTGTAACTATTTTGATACTTGTAGCGTCTCGTCTTCATTTTCAGCTAATACAAGCTTCTTTTGCTGTTAATTGCTCACTTTCCATTTATCTTCTCTTCCAAGCTGTGCCTGATATGATGTATTCCTGAACTCTTGATGTTTAGCATTAGAGTAGTTGTCATCCTACCTTTGTGTTAAAATCTTGCATGTATCATTGAATAAGTTATTCAAGTTTCTCTTCATCTAGTGCCAGAGAGCTGTCATCTTGTCTGTGCATTAGTAGATTAGATTTGCAAACTTCTTTACTGGTTGCAGCTGGCCATCACATGGTCTTGTGCATCTGCTGGTGTGGTCAGTATTCTCCATATTCACCTAATCTTAAACTGTGAGTAGTTGGTGGTCTAAAGCCTTTTAGTCTGGGGGTGTTCACGCATGTCTGGAGTCAAGCAAATTAGAAGTGGTTATCTGGCTTGGACAAGCATCATTCCTTCCATTCATTCATTTGCAACAATAAGTTGAATTTATATGTTACGAGGCATCTCCAAGCTACAACCTAAGAGAGTTTCTTGGAATCATAACATAATTGGCGCTGTTGCTGCGGAGAGGAGATCGAAGCTCAGCTTCCCTCAGAGAACGACACAGCTCTAGCTTTGATGATAGACAAAGTCTGGACACATTTCTGGTTGTAATCATCTATCTGGCAACTCTACTGGAGGACCAACCTGGTGGCGACTCCACATTACAGTTCTGGCTCAGTTTGTGAGGCATACTCGAAGAAATCCTCAGAAATCACCTGCTGACCTAGTGCCTGACCCTGAGAAGATTGTTAAGCAAAGAAAAACATCATAGAAAGGAGCATCAGGATCAGGTAAGCCTAAGTGATCTTATGTATCTCTGCAAGAGAAGATTATAGCTGAGAATGTACAGTTCAAAGATATAGAGCCTAGAATTGTTAATGAAGAAATACCTTCAGAGATTCATAAAGCTCCTTGTTCTTTTAGTTCCCCTTTGGATCTAAGTCCAAAGAGAGTCTCCCATATAGTCCATCATTTTCCTTTATCTCTATCATCCGTTCCTCAGTCTCCTGTCATCCAAATGACCAGTACTTTTCCATCCATCTCAGCCATGGCAGGCCAACAAGCACCCACCAAAATGGAAAGGATCATAGTTGCTAGATATGGACCCTTGGTCCTGCCTGTTCCTTTGAATGTCATGCCTGCCGGAGAATATCAAAAATACATGTCTAAGTTCATTGGTACAAAGGGAGTAACAACTGAAGAGCACCTTGAGTCTTTTTATAGCTATGCTGATAACCTAGATATTAGTGAGGATGATGTCTGGATGAGAGTATTTGTCCAAAGCCTTGATGGAGAGGCTAGAAAGTGGTTCAGAGAACTGGCCCCTAGGTCTATAACAGATATTGAAGCCTTAGATGATGTATTTTTGAAGCATTGGGGAGATAAAAAAGACCTGTTATATTACCATACCGAGTTTGGAAACCTCAAGAGGGAAAATGGGGAATCATTGTCTGAGTTCAATAAAAGATTCAATCGTATGTATAGTAAGATACCAGCTGAAGTAAAGCCTACCCCCACCTCTGCCAAACTCACTTATGCTAATGCATTTGACTCTGATTTTTGCTTGTTGTTGAGAGAAAGAAGATGTGCCACTCTGGCCGAGATGCAAGATGCAACATTAGAGGTAGAATCTAATATCATGGCTGCAGAAAAGCTCAAAAGTCATGCTGATAGCAGGAGGTAGAGAGGTGAGGCTTCTTCTTCCTCTGCTTCATCTTCAGAACCTAAATTAGACAAGATGACTAAAATGATAGAGTCATTGGCTGCTGAAATATCTAAGCTGAAGGTTGAGCAGAGTTCTGGAAAGGCAAGGCTTACAAACACATTTGCTCCAAGAAATCCAAACCCATTCAGAAGAGCAAATGAACAATTACAGATCATTCAGAGGGGTAAAGAAGTTGGTGAAGAACAAAAGGTTAAGGATCCTTTCCAAAACGTAGTCATGAAGGAGGAGCAATTTGAAGAAGTGGATGAAATTCATTGCATGGAAGATAAGGGCAGTGCTTCCTTTTTGACAATGGCTGCCTATGAAGAATCATTGCTCCAGAACCAAACCAATCAAGAGTGGGACAGAGAGGCTGTTCTGCAGATTGATGAGCATCAAAGATATAATATGAGGTCGAGACCAAGCAATGTCAAGGAGAATCTGGTCCAGAGAGTTGTTGTCCCCTCAAAGCATCAGAATATCAAACAGAAAATGCCAGCAGTGGACCCAGTCATCCTCAGAGCACCATCTCAAGAGGTAAGAGGTCCTGACAAGTCCCCTTCCCCTTTCATCTTTGAACCAGAAGTCCAGAAGTTAAAAATATATGTGCCTCTGATAGAGCTTGCAAAGAGTGAAGTCTTTAGAAAGCTTATTCTAGATGCCCTTGAGCTGAAAGCCACACAAACCTCCACTCACAATGTCAATTTGTAAGATGACAAACCTGCAGTTGTGCTTGGCCCAATGACTGAACCTACTGATGATAATTCTCCATCATTTTATGTCTCCTTGACCATTCATGAAAAAATCCTCCACAATTGCCTGCTGGACACAAGGGCCAGCCACAATCTGATGCCCAAAGCTGTCATGGAAGAGTTAGGCCTTGATATTACCAAACCATATCATGATTTATTCTCATTTGATTCAAGAAAGGTGAAATGTCTGGTATTGATCAAAGACCTAGCCATTACCCTAACTCAGCTGCCCATGAAAAGCATGATGATGGACATTGTGGTAGCAGATGTCCCTCCTAAGTTTGGAATGCTGTTGTCCAGAGGATGGATTAAGAGACTAGGTGGGGCATTACAAAATGACTTATCTTATGCCACTATCCAAGTCTTTGGAGGAGAAAGAAGGAGATTGTATAGAGAGGCACAGCTGGCATATATCATCAGTGATGAGAAGAATCCTTCTAATCATCCTATTTACGCTGTGGACACTGACTTTGGAGCATGCATTCTCCAAATTGAAGAATCTCAGAAGGCCTCAATGCTTCTCAAGAAACCAATAGTCCAGGCCCTAGGAGAGCAAGGAAGTCAGGTTTGGGAGATGTTTTTTGATGGAGCATGTACAAGGGAAACTGCAAGAGTAGGGGTGGTGTTGATATCTCCAAAACAAGAAAGCACACATCTGTCTTTTAAGCTCGCTTTCCAAGTCACCAGTAATATAGCAGAATATGAGGCTCTGATATTGGGCCTTAGTGCAGCTAAAGACAAAGGAATCAGAAGCATAAAGGTGTTTGGAGATGCTGATCTTATCATTCAGCAAGTGAACAAAACATTTCAAGCAAAGCACCCAAGGCTGAAAGCATATAGAGATGAGGTATGGAGACTCAAAGATTCTTTTGATAATTTTTGTATCTCATATATTCCTAGAATAACAAATCAGCTTGCCGATTCCCTCGCTGTGTTTGCTAGCATGTTTATCCCTCCTATGCCTCCCAGACTAGTTTATGAAGTTCAAATGAGATATAGACCATCCTTGCCTGATAATGTCTAGCATTGGAAAGTTTTTGAGGATGATGATGAGGTAAAAAGGTTTCTGCAAGTCATTGATGAATTCTCTGAAATGAAAATTGATCAAGAGAATGAAGCCTTGGAGGAAAGCCCCCAATCCCAGCTAAAGAACAAAATTGGCAAAGATAGCATTTTCTAGCTGCCCAGCAATCATATACCTAAAGGCCTAGTTCCCTTAGAAAAGTTGTTTGACTAGAACGATGTGCCTTATAAGGCTGCCCAAAAAGAAGATTAGTCTGCAGTCTATAAGCATAACATAGGGATTCCAGCATCCAAGGTATATAAATCTTTCCATCCATCTGTTCGTTGCCCAAGGTTCCGAAAACTGCAATTTAATGAAGCAATTTGCTGATGTTTTTGCCTGGGAATATATGACCTGAAAACATATGACAAAAAGATCATCCAGCATAAAATTCCTCTAGAAAAAGACACCATCCCTTTTAAACAGAAACTGAGGCCCATAAATCCTTTGCTTCTCCCTCTAATTGAAAAAGAGATCAAGAAGCTATTGGATGCCAAAATCATAGTTCCTCTGAGATATTCAAAGTGGGTAGCCAACTTGGTAGTGGTGAGGAAGAAAAGTGGAGAAATCAGGCTCTGCGTTGATTTCAGAAACTTAAACAAATGCTCTAAGAAAGACAATTATCCACTACCCAAGATGGAGCATTTGCTGCAAAAAGTCTCAGGAGCCAAAGTGATGTCTTTCCTGGATGGATTTTCAGGATATAACTAGGTTGTTGTACATCCAGATGACCAAGAGAAGACTACATTCACCACTCCTTAGGGCACTTTTATGTATTCCAAGATGCCTTTTGGGCTGATGAATGCTGGAGCCACCTTTCAGAGAGCTATGGATATAACATTTGTAGGAGAGAAGGATAAGTTTGTCCTTATCTACCTAGATGATATAATAGTATACTCTAGCAACCATCAAGACCATTTGCAGCATTTGAAGAAGGTGTTTCTGAAGTGCAGAAGGTTTGGGATTTCAGTCAATCCTAAAAAGTCACAGTTTGCTTTAGAAGAAGGCAAGTTGTTAGGACATGTTGTGTCTGCTGCAGGTGTTAGAATTGACCCAAAAAGAGTAAGAGAAATACAGACCTTGTTTGTCCCGAGATCAAAGAAGGATATCCAGTCCTTTCTAGGCAAGATAAACTTTATAAGGAGGTTTATCCCAAATTTTGCAGAACTTGTAAAACATATTACCTCCATGTTGAAAAAGGGTTTAGAAATCAAATGGACTAGTGCAGCAAGAAGATCTTTTGAATCTATCAAGAGAGCTATTATGGAAGCTCCTACTTTGATCAACCCAAATTACAGCAAGGAGTTCCATATATTCTCGTTTGCCTCCGATGACACCATTGCAGCAATTTTATTCCAAGCAGGTGAGGAAGGTTCAGAGCATCTAATGGCATTTTTCAACAAAACATTAAGGGATGTTGAACTGAAGTATGATATCATTGAAAAACAGGCATATGCTCTTATCAAGTCTTTGAAAGCTTTCAGAATTTACATTCTGCATTCCAAGGTAATTGCATATGTGCCCTCTGCTTCAATAAAAGATGTCCTAACGCAGCCTGATGCTGATGGAAGAAGGGCTAAATGGATTGCAAAGCTTATTGAATTTAACATAGAATTGAAGCCCACCAAGCTTGTCAGAGGTCAGGGCCTTGCTAGATTAATGGCTGAAGAAAATTGCAGAATGCTGGACATGAATTTGATAAGCATAAATTCAGAGGATAGTCAGGTAGAAGGGGAAATAGTTGAACCAGGGAAAAATCAGTCATTGGCAGAAAATATAGCTTCTTGTGAATGGTATTCTACAATGGCTCAATTCTTGCTGAAGCTAGAAGTTCCTCCAGGCCTTAGTTCAAGCCAAGCCAGAACTATCAAGCTCAGGGCAGCCAAGTACTGCATTCATGAAAATCTGCTCTACTGGAGGGACCCCTCTGGGATTCTTTTGAGGTGTCTGGACAAAGAGCAATCCATGGAGGTTATGCAGTAGTTTCATTCCAGCATATGTGGAGGGCATCATTATTGGAAAACTACAGCCCATAAGAACTTTAGAGATGGGTACTACTGGCCCACCTTATTTTCTAATGTATTTTCATTTGTTAAATCTTGTGACAGGTGCCAAAGATTTGAAAGGAAACAACAATTGAAATCCCTGCCCTTAAAACCCATACATGCTAGTGGCCCTTTTTAGCAGTGGGGCTTGGATTTCATATGGGAAATCAATCCACATTCCAATGGCCAGCACAGATGGATCTTAGTAGCCACTGATTACTTCACTAAATGGATTGAGGCCATCCCTACTATAAAGGTTGATCATCATGTGGTCATTAGGTTCTTGACAGGGAATATCTTCACCAGGTTTGGTTGTCCACATAAATTAGTCACAGATAATGCAACAGTCTTCAGGGCCAAAGAGTTGGTGGACATGTGTGACTCAATGGGCATTAAGCTAGTTCATTCCACCTCATACTACCCTCAAGGCAATGGTCTAGTAGAATCTTCCAACAAGAGCCTGATAAGGATAATTAAAAAGCTGTTGGAAGACAACAAAAAGAATTGGGATTCTAAGCTCAAGTATGCACTATGGGCCGATAGAGTAACCACCAAGCAATCCATAGGGAATTCTCCATTCAAGCTGGTATATGGAACTGAGGCTGTGTTCCCAATTCAGTTAACCCTCCCTGTGGCAAAATTCTTGCAAGAAGAGCAGAATGAGGAAGAGGACATGGCAAAAAGGATCACTGATTTAGCAGAGGTACATCAAATCAGAGAACAACTGGTTGAGAAGTCTATAACAAATTAAAAGAGAATCAAGGGGGCCTTTGATAGAAAGGCAAAAGCAGACAATTTTCAGGTTGGAGACTTGGTTCTTAAATGGGATGCACTGAAAGAGAAGAAAGGCAAACATGGGAAGTTCGATGCCCTATGGACGAGACCTTTTGTCATCACTCAGATCCAGGGGAACAATACTTTCATGCTGCAAAGTATGGAAGGAGAGACAGCTTTTGATGGCCCAGTTAATGGGAAATTTTTGAAAAATTATATTGTTTAAGGTTTTCAGGCCTTAAAGTTGTAAATATGTTGTTTTATTAGTTTAGGTGTAAGCTTAATTAGACTCCATGCCCAATGGAACACTAGGAAATTTTGCTCATCTGGTTTTAACAGGAAAGGCATTGGTCTACAGTTCTTGAGACCTCACAGGGAGGATCTCATCCCCAGAAGGAGCCAGTGTTAGCTCTGCCACATAACTTTGGTTCTTGAAGGTCAGGGACTAGCTCGGTCGGGTTAATCACGCTCAAAGGAGGCACACGGTGATCATTCTTCTTTTTTCTCTTGCCCCGCTTACCCTCCGTTATCTCCATATCCTCCGCTTTTCTTCTAAAACCCCAAAACCCCCCTTTTTGTTGTAAGCCCCGAGCACTAAAGCCAAAGCCCCATGAAACTGCGCCCATATGACTTGGCGCCCTTACGAAATCATCGCCTTCAATCACAGCCGTGGAATCTCCACCTCCCGATCCAACGGTTCTCTGCCGCGCTTGATGAAAACCTGCGCAATTGATTCCCCGCCGTCTGATCACCTCTGCCACAATCAGATGGCATTCGCTCCCCTTGTGTCCACAAAGTGACGGGACGTTAACACGCGATGGAGAGTGGTTTTCCTCTCTCCCTGCCGCCATGCATCACGCGCTGAATGGGATCGCGCGCCCTCACCCTTTTACCACCCAATGTCCAACGACGGTGCGATCAAAACCGCTTACCACGTAAACCTCTGTCCCCGCCCGATAACCGCCGTGCGCCTTCTCCGTCCGATCACCGTTGGATCTGCCCGCCTGAGATCCAACGGCTCACGATCATTCTGCTCCCACTTCTTCCGATATCCCTGTCGACTCATCTCCGCCATCTATCCTCCCGATCCAATGGCCAGTCTCGCTCCTCCATCCAGCTCGTACATTCGCCACACAGTCCACGCCCCTCGACCATTTCCGTATACCCAAAGGACGAAGGTGACCGACCTGCCAGTACCAGTCGCAGTTGCTCCTCAACAACCACATTCAACAGATAGTATGGCCGAAGAAGAAAAAGGACAGAGCATGAGCATGTAGCGGCATTTAGCAGTTATGGAACTTCATGGATACAAACACTCCAACTGCCTAAGAGGATAGCAGAGCACCCGAGGAGACCAGATTCACCCACTAAGACAAGTAAACACACTCAGAGACTCCATCAAGTAGTTAAATGCGGTTGGTGGTCGATTATGACCCATCCATACCTAGAATGGCCAAGTGCCTTTGTAATGAAACTCTATATATACCCATAAACAATATGTAATCAGGGTTGATGGTTGATGTTTTGATGTAAGGTTCAACTTCTGGAGACTGTAACTATTTTGATACTTGCATCATCTCGTCTTTATTTTCAGCTAATACAAGCTTCTTTTGTTGTTAATTTCTCACTTTCCATTTATCTTCTCTTCCAAGTTGTGCCTAATACGTTGTATTCCTAAACTCTTGATGTTTAGCATTAGAGTAGCTGTCATCCTACCTTTGTGTTAAAATCTTGCATGTATCATTGAATAAGTTATTTAGGTTTCACTTCATCTAGTGCTAGAGAGTTGTCATCTTGTTTGTGCATTAGTAGATTATATTTGCAGAATTCTTTACTGGTTGTAGCTGGCCATCGCATGGTCTTGTGCATCTGCTGGTGTGGTCAGTGTTCTCCATATTCACCCAATCTTAAAATGTGAGTAGTTGGTGGTCTAAAGCCTTGTAGTATGGGGGTGTTCACACATGTCTGGAGTCAAGCAAAGTAGAAGTGGTTATCTGGCTTGGACAAGCATCATTCCTTCCATTCATCCATTTGCAACAATAAGTTGAATTTATATGTTACCAGGGATCTCCGAGCTACAACCTAGGAGAGTTTCTTGGAATTCTAACAAGGCCTTTTCCAACGATGCAAGAAAGACATCAATCAAAGTTTGAATGCAAAGGTTATGTAATGCCCCCTCTTAACCCACAACCCATCTAGAGTTAAAGGCAGGTAATCACTATGCATATTGATGAGCCCTAAATTTGGTAACATTTTGGGCTCATTTGGCCTCACTATCCTTGCTTAACCCTTCATTTTTCATGACTTATGCATCATTTTTTAGTATATTTATGTTATTTGCACGAATGAAGGGCAGACACTATTCCTAGGTGGCTGACACACGTTTATTTCAGGTTTTTTGACAATTAATGGAGCAAAACCACGCAGATGGAGGCTAGGAGACAGCCAAGGTGGCATTGAGATTTTGTAGGAAGGCTGTCCACGGCATTGAATGGCCTTCCTCGTGATCTCCACCCACAACTCCGAGCTCCAACAGCTATCACCACCGAGCTAAAAGGCAGCCAACGGATTCTAAGGGAACAGCAGTTTACTTTTAGTTTGGTCAGCCAAGCTCCACTAATTTAGGAGGCCAGCTTGGCCCTCATAATGTATAAATATTAAGGTTGTAGCCTTCGATGGGAACTTTTGAACCTCTGTTGCATATTCTGAATTACGAGCTATAGCTCTGTTTTGCTCTTTGTAAGCCATTTTTGGCATGTTATCAGACTTTTGACTATTATCTTTCAATGAATAAGCAAACAGATTTGAGGCAGCTCTGAGTTCTTAAAGGAGCTTAAGCTCTCAGGGTTGGGCCTAGCCTGAGAGCCTAAGGCTTCCTTCCTTTGTATTGTTACTTGTCTTTCTTTCAGCATTGCATTTCTTTCCTTTACAAGCACTTGGAAAACACAGTTTGCTGAGTTGACTGTTTTGGTGTGGTTACGTAGGTTAGTTTTATGAACAAAGTTGCTTCAGTAGTTTAGATTAGAATAGGGAGTTTGAAGCTAATTTGAGTTCCAAAAAGGGTTGAATGCACGCTCACTTTCACCTCTGTTTGGGGACCGGAAGTGCAGACCGTGCCAACTACCAAAAACATTGTTTTACATATTCATGAAAGTCTTGATGTAATGTTTTCGGTTGTAGAAGTGTCCATGCATTTCGATCTTGGAGAATAACTCTTTGTTTCAGCACCATGCACGATTTCCCTTTAAACTACATTGCTGTTCTTTGGTTCCTAATAAAACAGTTAGAATAGGTTGATGAACTTTCGTTTATATGCAAGACAGGGGTGATTTGTTTCATTTACACTGCGCAGCACCACTTCATCGTTTCCTTATCCTTCTGAGCCGTGCCTAAGCCATCTTCTCATCTCTCAGTTGGATCACTTGCCTCCCAACTCTTCTATTGTCCACGTTGTTCAATATTTTCAGCCTTCCATTCCCTCTATCCTCCTCTAGACCAACCAGCTTTGCACACCCCCTCTCCATCTCATCTCTCTGTCCATAAGCTATCACAAGCTCCCCTCATAACCTCCCTATCCACCCATACAACTCATTCGCTCATCCATCACCCAAAACTCCAATTGCAGAACATCCTGTAGAAATTACGGGACTTCCTGTAGAAATCCTGAACTTCCTGTAGAATCCCCTGTAGACATCTTGTAGAAGCTTGCAAACACGGTTGCCAGGCATCTGAACGTTGTGAACTTCTCTGGGGTGATGTGAGGGATCCCTTAGACCCTCTCAAAGTCCTCCTGACCTTTTCCAAGCCTTCCTCCCCTTGATTTACCCCTGCACAGTCAAGACCCAGTAAGAAGCATAGTCATAATAATTCCAACAACTTGAGCAAAAATACAAAAACATGTTCTCTTCAGATGAAAGTAGTTTAGATACATGCATCTCATCTTAGTAGAAGTAATGACATCACTTTCAGTAGTTTCATTCCCACCATTGCACCAGAAGGACTAAGCTAGGTAGAATTAGGATTTACTAGGGTTTCCATGTTTTGTTCGCTTTCAGTTCATTTTTGCAAAGCAGGTTAATTTCCTTTGAGATAGCTTTCGTTCATCACTTAAAAAGCTTCTTCTGAGAACATATAGAAGTTGGCTTGAGCCCTAGCGGACTTGTGCCAGCTGACCAAGTGACAGCTGCGACAAGAGCTAGTACTTGTGCATACAGCACCGTCGCTTCCAAGTTTGTTACGAACTACCGGGTTGATAAAAACTAGAGAAGGAAGCTCTAGGAGTTGTAGCATTATTGCTACAATACTGGAGCCCACCACATATCCAACTCCAAAAATATATTTATGGGAATGAGACCCTACAAAATTTTGACTTTTCCCGACCTTCTTAAAATCGCAATTAATTGTAACACTCCCTCCCAGGTCTACCCAAAGTAACCATGCCGACTGGAGTCAACATGAGACGAGATGCCACTATGATCAAATTTTACCTCCTATGTGACCTTAAGTAAGTGGAATCGACAAAACATCACATACAATCGTCCAACATTATCAACATAACCCTCAAGAGACAAGTCATCCATTGAGACAACATGTCCCTGGTTCCCACTATTGTTCTAGACCTCTTAGGTCATAGTCACTCTCATTCTATGGGCAAGGGAGTGACAAACAACCTAAAGTCGCTCTCACAGGCCTGCCTGCTAGCGACTGTGGACCAAAATTGCTAGTTACATGCCAGCAACCCTGAGATTTAAGCCACTTTTCTAGCCTAGAATCCCGAACTCTGCCCAAAACTTGTTGTGACTTTCATAATTCATTAAAGACATGATAAAAATGTTGATCAATCAAAAATAAACCTCAGGACTAGGCCTGAGCATCCCCAAGCGGGACTGACATTCTGTCAAACACTTGGCATCAATGCAACCTATAGGTCTAGGATACAATACAGGGCATAAATGACTGAAACAACTTATGAAACATAACTAGAAGGATCGCCTCCTCCATTGAACTACTACATCATTAATTAGGTCTTGCATCCATCCATTTAACAGTTACAAGTAAATACATGAAATAACCATGACATGAACCAGTCATTTAACCATGCTTATAACCAGCATAAAACCATGTAAATATCATAGATAAGACAACCATTGAATCCATATATAAATCAGTGCAAAAGTAAGAGAACTTATCTTTTATTACTCATAGGCAAATCCAACTAGGTTCGGGACTTCCATGTACCACTCGACCATAGACATGGCTGAACCAAATCTCTCTTTCAGCCAATCACCCTCGTGCCATATTCCAAGCATGAATGTGGGATCTCATAGAACAACCAATGGAATCTAGAGGTTAAAACACCTCAATCCTCATCAAACCATGATCACACCAAAACCAATGCTCTGATCACAATTGAACAAAACTTGGAATGCCATCCTAAGTCCATCACTATCCTTGAGGAATTTTTTGTCTCCTTGTCTCTCAGGATTTACCGCAATCCAAACTAGGATCACTAGGCCCTTAACCGAGACTGCTCCCTCAGTATTTACCGTGTATCCCACCAAAACTGGTCAAGGGATTCCTAGGCGTTTGGGAATGGAACTTGAGACCACCTCTGTCCCAGATTTTGAAATCCATCTAACAAACCAAAGCTCACAAACCAAAATAAACATCTCAACACCATGGCATCCAGAAAAAGGAAAGGTTAGGCTGAAATCCATTGTCATAACCTGGAAAAACCATGCCACTGACGACAAGAGAACCATACACCAACATGCAAAGCTATGCATGTCCAAACCAGCTAGGAAATCAAACATTTAAAACTAGGAAACCTATCTTCCTTAACTCTATCAACCTCACCAACTAACAATAAATGAAGAAGATCTCAACCTCTCTTATATATTCCCCTACTCAAATAGAAAGGAAACAACCATAGGAGTGACCAACAATAGATATACAACAATCCTATGATAAGACGAGCTCAGTGAAATAACATTCATTCATCACAAGATGACAATCAATCCATAAGGACAATTGACTTCACAGCACAAACACTTCATTTGTAGAATCCCAACAATATCATAGGTGAACAATTCCTATAACAACATGTTAGTATAAGGCCACTAATCCCATGAAATGTTCATATTCGTAGATACATCCTCATATGGATAATAACCATCCATTCAACATACAGACACAAGTAAACCAAGACTTTTCATGCAACCAATAACATACCATCCATTCACACTTTAACATGAAATCCATATAATAGTATGCACACGAAAACTTAGCTTAGATTTGTATTGAAGATGGGAAATTGAGTTTGGGACTTTAACTCTCAACCCAACCATAAATAGGTTGCATCCAGACTACTTACAGTTTTCACCCCTGAGTCAGATTCCAAGGTCTGAGGTGGTCTTGCTTAAGGGAATAAACACCAACTATTAGTTGAAACAGTGACTCTAGAGGTCCCCCTACCTGTTGATTTTGGGTAGCATCGGAAGTGCTCTAGCCTTGAAATTTGGTGGAGAGGCTAAGGCACATGAGACCTCCAACACCCAGAAATTGTTTAGAGAAATTTCACCCAGATGAGGACTTATTAAAATAATTAATATTTTTAATGGGTTCCTAAGTCTAAACTTAGGAAAATAAAAATATTAATGGGTATTAATAAAGATAAGGGTGAGAAGCTTCTAAGAGATGAGGATCAAGTCTGTTTTAATCTTAGCCGTTGATTAGAGACTTAATCTCGGCCGTTGATTCATCAACAAGAAAAGTATAAGAGAAGACTTGAGGATCATTTGGAGACACACCGACAGATACTCAGTATCCCAAGGAAAATCGATTCTCAAAGAGAAGGAGATCGATTTCAGAGGGAGAGTTGCAGGGTGGAGGAAGAGGAGGGCATCAATAGCAATCAGTGACTGATGAGGAGGTGACGCAGAGGCATTGAGAGACAACGCAGAGGGAGACGCAACCCTCATGCAGGCTGACGTAGAGGGACGCAGAACCACGCAGAGTGACGTAGAAGTGACACAGAAGTGGGAGAAGGGTCTTCGGGGTGTCAGAAAGTTTCCATCCGAAAGTCTCAGATGTTTTCTCTCAGTTTCTCTGTAAAATCATTCCTTGTAAAGCAATTGTTGTTGAAGATTAATAAAACCCTCATCTGCTACACCGATTTTCCCACATTGGGTTTTTCCGGGGACAATTGTCCAAAAGAATTGTGTTGATGTGATTGGTTCTTGCGCATGTATATCGTTGTTATTTTCTCTATGTAATTATGTGATAACTACAGTAGAATTTATTTTAATGTTTGCTGAAGGGATTTCATAAATAACTTATTGTGAAGAATAAGTAGGTGAAATAAATAAGTTGTTGCAATAGAATTTCGGGTTAGAAATTTTCACATGGTATTAGAGGAGAGATCCAACAACAGGAGAGAAGAATCAGCTATGGGTTAAGAGCATGATGCATAGGCATCAACTCAAAGGGACACATAGATTTGCAGAAGAAAGCATGAGGAACATGGATCACGATTATTCTATGTTAGCTTCCAGACTGGAAGAAGAAGTCGCTTGCTTAGCAAGCTCTCCCTCCTCTGAGATTTGGTATATAGATAGTGGAGCTTCCTGGCATATGACAGGAATTCGAGAATGTTTTTCAAATTATCAGGAAGAAAGGATGAATTTTCAGATCACCATGGGAAATAAGGCAAAGTGTACCCCCATAGGAAGAGGTATTGTAGTCTTTCAAACCGAAGCAAGAGAGCAGCTTCGAGCAACCAATGTGTTGCATGTGCCAAGATTGGGGATGAACTTATTCTCTGTATCCAACTTAAAAACAAGGGCTATGACATCTTCTTCATTAAGGAGAAAGTATATGTCAAACACCCAAGTTGGAAAAGGAAGGCCTCGATCCGAATGGAAAATGGAATCAACCTATGGTATTCATCCACCCAAGGAATTTACCCATGGTATTGTAAGTGGCATCCACCCATGGTATTGTAAGTGACATCCACCCATGGTATTCATTCACCCATGGTATTTGCCCATGGCACTGTGACATCCACCCATGGTATTAATTCACCCATGGATTTGACCCATGGCATTGTGACATCCACCTATGGTATTCATTCACCCATGGAATTGACCCGTGGAATTGTGACATCCACCCATGGTATTCATTCACCCATGGTATTGTAACTGAAAAATACTATAAGTAACAAGTTGCATTTTGTAAAAGGAGAGATGGTTCGCCACAATGTAGCCTTTTACAGTTATTCTTCATTTTAATAAAAAAATCTTTGTGGTTTTTTTCATTGGGCATTCTCCTCTTTTTCTTCTGGCATTTCAATTTTTCAGATCTTGGGGGCCTCTCTCCCAAAATCCATTTCAATCTTTTAGATCTTGGGGTTCTCCCCCCAAGATCTAGATCAGTGGTATCGAAGCAAGTTATAATTCCATGGGAATGAGGGTTTGATACATATTTCAGTTTCAAATTTTGCAGCAATACTCAACAAACTTCAGGCATGTGCTACATCCTCCACAGAGCATTTTCTTGGGCCAAGCGGGAAGAATTTTTCTTTTTTCATTTTTTTGCAGGTATTTTTTGGGTGGTAACTTTGTAGATCAGATCTGAAAATTTGGTACAAAATTTACAAAAAAAAAACCATATGTGGATTCCTTGCGAAAAAATACCAAATTTCAAAAAAAAAATTGGCTGAATCAGAGTCCGGATGAGGGAGATATCGCTGATTTAAAATCAGCAATGTTGTAGAGTTTTTTCTAACAACAACTATTGGACGACGACTCTCCTATAATATTTTTCAATTTTTATGCAGAATTTCAAAAAAATGATTACAGATCTGAGTTCCTCTCAAAAAATCACCCAATTTCAAAAAAAAAGGGTCGAATCGGAGTTCGGATGTGGGAGATATTGCTGATTTAAAATCAACTATTTTTTCAGAACTTTTGTGACGGCGGAACAATTGCAGCATGAATCTGAGATTTCAGAGTGTCCAGATAAGGATTTCCAACACATGGGAAGATGCAAAATGATCCTTATATTTCCAAAAATAGGTTATAATAAATATTCTGAGTTATATTGACCGAGTTATGTCCATTTTAATTCTGGAGCAACATTTGGAGCGGGTTCCATTTGGAGACATGCCCTCCCACCCCACTTTAGTAGTCATCTGGTTCACATTCATCAATTTCATCATAGCACCATTCAGCTTGGGTTCTTTGGAGATGTGCCCTCCCACCTCAGGCTATGTAGGCACATGCTACTTCATCAATAACCAAGATCACGGTTACGGGTTAACTGCACAAAATCTTTGTCATCGAAGTCCATTTTCTCGGCCACACACTTTTGGCATCACAGTTGGTCACAAGCATTACAGGGTATCTCTATCCTCGGATCTTCGTTTTTCATGGTTATGGGTCATCCACAAACCCACACTTCATCGAAGTCCATTTGTTAGGCCGCACACTATTAGTATCACAGTTGGCCACAAGCATTATAGGGTATCTTTATCCTCGAATCTTCGTTCATCATGAATATGGATTAACCACATAAAACCCTTCTCTTCAGTGGGTCTTCATATTCAACAAATACTTCGCAGGAGGGAACTTCATGCAATGGCGACCATTGCTTCTTAAGGAGGGAGGAATGATCCGAATGGAAAATGGCATCAACCAATGGTATTCATCCACCCATTGTTATTTATCCACCCATGATATTGTAAGTGGCATCCACCCATGGTATTTATCCACCCATGGTATTGTAAGTGACATCCACCTATAGTATTCATTCACCCATGGTATTTGCCCATGGTATTGTAACATCCACCCATGGTATTCACTCACCCATGGAATTGACCCGTGGTAATGTGACATCCACCCATGGTATTCATTCACCCATGGAATTGACCCATGGTATTGTAACTGAAAAAAACTATAAGTAATAAGTCACATTTTGTAAAAGGAGAGATGGTCCGCCACAATGTAGCCTTTTCCAGTTATTCTCCGTTTTAATAAAAAAAAATCTTTGTGGTTTTGTTCATTGGACATTCTCCTTTCTTTCTTTTGGCATTTCAATTTTTCATATCTTGGGGGCCTCTCTCCCAAAATCCATTTCAATCTTTTAGATCTTGGGGTTCTCCCCCCAAGATCTGGATTGATGAGCCTCATAAATGGGTAATTATATGGGCTCATTTTACCTCCTAACCTAGTCAAATCAACCATTCTCTTAGCTTATTGTATGATTTTCTGATTATATTTATGCTTATAGAGTGAGTTGAGTTAGTTATGATGCCATGTGGTCTAATATGTGTTTAATGCAGATTATTGATGAATTTTGAATGCAGATTACTAATGAATTTTGAGGTCAAAGTCAAGGATCCAGTGGACAAATGGCAGCAATAACTTGAAGTGGACAAAGGAGAGGACTTATAGGATGGAATCCCCCTCATTTATTACTCCTCACTTTGAATTCCCCTTCATTTAGCTCGGAGTACAAGCAGCCAAGTCATGCACTAGAAGGAAGTCGAGCAAGTGGAGGATGACTGATGATTATCTCAAGTTTTGGGAGCCAAGCCTCCCTGATTTTAAGGAAGCTGTTGGTAGCTTCATTTGTATAAGTATAGAGGCCTAGGGCCTCACTAGGGTCGGATTTTTGTTGTACTTTTGCTTATGTAAACTCTGCTCCAACTTCGAGCTTATTATTTTGTGATAGTTTCATGTAATCTTGTTATTGTTTTGGAAATAAAGATGGAATCCTTTTTGAGCTAGCACTGAGTTACCTCAAAGGGCTGAAGCTCTTGGGTTAGGGCCCAATCCAAGTAGCCAAGCTCCTCTTTACTTGTATTTGTATGTTTTATTTCAATTTGTAGATTAGGTTGTTGTTAGATGAATTTCTTTTATGGTCAAGAATAGGTTGCTTTTGATGATTCAATAGTTTGCTTCCATTTGTGCTTTCTATAGCAGGTTAAGCAGTGGTAAAGAAAAGATTCAAAAGGCTAGCAATAGTGCCTTGGCCTCTCTTCCTCCCTTTGGGACAATGATTTGAGGCAAAGACCCTCTTGCTACCCCAAAAACACAGATTTTCCTCATTCATAGGACTTCTAGTGTTTGCAGCTCTTTAGTTGGTTAATAGTCTAGTTTGCTTTGCTTCAGAACTTCTTCATCATGCTCATTTCTTTATTTACAATAGTCTTCTTTCATGCTTTCCTTTCTTGCAGCATTTCCTTTCATAGATCATAGTTTAGACTAGTTTGATGCAAAACTATGTTTTCCTAGATGCACTTATTTCATTGCTTGCTTGATCTTATCGATTGATTGTCAGTTGTTTATGTAGCAGATCTCTTCTAGCAGTAGGCCAGCCTATCAGCCATCCCATCCTCCATCTGATCCATGCCCTACAGGTCGCCCAAGTCTCCCCTCAATTCTGCCTTAGTTTCCTGCATTTTCCATAGAATTTCTTCCTCTCTCCTTGAGCAAATCCAATCATATTTCTCTCTCCTGATGATTCTTGGTAGACCCTAGGTGCCATAACACCTCATTTCAACCTTCATCCACATTTTCCACCCACTCTCACACCCTCAAAATAGTCAAAACTGCTCTCGGCTTCCTCCTATAGGCCTCCTGTAGAACGTTGTTTTTCCTCCTATAAATTTCCTATGTCCTCCTGTAGGTTTTCCTATAGGCTTTATTTTGAAGGACAAGTGTGGTAAAACCTCCATAAGGCCACCTGAGACCTCCTAGGACCCACACACCATCCTACATCCTCTCAAGTCCAAAAACCGCCCTTTAACGCCACCTATTCACTGCCACATTCACAAGCAAACAAATTACATGCATGACAACTTCACATAAAAATACATAAAATTCCAAAAAGATATTTTTTGCTCATTTACTTCCAGAAATAGTTTAGTTAGATGTTTTTTACTTCCTTGAGTAGGTAATGGCTTTCTTTTCATGGTTTTCATAGTGCTTTTTGCAAAAGTAATATTAGTTGGTTAATTAGGATTTACTTGGTTTGCTTTACATCTCAATCTTTCTCTTTTCTACAATTAGAGTAGTATCTGTAGAATAGTCTTTCTCTCCTTTCATTACATGTAGAGCTTCTTCTGGAATCCATAAAAGTTGGCTTGAGCTCCTAGTGATCTTGCGTCGGCTAACCAAGTGACAACCCGCAGTAAGAACTAGTACTTGTGCATACAACATCGTCGCTTCCAAGTTTGTTATGAACTACCGGGTTGATAAGAGTAAAGTAGGCAGCCCAGGAGTTGCAGCATTATTGCTGCAATACTTGTGCTCACCAATTTTTGGCGCCATTGACGAGGAAGCATCAGAGTATTCTGTGATCACTACTTTCTTGTATTTTTTTCTTGCAACATTCTGCTAATAGTTTATTTTAGCAAAAGTAGACTAGTCCTTTTTTTCCTTCAATTCTGCATTTCCTTACTTTCCTTTTCAATTCTACAAATTTCATTTCAGCAAGAGTAGACTAGTCATTTCCTTTCCTTCAAGTTCTGCATTTCCTTGCTTTCCTTTCCAATTCTGCAAATTTCATTTCAGCAAGAGTAGACTAGTCATTTCTTTTCCTTCAAGTTCTGCATTTCCTTGATTTCCTTTCCAATTCTGCAAATTTCATTTCAGCAAGTTCCCTTCAGCTAGTTGCAATTTGTTTCGATCAATCAATTTCAGCTTTGCAGGTACTATCAGTGTGGGGAAAAAAGAAACAAAAACCAACTAAAAAGATTTCCTTTCATGCCTCGTAGGAATAGAGATAATTCAAGAAGATTTTTGCCCAACACCCCCACTGCTTCACACAGCCAGCCTTCTCTCTTCTTTGGTGGCTGCAATCAAGAAGAACCCTTAGGTGAACAGCGAGACATATTTGAAGAGCCTATAGGGGAAGAAGAAGAAGAAATTATTTTGGAGCCAATGGCTGAACACAGAAATGCTAGGGGGAATGGAGAGAGAATAGAGGGTAGCTTTCTGATTCGAGAGACCAATGGGGACACCAAAATGAAGAATATAAGCCCTTCCGCCCTACCTCATTTCCACGGTCTAACTACAGAAGATCCTGACACCTTTTTGTTTGAGTTTGATGTTATCTGTCGAACCTATGACTATGCAGAAGATGAGAAAAAGTTGAAACTATTCCCTTCTACTCTCAAGGATGCAGCATTGCGCTAGTTCATGGGATTACCTGGCAATAGCATCACAACTTGGGCTTAGATGTAGCAAGCCTTTAACAACAAGTATCAAGACTATTGTAGGTCAAAAGATACTAAAGAAGAAATTTTCCAAATGACTATAGGAAGTGATGAGTCCTTGGAAGACTATGAAGAGAGGTTCCAGCTCAGTTACAAAAGGGTCGGGTGTACACTTGACCCTAAGTCTCTAAAGTTGGTCCTACTCAGGGGAATTTGAGAAGATCTTTTAGACACCCTCCATCTACTGGTTGTGGGAGACATCTACCAACTATCCTATGAGGACATAAAGACTATTTTTAGGAACCATTCTAGAGCAGCCAGAAAGAAAGGTAGGGGGAGTCAACCCATAGCCAGTACCTCTTCCTCTAGCTCATCCATTAAAGGAGAAATCAGAAACATGCTGGAAGACTTCAAGAGTGAGATGTTGCAGACTCTTGCCATGCAAATGGATACCTTGCATATCAAAAGGAAACAAGAGGAAGCAGAGAGGGCTTTGGCCATTTTTTGCCCTAGGTGCACCAGGAGGCATCCTAGGAATGAATGCCCATTGAACTCTATAGAAGTTTGTTCAGTCTGTGAAGAAAATCATTCTACAGACAAGTGTCCTTCCTTACCCGGACTTAAAGCTGTATATCAAGGGGTTGAGGGAGTCACTAAGCAGCTCTATTACATAAACCAAAGAAGGTCGCATGGACCTAGACCATACCAGCAGGGGATGCAAGGGACATCTTAGGCATACTACAACCCCAACCAAGTCATTTCCATACCTTCTTGGGGCCCCCTTGCTCATCCTTCTTGGTCCACACCTCCTCCTTGGTCCTTCACATCTCCATATCATACCCAACTAGCCACCCATTAATTTCAATCGTATGCTCAGCCACAACCTCAGTGGAATGCATCTCATCAGGGGTGGAGGCCCCAATACAACTCTCCTCCCGCTCTTTTGCCTCCACCACCTGCTCCACCAAAGCAACCCCAAATGCCTGCCTAGCCAAATCCGAACCCGAACAACAGACAGGCTCAGCAAGTGTATAGTGGGGAACCATCATGCCCAACTTATGCTGTGGAGATTCAGGAAATTAACTTGTGATCTGGGAAAGTTCTCCCAGATAGCCAACCTCCACCCAGGGAGGTTGAGGAAGATAAAGAGGAAAGTGAACCTAAAGCAATTCCACCCTTTCCTGAGAGACTATCCGTGACAGTCCAGCCTACCCTAGAAGAAACTGAACTCCTGGGAGAATTGAAACATTTATGTGTGAAGATACCACTTCTCCAAGCCATAAAAGATGTGCCTATCTACAATAGGTTGATCAAAGAGAAGTTCTTTAGGCATCCAGGAAGGCGCAAGAGAGATGCCCCAACCATCAATGTCATAGGGCAACTATTTGACCTGATGTTGGGGCAGGTAATCTGTCCAAAGTATCTGGACCCTGAAAGCCCAGTAGTCGATGTCCACATCAATGGCACCATGATCCCACACACCTTGATTGATCTAAGAGCTGCCATTAATGTGATGACAAATGACATAATGCTCAAACTCAACCTCCATGGATCCTTGAGGAAGACCACAACTGTGCTACAACTTGCAGACCGCTCCACCGTGACCCCTGAGGGGATTGTGGAAGATGTGATAGTCTCCATTGATTCTTGGGAGTACCATGTTGATTTCTTAGTTCTCCAGCCAAAGGCAAAGCTCACTAGGTATCCTCTCATTCTAGGAAGACCCTGGTTGGCTACCGCCAATGCCTACATCAACTGTCGAGCTGGGAACATGACCATAAACAATGGGCATATGTCCAAGCAGTTAATCCTAATTCTCCTGCCCAACTGTTATAGACATTTTTGTGCCTCGCGACATGGAGCATGAAATGTCGATAATTACAGGGATCCTCAGTCCCTAAACATGTTGTTCTTACCCCTAAAAGAACAAGGTCATCAAACAACAGCACTTCCAATCAGTTCTCCACCTGAAAACACTTCAAAACAAGCTTATTTTGGATCATGTCAGCTGCTCCACTGAGCTTCTGCGCTGGAATGCAACTGTCCCTCCTTGTACCTACGCTGGAAGTCAAAATTAATGAAGGCTACCTGCGCTGGGCGAGATTGGCCAAGTGGCACAGTCATCCTGCAAGGTGTCAACTGCCCAGGAAGCTTCCAAACTGACACTTGGTTCATGAGATTCGCCCTGTGATGAGTAAGAGGTACTTGATCACCATGTGCAAGCAAGGATCTCCAAGTGGACTCAAGAACTGAAGATTAACTGAAGAGGGAGAGGACACTAGTCAGCTCTATGCCAGCCTCAAGCTGACTCATCCTCTCTTCTTCTCTCCTATATATAGAGCTCTTCTATGAGGTCTAAGGAGGCTGGAATTTTGTGTAAAGCAAGGAGGTGCTGTTGGTTTACAGTTAGAGCTATTGGGTGATTGTTTTACTAGAGGTGAAGAGGAGAGTTCTTGCTGCTGGGGAGGTGCTGCTGGATTGGAGCCATCATTGGTTGTAACCTTCTCAGAACCCTGTTACTTCTATCAATAAAGTTTTGCATGTTCTCCTATATACTTGTATTGCATTGATGTGTTGTATTTACATGTATATTTGATTCACTCTAATCCATGCATCAGTTATGAGTACTTGTATCTTGTAGTTTCCTCTCTTGTTTTGTGCAGGATCTGTGTGTAGCTGGACCGGCAAAGAGAGCAAAGAGCTGGGAACAAGAGACAAAGAGAGAGGACAAGGATCGACTAAGCGAAAGACACCAGGTTGGTTAATCTTTTCTTCCTTCTCTTTGTACTTTCATAAAGGAAAACATCAAAGCTTTACTTTCAGTTGTTGCTAAAGACTGTCACCTTTAGAGTAGGGATAGGGTCATCCGCATCGGATACTTTTCCCCACAACAAACTGGCGACTCCGCTGGGGAGCCTAGTATCTTGTTAGTGTTTGTAGTATTTTGCTATTCATTTCTCGAAGAAAAGAGTACCAAATCGAAAAGCTTTTGACTATATCAAAAGCGAAGTAGAGGGACTGCTACTCTTGCTCATTTGCTGAAGAAATTCAAGATTTAAAGAGCTAATCTACAAAAGACTCTTTACTCTTTGTGATAGATCTTCATCCTCTTGATCATCCCTTAGCCTGTACTTGACCTATAGCTTTTTATTTCAGCAAAAACAGTGCATTTTTGAGCTTTTTATGACCCGGAATTCTTTGTAGACGAAACTCTCGTGAGTCAGTGCAGGCTGTCCACAGGCAGTCTGCATTACAGCGCAGGTGCTCCCTTCGGGAACTGCGCTGAGAGTCAAACTGGCAGACTAGAACCTGCGCTGGTCCAGTTAGCCATTGTCTTGCTCAGCTTTTCCTTTGTGTCTTGGCCTTGTTTTCACTGATTTTTTGCTGATTGCTTGCTGGTCATTGTACTTGCTGTAAGCCATTCTCCTTGACATTATTCCGCCTCAGTTGTGTGATGAAACTGTGAATGTTCTTTCCGTATTTCTTGTTTCAGTTACAGTTTCCCATTGTGAAAAGCGAACCAGTATAGCTGTGACCTCTTAGATCCTGAACTGTAAAAGTGTCTTTGTGATCTTAAAGAGCTAGTTTGATTACTGTTCATGGCTGTTTGAGTTTGTTTGTTTTTCACTCTATGGTTTGAATTCATACATTTTTAGTGTTGAAACAAGTACCTGTAAAGCGTCTTTTCATTTTAGACAATACTTGTTTGTTTACGCTTCAAATTGAATTCGAAAATTATACAACAATTTCCTTTTGTCTACATCAACATTAAAGGAAAAGAAAAGAAATACATGCATCTTGCATTTGCATTTTGATAAGTTTGTGTGTCTGATCTAGGAGAAAGTGCATTAGTTTGTGCTTTGTACTCTGTGTGGAAAGATATTGTTTTTCTCTCCCCTCAGTAGTTAGGATTTTCAAAGCTAAAAAGATTGTGAAAGCTTGCTTATCATTTTAGCTGCATTTAGGAATTTGTACCAATACATCTCGTGGTGATCCTGAAAGACAAACTGATAAACAAGATCAACTAAAAATATATTGAATGAATCTAAAAACGCATTGTAACATAACGCTCACAATAGAGGTCTAGGTAGAGACGTGTTCCGGCGTCGTTAAACGTAGTGACTGTCGATCTCTACGAAGGTGGGTGATTCCTCCTGAGGGACGATAGCACTAATACGGACTTGAGCTCCCGCGTGCCGTCGCGTATATTGGGAGACCCCTATAGGCAATTATCCTTTATCCTTAGGAAGCCGTGTCGACCGCCCTACTGATCGCGATGCAGTGAACACAGCATTCACGAAGATCGACCACCCGTACCGTAAAACGTATTCTGTGGTTTCGCGAAAGGTTTGGCACACCCTCTGCCTAGATCTCCAGAGCAGTTTCTTTTGGCCCTTTTCAAACTCTATAACTGAAAAGGTCCAACCAAGCATTTGTCACTTCGGGCTCGTTAATACATCGAAGGCGACTAGAGTCATCTTTAGCTTTTTCTCGACTCTTAAAACATGAAAAAGCAAAGTTGTGTCTAAAAGCGTCTAATAAAATTCATTCAATACGGAAACATAATTCCCCTTTTTGTATTTTAGTTGATCAAGTAATCCGCAACCGTGGAGGAAAGTCAATTAAAACTCCGTCGTTCGGGGAGGCTCGCGAGTCAACCACCTTTGTCTCCGGAACCGAGAGTAGTACGGACGAAGCGAACTCGCTTGACCAGGTCAAAATCTCCTTTTAAAGTTGGAACAACAGTTCCGACAACATCTGAGATTCTGGTCACTCCTAATATTTCTGGAATCCCTGCCTCTATTGAAGAAGTTCAACAGCAACAGAAGGACAGTTGTACTGATCCTAGTCTGAAGACAAGTACTTGCATAACTGAACCAGTTCCATCTGAAACCGGTCCACAGAGTCTTGTTGTTCAAACAACTGTCGTTGTCGAAGCAACCCCTTCTTCGGCACCAGAGATCTTTTACGGACCTAACGGTCTTCCTCTTCCTCCTGGTCTGATTGCAATAGAGGAAATCGTAGAGGACCAGCAAGCAAATACTCCAATTCATTTTGGAGTAGGTACCACACTTTTTCCTTCTGCATCAGAAGTTTGTCTATCGCCATCGGAAGTTCCTGAAGAATCGTTAGGAAGTTTATTGGATAGACTTAAAATGTCTGAGCAACCGTCGACATCTAGGACTGTGCCGAACGACACAGCGACAGCAGAAGCTCCTGCTGCCAATCCAACGATGTTTGCCGGCATACCAGCCGTCCCGACTAGCTCTCATCAGCTAGAAGGAGTCCACCCAGGGACTATTATGACAACTTGGTCTGTTCCAGTTTGTTCTTCCGGTATAATACCCGGTAATTCTTATGTTGAAACTAGACAAATTGATCCCTTTGGGAATCAGTTTGGGCCATCCAGTCCTCAAAGGCCATCTATACCCTTGAGCTCCGGATTGTTACCGTATGGGGGGCAATATGCCCTTTCACTTCCCCTTTCGGGGGGATACCCATACGGCAGTTTTCAACCACATTCAGGTTTGACTGAAGTAACGACGAGTGGTTGGGTACCTATGTTACCCCAACAACCAAGAGTTGTATATTCCATGCAACAATGTGTACCTATGTCTAATATCCCGACGACGCCAGCAATTGTAACCGTGTCGCAAGTTCAATCGATGCCTGTTGTATGTCAACCCCAAGTTGTAATGCAACAACCTATTGACCCTGCAACACAACCACAATCGCCAACTGCCGGGACGACACAGATACAAACGGGAACCATAACCCCGCATCTTGGTCCGTCGGTTAGTGTCGCACAGCAAAACATGGCTTCACAACCATGGATGGTGCAATACCAACAACCTCAGTTTCAACAGGTGTACCAGGGATCTGAGCAACAGATCTTTGCGAATAGTGGGCAACCCTATATTCAGAACGGGTTAAATCAACCACTTTACAGTGGCCAAGCCCACCAACCATATCAGTCATATCAACATCAGTTGCATTATGCTGGTGTGCAAAGGCCTACTGCTCAGGCGATTCCATCGTATCCTGGGTACGCCTCGCCAAACCTGAATCAGCAGTTGCCATTCGTGGCGACACTAGAATTACCAGATTTACATCGATTAACGAACGATCCAATCGCCTATGCCCATTGGTGGCCAGCGATTCCTCACAAACTTCCTTCGGACATTCCTAAATTCAATGGAAATCCGGGCGAAGACCCGTCGAATCATGTGATGACATTCCATCTGTGGTGTTCGTCGAATACCTTGAATGATGATTCGATAAGGCTTCGTCTTTTCCAGAGGACATTGACTGGTCCGGCGGCCAAATGGTATATTGAATTACCTAGAGCCTCGTTCGACAATTTTAGTTCCCTAGCCACGACTTTCTTAACACACTTTCAGTTACCTATAAGGTACGAAACTGGAACAGAGATCTTGACCAATTTCAAGCAGACAACGGCCACACATATATCTGATCATATACATGAGTGGCGTCGTCGGCGCAGAATGGTAAAAACCTATGTTCCAGATCAGCTATTAGCTGAGTGGTTTATAAAGTCGCTTCTGTCGGCAATAACAGAAGATGTGGCCAAGGGAGGCGTCGTAACAGAGGAGCAAGTTATTGCTCGTGCTCAATATTTGGACTTAGTATATACTCAGTCGAGCACGCTCTATGATAAGATACCTGACGCCCCCAGACCGGAATTTTCAATCCCTCCTCCTCCCGGATCGAATAGTGACTCTCATGCCGGTGATGGCGTGATTGGAACTGCAAACGCTAAGTCGACAAGGGATTCGAATAAGAAAGCCCGTAAGACTTCGAATCAAAAAGCAAATCAAGAGATTCTTGCTTCGGAGGTAAATGCTGTATCTACGGATAAAGACAAAAACTCCAATCAACTAGGAAGCAAGAATAAACAAAACAAAGGGAAGAAGAAGAAACAAGGTGGGTCATCCCCTCAAAAAACTTCTTCAAACCCTCCTGGGCAAAGGAAACAATTTCCTCCATGTCAAATATGCGATGAAAATCATTCAACAAAGAACTGTCCGTTCAAAGCTGAGTTAAAGAGGTTCCTAAAGAGTTCCCAAACTTCAGCTGTGTTGACTGATCTGTTTCCCGCCCCAGGTCAGAATATGGTTGATAGTGGAAATGCTTCCCCGTCTCAAGTGCTTATGTTGTCGGTTTCTAAGCAAAATGATGCTTTGATCTCGACTAGGAATAAAGATTATGGGAATCCGCCGGTGTCGAACGACAAAGGGAAAGATCAACCCAGTAGTTCGACAACAACTTCGGCAGAAGTTGTACCCCCCCTCACGCATGAATTAACAATAAAGCCGCCTAAGGGAGTAGTCCACAAGTCGACATTCAACCCTCGCGCCAGAGCGGCGCAACACTATAATATAGTGGAGGATTTGGCCCAATCGCCATCTGCTATGTCGACTCTTGAGGTACTACAAAATTGCCCATCCCAAAGACAGGCATTGTTATCAGCAATTGGTGGAGTGGATCCTAAAGATTCCAATCTTGTATCCTTTGATCACAAAGGATATGATCCTCAGTTACCAGCGCAATTAGCTTTCCTTATTCAAGTGAAAGCACTCAACAAAACTGTTCATAGAACGATTATTGATGAGGGAGCATCGACATGTATCATGTCGATGAGTTGTTGGAAAACTCTTGGATCTCCAACCTTGTCGCGATCTTCGACGACATTGAAAGCATTTGACGGTAGGTCGTACACTCCGTACGGTATCCTAAATAACTTTAAGGTTGAACTAGGAGGAAAAACAGTAGAGATTGATGTTGAAGTCATTGATGGCAATCTTGACTATAACATCCTACTGGGAAGACCATGGATATATGCCATGGCAGCTGTAGTGTCGACATATTTTAGGAAGATCGCATTCCCGTTTGAAGGGGGGATTACGATCGTCGATCAACAGAATTTCCTCCCTAATAGTTCACAAGTTACTGGAAGCATTCCCCTGATCCATGGGAGCGACCATTCGATAAAAGATATCGGAGTAGGATTGCTAAAAGATCCCACAATGATGGGAACTTTCGCGTTGCCACCTCCTTTCCATATAGTGGATATCCCGTTTGTAGCAACATGCAACATGGTATCTTCATCGAAGGCCGCGGAAGACAAAGTCGTCATGGATCATCAAGTGGTATTGCCACCTAGCCCTATTGAAATATTGTAGCAATCAATGTTTCAGGCATGGGAGGCGAGCCCAAATGAACGCTCGGCAAGCGTTTGGGTAGATAGGTCCGAAGAATATGGTACCCCATTAGATCCATGGTCAAAAGTTCATGGGACTGACGAAGGAATCTTACAATCAATGATGATTGAGGGGGCACCATGGAATGATCACCACCATCGTTCCCTTCTTCCAGAGTGTGAAGAAGAAACTCATCACGACCTATACCACCCTTCAGTGTTTGAATTCCTAACAAATACTGTAAATACGGTGGATTCAGAGCGAAACCTATCCAATATTGAAGAGACCATAGCCATAAACATCTCGACAAAATCTGATGTTGTTGAGAATATTCATGTCGGCAAAAGTTGTTCCCCTTCAGAGCTGGAAATATATAGTGCTCTCTTTCGCGAATTTAGAGATGTCTTTGCATGGTCATATGATGAAATGCCAGGCATTGACTCGAGCATAGTTGAACATGAAATTAAAATGTATCCTAATGTCAAACCAGTAAGACAACGGCTTCGGCAGGTACATCCGAAGAAAGCCACTGCCATTAAGGCAGAAGTTGAAAAACTTCTCCATGCTGGATTCATCTACCCGGTTCCTCTAACCGATTGGGTATCGAATATTGTCCCTGTTATGAAAAAACAAGGGACGATAAGAGTGTGCGTCGACTACAGGGATGTAAACAAAGCTTGTCCAAAGGACAACTACCCTACACCCTTCATCGACCAGATAATTGATGAATGCGCCGGATGTGAAATCTTTTCCTTTATGGATGGATTTTCCGGGTATAATCAAATAAATATCCGCCCACAGGACCAGTCTAAGACTGCATTTATTTGTCCGTGGGGCACGTTCGCTTATCGAAAATTACCCTTTGGTTTAAAGAACGCAGGGGCGACGTTTCAGAGGGCAATGAATTATGCCTTCCATGACATCAAGAACATTGTTCAACCTTACCTCGACGATCTTCCGGTTCATTCGCGGGAGCGGACTGATCATCCGCGGCATTTGAGAGCGATATTTCTACGTTGCCGACATTACAAGATAAGACTCAATCCGCACAAGTGTGTGTTTTGCGTCGGTTCTGGTCGTTTACTTGGCTTTGTGGTCTCTAAAGATGGGATTCGTCTCGACCCCTGTAAGGTTCAGGCAATCATTAATTTGCCTCCACCTTCAAATTTGCTTCAGATTCAGAAACTCCAAGGGAAAGCAAACTTTCTGAGGAGGTTCATTCCAAATTACGCAGAACTTGCCAAAGGTTATACTCGTCTTTTGAAAAAGGATGTACCTTTTGTCTGGGACCAGGTTGCGCAAGCTTCCTTTGATGCTCTGAAAGATTGTCTAGTAAGAGCATCATTAATGTACGCCCCAGACTATCAAAGAGATTTTAACCTGTATCTAGCTGCAGCAGATACGACCATTGCGATGGTCTTAGTGCAAGAAGTCGATGGAATTGAACATCCTATTTATTATTTAAGTAAAAACTTAAATGAAACAGAAAGTAAATATTCCTATGTTGAAAAATTAGCGCTTGCTGCTGTTCAAGCGATTCAAAGGTTTCGACATTATGTCCTCTTTAGGAAAACTACTGTTCTGTCAGATTGCAATCCCATGACATATATACTGTCGCGACAGTTGCTTGGGGGCAAATATTCAAAATGGATAGCCATCCTTCAAGAGTTTGATTTAGATTTTGTAAAATCCAAATCAAAGAAAGCTCTAGTTTTCGCGGAATTATTATGCGATCTCCCATCGTCGTCCAATGATGAAACATCAGAAGAGTCAATCGTGGATGAAAATTTGTTTCTGATATCAGTAAGCGATGAGTGGTATGGAGACATTATTGTTTATCTCCAAACCCAAAAATTTAGGCCTAATACCTCACACTCGGAACGGAAACGTATACGATACCAATCTAAAGACTACATGATCGTCGGTGATACACTTTACCGTCGTGGTGTCGATACGGTTCTGAGGAGGTGCCTTACCCATGAGGAGGCCGAAAAAGCCATGAATGATTGTCATTCAGGCGCGTGCAGGGGGCATCAATCTGGATATGCAACAGCACAAAGAATCTTACGAGCAGGATATTTCTGGCCAACTATGTTTAAAGATTGCATAATAGCTGTCAGAAGTTTCCATGCATGTCAGATCTTTGATAGCAAAACCAGAAGACCGCCCGCACCCTTACAGTCGATAGTTGTTGTTGGGCCCTTCGCCAAGTGGGGCATTGATTTCATGCAATGTAACCCCACCTCGACCGGGGGGCATGGGTATATTATAGTCGCTGTTGACTATTTTACCAAATGAGCCGAGGCAATGCCTACATTGGATAACACTGGTGAAACAACTGCCCTTTTCTTTTTCAATCATGTAGTCGCCAGGTTCGGCGTTCCGCAAGCTATAGTGACAGATCATGGATCGCATTTTCGCAATCACATGATGGTTGAGTTAGCTGCCAAACTAGGGCTATCGCACGACAGCTCTACCCCGTATTATCCACAAGCCAACGGACAAGTTGAGGCAATCAACAAGGTCCTGAAGCGTATGTTGCAAAGGATGATCGGGGTTCACAAGAGAAGATGGCATCTAATCCTGTATTCAGCATTGTGGGCTTACCGAACCTCGGTAAAGAACGCCACTGGGTTCACACCATTCCAATTGGTGTATGGCCTAGAGGCAGTATTACCGATCCAGTGCGAAATTTCGTCTCTTAAACTCGCAATTGACCTCCTCCCCGGAACCTCAGAAGAAGAGGCTCGTTTCCTGGAATTGATCCAGTTGGATGAAAGCCGTCGTGATGCCGCTTTGGCGAACGAGGCCCATAAGAAACGAGTCAAAACACAGTTCGACAAGAATGTCAAACCTCGTGTCTTCTCTGAGGGTGACTTGGTTTTGCTTTACGACCAAGAATCCGATAAATTAGGAGCAGGAAAATTTCAGTCCTTATGGATGGGTCCCTATATTGTTAAAAGGGTGTTAGCAAAAGGAGCCTACGAGTTAATGGATTATGACGGAATACCACTGGCGCAACCCCGTAATGGGCTGTACCTCAAGCGTTACTATGCCTAAATAGTAACCTGAGCGCTTTTGTTGTATTTTGTTTTCGCTAAAATGTTTGTTTCGGTTAAGTAATCCACCCTTCTCGTTTGTTGCAGATGTCGAATTATTCTGAGACATATGTGGGATATGCCGACGGAGCGAGTCGTAGTACGCGGAATTTGTCCTCCGCAGCCTGGGCCATTTTTGATCCAAGCGGCGAGTTAGTGAGTTTCAGAGGTGTGTGTATTGGACGATCAACAAACAATATCGCTGAGTATAGTGCGTTGATTGAACTCCTCTCTGATACCATCGCTCATGGTATACGCCGACTAATTGTCAGGCTAGACTCACAACTTGTGATACTACAACTCACTGGTATATATTCAGTCCGCAATCCAGCTATTTATCGTATGTTTCTAAGAGTTAAGATTTTGGAAAGAGAGTTTGATTCAATTCAATACCAACATATTTCCAGAAACTTGAACACATTAACAGATTCATTAGCAAACTATGTATTAGATAGACATTTACAACATATATAAAAGAGATGCATCGGTGCTATGTAAGTGGATCACAAATAAACTGAAATAAACTCCGAAAATCAAAATATATAAAGCTGTTTATAGTTTGTACATAATGTGCTGTAATCAAAACAAAATTGGTCATATGACCTAGAACTCAAAAAGATGCTAGGGGGCACCCTAGCCTAGTGGTGCTCATGAAAGTACGTCACGGTCTGTGCGATCATGTGCAAGAGACGAGTCCATCGTCTAGGCACGCCAATAGTGTGCCGCTGCAACTGTAAAGGTAACTCGTCAATCTGTACATCCGGAAGGCCACGAGTAAGGCTCTCAACCTGCTCCTGCACAGCTGCAAGTATCTCAGTATCACCAAGGTCGCGAATAACAACTCTCCTAGCAGGCTCTGCTGCTGGGGCAGCAACTGGCGATCGTGGACGAGCTACTGGACGAACAGGACCAACATCTGCATGCACCCAAGAGTTTGATCAGTTTTGAACAGTAACATCATGAATAAAAACAATAAACAGTGATGTGGTCAGAGATTTTACCAATAGCGCCCCATTGCTCGCCATCCGGAAGCACCAAGTCCGGATCACCTCGGTAGTCCATACCCACGTATGGATACTCAGAAAATGCCATCTCCTGACGCTCGAACCACCTAAAGAAGGACTCAGTGAAAGTAATATGAGGTTGACCAGCATGCCGGGACATATGGTCAACCCACCTCTGCATGCGTGGCTCGGTCGGAGAAGGCAAATCAAGCAGGATGTACTGAGGTTGCATCAATGGGATTTTCTCCAAGACAAAGGCGGTCAGAATAGAACCGAATCCAAAGTTCTTCAGCCCCCCGTCCTTTACCTTGGTCAATTGACTTTTCATCTGAACAAGTACTGCATCACACCAGTTAAACACTTTCGGTTGGAGACACTCCAAGGCGTGCTGCATGTAAGATCTGTTGGCAACATGTAAAGCTGCGCTACCGGCCATCCTACCAATGGTAAACAGAATGGACTTGAGAGACCTGTCAGTGATGTCACGGATATTGATCTTGCCGTCTTTGCTCGGCTGTGAACCTTCCCGGCAATACTGACGGATATAGTCTCTGGTGGAAGTAGTCCCTCGAGCCGTACCTGACAAAGAAATGGGGGCACCCCGCCTTGACAACCCAGTCAAGAAGTACATGTCCTCTATGGTCAAGGGGAAGGACTTCCCCCTAATCTGGAATACTTGGTTAACAGGATCCCAAGCATCAAGCATATACTGCAGTAAAGAAATCTGTGCTCTCATGCTAGAGATACGGAAGAACTTCAGCAGGCCACAGTTCCGAAGCGCGTTCACCGTGACTGGGTCATGGAGTGCAACCATGTCCTCTGCTTCATGTTCTCGTTCTCGCCATGTAAGGGACATTTTGTCCAAAGTTCCCTACAATCAAACAAGAGAAGGAGTAAGTTCCTGATTTTGATGAAAATCTGGCGGAAAAAATCATCAAAAACACATGCAAGGTCAGCTTTTCTAGGCCCAGCGCAGGCAGAGAGGTTTTCCCTTGCGCTGTAAGGCAGTCTGCCTTAAGGCTGCCTGAAATATAGCGCAGATTTCGAAAGGGAAACCTGCGCTGATGCCAGGGCGCCCTGATGAAACCCCTGGTGCTCAGAAACCCTTAAAAACATGCATGAAACTGAAAAAGGAAACCATGAAAGTGAAGGGCTAAGGTTTAGCTCCTACCTGGTCCAAACGGCGCCGAAAATCGTCCACAGAATCTCCCGGAATCAGCTGGTGAAAATCAAGGAAGAAGAGGCACCTCCAGAGCTCCAACAAGCAAAATGCAAATGAAATGGTAAATGAGAGGTAAAAACCCCTTTTTATGACTTTTTACACAGTTTAAAGTTAAATATTAGGGTTATAATCTCGTTTTCATGCAAATATTGTCCATTTCTAACAAAATTTGTTGCAGCAATTGAAGATGAAGTACTACATTTGAAAAGAGAAAAGCTAGTAAAAGTAAAAAATTAAATTTGACCATGAATCGAGCAGTTTTACCACAGAATTTATGCTCGTTAAAAAATAGAAAAGTGTGAGCAAAGTTTTTCCGCCAAAGTTCAAGCTCATTAAAAAATGAACCTATCTCGGTAAACAACCATTGCGATCGTAAATTTATCAGCCTTAAAAGCCTTGGTCGTGTTTTCCTCCGTCACCTCCATTTCATTTGGCCGATCGTTCACCCCATATGTGTGTTTACCCCTTTTGAGGAACAGCTGCGAAGAGTGATTTCACCTAGCCATCCTTGTGACACTACCGTGATTGGAAAATTCCAATTTGTACCTGGAATCAGTTGCTATCCCTGTTTATCACTCGTCCCTCAAAAGACGAGTCTTCTTTGAGCTCTTTTCACTGACTCGTAAAATATGAAAAGTTTGCCGAGTTTTGGCCTTCTAGCTCGTTAAACGACCGGAACGCTATCCCTCCTCTAGATTTTAATCTTTTTGGACCTGAGGGATTATTACACAAAAAGATCGAGCGCTTGTCTTGTTCAGCTCGTAAAAGTACCGAATAGCCATCCCTTCTGTATTGTTTTATACTTTTTCGGACTTAAGGGATTAGATGACGAAAAAGGAATTATGGAGTTAACTTTCTGTACCTTTTCAGACTCTCTAAAAATGAAAAGGACCGAGTTTTCCTTGTCGTTAGACTCGTTAAAATGATTAAATAGCGACAAACTTGTCTTTAGACGAGAACGAGTTTCCCTATCGCTAGGCTCGTTAAATCATAGCGATGGGCTTGCCCGAAGGGCAGGTTATAGAACAAGCATATGTTATCCTCCTCAAGCTTGACAAAAATAAAGAGGTACTGGTCAGAAATGACTGGGGAAAAATTGGGAGAACATCAAAGCTTAATGGTAGCAAGTCACTCTTGAACATGACACTTTTCCTCCGTACCACATCGGGTTGGGTTGTTTCATTCACCGGTCTCATCGCCATGGTCCTCGCCAAACCATCCACATTTGGGGTAATGCTACCGATCCATCGCATCAGTGTCGTTATATGTTCAAGAGGGGTCATTCTGAAAGTGTCAACCGTGTCCCATCCACTGCCATACATTACCCTTCATCCATTCATGATCGCCACCCTGAATCATATGTCACAGTTTGTTTTCACCTCCACTAAAATCATTAGCTCCGTTCCGTGTCATTGATGTGGGATTCATTAAGGCCCTCCTTTGACGGATCGCTTCTTGTCGACTTCAGCTCATTATCCAAGAAGTTGATCTAGGAACACCCCCATCAGTACTTTGAATCTTGCATGCCTCAATGGCAAGTTTCTCACTTCCGGCGACAGGTACACATTAATGACCTTCGACCAGAAGATTTTGCGTGGCGTTCGACGCCAAGTCCTTTATTCACGCCACGTGAATTGTACTGCAGTACCTTGAGGGTCATCGTCATTATTGGTGATTCCTCTCGTGCTTGTTAACGGTTTTCATTATTGACCGGTAATCAAGCGATGTCTTTCCATGTTCGACTTCAGCGCAATTCTCACATGGATCGACTTGTACTTAGAGTGAAGATCGAACGAGTTTGAAGACCCCGGATCTAGTTTCATCCATCCGGGCTGCGATATATATTCAGGAAATATAAAAGCATTTGCCATGTACATCATTGCAGCAGATGATCATCCTATTCAAAGGATGATAATTTCAGCAGAAAATTATCAGTCTACCTTCAGGCGATCGTCTGTCATATGTACCAAAATGTATTTATAAAAGCTGAGCATGGGAATGCCCGCCTCAGCTAGATCATGAAAATAGAATGAAAAATAATGTATTGTATTGTATTGTATTACAGGGCGCCTCCTCAGCACTGGAACGAACTTCGGACCCTCTAGATAAAGCATTTCACCCGATAAACGGCCTCATACTTTAGGGGGCAACTGTTATAGACATTTTTGTGCCTCGCGACATGGAGCATGAAATGTCGATAATTACAGGGATCCTCAGTCCCTAAACATGTTGTTCTTACCCCTAAAAGAACAAGGTCATCAAACAACAGCACTTCCAATCAGTTCTCCACCTGAAAACACTTCAAAACAGGCTTATTTTGGATCATGTCAGCTGCTCCAATGAGCTTCTGCGCTGGAATGCAACTGTCCCTCCTTGTACCTGCGCTGGAAGTCAAAATTAATGAAGGCTACCTGCGCTGGGCGAGATTGGCCAAGTGGCACAGTCATCCTGCAAGGTGTCAACTGCCCAGGAAGCTTCCAAACTGACACTTGGTTCATGAGATTCGCCCTGTGATGAGTAAGAGGTACTTGATCACCATGTGCAAGCAAGGATCTCCAAGTGGACTCAAGAACTGAAGATTAACTGAAGAGGGAGAGGACACTAGTCAGCTCTATGCCAGCCTCAAGCTGACTCATCCTCTCTTCTTCTCTCCTATATATAGAGCTCTTCTATGAGGTCTAAGGAGGCTGGAATTTTGTGTAAAGCAAGGAGGTGCTGTTGGTTTACAGTTAGAGCTATTGGGTGATTGTTTTACTAGAGGTGAAGAGGAGAGTTCTTGCTGCTGGGGAGGTGCTGCTGGATTGGAGCCATCATTGGTTGTAACCTTCTCAGAACCCTGTTACTTCTATCAATAAAGTTTTGCATGTTCTCCTATATACTTGTATTGCATTGATGTGTTGTATTTACATGTATATTTGATTCACTCTAATCCATGCATCAGTTATGAGTACTTGTATCTTGTAGTTTCCTCTCTTGTTTTGTGCAGGATCTGTGTGTAGCTGGACCGGCAAAGAGAGCAAAGAGCTGGGAACAAGAGACAAAGAGAGAGGACAAGGATCGACTAAGCGAAAGACACCAGGTTGGTTAATCTTTTCTTCCTTCTCTCTGTACTTTCATAAAGGAAAACATCAAAGCTTTACTTTCAGTTGTTGCTAAAGACTGTCACCTTTAGAGTAGGGATAGGGTCATCCGCATCGGATACTTTTCCCCACAACACCAACCCTTGTTAGAACATGATCTACCTCTCTGGTTGGAGGAGGAAGATGAGGATGAAGTCTATTTTGCACCACTTTGTGCATTAGAAATTGCCATGGGGGGAAAACAACAAGATGAGGATGATATGATTGAAAATATGATTTAGAATCCACCTCCCAGTGTATCACCATTAGAGGACATAGTAAGAGAAACCCAAAACAACCCCTCAACTGATCTCTGTGCAGCCGACTCCACTCCTCTCCGTGTTAAGAATATAGAGTTTGGCCCAGAAAGAACCTTGAAAATCAATCCATCCCTATCCACTTCCCAGGAGAAGGAACTATGTAGCCTACTGAGAAAGCACCTAGATGCCTTCACCTGGAGTTATAAGGAGATGAAGGGAGTGCACCCTTCAGTATGTACTCATCATATATACATCAAGGAGGGTTGCAAGCCAGTGAGGCAGCCTCAAAATATGATGAATATAGCACTTAAAGATATTGTTAAGGAAGAACTACAGAAATTGCTTGATGCAGGATTCATCTATCCCATCTCTGACATTGAATGGGTCTCTCCTTTGCTGCTAGTGCCAAAGAAAAATGGTAAGTGGAGAATCTGTGTCGACTATCGGGAATTGAATAAAGCCACTAAAAATGAACATTTTCCTTTACCTTTCATAGATCAAGTGTTAGACAGTCTGGCAGGGAAATTTTTTTCTCTTTCCTAGATGGGTTTAGTGGGTACAATCATATTCAAATTAGCCCGGAAGACCAAGATAAGACCACTTTCACTTGTTGTTGGGGTACCTTTGCATACGGGGTCCTTCCTTTTGATTTGTGTAATGCTCCCGCCACTTTCCAAAGAGAAGTATTAAGTATATTCTCTAAATTAGTTCATGATGTAGTAGAGATATACATGGATGTCTTTACTCCTAATGGCTCTGACTTTCAGGAAGCCTTATCTAATCTAGGAAAAAAACTAGACAAGTGTATTGAGATGAACCTATCCCTCAGTTCGGAAAAATGTGAATTTTTTATGACTGAAGGGACCATGCTAGGTCATGCAATATCTCAACAGGGATTGCAGGTGGACCCCAACAAAATTACCATCATCCAAAGGGTCCCACCTCCTCAAAAAGTGAGAGATGTCAGAAGTTTCCTAGGCTTAGCTAGGTATTACCGGAAATTCATTAAAGATTTCAGCAAGCTAGCTTCTCCTTTTTTTGGCCTCTTAGGTAAATATGTCGAGTTTATATGGTCGGAGAACTGTCAAAAAGCCCTAGATACCTTGAAGAGCAAGCTCGTGACTGCCCCAATTCTAAGAGGCCCAAACTGGGCCCTACCTTTCCACATTCACACTGATGCCTCGAACAACGCAATAAGAGCAGCCTTGGGACAAATTGATGAAAAGTTGCCTTATGCCATATAATTTATAAGCAAAAACTTGTCAAAGGCCGAGTTAAACTATACAGTGACTGAGAAGGAACTCCTAACTGTCATGCATTCCTTAAACAAATTCAGACATCATATCACAAGCTATCAAACCTTTGTGCACACTGATCATGCTGCAATTAGATATTTAATGAACAAACTGGATGTAAATGCTCGCATTATTAGATGGTTGCTTTTACTGTAGCAGTTTGATTTAACCATTATTGATAAGCTTGGTAAAGAAAATGTTGCTGCTGACTTTTTGTCTACAGTAAATTTGCCTGTAGGTGAAGAAGGAATGGTGGATGACCAAATGCCAGATGAACACATGTTTGCTATCTCAGTACTCTCTCCATGGTTTGCTGATATAGCAAATTACTTGGTTTCAGCACAGTGCCCACCACACTTGTCCTCAAAAGAAAAGAGCAAGATAGTAAGGAAAAGCATCCATTTCACCTGGATTAGGGGAAATCTCTTCAAACTTGGCCCAGATCAAATGTTGAGAAGATGTGTCAGGGAGGAGGAAGTCTTTGACATCCTCCTGACCTATCATGATGGACCTTGTGGAGGTCATTTTGCAGCAAAAAGAACTGCCTTCAAGATACTGCAAGCAGGCTACTACTGGCCCACTCTTCATCAGGATGTGAAGAGATATGCCAGCCAATGTAATCGGTGTCAGAGGATGGGGAAACCGACTCCAAAGGATGAAATGCCCATGCAACCTCAAGCGACCTTTGATCCATTTGAGAAGTGGGGCATGGACTTTGTGGAGCCTATCAGCCCTCCTTCAAAGTAGAAGCAATACATCATTGTGTGCACCAATTACCTGACAAAGTGGGCAGAGACAAAAGTAATCAAAGTAGCGACAGAAGAAAAAGTAGCTGAATTTTTTAGAGAAAAAATATTCTACAAGTTTGGGTATCCAAGAGAATTGGTCACAGATCAAGGTAGTCAGTTCACTTCCAATTTGATTGAAGACCTGCTCACACATCAGAGAATCAAGCACGGGACTTCGACCCCTTACCATCCACAAGCCAATGGGCAAGTGGAGGTCACTAACAGAGCATTGGAAGGGATCCTGATAAAGGTAGTGAGCAACAACAGAAAAGACTGGGCGGACAGATTAGTTGATGCTATTTGGGCCTACAACACTATATGGAAGACCACTACGGGGTTCACACCCTATGAGCTGGTCTATGGGAAGAAGGCTTTGTTGTCAATAGAATTTGAATTCAATACCCTGAGGATGGAAGCTTAGCTAGACCTAGACCTCAACCATGCACAGAAATGAAGATTACTTCAGCTCAATGGATTGGATGAACATAGAATGCAAGCCCTTCTCCATACAAAGGTAGTTCAGCTTCAGAGAAAGATATGGCATGACAAAAATATCAAGGAAAGCAATTCTAAGAGGGAGATTGGGCACTACTCTATGATTCCAGATACAAATATTTCAAGGGCAAGCTAAGGACAAGATGGTTGGGACCCTACACTGTGGAGAGATGCAATGACAATGGTTCAGTTTTGATTAGAACCATTGCTGATGAAGCCATCCCCATGCTTGTCAATGGACATCGGTTGAAAGTCTACAAGAAACCCCTCTTCAAGAGAGTTCATTGGAGATTTGAATAAGACAGTGATCGTAGTGGAGCATGTCTTAGCCTCGACTTCACCCACTCACTAAAGAAAAAGAAAAAATAATAAAAAAAATAATAAGAACTCAAGTGAAAACCTCCATGAGGCGCTTGAGTCCCATTATTGGGTTGAAAACCTCCTCTGAGGTGGCCCAGTGATGTCAAAAAAAGAAAGAGAAAAATAAGGTCCCCAGGTGAAAACCTCCCTTGTAGGCACCTAGGGTAAGCAATTAGGGTGAAAACCTCCCTGAGGTGCCCTAGTTGTTTTCAAAAAACAAAAACAAAAACAAAAACAAAAAAAGAGAAAAAGAAAAATGAATTTTCAGTTGCATTGCAGGTTTGTAGGAGTACTACAGGAAGCCTCAGAAGGTGCCAAGGGAGCCTTGAAACCAACACCAACACGCAACCTACCTTCCCACACCTTTCTCCATCATTCTTGGCATTTTTTTCACCTCACTGTGCTTATATTTCAAAAACTATGTTTTCTACATGAGGCTCCTGTAGGAATTACAAAGAGCTAGAAATGGATATAAAAGGCAGTTTGAGGGATAGGGAAGTTTCATAAAAAATCTATAAATCCTCCTACAGTATTCAAACCTCCTTGCCAACATTTCTAAGCCTACATCACATCCCAAGTATCATTCTTCTTCCTATCCAAGAAAAACACAGAAAAAAACAGTTTTTCAGGAAAAGAAAAAAAAAATAAGAAAGGAACCAGCACCATCCACCTCACCTGAAGCCTACCTATTACTTCTCCATCTCTATCTACATCTCTGCCATCATCCTCACAGCTCCAAGCACAGGAAGAAGCTGAAGTTTCAAGGGGAGAAGCAATTATAGGGGCTCCTATAGGAATTCTTGTAGCAGCTGATCCCATTAAAATCCAGCATCAGTAGCAAGAGGGTGCAAATATGAAGGTTGAAGAAGACACCTGAAGCTCAGATCCAACCAGAGAAGAACCTACACAAGGCACAGCCACACATCAGCAAGTAGACATCATGAATCAAAAGAAACAAAGGCATGCAGCAGAGAGAGAGAGCCACAACGCCTCACAGCAAATGCATTCGGATCTCAGGTAAGTAACTAACCCACTCTTTTGTTTGCATATGTGTAATTAGAATGCATGCAACAACAACGAGATGGTTGAGGTTAAATGAGGAAAGGTGGCCAGTTAACTTGACCACCTTCATCTAGTTGACTCCACTCATCCGAAGATGTCACCCACACGTGCACGTAGTCAACTCAAGAAAGATGTCAAGGACAAGTAGTGGAGGAAGTGTGAACTTTGATGCAATCATGAGGGATGATTACGAGGAAAGGGCCATGATGACAAGGCATGTGGGGACCAACGGTCCAAATATGGCCAACGTACACTTTTCCATCTCACCCTCCATCACCGGAAATATCCATAAAAAGTAATAAGTACTCCTCCCCGAGCACTCTCACCACCTTTTCCTTCATTCTCTCCTCGAAACTTCGTTCCTGCAATCTCCTCGTGCCCCCACAACCTCGCAACCATCATTCTCCATTAATCTCTCCCATATTCCTGCTCTCGGCGTTTTCTACAGGAGCACCTACAGGGATGCTACAAGAGGGACAACAGTCCTCTACAGGAAGGCCAGTGAGTTGTTTTGAAGGAAGAAAACACGGGTTTTAGCACGATTCTCAAGCTAAGGAGGTAGGTTCCATGCATACCCTCATTGAATATCAAAATATGCAAGCAGTGGTTTAAATTTGAGGGTGAAATCAAGCCCTTAGGTGGAGGAAAAAATAAAAATAAATAAATAAAAAATAAAAATTCTGCTTATTTCTTAAAAAAACACAATCGCTTTGTTTCTCTATTTTTCTTCAAAAATTGTTGTCTCCTTATCCACATCTGGTTTGCCAAAGAAGCATAAAAAAAATGATAGGAGGTTTTATGAGGAAGCAGCCCACCAACTCCTCCAGGCTCCATGCACATCCCCAAGTAGTGGACATATTCACAAGAGCGAATTGGATGAACTTTCTTTAGAAATTCTGAGGGTTTGATGAAGAAATTGCTTAAGAATTTGCCCACTCTTTGGTCCCTCACACCAGAACACATGCCACCGTCACATTTAGAGGTCTTTCCATGGAGATAACCCTTGAATTTATCAGTAGGGTCACTACACTTCTTCTTGGGTTGCCTTGGAGTAAGGATGAGAAACCAATTGGCCAGGCTACTAAGAAAAAAAAAATCCAAAACAATGAAACCCCTATAGAGGATAAAAATGGCATTAGAAGGGCTAGCATACCATATCCTTGGGATGAGGTTAGCTACCAAATAATCAAATATATTTCCTGTGAGGGGAGGTACAACATTGTCTATGGTTACCATTTTAGAATCCTTCATGAATTAAGGTATGGCATGGACACTCTAGCCCCTCAGAAGCTCAGCATCCCCTACTTCCTCCTGTAGTCTCTCATTGACTCCAGCACTAAAGTTCAAGCAGGAAATTCAGAGCAGCTAGCTCACCATGGGTTAATCAAAATTTTAGTGGAAGAATCCCTCCATACATTTACACTCCCTATAACATGGGAAATCTTCCGAAACATGACAGCTGAGGATGACATAAAGACCCTAACCTATGATATCAATCCTACTGGCAGTGAGGAGGAAGAGCAGCAAGGGGGAGAAGGTGAAGCAACTGGTGACTTAGTAGAACAAGAAGGGAAGGAGGAAGAAACTAATATAGAGGAGGAGAAAGTTGAAGAAACAGAGCAAGAAAAAACAAAGCAAGCAGAGATAGAAAATGAGACAGAAGGAGAAAAAGGGGCAGAAAAGACAGAACAAGGAGAGGTCTCCCCTGAGACTCTGGAAAGAGAGGCAGCAACTGCTCTCGCTGCCCTCAATACACCCATCGAGCCAAAATAGAAGAAGAAAATGCAGGCCTCCATGTATTTCAGGGCTAGGAAGAGCACAAGAATCAAAACAGGGAAACCCCAGCCTTCTTAAAAAATATCAATTATAATTGAAGATTCACCCTCCGCCCAAGGAAAGGAATCCCCTTCTAAGGCACCCATCACATATGAAAGGGGGACTCCTAGATATCCCACATGGAAACAAAAGGTAGAACTACAGGACCCAAAAACAGTCCTACAGGAGGCACAGATAGTTCTACAGGAGACATTGTCAAAACTATAGGAGACCCAAAAGCTTGAGAAAAGGATAGAAGAACAGCCACAGGGAAAGAAGGAACAAACAGAGCTACAAGAACCTAATCCCCAGCCCAGTCTTGGCTCCTACTGCAATCTTTTTGGGGGGGAAGAATAATTCCACAAAAATTTACAATTCCATTATTCTCTGAATTAGAGAAAGAGAGAATAAGAACACATAGGTGGATACAAATAACCAAATCCAAAGGAGTTGAGGATATTGGCCATATGGAGAACAAACTCAGAGAAATGGGCAGAGAGTTGAGTGCTGTTGGCTAGTTGAATTGTTTATGAATTAAACATTCAAGTACCACATTAATTGTCAACCAGGGTAAGTCTTTTTATTTCAAAGGCTACTGCGTACTGTATGTACTTAAAATCCAAAAGCATTGAAAAGTCGTGATTCTTACGCTATGTCATTACAGTACTTGTTAAAGTAAAAGCAATTAATTAAAACTACAATTCTGGAAAGCAAAATAAAGGATGCTCTGTTGGCAGAGGATCAGGACCCTATCCTCCAGATGGGGACGTTCAGCACCTGCCCCTGTAATCAGAATTACTAATGCACACTGCACTCTTATTCACCGGTGAGAAACAAACTTGAATAAAACAGAGTACTAGCAGAACAAGGAATACCAGAGGTAATGCTATCAAATCCAAGCAGAGTACCAGAAAGAAACTATTGCAAACTCACACACTGACAAGAAAGTAAATGGGTGAATCTTGTGAGGAAGGTGGGCCCAGTCCCTCTCACAAGATTCCCCAGGAACGAGAAGACTGAATTAAGTGCTCAAAACAGCTTTATATTCATCTGTCAAAAAGATCCAAGTACAATAAGTTCAGCTTCGCTGAAGCTCTCAAAATCTCCCTTACAAATTGATTTCTGATCAGTCTGATCTCCCTTTCTTATGTAGATGTCTCCTCTTTATAGAGGAGACATCTATTACAATAGCGTATTACAGCTCATTCAGTTAATCAAAGATAAAAATTACAGAGTGCTGTTACAACAGTATGGCATTATATTCTTTCTTAAGTTCTGGCTGTTACACAGCCGACTAACTGACTTTGACCATATTCTCGGGATCTTCACATTCCTTTGCCGCTTCCCCATGCTGTAGACTTCCGTTTAATTATGCCGCGTCATGGTTCTTTAAATAGTTGCTGGCGGCTGTTACAAAATGGCTTGCTTTAGCTGATTATTGTTGCTGGCTGTAGCGACTACGGAGTTGCTGCTTCTGGTGTTGCAGCAACTGCGTAGTTGTTGTTTCTGGTGTTGCAGCAACTATACTTTACATTTCCTGCAAGCTTATGACAATTACTTGACAGTTTAGTCAGCTTTTTCCAAGGATAAATACAAAGATATTCACGAATATGCAATGAACGATTAAACATAGATATGCGGAGAGTTAGTTTGTACCTTGGGGTAATTATGTTATTATAAGATCAAAAGCTTCAACTTATGACTGCAAAAGGATAATAATACGGCAAAAAGATAGGGTCAAAATAGGTCAATACTGAGTCTCAACATCCCCCCCAACTGAGGAGATTGCATGTCCCCATGCAATGGCTACTCCGAGTCGGAGTCGGCGAACTGGGACGAACAATGCAGATTACTGAGACAATAGCTGTAGGTAGTGGCCTCAAACTTATCCCTGAATCCAAAAACAGTTTGTATGTGCTTCCACGCTGCTGCTTCTTCCCTGTTGGATAAACCAAACTGGCCCTTATACTCATCACCAGACAACCATAAAAGTGGAAACTTGAATTTGTAACCCATCCAATTTTCAGCACAACACTGTACACATTTGACATACTGGGGAACCCTTGAAAGTGCTACTTGCAGGTTTGATGGGTTATATGGGTGATACTCTTGCCTTTCTGTGGGGCAGTTGTCCCAAAAGAATTTATTTGCTTTAACAGCCAAGGCTGCTTTAGTTTTCACATACTGGTGACAGTCTGTTAGAACTTCTGCTTGCAATTTTATGACATGATCCCTCATATCATTGTTGCTTACTATTTTTAAGTGTTGGGCAATGAAAGTAGCAGCATTCTGTGGTTCTGCTCGAATCCACAGAAGACAATTTTGCTCATTCTGGTCGGCTGAGACAAAAGCATTCCGCCAAGTGAGTTGATTAGCCAAAAAGGAGACAAAGGCTCTCAACTGTATATCGCCGACTACAGGTATCATGTTCATGCTTCTTTCTTCTGAAACAGCCTCATTATGAAGGTATAGTTCACATAGCAGGTTCTGGTCATTTTTAGGTGCTTGTGCAAAAGTCTGCATAAACTGCTCTGCTGTGATCACTTGATGAGGCCTCCCTTCTTTGAGAGCCTTTAGTTGTATAAATGCAAGCCTTTCCCTCAAAAATGTAGCATAATTAAATGAAGGCTTCCTTGTGGCAAGCGTTCTTTGACACAATTCAAACATCTGAGAGAGTCTGGCCTTCAGTTCCTTGATTTCTTTATACTGGGCCCGACACTGCTCCAGTGCCTCCCAGTTCCTATAAGCATGATCAAACCAGGTTCCTTTCTGTTGCTCGAATGCCCTGCCTTGAGACTGTTGATATTCCCTCCACCACTTCCTTTTTATTTCCTGGAAACTTTCTGTCTGTATGCATGCATCAGTAGCAGTGGTGGGTTCTGTTTGCATATGAGCATCAACCAGGATGATCTGTTCTGCTAAGATGGGCTGGGACTTTCCAGCATCTTCTTCTTCATTTCTAACCTGCATCTCTTTCTCCTGTTGTGCTAATTCATTTTGCTCAATGGTGATTTGGATGGACTGTGTTGAATCTGTCCCTTTTTCTTCTTTTTCTAGCTCTTTAGCAGCTTGAACAGGGCTAGGTGAGTCCGGTTTCTCTTCATTTTCTCCTGAGATTATTTCTTCTTCCATAATAGTCTGGGCAGGCCGTGGTGAATCTTTACCTTTGTCCTCATTTTCTTGTATATCTTCCTCTTGCATATCAGATTGGGTAGGCCGGGGTGAGTTTTCTTCTTTCTTTTCTTCCTGCATAGTGTTGGGAAGCTCCTCTGAGGAACTTACTGGTTCTTGTGTATCAGTAAGCTCCTGGTCTTGTGCAGTTTCAGGTGAACTCACTGGTTCTTGTGTGTTCTCTGGATGACCTATTGGTTCTTGTGTAGCAACAGGTTTCTCTGACTGCACTTCCTCTGAAGATCCTGTTGGTTCTTGTGTAGCAACAGGTTTCTCTGACTGTATTTCTTCTGCAGATCCTGTTGGTTCTTGTGTAGCAACAGGTCTTTCTGTCTGTACAGAGAATTGTGGGATTTCTACTTCAGCATCAGCGGACTCCTTTGTTTCATTTTCAGCATTGGAGGTTTCCTTTATCGGTTCTTCTACTATCTTATATCCTGCCTGAGCAAATATTTCACCACAATTTGCACACATGTATTCAGTATTTCTACTTTTCTCTGCTGCAGTGGCCACTTGTGCTAAAATATGCAGACTGAATTCTTTCTCATATGCTTCTTTAACCCTTATTATCTCTTCCTGATAGTCCTGAATCTGAGATTTCAGGAACTCAATTTCTTCTTGTAGGGCAGATACAGTGGGCTGACCTTGTGGAACAGTAGATTCCAGTGGAGACAGAGGTTGTGCTTCGTCAAAGTGGTCAAAATTCCCCACAGGTGGTTCTTGTGTATCACCTGGGGTAGTGGCTGTTTCTTGTGTTGCAGCCACTTGGTCACTATCACTCTGGGTGTCGACAGCTGGTTCTTGTGTATCAGCTGTCTTAAGATATGATGTCACGAAGCTATGAACTTTCTGCATCTCAGCCTCTGTGGGTGAGGGAGAAGAGTTTGGAGGAGTGGTTGGGGTGCGGATTTTTAAAGCGATGGCCGGTGAACCGGAGGAATTAGGGGATTCGACTATTACCGACTTTCGTTTTGGTAGGGAAGCAGGGAATTCAGGTGTTTTTCTCTTCCTGCTAGCCTTTAGGATAGGAACGGTAGTAGGGGTAGCAGGGGCTTTAGTTGAAACCCTAGTTCTTTTTCTTTTTGCTGGGGTTCTCTTTACCTGCGGCCTTTTTGGTTTAAGCAGAGAAATTGGGACGTTATCGTCGGAATCATCAGTCGAAATACTGAGTATGGGAGCGGAAGGATTAGTTTTTCTTGGGGACGAGGTTAATTCTGCTGCTGGTTGTTCTGGGGTATGTTCTGCTTGCTGAGGATTTTCCACAGGGGTTTGTTCACGCATGTCATCTTTTTGCTGAGGAAGCTCTTCGTCTTGCTGAGGTATATCCTCAGCTTGACGAGGAGTTTCCTCTTCTTGATGAGGGCTCTCATGCTGTGGTTGTGAAGTTCCTTCGTCCGGATGAGGATTAATAGGGGGTGGGGGGTTTAGAGCGAAAGCTCTGTTGATCAGCAATTGGACTAGGCGATGATGTTTTAAAGAAAGAACTGGATGCTTCGCTTTCATAGCATATCGTGCCATATTTTTAAGACAACCCATGAGATAGTAAGGCATGTTTAATAATTGACCATTTCTTAAGTGATTTAACAGGACAAAGTCATGCTGATAGATTACCTGGTAGCGACCTTCGCATGTCAAATACTGCTTGACGAATTCGGCGATTCTCGGCCATGGTGGGGGTAAGGACCGCAATGCTACACCTCTGCCCTTGGTCTCTACTCTCTCCCCCGGACGGAAAAAGTCTTGCTGTGCATTCAGAATCAGATGTTTTCTGCTGAACCAGCGTGTGCCAATGGCTGGCAGTCCGGTGACTTCTGCTATAATTTCTTCTGTGACCGGGACTTGAATTCCTTGGACAACAGAGAAACCTTCTGTTAGATTACATGCGAATTCCAGAACTTGCTGCTCATCAAATTCCGGCAGCCTCCTAAAATATTCTATCCATCCGGCTTGCGAGAAAATTTGATAGATTTCCGGAAAGAGCTCCAAGACTGCTGTTGTGCCTGGTTCATGAGTGATGAGGGTTCCTCCCATGGCTGTTGCCTCAGTAAATCTTCAGAATTCAGTCCCAAGCTACCGATCTCAACTCAGAGCATACATCGCGAATGGTGCCATGCTATGGTTTTTTACATACAACCGGGAGAATTGAAGGTGGCAGTAATTGGCGTGGTATATCATTATGGGAATTGTTTCGGTAATCCCCCCCCCTTTCCTACGTGTACACGATTTGATTGGGAATGCAATCATTCAATAGTACTGTCAACTTTTCCGCGTTATCTACTATTTAATGCTCATTCATAAACGTGCGTACCTTCGTACTTACCTCTTCTGATCGCTGCGCCAAAAAGTCCCTTCTTGTCTTCTGCCAGATCGTTATAATTACCGCGGATCCAAAAGCATGGGAAAATATAAATAATTTGTAATGATGGCGACGGAAAGTGATGGGTGGGTAGTGTAATTATGAGGAGATTTGTACTTTCCGGGCTGAAGAGGTACGACGGAGGCTGTCGTACGCCAGGAAGTTCTGCGGGGAAAGATATTACGTGATTGGTAAGCAATGTCGTGGCACCGGGATGGGTGTTGCAGCAATAGGAATTTTCCGTTGGGTGAACAAATACTAGGAGAAAGATGGTTGTAGGAACGGAGAATTTGTCAGAGTGATGGAAGTAGTATTGTAGTAATGGGAAAACGGTGTTGCAGCAACAGGTTTGGTGTTGCAGCAACAGAGAATGGTGTTGCAGCAACAGGGGTGGAATTGCAGGAATGGAACAGTGGTGTCGCAGCAACAAGGAATGGTGTTGCAGCAACAGGGATGGTGTTGCAGCAACAGAGAATGGTGTTGCAGCAACAGGGATGGTGTTGCAGCAACAGGGAATGGTGTTGCAGCAACAGGGATGGTGTTGCAGCAACAGAGAATGGTGTTGCAGCAACAGGGATGGTGTTGCAGCAACAGGGAATGGTGTTGCAGCAACAGGGAATGGTGTTGCAGCAACAGAAACTCCGAGCCCGCATAGTAATTCCCTTGAGACTTCTTGTTCTTCAGCTACTTCCCCATGCTAACACCTGTAAAATACTGACATACAATACTGCAATCTTTTCGGCAGGATTTATTAGTAAGAAATAATAATAAAAACAAGAATATCTAACCTAAGATTACTTCATAATAAAAGTTCAAGTGCTTTGAGGGACAGCAAGTTCCCCTGGAAAAGAATACTGTTTTATTGCCATGCAAGTGGCTTTAAAGTCCTCTTTGGAAACCGGCCGCTGATATAACCGAAGTCGGTAGCCATTCACTAACAGTGGTGTTCTGCTTCCATCAATTGTTAATAATCTAACCGTTCCATTTGGGAAAACAGTATCCACTTCATACGGCCCTAGCCATCTTGTTCTCAGCTTCCCTTGAAAATTTTCGAAACGTGAGTCATAAAGGAGAGCCCAGTTACCTTTCTGGAACTGCTTCTGCTTAATGGTTCTGTCATGCCATCTGCTCCTTTGTTGCTGTATCATAGTTGTTTGGTGGACGACATCCAGTCTTTTCTCGTCCAATTCCTGCAACTGCTGCAACCTGGCTGTCTGTGCATCAGTTAAATCAAGGTTAACAGCTAAGGCAGTTCTTAAGGTTTTAATTTCAAACTCTACAGGAAAAATAGCATTCTTTCCAAAAACCAATTCGTAGGGTGAAAATCCTGTTGTGTTTCTCCAAGTAGTTCTATAGGCCCAAAGAGCCTCGGGCAAGCGTTGGAACCAGTCCCTTCTGTTCTCCTTTATTGTTTTTGTTAAGATAGCTTCTATGACCTTATTTGTGCTTTCCACCTGCCCATTTGCTTGGGGGTGGTAAGGTGTGGTCATCTTATGCTTGATATGATATTTTTGGAGCGTATCTTTGAAACCATGAGAATTGAAAGGAGGTCCTCCATCAGTGATTAATTCTCTGGGTAGTCCAAATCTAACAAAGATTTCATCAAATAAAAATGTTAGTACTGCTTCTTCATTAGCTTTAATGAGTGCTTTGGCCTCTACCCATTTAGTCATGTAATCTGTGCATACTAAAATATAGACTCTTTGATTAGATGGAGGATTAATGGGACCTACAAAATCTAATGCCCATTTCTCAAAGGGTTCGAGAGTTACCTGGGGGTTGAGTGGCATTTCATCCCTATGGTTGGGCTGGCCCATTCTTTGACAGCTGTCACAAGCCTTCACATATTTTTTTGCATCTTTAAACAGTGATGGCCAGTAATAACCCATTCTAAGTACCTTGTGAGCTGTTCTTTTATCTGCAAAATGTCCTCCACAAGGACCATCGTGGCAAGCTTTCAATATGTCATAAATCTCATCTTCCGCAATGCATCTCCTGATTTCTTGATCTATTCCTGTGTGGAACAGACACCCGCTTATCCAGCTGTACCTAGCACTTTGCTGGATGATCTTCCTTCTTTCCCTGTGTGATAGGTGAGATGGTAATTTTCCTGCAACTAGGTAATTGGCAATGTCTGCATACCAAGGTGAGTGAGCAGATACTGCAAATAGATACTCATCAGGAAAAGAATCATCTACTGGAACATTTTCATCAGTTTTTAAACGAGAAAGAAAATCAGCAACTACATTTTCTTTTCCTGGCCTATCTACAATTGTGATATCAAATTCCTGTAATAGTAGTAACCACCTGGTGACTCGAGCATTTGTAATTGATTTATTCATTAAATACTTGATAGCCGAGTGGTCAGTATGCACAAAGGTAGTATAGCCAGTGATATAATGCCGAAATTTATTAATAGCATAAATAACTGCTAAAAATTCTTTCTCAGTTACTGTATAATTTAACTCAGCTGGTGTCATGTTTTTGCTGATGAAATAGATAGCATAGGGGAGATTATTTTCTTCCTGACCCAGGACAGCTCCAATTGCCGTATCTGAGGCATCAGAGGAAATATGAAAGGGTAATGCCCAATCAGGTCCTCTCAAAATAGGAGCTGTGGACAGCTGATGCTTAAGTTTATTAAATGCAATCTCACAGTCATCAGTCCATTTGAATTCAGCATTTTTCATTAATAACACAAACAAAGGAGAAGCTATTTTAGAAAAATCCTTGATAAATCTTCTGTAATATCCGGCATGTCCTAAGAAACTTCTCACCTCTGTCTGTGTTTTGGGGATAGGAAGGTTCTGAATCACCTGAATCTTGGCTGAGTCGACTTGGATTCCTAAAAATGAAATGAAATGACTTAATACAATGCCCTGATTCATCATCATGTGGCACTTTTCAGTGCTTAAAGCAAGGTGTGCTTCTATGCATCGCTTAAGTACTTTTTCAAGGTTTTGCAGAGCATCTTCAAAGGTCACTCCATAAGGAGTAAAGTCGTCCATGAATATTTCTAATGAATCGTTTAACATATCAGAAAAGATTCCTATCACCGCTCTCTGAAATGTTGCTGGAGCATTACACAGCCCAAATGGAAGTACTCTATAGGCAAAGGTTCCCCATGGGCTGGTAAATGTGGTTTTGTCCTGGTCCTGGGGTGCAATCCTGATTTGGTTGTATCCACTAAACCCATCCAAGAATGAGAAAAATTTCTTACCTGCTAGATTATCCAATACTTGATCAATAAAAGGTAAAGGGAAATGATCTTTCTGGGTTGCTTTATTTAATGATCTATAGTCTACACATACTCGCCATTTCCCATTCTTCTTTGGTACAATTACGAGTGGAGAAACCCACTCACTGTCAGATATTGGATATATGAATCCTGCATTTAAAAGTTTTTGGAGTTCCTCCTTCACAATTTCTCTAAGGTTAGGGTTCATTCTTCGCTGGGGTTGACAGACTGGCCGGGATCCCTCCTTGATATATATACGGTGAGTACATAATTCAGGGGAGATTCCTTTCATGTCTGTGTAGTCCCATGCAAATGCTTCTTTGTTTGCTTGGAGTAACTTTATTAATTTCTGTTTTTCATCATCAGTCAAATCAGGATTTATGTTCAGCGTTTTACCAGGTTCAATTTCAACAGTTGTGCTCTTGGAAGAGTTGCCTAATGTTGTCTGACATAAGTTTTCATCTTTCATATTCTGCTGAGCTTCAGGTTCTAGGATTGCAGCGAAATGATTAAATGTTTCTGGATTAACCGAAGAGGGTTCAGAGATAAAACTGCTAATTAGTTCATCTTCGGTGGAGTCTTTAAAAGTCAAAGCTTGCCCAATAGTTAATATCGGTTGGGTTTCCTCATCCTCATAGTCTATCCATATAGAATTGTCATTGTTAATCATGGGAGTGGCATGGGGATAGAGGGTCAGCTGTTTAGTTTCTTGTCCATTGGAGATGGTCATTGATCCGGATCTGCAGCTGATGAAAGCATCTGCTGTAGCCAACCACGGTCTCCCTAGAATCAACGGATGACCCCCCAACTTTGTTTTAGTTTGTAAAACCACAAAGTCAACCGGGTAGTTCCAGGATTCTACAGAGATTATAAGGTCTTCAATGACCCCTTCAGGTTTGATCGTAGAACGGTCAGCTAATTCTAAGATAGTAGGAGTTTCCCTGATGAAGTTTTTCAACTGGAGCAATTGTGCTGTTTCAAGTGTCATAATGTTTATTGCAGCTCCTAAGTCTACCAAGACTTTAGAGATAAAGGTTTTTCCGACCTGGACTGTTACTGTAGGGTGACCAGGGTCACCATACTTGACAGGATAATCTTTTTCAGTCATTAAGGCAGTTAATTCCCCCATCACATGAACTGTGAGGGGATCTTTAGCCTTCCTTCCAGGTTTCTTTACACAAATGTCTCTAATAGTTCTAGCATATATAGGAACATCCCTTAGTGCTTGCAATAATGGGATTTTGACGTACAAGTTCTGTAACTCTCCTAAAAGATTGAAGGTAGGTTGTTCAGGTGTTTTAGTGAGAGTCAGCCTTTCAGGGAATGGTGGATCTACCATTTGGTCATTACTGTTAGGTGCTGATTCTACTGTTTCAGCACTATGGTTAGCTGGTTCCTCTTTTCTAGTTTCCTCTTTGTCAGAGTCCGTGATATCATCTATAATAGGTTCGACTATTCTCCCTGAGCGAAGGTGAATATCATTACATTGCAGGGGAGAAATAGGCTGATTCTGGATGTCAATAACTTGCAGGGCCTTATTATTGTTTGGATTAGGGTTAGGTTGTACAGGCAGCTGTGGTCTCATTGTCTGATTATTCGGAGGGTTGTTAGATGGTAAGGAAAGAGATTGTTGTTGTTGAGGAAATGGCATCTGTGGGGCTGCCCAGTTTGGATTCCATTGATTAAAATATGGTTGCTGGGGAGCCCACGGATTCCACATAGCAGGATCAGGAAAAGGGAGATTCGGTTGTTGCATAAGTGGAAAACTCATAGGATTAAAGGGTGGGTACTGCATTTGATTCATGGGTGGGAAATTTGTTTGAAAAGGATTACTATTCCAACGACTGAATGGTGTGTTAGAGCTCATACCTTGTCTTTGTGGCCATTGCCTCCTCTGTGTCATCAGGTATACTGCTTCAGCCTCTTCTTCGGTTGATTGCAGTGCTGCTTTGATTCCAGGCAGAGTGGGGCATTGCTGAGTCTCATGATCCTTCTCACAGATTGTGCATATGGGTATCTTGTCCAGTGGGCATTCCCTGAGTGGGTGCTTTTCTCTGCACTTGGAACAGAAAATGGCTAGAGCAGCTTCTGCTTCCGCTTGTTTCTTTTTAATCTGCAGAGTGTCAATTTGTGAAGCAAAAGAACTCAACATCTCAGTTTTAAATTCTTCTAATAAGTTACCTATTTCAGCTCTCGTTGCTCCTCCACTGGCCGATTTCTGCACTCTTGAATACACATTATCCTTGCTTCTTGATCGATTCCCTGCTCCTCTTGAGCATCTCATGCAGAGATTAACAATTTCATCAAATGGTTCCTTGGAAATGTCCCCTTTTCCTAACATGTTCAACATATCCAAGCAGTCATCACGTACCCCTTTCAGTAGTATGGTCTTTAAAATATCTTTACTCATATTAGGATGCTCGGACCTCTGCAGATTATACTGCAGTCTCTCCACAAAATCTTCTAAACTCTCATCCTCTTTCTGAACCATTTTAAACAATTCTTCCTTTCTTTCTCTTGTCCGGCAGTAGTCTTGATACTTAGCCAGAAATCCCTCTTTCATCTGGTCCCAGGTGGTAATTGCCTGAGCTCCTAAGCTCATAAACCACCTCAATGCGTTCCCTTTTAGCGTTGCTGGAAACAATTTCAGCTTCTGATTAGAACTTATGTAATCATAGCTTCTACACAGTATGTCGAATTCAAAGAGGAATTCGTCCGGGTCTTCGGAGGACAACCCATGGAAATTGGGTAATGCCGAGAGTGGAATATTTTTCATGGGGGTTGTTCCTCTCGGGAGCTCCCCAATAGGGAATTCCAGGGTAGAGAGCGAGTTTTCCCCTCTCCCTTCTGTTCTGTTATCCTCCATCGGTCTTTTCCCTGAATCACTCGCTTTATCTTCTGTGTCTTCTGTTTCTTCAGGTTCCTCTACCGGTTCCTCGGTGTATTCTGGTGCTTCCAGCTTCCTCTCAGGTCCTATCACTTCCTCCGTCTGCTGGTCTGTTTGTGAGGAGTGCTGGATCTGGGGTCTCCGGGAACTCATCCTCTGTGACGCTTCGGCCTTAGAGATGATTTCGTCGATGTAAGTCTTCCTTCCTCCTTTGCCGCCTGTAAAATTAGGTTTCTTGCGTCCTCTCATACACCTGTTATTTTCACAAAGAAACCATTAATGCTTCTAGAATTCTTTAGTTGGCTTCCCCGACAATGGCGCCAAAATGTTGGCTAGTTGAATTGTTTATGAATTAAACATTCAAGTACCTCATTAATTGTCAACCAGGGTAAGTCTTTTTATTTCAAAGGCTACTGCGTACTGTATGTACTTAAAATCCAAAAGCATTGAAAAGTCGTGATTCTTACGCTATGTCATTACAATACTTGTTAAAGTAAAAGAAATTAATTAAAACTACAATTCTGCAAAGCAAAATAAAGGATGCTCCGTTGGCAGAGGATCAGGACCCTATCCTCCAGATGGGGACGTTCAGCACCTGCCCCTGTAATCAGAATTACTAATGCACACTGCACTCTTATTCACCGGTGAGAAACAAACTTGAATAAAACAGAGTACTAGCAGAACAAGGAATACCAGAGGTAATGCTATCAAATCCAAGCAGAGTACCAGAAAGAAACTATTGCAAACTCACACACTGACAAGAAAGTAAATGGGTGAATCTTGTGAGGAAGGTGGGCCTAGTCCCTCTCACAAGATTCCCCAGGAACGAGAAGACTGAATTAAGTGCTCAAAACAGCTTTATATTCATCTGTCAAAAAGATCCAAGTACAATAAGTTCAGCTTCGCTGAAGCTCTCAAGATCTCCCTTACAAATTGATTTCTGATCAGTTTGATGTCCCTTTCTTATGTAGATGTCTCCTCTTTATAGAGGAGACATCTGTTACAATAGCGTATTACAGCTCATTCAGTTAATCAAAGATAAAGATTACAGAGTGCTGTTACAACAGTATGGCATTATATTCTTTCTTAAGTTCTGGCTGTTACACAGCCGACTAACTGACTTTGACCATATTCTCGAGATCTTCACATTCCTTTGCCGCTTCCCCATGCTGTAGACTTCCGTTTAATTATGCCACGTCATGGTTCTTTAAATAGTTGCTGGCGGCTGTTACAAAATGGCTTGCTTTAGCTGATTATTGTTGTTGGCTGTAGCGACTATGGAGTTGCTGCTTCTGGTGTTGCAGCAACTGCGTAGTTGCTGTTTATGGTGTTGCAGCAACTATACTTTACATTTCCTACAAGCTTATGACAATTACTTGACAGTTTAGTCAGCTTTTTCCAAGGATAAATACAAAGATATTCACGAATATGCAATGAACGATTAAACATAGATATGCGGAGAGTTAGTTTGTACCTTGGGGTAATTATGTTATTATAAGATCAAAAGCTTCAACTTATGACTGCAAAAGGATAATAATACGGCAAAAAGATAGGGTCAAAATAGGTCAATACTGAGTCTCAACAAGTGCTATCAGACACAAAGAAACAATTACAAGAAACCACCTTGAAACTGAAAATGAATTGCTAAGAAGGCAGTTGCAAGAGAAAGAGACCCAACTGGCATGCATGGCCAGCTGGTCCATGGAGGCATTGCAATGTAGAACACTAGCAAAATCCTATGGCCTATATCTCAAGGTCCAATGGTTGCAATTTCAGATAAAGACTTTGGCACAAAGAGGCACAATGCCTTTCCAAGATTACAGGCAGTTTATGGACCTGTGTGACCAAAGAACATCAGAAGTGTTGCACAAAAAATTGTCACCTTGACATTCTGCAATCTGTGTGAGTCCATTACCACTCATACTTTCCTCCTTTGTAATTCTTAAGCCTCAGCTCTTCATATCAAGCCTTGAAAATAAGAGAAAGCCCTCAAAAGTCTATAAAACTCGGGTTCCACACTTTCTCTTAGCATTACCTGTGGTCCCGCACCTAAAGTTCATGTCCCCTGCGCACCTGACCGCTCTGTCTCTGTGTTATGGGTGCGGACCCCTATAAAAGTCAAAAAGGCGCAAGTATATTCTTAAAAACTCACTTTGAGTCATTTCTAGAAGCTTTTGGAAGGATCTTGAGGTGGCAAGTTCGCTCCCTTAAGGTTCATGCATCACATGCCTTAAGGAGCTAACCCCTTGATGTGAGAAGCTTATCCCTTTGAAGGAAGACTCTATCCCTTCATAGGTGGACCTGTAACCTCCTTCCTTTGCACTATAAAATGAAGCATTGGGTTGGTTACTTAAGAGGTTGAAAGCTGAATATTTTTGAGGTGAAATGTTGCTGGAACTTAGTCTTCCTAATTGAGCTTTTATGAGGAGAGATTACATACCTCTTTGATCTCATTTGGAAGAGTGTAAGGCTTGTCAAAGTAAAGGAGATTCCTGTTTCGGACCCTGGGAAGAGCTTGTTCAACATCAAGGCTGAAAAAGTTGTAAGGTTCTTCTACTTCAAAGTTAATACAAATAAGTTTGTTTTTCTCAATAAGCTGTTGTTATATGGTTTATTTTATGGATTCCTTGATCACCATAATGAACATGATTTATGATATTAGCTATGCAAGTGTTATTTGATGTTTTCTTGTTTGTGATTGCAGGTTCTCAAAAGGAAACTCTTTCGGATGGTTGAAGGATGGCTGCTACAAACTAGCGTTGGACTTAAGGTAGGGTCTAAACACCTCTATAGTTTTTATTTATGAATCGCATATGTTTAGAGAAAGATAGATTTCTTGTTTGCTTGTTGCTAGATATATTTTGATACTAGGGAGATCGGCCTTGTCCGCAAGATCGATTTATCCGGCCAACAAATTGGCGACTCCACTGGGGAACTAAATTTGGTTTTTGGTTTTCCTTTGTCTTTGACTTGAGAAACTTGTTCTCGTTTCTGGTTTTTGCTTGATGTGTGTTGGATTGGGTAGTTTTTAGGATCTAGATTATTTTTTGTTTTTTCGAAGTTTTCAGGGGACCACACTTTCTTTTTACAGATAGTGCGGGCATCTCCGCACTTTTCCTTTAGTACACAGAGCAGTACCGCATCTAGTTCTTCTGGAAGCCTGCGGACCTTGTGAAATTTTTTGAAAAACCTAAAATGTTTTCTTCCAGTTAAGTTTAGGTTTCATTTACGACTTTTAGTGTCTACCCAGATCTGCATGTGTTCTATCAAAAATCTCTTATGAGTGAGTTCCATTGGCATTTTTGTTTTAGATGATTTTCTAGAAGTTTTGCATGCCTAGAGTGGTTTTCACTTGGTCTATGTAGTGACTCAAAGATCAGAAGCCTGAGAAACCTTAGATTACCCTGGTGTCTTTTTGTCTTCTTGATGAGTCTGACTGGTTTGTGAAATATGTCCTTTGTGAGAAATAGATTTACTTTTCTCTTTGCAAATCTTTGAACGAACTTGGTTATAAGTTTTGAATTTCATTTTTATAAAAGAAAACGTATTTGGATGTTTTTTGATTGATTTGTTATTCTGAACGAATTAATCCTTAGTTTACTGAACAACTAAGTAAAACGTCCTCAAAAATAATTGAAGCTTTTATACAATTAGGTTTTTAGAAGTTTTTAGATCTCAAAATTAGTTTTGTAGTTTTGAGTGTTTTCTAGAAATTGTAGTTCTCTTTTGAAAGAAATTGTTTTTTGTAGTTTTGAGTTTTGAAAAAGGAAAGGGATTTATTGTGAGCATAATTAGTAGTCTCATTTTGAGTTGTTATTGAAAAATACAAAAAGATTTTCTTTTCATTTACATGTTGAAAGAAAGATTTGTTTCTCATAGAACTGCATTCTCAAACTCTTTCTTTTAGCTAGAAATTCATTGAAAGAAAAACGAATTGTTTATCATTTTAGGTGCATTTTTTAGTGTTTTTGGAGTCGAGTCTTCACACCATCAAAGTTTTATTTCCATACCTATTGACTTAAGAAAAACCCATAAAAGTAACGCTTAATTGAAATTGATCTAACAATATTTTTATTTCTAGGGCTCTTATCACCAATATAGCTTAGGCTAGTATCTTGGAGTAGGGAGTAATTAACTCTCCGAACCTTTGAGACAATCAAGTTTTTTCATTGGGAAAGATAGAAGATTTGCGCGTATTATAAACGGTAAACCTCGGATTAACCATTGTCGAGGAACTTGGGGTCACTTGTTGGTAAACCTTGGATTGATCATGTCGAGGAGCCTTCAAGGGGATTGAGCTTTGTTACTCTGCCCTTGCGCGTAGATCGGATCGTAGACTGTTCCCCCAGTTGTATTTGTTGCTGCTGGTAGCCTTAGTGTCCATAAACTTAAGATTATTTCCTAAGGTGACGGTGAAGGACGGGTCTCACTGTACCTGGAGCAGACGTCGACTAGACTCACTTGGACTCTCTGGGGGTTCTCTTCACTCGAGATGGTTTTGTGAAGAAACTTGTGCCAGTCTGTTTCATTAAGTACGTTGTCGGGGTAACTGTTCCAACTGCCCTTTCTGTGTTAAATTCTACGACGTTGGATTTCATCACCAACTAGTGTTTTTAGTACAGGAAGTTACTGTTTGTGTGTGGTTTGAACTCTTAGATTTTTAGGCGTGTGTTTCAATTGTTTGTTTCTTTATATACTTTAGGTGGTTTTATTGAAATTTTCTTTGTTTGCGTGTGAGTAATTAAATATTTAATCGTGGTTGAATTACCGAGACAATCTCGTAGACTTAGGGGGCAACCTCCTGAGTATACACCAAGCCAGCTTGAAGGGCTACGAACTCTTGCATCACCTAGTGACAGTAGAGCTGGGTCACCGAAAGCCGGAGAGTCATCTTTAATTGTTCATCCTGATTATCAAGTTCAAGCAACATAGTATATTTCTGAACCAATTTCATTTTCAGAAGTTACTGGAAGTATTTCTCCTACCAGTGAATTAGCTGAAGAACCTAAAATTTCTGAGCCTGAAACTGAACTTGTTGCTACTCCATCGTCAGGATTTGCTTCTCCAACTTATAGTGGTTTTGGTTCACCCAGGGTAGGAAATATCATTACCCAAAATCTTCCTTATGGACTCATTTCTATTGAAGAACTTATTAGTCCAGACGAAGATATAACTCTTCCTGAAAATCAACCAACTATAGAACTTAGGGAGCGTGAATCAATTTTCTACAGTCCTTTTAGGAGTGACGCTTGGTATGTATCATTGACAAATTTTTTAGAAAACCCGGGTCTTAGTTTTTCACCACCTTGAATTCCTTTTCATCCAACACCCAGAGGTTATTATCCTCCATTGAATATGTCGAGACAGTCATCTATGTTTTCCCAAACACCGGAAACATTTTTATATGGCGGTCCTTCTATTCCTTCTGGGTACCAGTCACTCACTGGTATTCTTTCAGGACCATCCCCTCAACCAATTGAACATGAGATATCAACTGGTAATAATGGAACTCAAGTGTTGAGCGTAGAAGAAATCCTTATGATGTCTGGTAATATTCCAAATCCACAACCTCAAGGTAGTCAGTTATCGCCTGGGGGGCAACCTCAAGGTAGTCAATTACCGCCTGGGGGGCAGCCTCAAGGTAGTTAGTTACCGCCTGGGGGGCAACCTCAAGGACATTACATACCTCAAGGTCAACCCTAGTTTCAATATATACCTCAAGGTCAACCCCAGTTTCAGTACGTGCCTCAAGGTCAGTGCCCATTTTGGTCAACCATTTGTACAAGGCGCTGGAAATGTACCACTTAATTATATACCCTACGTTCAACCTAGTTATGGTCCTCCATATACACAACCTTTTCTAGGTTCATACCCCGGAATGAATATGGTGTGGGATCCATCTCAAACTCAACAGACTATGCAACCTAATGTGCAGTTATCAAGTCAACCTGGACAACCTTTGGTTTTTGGTCCAACCCAGCAACCTGTCCAGCCTACTGTTCAAACCTCTGCACCTGGTTTAGTTCAGCAGCCTGGGCCTAGTTCACCTCGAACTCTGCCTCAAACTATTGTTGCAACTACTGCAGCTTCTGTTCAACCTACCACACCTGTTTCTGGAGTATCAGTAGCTCCAGTTTCTACTGTTCCTGCGTTAGTGCAAACTCCTCAAGCCTCTTTACCACAGTCAGGACCTACAGTTCAAACTTCGGTCCAGATGCCTGCAGGACAAGCTGGTCCAAGTACGGTTGTCACAAGTCAACCGCAATTCACTTATCAACCGTACCAGGGACAGTATCAATTCAGTCCTACTATACAAAACCTAGTTTATTAGTATCAATCGTACCCTGGCTACGCTTATCAGCAGCCTCAACAACCCCAGTTTGGTCCGGTTAATCCTGGTTTTCCGGGAGGTTATAATATTCCTAATGCAAATCCAATTCTAGGTTATCCTGGATATCCTCCTCCTGGGGCTGGTCTTGTTACCCAAGGTTTTCGCGACCCTAACCATCAGTTACCTTTTATTGCAACTTTGGATTTACCTGATTTGTCGCGCCTTACGAACGATCCGATTTATTATCTTCCGTATTGGCTGCCAATGCCTAATAAGTTGCCCAGTGATATCCTGAAGTTTGAGGGTAAGTAAGGAGAAGATCCGTCAAATGATGTGATGACTTATCACCTTTGGTGTGCATCTAATTCCATTATTGATGATTCAATTCACTTACGTCTTTTTCAACGAACTCTAATTGGTCTTGCTGCCAAATGGTACATTGAGTTACCACGAGGCTCTTTTTATAATTTTAGTCAGTTAGCCACTTCTTTCTTAACTCATTTTTAGTTGCCTGTCAGATACGAAAATGGCACGGAATTGTTAACTTCATTAAAGCAATCCACGTCCACATATATTTCTGATCATATTCATGAATGGCGACGTAGAAGGCGTTTAGTGAAAGTTTTTATTCCGGATCAAATTTTATCGGAATGGTTTGTTAAATCATTGTTACCTAAAATCACTGAGGATGTAGCTAAGGCATGAGTTGTTACTGAAGAGCAAGTCATTGCTCAGGCTCAGTACCTTGACCTCGTCTATACGTAGTCATGTACTTTACATGAAAAAATCCCCGACCTTCCGAAACACAATCAAATAACTGCAGCTCCTTCAGGGTCTCATGCCGCTGATGGTATGATTGGTTCAGTTAGTGTTGAGCCTCAAACCTGCACTTCTTTACACATCCTCTCAGCCTCCTTTTCCTATTCATTTCTTTCTTTTGCCACTCATTCCCTTCATCAAATTGCTCAAATCATTGTATTTTAGGACTTTTTACATGGTTTGTTAATTATGCTAATGACTGTGTTGTTGGATTAGAATTTTGGTTCAAGTGCTGCGCTTTCCGCAGCTCACACAGGGTTTCCGCAGCTGATCCCGGTTTCCGCAGCCAATCCCGGATTCCGCAGCTGTTTTATTAAACGGCATGTTCCAGGTGTCCTCCGGGCAGAAGAGCCACATGGGCAAGTTCATGGAACCAAGGACATGGTGTGTGTCCTTCCAGCTCAGCCAAACCAGTCATAAAAACCCATGGTCAACGAGGGGGCAACTACGGTCAACAGAGGTCATTGGCGGTGGCACGACTCTGCGTGTTCGGTTTTAGAGCACGTGAAGAACAGCTAGCCTCTTCCTCAGCCACGAAGATGATGGGAAACACAAATCCAACAGAATATTTAATGCCCACCACGACCGTTGCCTAAATCCGAGGACGCTGCCAGATTACGTGTTTTTACACAGTTTATAGAATAGCGTAGTTTGTGTTAAGTTAGTTTTGTTTTTTCTGCTATAAATAAAGTGTCTCTGAACGCTGGATAGTTAGTTGCTGATATGTAATTTTGAACCCCACTGTACTTTCTATTTTGCTACGTAATATATGAGAAGACCGTTCTGTTTCTAAGTGTGTCACTGATCTTTTGAGCTGGCTGGAGTAGGCAGAGGGCCCCTGTTTACTTAAGGCCTGTACAGTGTTTTTAATTTCCTGCATTTCTTTTTATCATTTTATGTATAATAGTTGTACATAATTCCTTTGATTGCTGTGTTTCGATCATGTACAATAGCTGTATATAAATGTTGAATTCTGCTCATTTATATTTCTGCACTTTTCCATGACTGATCAGTGTGTTTTGCAGATTGCTTAGGCGTGCCCGGGACAGTTTCTTTTCTTTCTTTTTCACAGCTAGTGACACTTGTGATCATCTTGTCTATGTTGCTGACCTTCTTTGTTTTGCAGCCTTTATTTCTTTGTTATCATTTCTTTAAGTTGCATAGTTGCTTACTACTTTTAGGCATCAAGTTGTTTACCTATTGATGGTTTCTTCTCTATAATTCAATATCTTTATTGAGGACCAAAATATCACTAACACAACTTGGTTTAGTTGCTCAAGAACTCACAATTGCTTGGCTTATTTTTGACTGTTTCTCACATGATATATTCAGTTAAAAGACAAGAGGTTAAGAAGAAGTTAAAGTATTTGTGACTAGTCTTTCTTTTATGTAGATTTACTTCAGTTTCATATTACTTAGTTTTAGCTAGACTTGACATAGATTTCATCTTCATTTTCTTGCAGCAGCATAGATACTGGGCCAATGTCATTAGTCTTTTATTTGATGCCTTGAATTTCCTTTAAAGCTTTGATTTCATTTCAGTTATTGTTCAAGCTTTCTTTAGAATACTATTTAAGTTTCAAGAAATCATTTAGAAGTCGCCACACACACACACACATTCACTCGCTTGATTACATCTCCATCACATTTCATTAGGAAAAATACAATCAAAAACAAACTAAAAAGATAAAAACGACAAAAGATCTAGAAAAGGTTATCTAAGTACATATAGTACACCTCACTTCATCAGCTTACGAGCCCCGGGTTGACAATTAAAAGTAGCAATTTAGACAACACTAAATTGACCAAACATTTTGGCGCCATTGCCGGGGAAGTGAAATTAGGTAGCCAATTTCTAAAAAAAAAAAATTAAGAAAATTTCAAGAAAGGAAAATTGATAACCTCTCAAAGTATGCTCTCCTCTTGCACCTAGAGTGATCTGGAGGATCAGAAAAGAGAAAGTTATTGGTTTAATAGTTTCTTGAGTATGCTCTCTTCTTGCACCTAGAGTGACCTGGAAGATCAGAAAGAGAATTATTAGCCTGACTTGAAGAAAAAATAAAAAAATGACATGCATAGAGCAAGAGATTCTAGGGGAAGGTTTTTAGCTAGAGCCAAGAGTTCGATTTTTACAAGTCCATCTACTTCAAGGAATAGACAAGAGACACCTCCCTCATCTCCAACTGACACTCCTAGCCCTAGGATTCCTAGAATTCAAGAGGCAAGAATTGACTCTCCCGCGCCTTCTATTGAATTTGAATCAGAAAGAGATCCTTTCCTTCCTTCTACAGAAAGACCAATTGTAATTGAAGAAGTAGAATCATCTGAAGAAGAGGGAGAAATTCCTTCTCATTCACCCTTTGTAGAAGAACCAGAAGACTCTGAAGTCTCTAGGGAAACTACTATGACAGAGGAAGGAGCTGGTAGAGGAGGAGGAGGAGGAAACAATGGAGGAGGTAGAGGTAACATTGGAGGAAATAGGGATGGGGATAACTCATTTGGGTTTCCTATAGTCGATGAGGACTCTCGAGCCACCATGAAAAACATCTCACCATCCGTCCTCCCAAACTTTCATGGATTAAGGAATGAGGACCCTGAAACATTTCTATTTGAGTTTGAAGTCGTATGTCAAACTTATGATTATCTGGATGACTCTCAAAAACTCAAATTGTTTCCTTCAACATTGAAAGGACAAGCTTTGAAATGGTTCATGGGATTACTCACTCAATCCATTAGGTCTTGGAATGATATGAAACAAACATTTTTGGATAGGTACCTGGACTATTGTATGCCCACCAATCACAAGGATGAGGTATTTAAAATGGTGCAAAGAGAAGATGAAAACTTGGAGGATTTACTTGAAAGATTTCAATACAACCTGAAAAGATAAAAAATGAGTAACTTAGATGAAGAGACCTTGAAAGCCCTCCTATTAAAAGCCATTAGAGATGAATGGATAGATATTTTGAACATGATGGGGAAAGGAGATATATCTCAACTATCACTCAATGGTATAGCAGAGCTATGTGTCCATCTCTCAAGGGGCAAATCAAAAACTCAAAAAGGGCCTAGAGATCCTTCTCTCATCAGAGCGAATAAATCTGCAACTGGATCAGTAAGCAGGGCTGAGATCGGCAATATGCTTGATGAATTCAAAACTGACATCTTAGGGAGTCGTAGTGAACAATTAGACACCCTTAAGATTCACAATAAACAGAAAGCAGAAGATGAGGATTTGGCCATCTTTTGCCCAAAATGTAGGAAGAAAAATGCTTTAAGGGAATGTCCCTTGGATGTAAAAGTTGTAGAAACATGTGTAATTTGTTCAGAAAACCATGAGACCAAGGATTGTCCTTCAATTCCTGGGCTCAAAGATGTCTTTCAAGAAGATCCAAATACAATTGAATCTCTATGTTTTGTTGCAAGGAGACCTTGGCAAGGGCAACAAAATCAAGGGTTTAACAACTCTATGAATTTTCAACCCCCACCAAATTGGAATCCTTGGCAACAACCTTGGTCCCAACCTCAAAATCCTTTTCAATCATGGATACAAGGTATGCAAAATCCTTATGGGAGATTTGCTCAATTCTACCAATATCCTCCATCTTTTCAAAACCAACAAGCTCCACAACTTCCAAATCAAAGTCCACAACTATCATTGCCATTTCCACAACAACAACAACCTTGTCAACAAAATCAAAATTCTCAACTCTTGCTTCCATTCCAACAGAAGTCAAATCAACTTCCTTCTCAGCCATTGCCAAACCCCAATAATAAAAATCCTCAAAATGCTTACATGATGGAAGGTCAACCATTCCCTACCTATATGATTGTTCCTCTCAATGAAGTACAACTCAGATCAGGTAGAGTTCTAGATAAACCTTCTATAAATGCTCAACAGCCAAGCATTTATGAGGAAGAGTCTCTTGATGCCAATAAGGGTTCTGAAGCATCTCTTCAAAACCCAAACACTCAAAAAGAAAAAGAAAAAGAATCAACCCCCACAACTCCCATAGTTGAGCAACCTACATCTTTATCCACACCTCCTTTTCCTGAAAGATTACAAATTGACAAAGGAGTGGAAAAACAAATTTGGTTGCCTGACTGTAATTTTCTAGATGAATTGAAGAATGTCTGTATCAAGATTCCCTTGTTACAAGCCATTAAAGAGATTCCTATTCTAGCAAAAACAATAAAGGAGTTGAGTCTTAAGAGACCAGGAAGGAAACCAAGAGATACCAGAAGGATCCACCTGGTAGGGAAAATTGCAGATATCATGATGGGAAAAATTACTATGCAGAAATATGTAGATCTCGGTAGTCCAATTGTGAAAACACATATCAATGGGGTAGAAATACCAAATACTTTGATTGATTTAGGGGCTGCTATCAACATTATGAGCAGACAGACTATGGAACAGCTAAAACTTCCTAATCTTCTTTTCACACCCACCTTGTTGCAACTTGCAGATCGATCCATTATCAAACCAGATGGTGTATTAGAAGACATTACAGTCTCCTTAGATTATTGGGAATATCCAGTGGATTTCATGATTTTAACTCCCAAGAGTAATCTAGGAGTACATCCTCTTATTTTAGGAAGACCTTGGCTAGCCACAGCTGATGCTTTCATAAGTTGTAGGTCTGGGGATATGTATATTTCTGATGGTAATTCGACAAAGAAGTTCAATCTGTATCCTCCAACAAAAGCAATTATAGAAATAGGAGATAATGAGTGGATTGATGATGAAGATACTATACAACTTGTCTTTACCATTTCTGAGATTAGTGAAGATAGTCAAATTCTGAACACGTTAGAAAACTTTGAACCATCTTCAGAATATGACCACACACAATTTCAGTTGGATTCTGACATTGAGTGTCTATCATCTAGACAAATGTCTCTTTTCTCTATGGAAGAATTTGGTAGTTCTGCCATTGAGATCTTTCCAGGAAAAACATTGAATATCAATAGAAACTTGGAAAAATCGCAACAGGAGGAGCTAACCAAAATCTTGCAAAAACATTTTACTACATTTGCATGGGAGTATACTGATATGAAAGGTATCGACCCTAAGACTTGCACTCATCACATCTACATTGAGGAAAATAGTAGACCAATCAGACAACCTCAAAGAAGGATGAATCCAAACCTTAGGGAGATAGTGAAAGAAGAACTCCAAAAGTTACTTAATGTAAACTTCATTTACCCCATTTCAGATAGCCGATGGGTTTCTCCTTTGGTTATAATACCTAAAAAGAACGGTAAATGGAGGGTTTGCATTGATTACAGGGAATTGAACAAAGCAACCTTGAAGGATCACTTTCCTTTGCCCTTTATTGATCAAGTATTAGATACTTTAGCAGGCAAAAAGTATTTCTCATTTTTGGATGGTTTTAGTGGTTACAATCAAATTCAGGTAGCACCTGAAGATCAGGACAAAACCACATTTACCTGTCCATGGGGAACTTTTGCTTACCAAGTACTTCCTTTTGGATTATGTAATGCACCCGCAACATTTCAAAGGGCAGTACTAGGAATCTTTTCTGATCTAATTCATGATTGTGTAGAGGTCTATATGGATGATTTTACAGTTTATGGTAATTCATTTGAAGAGGCATTAGAAAATTTGGAAAAAGTCCTTATAAGATGTAAAGAAACAAATCTTTCATTAAGTCATGAAAAATGTTTTATGATGTTTACTAAAGGGATTGTTTTAGGACATCATATTTCAGGAGATGGAATTAAATTTGATAGATCAAAAGTTGAAGTCATCTCCAAGCTACCTATTCCAAATTGTCAAAAAGATGTTAGAAGTTTTCTTGGGTTTACTGGATATTATAGAAGATTTATTGAAAACTTCACCAAGATAGCATCTCCGCTCTTCAAATTACTTACAAAAGACTATGAATTCAAATGGGATACTGACTGTCAATCTGCATTTGAAACTTTAAAAACTAGAATATCTGAAGCACCCATTTTGAGAGGGCCAAATTGGAAACTTCCTTTCCACATTTCTACAGATGCTTCAGATACAGCTCTAGGAGTTGTCTTGGGACAAAAGGATTTGGTCCCTTATGCCATTTACTACACCAGTAAAAATTTGACTCCCACTGAGTTAAATTATACTGTGACTGAAAAAGAGTTCTTAGCCATTGTTCATGCAATCAACAAGTTTAGACATTATATAACCAGCTATGAAACTTTTGTCCATACTAATCATTCTGCAATTAGATATCTTATGAACAAACCTGTTACTAATGGCAGAGTTACAAGATGGCTTTTACTTTTACAAAAATTCAATATTACTGTGTTAGATAGACCAGGGAAACAAAATATAGTAGCTGATTTCTTGTCTAGAATCCAAAATACTAACGAAGATTCTCCTGTAGAGGATAAGTTTCCAGATGAATACTTGTTTGCAGTAACTACTAAAACTCCTTGGTATGTAGATATTGCTAACTATTTGGTTACAGGGAAGCTACCTCCACACTTATTTCCTAATGAGAAAAGGAAAATCATTCAGGAGAGTTCACATTATTCATGGATTTCTAATGAATTGTTCAAAACAGGGCTAGATTGTGTGATCAGAAGATGTGTTCGGGAAGATGAAATGCCTGACATCCTTAAGGCATGTCATGATGAACCGTGCGGCGCACACTTTGCTGACAAGAGGACGGCCTATAAAATCCTTTCTTTAGGATATTATTGGCCTTCTCTCTTCAAAGATGCAAAACAATATGTCAAAAGGTGTGACAGCTACCAAAGAGTTGGGAGACCAACTCCTTCAAATGAAATGCCATTACAGCCACAGGTATGCATCGAACCCTTTGAAAAATGGGCTTTAGATTTCATTGGACCCATTAACCCACCATCTAAGCAAAAGAAGTATATATTGGTTTGTACTGATTATGTTACTAAATGGGTAGAAGCAAAGGCATTGCCTTCTGCCACTGAAAATTCAGTTGTTCAATTTATTTTTGAGGATATTTTTACTCGTTTTGGTGTCCCAAGAGAAATTGTGACAGATCAAGGAAGTCAATTTACATCTAACTTGATGGAGAAGCTGATGGAAGAATACAAAATCAAGCACAGAACATCTACTCCATACCATCCGCAAGCAAATGGTCAAGTGGAATCTACAAACAAAGTTCTTGAGAGCATCATCACCAAAACTGTTCATCTCCACAGAAGAGATTGGGCAGAAAGGCTTCCTGAAGCCTTATGGGCCTATAGAACTACATGGAGGAACACAACAGGACATTCTCCCTATGAAATTGTTTATGGGAAAGAAGTCCTGCTCCCCATTGAGTTTCAAGTCAAGACCTTCAAAATGGCAGTTCAATTGGGGATGAATCTATCAGAAGCCCAAAAGCATAGAATGGAGCAGATGAATGAGCTAGATGAGATAAGACAAGATGCAATTTTAAGGACTGATCTAGTTCAGCACCAAAGAACTAAGTGGCATGATCGACACATCAAAGAGAAAAAGTTTCAGAAGGGAGATTGGGCACTATTGTTTGATTCCAAGTTTAAGGACTTCAAAGGAAGATTTCAAACTCATTGGCTTGGACCATATGAGATTGATGAAGTCTTTAGCAATGGAGCAGTTCGAGTCAAGACTATTGATGAGCTTCAAACTCCTCTCATTGTGAATGGCCACCGATTGAAAGTTTATCATAAGCCACTCTCAAAAGAGGACTTTGTCAAAGTATTTCAAGAAAATTCTGCAATGAGGCTGGTGGAGAAGAGTCCTTCTCTTCCATCAGCCTAATCTTTGTTTCTTTCAGTTGAAAAAAAAATAAAAATAAAAATAAAATTAAAATTAAAATAAAAATAAAAATTGTATAAGCCTGAAAACCAATCTTGAATTGGCAGTCTTATGCAGAAAATATAAGGTGAAAATCAGGGGCACCTAACACTTTGTATTTTCCAAAAAAAAAAAAAAATCTCTCTCTCTCTCTTTCCATCTCATTCGCCATTTCAGTTCATTCATCCCATCATCTCCATCCCACTTCATTTTCATTCCATTTCATTCATCTCATTTCATTTTCATCAGTAAAAGTCCCTCTCAGGACTATTTCATTTAGTTAAGTCTTCTCTAACTACTTCTTGGTATAGACAGAAGGGTGTTGTTTCAGTTTCCGCAGCTGAGAACTGTTTCCGCAGCTCGCACTAGTTTTCGCAGCTCGCACCAGTTTCCGCAGCCAGCATCACTTTGTCTCTACAGCAGCAGTACTCTGTTTTCAAAAATCACAGTCAGAGGTATCATCATCATCACCAAAGGCAACAAGGATATGAGGCACCTGCAGGATCAAAAAGCAATCATGGATCAGCAACCTTAATCAACAAATGGCAAACCCATAAAGGTATGATCAAAATCTTTTCCAAACAACCATTTAAATGTCATTTTATGCATAATTATTAAATCATGGACAGAGCCACTAAATGCAATGATTCGGCAAGATCATCCCACTTCTCCTCCACGATAATCCTTCATCCACCTCATACCCTCCTAACGGTCTCATAATCACTCTTAGTTCAAACTCAAATCGAGACTGCGCTTTCATTAATTAGCCGTACAAGGAAGAAGAGACCTATCGTACTACGTCTCTTCTCCACCACGATCTCCGCAGCCAAAGCTGAAACGTGTGCGTAAGCCGCCTGACTCCAAGGGATTTGGCCGTTATTCCGTTCTCTTATCACCCCATTTCCGCACGCATTTGAACTCATTCTCGTGTTTGTCTTCTACTCCCTCGCACTCACACCATTTCCACTCTCATTTTCGCTGCAAACTCCACGGCTCTGTTCCAAACCCCGCAGCTCTGTTTCAAACTCCACAGTTCCGTTTTAAACCCGTATTGCCTTGCATTACATTACAGCTATTCCACTTACAGCCGTAGTCCATCTATTTTTCCCATGAGCATCCTCCTTGAGCATCCATACACAGTCAAAGCTTCAGCCGAAGTTGAGAGCCGAAGATGGGGAAACTGCTTAGAGCTGAACCTGAAGGTTCAAAGTATCTAGAAGGATACCCACAGACAAAGGAAGCATTAAAGAAAACAAAATGGTCGAAGTTCATTCAAAAATTCAAAGGATATGATAAGGAGGTAACGAAAGCATTTGCTCGATCATTCAATGGACACACTGTGGAATTAGGGGACCTGAAATTCACAATCACAGAGAACTCCATAGCAACAACAACCAGTCTACCTCAGTTGGGAGACCAATGGTTCAATAACATAGTGGTGGAAGATCAGGGATGGAAAGATATGTTTAAGAACCCAGGTATGGAAACTTCAATATTCACCAAAGGGATTCCTGTACATGTAATTAAGGAAGAATGGACTGCATTGTTATTACTTGTTCAAAAATTTGTTACATGTGAGGGCCGCTTTGGCACTATGTATATGTACCATGCTAGAATTATGATGAACTTCATGGAAGGCCATGCCATCAATTTACCCTATTTTCTGTTAAGAAGCCTAACGAAAATGAGTTCCACTGTCCAAAAGAATATAGGCCATATTGAACCTCACTTGTATCATCACGGGTTCATTAGAATTCTCATAGAGGACCAATTGAAAAACAACAATGATACATGGGAAAAGTTTTTAGTCAGGAATCATTTTCAAGAGGTAACTGAAGCTTCCGCTAGCAGCTCTCCTAGAGTCCCAAAAAGAAGTAGGAGAATGAAAAGAGATGTTGTAGCCCAAGATCCTCCTATTGTAGAAACTCAGGAGACTACTCAAGAAGAAGAGGTAGAGAGAGATAAAACCAAGAAACAGAAAAAGGATAAAGGGAAAACAATTGTTCAAGAATCATATCCATCACCTGAACCTTCAATAGAAGAAGACTATCAAACCTTGGCTCATAGACTAGTACAACTCCAAACTACTGCCCTCTCACAGAAGAAACAAAAAGAAAAACAAAGTAGTCAGCAAAAGAGTACTAGTGTACAAGTGAGAAGAAGTAGTAGACTTATAGAAAAGATGAGTGTGACTAAAGAAAAACAGTCACATTTCATTGATTTGGGAGAAGGCACACCTGAAAAGATTCCAACTCAGCTAGTTATTGAGCCAAGTCCTCCACGAGAGGAAAGTCCCTTTCAGCAAGAAAGAGAAAACAATCCTCAAGAATTCGAGTTCAGGCCGAGAAGAACACCTGAAACTGACCCTGACCAGCAGGAGGCATATAATTATTTGGAGACCTTGGAGCAATCAGTTGCAGGTCCAAGCACTATATTGCCTCTTGAGGAACAAGTCCAATCTTTAAAACAAGAGGTGTTTGAGCTAGAAGTCCTGAACCGGCATATTAAACAAGAAAACGAAGCATTGAAAGAACAAAGCAAGGTGGACAAGATTGTCCATGACAATACCATGCTTCACTTAGGACTCTAGCAGAAGAAGAACAGAAAATTGAAGACAAAATGCAAGAAACTGAGCAGGGCCTTGATCAATTTGAAATTCAAGTGTTTAGTCAGAAAACCAAGGACAATTTTGGCAGCAAGGAGAAAGAGAAGAAGGCTGGATGTTTTGGCAGAAGCATCTGAGCACATGGACTGAAAAGCAATGACAAAGTTTTGGTTGCATGAGGACATGCAACACCTTCACAGTGGGGGTATGTTGAGCCTCAAACCTGCACTTCTTTACACATCCTCTCAGCCTCCTTTTCCTATTCATTTCCTTCTTTTGCCACTCATTCCCTTCATCAAATTGCTCAAATCATTGTATTTTAGGACTTTTTACATGGTTTGTTAATTATGCTAATGACTGTGTTGTTGGATTAGAATTTTGGTTCAAGTGCTGCGCTTTCCGCAGCTCACACAGGGTTTCCGCAGCTGATCCCGGTTTCCGCAGCCAATCCCGGATTCCGCAGCTGTTTTATTAAACGGCATGTTCCAGGTGTCCTCCGGGCAGAAGAGCCACATGGGCAAGTTCGTGGAACCAAGGACATGGTGTGTGTCCTTCCAGCTCAGCCAAACCAGTCATAAAAACCCATGGTCAACGAGGGGGCAACTACGGTCAACAGAGGTCATTGGCGGTGGCACGGCTCTGCGTGTTCGGTTTTAGAGCACGTGAAGAACAGCTGGCCTCTTCCTCAACCACGAAGATGATGGGAAACACAAATCCAACAGAATATTTAATGCCCACCACGACCGTTGCCTAAATCCGAGGACGCTACCAGATTACGTGTTTTTACACAGCTGATAGAATAGCGTAGTTTGTGTTAAGTTAGTTTTGTTTTTTCTGCTATAAATAAAGCGTCTCTGAACGTTGGATAGTTAGCTGCTGATATGTAATTTTGAACCCCACTGTACTTTCTATTTTGCTACGTAATATATGAGAAGACCGTTCTGTTTCTAAGTGTGTCACTGATCTTTTGAGCTGGCTGGAGTAGGCAGAGGGCCCCTGTTTACTTAAGGCATGTACAGTGTTTTTAATTTCCTGCATTTCTTTTTATCATTTTATGTATAATAGTTGTACAGAATGCCTTTGATTGCTGTGTTTCGATCATGTACAATAGCTGTATATAAACGTTGAATTCTGCTCATTTATATTTCTGCACTTTTCCATGACTGATCAGTGTGTTTTGCAGATTGCTTAGGCGTGCCCGGGACAGTTTCTTTTCTTTCTTTTTCACAGCTAGTGACACTTGTGATCATCTTGTCTATGTTGCTGACCTTCTTTGTTTTGCAGCCTTTATTTCTTTGTTATCATTTCTTTAAGTTGCATAGTTGCTTACTACTTTTAGGCATCAAGTTGTTTACCTATTGATGGTTTCTTCTCTATAATTCAATATCTTTATTGAGGACCAAAATATCACTAACACAGCTTGGTTTAGTTGCTCAAGAACTCACAATTGCTTGGCTTATTTTTGACTGTTTCTCACATGATATATTCAGTTAAAAGACAAGAGGTTAAGAAGAAGTTAAAGTATTTGTGACTAGTCTTTCTTTTATGTAGATTTACTTTAGTTTCATATTACTTAGTTTTAGCTAGACTTGACATAGATTTCATCTTCATTTTCTTGCAGCAGCATAGATACTGGGCCAATGTCATTAGTCTTTTATTTGATGCCTTGACTTTCCTTTAAAGCTTTGATTTCATTTCAGTTATTGTTCAAGCTTTCTTTAGAATACTCTTTAAGTTTCAAGAAATCATTTAGAAGTCGCCACACACACACACACACATTCACTCGCTTGATTACATCTCCATCACATTTCATTAGGAAAAATACAATAAAAAACAAACTAAAAAGATAAAAACGACAAAAGATCTAGAAAAGGTTATCTAAGTACATATAGTACACCTCACTTCATCAGCTTACAAGCCCCGGGTTGACAATTAAAAGTAGAAATTTAGACAACACTAAATTGACCAAACAGTTAGTACCAAAAGCAAGAAGAAATTTTCAAATAGTTCTTCTCCTATTATAACTTTACCAGATTCCCCGACAAGAGACTCTTTCACTGAAATTCCCGCCAATATCCATGTCGTAGAATCATCTACGACCAAATCAAAATTTGGTGGTAAAAATAAGGGGAAGAAGAAAAACAAACAAAACTCAAAAGAGAAAACAGATAAAAATGAATCTATTGATGAGAAACATAAACCTCGCTATCCTTGTCTCATTTGTGACAAGGATCATTTTACAAGAGACTGCCCACATCGCGCTGAGGTTTCGAAAATCGTCAAAGGTTCTCAAAAGCATGTTGTCTTGATGGACCCTTTTCCTAATCAAGATAGTAAGATCATTAGTTCTTCCTCAAATGCCTCAGAAGAACCCATTATGATGATGTCTCATGTCAGGATTGCGACGCGATCGCAAGATTATGGTAGTAAAAATCTTGTTGGTGGTAAAGAAGCAGAATCTTCTAATTCAAACCCATCAACTACAACTCCTCCTGGTTCTGATCCACTACAGATTGAGAAACCTAACCCTGAATTAGTAATCAAACCGCCTGCTAAAGGTATACTTCGGAAATCAGCTTTCAATCCACATGCGAGAGCTGCTCAAAATTATAACATTGTTGAAGACTTAGCTATTTCCCCTTCAACAATGTCGGCTTTGGAAGTGCTGCAATCATGCCCAGCACAACGTAAATTACTATTGTCTGCTATAGGAGCTGTTGATATTCAGGATTTGAACCTAATAATCTTCGATTTAGAGAATAGTACACCCCACCTACCTCATCAAATGGCTTTCCAAATTCCAGTGTTAGTAAAAAACAGACCTTGCTTTCGGACTGTGATTGATGAGGGGGCTTCTACGTGTATTATGTCGATCCAGTGTTGGATATCGCTTGGTTCTCCTACACTCAATCAGTCTCCGACAATTCTAAAGGCTTTTGATGGCCGAGGGTTCCATCCTTTTGTCATTTTGCAGGATTTACCTATAGGGGTCGAAGGTAAAACTGTAAATCTAGATGCGGAAGTGGTTGATGCCCCTCTAGATTACAACCTTCTCTTGGGTCGCAGTTGGTCTTACACTATGACTACTATTGTTTCATCGGTCTTTCGGCTTATCAAGTTTCCTCATAATGGAAAGATCGTTACGATAGACCAGTTGACTTATTTTTCATCTGACCTAGTCTCTTCAGATAGTATTCAGCATGTCGATAAAACAACTATCCCTTACAAGGATGTTGGGGTAGGTTCGATTAAAGATTCTGGTTTACTAGGAACTTTTTCCTTCCCTCCTCCTAACGTATTGCCTTCTGTTGCAACTATTCATATGATTTCATTGAACACTATTGCTTTTGATGATCCTTGGATCGTACTTTCTGATTCTGAGGTGGATTCATTTGGTAGTACAATGCCTTTGAGTCCCTTTGAAATTGCATATCAGGCTGTACAGTCATTTTCTGATTCTTGTTCAACTGAAACTGATCTAATGAATGTGGTCCATGGGGAATCACTTTCGATATCAACCTCAGCTTCAACAACATTTTCTGAGCCTGTTCATACTGATGAGCAGATGCGTGAACTTTTGTTTGTTGATGATTTACCATGGGAAGATCTTCATCATCGTTCTTCGTTTTTACCTTAGCTTGATCATTTTGAAAATGATTTTTCATCTATTTTTACTACTGACTATGTCAAAGAACCACATAATCCATTGCAACATCCTGATTTTCAGTTAAATTTGGGAAATATCTCTCGAACGATTCCTATTGACATTTCAGTTAAACCCGGAATTATTGAAAACATTCATATAGGTGCTTCCTGTACGGATGATGAAATCCAAACTTAAAAAGCCCTATTTCAAGAATTCTGCGACATGTTTGCCTGGTCATATGAAGAAATGCCAGGAATCGATCCATCAATTACTATCCATGAAATTAAAACTTACCTGGATGCTAAACCTGTCCGGCAACGTTTGCGTCAGATACATCCGAGAAAAGCCGCTACTATTAAAGCTAAAGTTGAGAAATTACTTCGTGCATGTTTCATTTATCCAATTCCTTTAATAGATTGGGTATCGAATATTGTTCATGTTAACAAAAAGCAAGGAATGATAAGAATATGTATCGATTATAGGGATATTAATTAAGTTTGTTTTAAAGACAATTATCCAACCTCCTATATCGATCAAATTATTGATGATTGTGCCAGCAATGAAATCTTCTCCTTTATGGATGGTTTTTCCGGTTATAATCAAATCAACATACTCCTTGCTGATCAACTTAAACTAGCTTTCATTTGTCCATGGGGGACATTTGCTTATTGCAAATTACCTTTTGGATTGAAGAACGCTGGAGCAACTTTTCAAAGGGCTATGTCTTACGCATTTCATGACATCAAGCACATTGTTCAGCCTTATCTCGATGATTTACCTGCCCATTCATTACGTAGAGCCGATCATCTCACTCATTTACGAGCTGTCTTTATGAGATGTAGGCATTATCGAATTAGCCTGAATCCACACAAATGTGTATTCTGTATATAAACGGGCTGTTTACTGGGATTTGTCGTCTCAAAAACTATCATTCGTGTCGATCCCTCAAAGGTTGAAGCTATCGTCAAATTACCTCCTCCTTCGACTCTTCGTCAACTCCAAAGTTTGCAAGGGAAAGAAAACTTTTTACGCCGTTTCATTCCTAACTACACCGAGATAACGAAAGGTTTTACCAGGTTGTTGAGACATAATACTCCTTTCTTTTGGGATGATATCGCTAACAAATCTTTTGATGCACTTAAACACGTGTTGACCCATGCACCATTACTGCATCCCTCCAATTACAACCAAGATTACTTTTTGTACCTCGTCGCTTCTCATTCCACCATTAGGATGGTTTTAGTTCAGGAAGATGAATTCAACAGTGAACATGTGATTTACTATCTTAGTCAAACTCTGAATCCGACTGAGCTTAAATATTCGCATGTGGAGAAATTGGCCTTGGCAACTGTTCAAGTTGTCCAAAGATTTCGTCACTACATCTTATTACGCAAAACCACGGTAATTTATGACTATAACCCTATGATGTATATCTTGACCAAACAATTGCTAGGGGGCAAGTATTCCAAATGGATAGTTATCCTGCAGGAATTTGACTTGGAATTTGAAAAATCCAAGGTAAAGAAATCTTTGGTTTTTTCGGAACTGATGTGTGATTTCCCGCGTACTGATACTGAAACTGTGGCGGAAGAGCCCATTGCGGACGAATCCTTGTTTCTTATCAATACTCTTGATCCATGGTATGGAGATATTATTGTTTATCTCCAAACCCAATCTTTTCGGCCTGAAATTTCACGATCTCAGTGATGGAAAATACGTTTCCAATCCCAACAATACAATATTATTGGTGATACACTCTATCGTCATGGAGCGGATTCGGTTTTCCGACATTGTCTAACTCATGAAGAAGCTGAAAAGGTTCTGAATGACTGTCACTCTGGAGCATGTGGCGGTCATATGTCTGGGTATGCCACAGCCCAAAAGATATTGCGTGCTGGTTATTTCTAGCCATCCTTATTCAAAGATTATATCTATGCAGTTCGGAAATGTCACACTTGTCAAATTTTTTATCGTAATATGTGTGCTCCACCCGCTCCTCTCCACCCTATAATTGTTGTCGGTCCTTTCGCAAAGTGGGGTATTGACTTTATTACATGTAACCCTCACTCGACCGAGGGGCATGTGTATATCATCCTTGCGGTACATTATTTTACTAAGTGGGCCGAGGCAATGCCTAGATTTTCGGTAGACAACAAAACTGCTGCAACTTTCGTTTTCAATCATATAATTGCTAGATTCAGTGTTCCTCAAGCTATTATTACTGATCATGGAAGTCATTTTCAAACCATCATGATGATTGAACTAACAGATCAACTTGGCCTGCGTCACGATAGTTCTACTCCATATTACCCACAGGCTAATGGTCTAGTTGAAGCTATCAATAAAGTTCTAGTCACTATGATCCAACGAATCATTGGTATTCATAGGTCGAATTGGCATAACATGTTATTTTCAGCACTTTGGGCATATCGAACCTCAATAAAAATATCAACTGGTCTACGGTTTGGAAGCAGTGTTACCTATTGAATGCGAAATTTCGTCATTATAAATAGCCATAGAATTACTCCTAGCCACTTCTGAAGAGGAGAAATGTTTTTTGTACTTAGCTCAGCAAGATGAGAATCGACGCAATGCTGCATTAGCAATCGAGACTCATGCGAAAAGGATAAAAGCTCAGTACGACCGAAATGTTCCACCTCGTAATTTTTCGGAAGGAGACCTAGTTTTACTATACGATCAAGCAAACGATAAGCTAGGAGCTGGAAAATTTGTACCTATGTGGCATGGTCCTTATATTGTTAAGAGAAAGCTGGAAAAAGGGGCCTATGAATTGGTAGATTTTGACGATGTCTCTTTGGGTAAACCCAAAAATGGGCTTTATCTGAAAAGATATTATGCTTAAATTTTGGTGTGGATATTTTTGTTGGATTAGTTTCTTTATAGCTGGTGTGTTTTAGATTAACAAAGTGTGCCTAGTTTAGAGAGTGCTTTTATCATTATTCCTGCTTATCTTGATTTTACTCTTGATATTGCAGATGTCGACATCTCTTCAAACATACATTGGTTTTGCTGATGGTGCTTGTCGTAGTACACGGAACATTTCTTCCGCAGCTTGGGTTATCTATTCACCCTCTGATGAGTTAGTATCTATGCATGGGGTAAGCCTTGGTCAAACAACGAATAACATCGTAGAGTATAGTGCAGTGATTGAGTTATTATCTGAATCCATCTCATTTGGGATTCGGAGTTTGATTGTTAGGTTAGATTCTAAACTCATTGTATTACAACTTAACAGGGTTTATGCCATTAGAAATCCAATGTTATTAAGATTATTTTTTAGAGTTCGTCTCTTGGAACGTGAATTTTATTATATTGAATATTAGCATATTCCAAGACATTTAAATACATTAGCAGATGCAGTTGTTTCTCGTATGATAAATAGAGTTTTGCAATAATCAAAGCAGTAAATTTAATAACATTCCATAACATGTTATACAAGATAGCTGGTAATAGTGATATATCATAGCATAGGAGTGTGTCAAATATACATCGTCTTCGATCATAGGTTTAAAAACACCTTATGATTGGCAAAATCGATAGTACAAAAAGACATAAAATGTCGTATGAGTCTACAAAAGCGATCATCCTATCCCTGGTGATGATCACGATAAGAAACCACTACTCGTGCCACCCTACAAAGGAACCTCCTAAAAGGTCCTGGGACCCCAATCACATATCGCTGTAACCTAAGTAGGATATCATCTATGCCAGTCTCTAGAATATCTACTGTCAAACGCTCTAAATGATTCTCCAAATCGGTCAGGATCTCTGTAGATTGGTCCTGTGGGGCCGGTACTGCTGCAGCTGGGTGTCTCCTCTCATAAGGCTGGAGAGTGGCTGGTCGTCGTGGACCCACATCTGCATTTAAAAAATTTTATTGTCAATTTTGGACGATTTAAAAAACAAAAAAAAAAAAAAAAAAAAAATTAGTTAAAACTTAGAAAGTGTTGAAAATGATTTTACCTGAATCATCCCACTACTCTCCTGGTGGAAGAATCATGTCTGGGTCACCGCGATAATCCATCCTGGCATATGGAAAATCCTGAATCACAAAAAGTTGGTTCCTCAACCAACGAAAATACTCAGGCAGAAATCGAACAACCTCTGAACCCTCCTCAGGATGACGGGCCATCACTGCAACCCAACGCATTATTCTAGGTTCTTGAGGAAGACCAGCCTCAACAGAAAGCTGTTGTGGGACCAATATAGGGACCCTCTCTAGACCAAAGCTCACAACCAGGAAACCATATCCAAAGTTTTTTAGTTGTCCATTCTTTGCTCTAGTTAGTTGGCCTTTTACATTCGCCAACACAGCCTCGCACCAGTTGAATATGGTACCTCGATAACAGTCTACAACCATTTGCATCTGGGATCCAGTAGCTACATGCAATGTTGCACTCCCGCATAGTCTGGTGACAGTGAATGCAATAACCTTAAGTTCAGGATGATCGATAGTTTTAATATCAATTCGTTTGTCCTTTGTTTGATCATTTCAAAACTCTAATCGGAGACTAGCGACAGACTGGCCACCTGGCCTAGTCCCGAAAAGAGATAATCGTTCACCTCTCTTGGGAAAACCAGTCAAAAAATATATGTCCTCTAGCTCAATTTCGAGCCGGTGGCCACCAATCATGAAACACTGGTCTTGTATATTCCACCTGTCTACCAGCCATTCCAAGAAGTCTACTTGGGCCCTCATGTCTGGTATGGCCCAGAACTTAAACAGTTTGCATGCTCTCAATGCATCCAATGTGGGTCGATGATTTATTGCAGTAAGGTCCACATCCTCATGCTCGCGTTCCCGCCAAATAAGCACTTTGTATGTCCTACAATGCAAAAAAGACATATTAGAACAATTTAGTTCAAAAAAATTTGGGCGGAAATGGAGAAATTTGAGTTTTTAAAATCCATTTCGCGGGGTCTGCACCCGCTGGTCACAGACAGTGCGTAATAGGTGCGGACCCACGACTTTTTTCTTTGTAGAAAAAAGTCAGGGTCCGCAGGGGCTGCATGTTGCACCTACGGACCCCCGCGAGCGAATTTCTAAACTAATTTTTCCCTTAAAAATCAAAATGAAAGCCTAAAAATGAAATGTAAACAGTTGAAATGCAAGATAAGGATGATGTGGATTACCTGGAGCTGATGGTTTTCGATTCCAACGGACGGATTTTCCGCAATCTTCACAGGAAGTTTCTTACCCAAAAGCTCTCACTTCTCACTCTGAAATCAAATGGTAAAAATGAATTTACAAAAGCCCTTTTTATAAGATTTTTTGAATAAATGAATTTTTAATTTATTTATTTTTCACTTTAAAAGGTAACTTTTTGATAAATTTTTATTTATCTTAAATAGGTATGAGTAATGTTTTGAGTTTTTGTGCAGAATATTGGATTTTTCGGGGAAAATTGATCATTTTCAACAAAGAGCATACCTTTTTCACTTTTTCAGACTCCTCCAAAATTTACGAAAAAGCGAAACATTGGAGTCCTCTTTAAGCTCTTTTTTGACTCGTAAAATATGAAAAGATTGCCGAGTTTTTTCCTTTTTAACTTGTTAAACAGAATTAAAAAGGCGGTCCACTTATAGCTCTTTCTGACCGTATAAACATGAAAAGGTCGCCGAACTTTTCTCGTTTCACGTTCGATATTGGTTATAAAACGATGTGTCTTCGATCGCTTTTTTACTTTTTCGGATCAGGACCACTAATTATGAAAATTACTCATTGATCGTAATGGTCAAGCGGTTATCTCAAGTATTATTTTATACTTTTTTTTCGGGTTTGGGGGACACAAATTTACGAAAAATGACACCCATGGAGTTTTCTTAAGTTTTTCTTGTGACTCCCTAAAATTGAAAAACACCGATTTTTTCCTATACTGGACTCGTTAAAATTTAACAGTAAAGGACCTGTTCAATTTTAAACAAGAACGAACCACTCCTTCTTAGGGTTCGAATTTTAAACTAAGTTGGACTCATCCGAAGGATGAGCTTATAAACAAGAAAATGTTATCCTCCTCAAGCTTGTCAAAAATAAAGAGGTACTTGCCAGAAATGGTGGGGGAAAAGAGAGAAAAATGAACCTGTTTGTTACACTTCATGTTTTAGAAAAGCAGTTAACCACTCTTGAACATGACACTTTTGTTCACTTGGGTTGGGAAATCCTTTGCTTAACAGTTAATCAAACCATATTGAAAGTCTTCAGCCGGTTTCTGGGTATTAGCTTTGGGTTAATTGTCACCAAACCATCTGCAGTGTCATTATGTGTTTAAGAGGTTAGTTCAAATAAACCATTCATCTGCAAAATATCTGTCATCCATTTTGACCATCCCTGAGTTAGTCCTTGCTAAATATATTTCTTCAAAAATTGATCTATGATTTCGTGTTGTGGGCTTGCCTACGACAGATCGCTTTCTATCGACTTCAGCTCATTATCTAGAAAGAAGATCTAGAAATCATCAGTACCTTGGAATCTGCATGCTCTAATGGCAGGTTTCTCGCTTTCGACGATAGGTTGCATCATTGACCTTCGATCAAAGGATTCTATGAAATGTTCAACATCAGCTCATTTATTCACATTTCATGGATTGTACTGAGTACTTTGAGAGCCATTGATATTACTGGTGGCTTCTCTCACACTTGTTAACAGTTCACATCATTGACTGGTAATCAAGTGGTTTCTACCATGTTCGACTTCGACACATTTATTCACATGGATAGAATCGTACTAGTTTGGGAAGCAGAAATCAAGACTCTGGATCTAGTTTCTACCATCCACGCTGCGAGGAATTTTGTTACTCATTATACAGTGGACTATTCATAAACAGATGGCTATGCCCATACTGTGTCTACATATGTCTATACTCGTGATGTATTACAAAATCATTCCTGTATCAGAACAGTTTAGTCAGTTTTGATCTGAGTATGGGAATGCCTACCTCAGCGATGATATGTTCACATATATATATTTTGCATTGAATGTTTTTACAGGTTCCGACTGGGGTGTCCATAGGATGATCCTTGAAATGATAAAGTACTTCACTCTTCATAGATGACAAACTCTATCTTCATCTATTACAGACTTCACACTTTAGGGGGCAATCTGTTGCACAAAAAATTGTCACCTTGACATTCTGCAATCTGTGTGAGTCCATTACCACTCATACTTTCCTCCTTTGCAAGTCTTAAGCCTCAGCTCTTCATATAAAGCCTTGAAAATAAGAGAAAGCCCTCAAAAGTCTATAAAACTCTGGTTTCGCACTTTCTCTTAGCATTACCTGCGGTCCCGCACCTAAAGGTCATGTCCCCTGTGCACCTGACCACTCTGTCTCTGTGTTATGGGTGCGGACCCCTGTAAAAGTCAAAAAGGCGCAAGTATATTCTTAAAAACTCACTTTGAGTCATTTCTAGAAGCTTTTGGAAGGAATCTTGAGGTGGCAAGTTCGCTCCCTTAAGTTTCATGCATCCCATACCTTAAGGAGCTAACCCCTTGATGTGAGGAGCTTATCCCTTTGAAGGAGGACTCTATCCCTTCATAGGTGGACCTGTAACCTCCTTCCTTTGCACTATAAAATGAAGCATTGGGCTGGTTACTTAAGTGGTTGAAAGCTGAATATTTTTGAGGTGAAATGCTGCTAGAACTTAGTCTTCCTAATTGAGCTTTTATGAGGAGATATTACATAGCTCTTTAATCTCATTTGGAAGAGTGTAAGGCTTGTCAAAGTAAAGGAGATTCCTTCTTTGGACCCTGGGAAGAGCTTGTTCAACATCAAGGCTGAAAAGGTTGTAAGGTTCTTCTACTTCGAAGTTAATACAAATAAGTTTGTTTTTCTCAATAAGCTGTTGTTATATGGTTTATTTTATGGATTCCTTGATCACCATAATGAACATGATTTATGATATCAGCTATGCAGGTGTTATTTGATGTTTGCTTGTTTGTGCTTGCAGGTTCTCAAAAGGAAACTCTTTCGGATGGTTGAAGGATGGTTGCTACAAATTAGCATTGGACTTAAGGTAGAGTCTAAACACCTCTATAGTTTTTATTTATGAATCACATATGTTTAGAGAAAGATAGATTTGCTTTTCTGCTTGTTGCTAGATATCTTTTGATACCAGGAAGATCAGACTTGTCCGCAAGATCGATTTATCCGGCCAACAAGAAGATAAGGCAAAGATGGTAGAATTATACCTACATAACATGGCCCTCATAGACATGAATGAGTGGGACCCCAATGGCAGGCTAGGGGACCTGCAACTAATGGCCATGGCCTCATGGATGAACCATGAAGAGTTAAAGGCAACAGAAATAAGAAGGTTGATGATAATGGAGTAGAATGAGCCATTAATGATCAGAGCTGAGCCATCAGACCCCATGGCACTCATCAACACACATAACCTACTTGCCTATAATCCTTAGATTGCCCCTAGATATATAAGTGATCAGGCACAAACCATTGCACACTTTGAGGATATGGAAAGGCTACTTAGGGATGACTGTGTGTATGCATGTATGAGAAGATGGAACACCTTGCCACATAGTCTACAGATCAAGGAATATCATTCCCAATGAGGATGAAGGAGGCATTAAGGAAAGTGCCAATGTACAAGTGCTCCATGCAGAGGCTGAAGGTCAATTGGATTGGCCTCAAATTGAGTCCCCCACTGTTGCTAGGCATGCTGGAAGGCAGAAGAGAAGAAGAAGAGCAGGAGCAGTGGAAAGAAATAGACAGGAAGACATGATTCTATGACAAGGAAGAGGAGACCACATCAGAAGCACGGGATGCTAGGGAGTCCATCAGGGCCATAAAAGATGAGGAGATGGACTAAGTTGCTCAGAGGATGAGTAACGCTTTCAGTAGGGGGTGATGATGAGCCTCATAAATGGGTAATTATATGGGCTCATTTTACCTCCTAACCTAGTCAAATCAACCATTCTCTTAGCTTATTGCATGATTTTCTGATTATATTTATGCTTATAAAGTGAGTTGAGTTAGTTATGATGCCATGTGGTCTAATATGTGTTTAATGCAGATTATTGATGAATTTTGAGGTCAAAGTCAAGGATCCAGTGGACAAATGGCAGCAATAACTCGGAGTGGACAAAGGAGAGGACTTATAGGAGGGAATCCCCCTCATTTATTACTCCTCACTTCAAATGTAGAAATTCCCGGTTTTAAGTTTCACCTTATTTCTCCAAAATAGTTAAATGCCCTTTCCCATATCCATACATTCAACAACTGGAAAATAATTTTGCTGAAAACACAAATTCTAGAAATATTACAGAATGCTGGAAAATGCAGAAATAAATATCAGCACATACAAACAGCCATTCAACACATTTAAACACAGTGATTTTTTGTCAATGTGACCTTGGAAAAACCCCTTACAACTCTTAGGGAAAACTAGTTCGAAAGCTTCTTCTTATTTCTAGAAAATGCTTTTTACAGTGAGAGAAATATTCAGCAAAAAAATCAGCAAGCAAAATTTTACAACTTATCTCGTTTTCCGTGCCTCACAGCCAACTGGAAAAACTTGCAAACAGTAATAAATGTTGTACTAGCTCCTCGATTTTTGTGCCCAAATTTCAGCCTTAAATGCTGCAGTACAAACTGCCTAGAAAAGCATGCAAGCTGCCATAAATGTTGATGTACGGTTTTCCACGATTTTTGTGCAGAAAAACAGCAGTACAGCTGTACGGATTTCTGCCTAGAAAAGTGTGCCAAGGTACAGCCACTTGCTGTATGACCTCCCTTGAAAAACATGCCAGCAAACTTCAGATTTTCTGCTCCTCGATTTCTGTGCTAACTTGCTATACAGCCTCCTTGGAATCTAAACCAAAACTGTTGTACGACCCTTCTAGAAAATTGTGCCCAAAATCTGTCTTTCACTGTGTGCTAACTCAGCTGTAAGGACTTGCTGAAACATTGCCTTGGAATGTGTGCCAAGCTGCTGCCTCCTTCTCCTCACTGTCCAGAAATCTCCCTTGCTCTCTTGCTCTCCTTCTCTCAATCTGCTCATGAAAGAATTGAATGACCTTTTCCTCATTTTCCTCCTTTAATCTAATCCTAAGTGACTTTTGGGGAATCCCTAAATCCAATGGCTGAAATAGATTGAGATTTAGGGCTAAGATTAAATGCTCATTTAAATCTCACTTTCTATTTTTTAATTCACCCCACTTTAATAAAGACCCACTTAGTCATTTATGTCCAAAGTCACTTTTCCTTTCTAATTTTACATTGACTTTATTAAAGTCACTTTAAAATTAGACTTTAGTAACTTTATCATTTAAAGTCACTTTTAAATTAGATTTGACTTTATAAAACTTATAAAGTCACTTTAGGAGAAAAATTAAATTCTTTCGCACACTTTTCCCTAGGCCAAAGATCAAAGCCTTAGGGAACCACCTATCCTCCAGTACCAAATTTCAACATCGAATTCCCCTTCATTCATCTCGGAGTACAAGCAACAAAGTCATGCACTAGAAGGCAATCGAGCAAGTGGAGGATGACTGATGTTATCTCGAGTTTTGGGAGCCAAGCCTCCCTAATTTTAATGAAGTTGTTGGTAGTTTCATTTGTATAAGTAGAGAGACCTAGGGCCTCACTAGGGTCAGATTTTTGTTGGATTTTTGTTGTACTTTTGCTTATGTAAACTCTGCTCCAACTTCGAGCTTATTATTTTGTGACAGTTTCATGCAATCTTGTTATTGTTTTGAAAATAAAGATGGAATCATTTTTGAGCTAGCACTGAGTTACCTCAGAGGGCTGAAGCTCTTGGGTTAGGACCCAATCCAAGTAGCCAAGCTCCTCTTTACTTGTATTTGTATGTTTTATTTCAGTTTGTAGATTAGGTCGTTGTTAGATAAATTTCTTTTATGGTCAAGAATAGGTTGCTTTTGATGATTCAATAGTTTACTTCCATTTGTTCTTTCTATAGCAGGTTAGGCAGTGGTAAAGAAAAGATTCAAAAGGTTGGAAATAGTGCCTTGGCCTCTCTTCCTCCCTTTGGGACAATGATTTGAGGCAAAGACCCTCTTGCTGCCCCAAAAACATAGATTTTCCTCATTCATAGGACTTCTAGTGTTTGCAGCTCTTTAGTTGGTTAATAGTCTAGTTCGCTTTGCTTCAGAACTTCTTCATCATGCTTATTTCTTTATTTATAATAGTATGCTTTCATGCTTTCCTTTCTTGCATCATTTCTCAGCATTTCCTTTCATAGATCATAGTTTAGACTAGTTTGATGCAAAACTTTGTTTTCCTAGATGCACTTATTTCATTGTTTACTTGATCTTATCGATTGACTGTCAGTTGTTTATGTAGTGGATCTCTTCTAGTAGCAGACTAGCCTATCAACCATCCCATCCTCCATTTGATCCATGCCTTACATGTTGCCTAAGTCTCCCCTCAATTCTGCCTTAGTTTCCTGCATTTTCCATAGAATTTCTTCCTCTCTCCTTGAGCAAATCCAATCATCTTTCTCTCTCCTGATGATTCTTGGTAGACCCTAGGCACCCTAACACCTCATTCCAACCTTCATCCACCTTTTCCACCCACTCTCACACCCTTAAAACAGTCAAAACTGCTCTCGGACTCCTCCTGTAGGCCTCCTGTAGAATGTTGTTTTTCCTCCTGTAGATTTCATGTGCCCTCTTGTAGATTTTCCTGTATGCTTTATTTTGAAGGCCAAGTGTGGGAAAAGCCTCCAGAAGGCCACCCGAGACCTCCTAGGACCCATCCACACCAACCTACATCCTCTCAAGTCCCAAAACCGCCCTTTAACGCCACCTATTCACTGCCACGTTCACAAGCAAATAAATTACATGCATGACAAATTCACATAAAAATCCAAAAAGATGTTTTTTGTTCATTTACTTCCAAAAATAGTTTAGTTAGATGTTGTTTACTTCCTTGAGTAGGTAATGGCTTTCTTTTCATGGTTTTCATAGTGCTTTATGCAAAAGTAGGATTAATTGGTTAATTAGGATTTACTTGGTTTGCTTTACATCTCAGTCTTTCTCCTTTCTGCAGTTAGAGTAGTATCTGTAGAATAGTCTTTCTCTCATTTCATCACATATAGAGCTTCTTCTAGAATCCATAGAAATTGGCTTGAGCTCCTAGTGATCTTGCGCCGGTTAACCAAGTGACAACCTGCAGTAAGAACTAGTACTTGTGCATACAACACCGTCGCTTCCAAGTTTGTTACGAACTACCAGGTTGATAAGAGTAAAGTAGGCAGCCCAGGAGTTACAACATTATTGCTGCAATACTGGTGCTCACCACAGATTAGGCCCAGATTGGAATAAAAAGTAATACGTTGTATAGATTACAACTAGAATCTCTAATGGCACTGATAGACAATAATGGAGATGAAGAATTGAATGAACTATGGCACACGAGGATGGGACACTTACACCATGGGGCTCTAAGAATTCTTAGAAAAATAGTATCAAGAGTTCCAGAATTAAGTACTGGATGAGATGACATATGCAGAGGGTGCGCTCTAGGAAAGTATGCCAAAGCAACATTTTCCAGAAGTAACAATAGAGCTCATAGTGTTCTAGGATTGATACACTTAGACATTTGCAGACCTATGTCCACAAAATCTCTTAGTGGTGCTGAATATTTCGTCACCTTCATCGATGACCATTCCAAGAAGACTTGGATCTACTTTCTAAAAACCAAGGATGAGGTTTTTGGTCGATTCAAAGCGTTCAAGTCTCTAGTAGAGAATCTGAACGGAAAGAAGTGTTGCACTCAAAAAAAGGTGGATATTATGTTGATAAGGAATCCACCGATTTTTGCACTATGGAAGGCATCATAAGAGAGTGGACAACTCCCTATAATCTGAAGCATAATGGAGTAGAAAAAAGGAAAAACAGGACTATTGTGGAAGCAGCTAGGGCAATATTGTATGATCAGGATATGCCTAAATTCCTATGGGTAGAAGCATGCAACACAACAGTCTATGTCTAGAACAGGACTCCAGACATGGTGTTGGGAAAAATCACTCTCGAAAGGGTCTTCACCAGGAAGACACCTGAAGTCAGTCATTTTAGGATATTTGGGAGTTTGGCATATTTTTGTATACCCAAAGAAAAGAGAAATAAAAAAGATCAAACTATTGAGAAAGGATATCTTGTGGGATATAGCGAGAATGCTAAGGCATATAAAGTCTATCTTCTAGGGCATATGAAGGTAGTAATTCGGTGAGATGTAAAGTTCATGGAGGACAGAGCTTTCAGGAAATCTCGAGAAATGCCTTCTGAGGGGCAGTTAAAAGATGATCCGTTAGTCCAACCACTTTGACCAACAGAAACTAGTACCAACAATTCTCCTAAAGGAAAAGCTTCAAAACAAGAGGAATTTCACGAAGAGGAAGAGCTAATAGATATACCTAATACTAGTGGAAGAACGAGCCGAGAACTCCGACAGATTCTACGGGATGAAAAGGACTTCATTGGTCCACCCAGGAATGATAAAAGAGAACGAAGACAACCAGACAAATACAAGGCCCTAGTAGCTCAGGTTGGGGAACCCTCTAGCTTTCAGGAGATCGTTCAGCAAAAAGTATGGGTAGATGCTATGGTGGAGGAATACAGTTCTATAATGGTAAATGATGTCTGGGAAGTGGTACCTAGGCCTCAAGACAGTTCAGTGGTAAGTTCGAGAAGGATATACAAAGTCAAATATGATGCAGATGGCAATGTGGAGAAATATAAAGCTAGGTTTGTAGCTAAGGGGTATGCTCAGAACGAAGGGATAAACTACGAAGAAACTTTCCCCCTAGTAGCCAAGTATACTTCTATTAGAACCATGATATCCCTTGCAGCACAAATGGGCTAGGAGATTCACCATATGGATGTCAAGACGACGTTCTTGAAAGAGGTGATAAAAGAAGTATACATTGAACAACTAGAGGATTTTGAGACACATGAGAAGAAATCTCATGTATGTAGATTAAAGAAAGCCTTGTATGGGCTTAAACATGCACCTAGAGCATGGTACGGTCGAATTGATCGCTACTTGTAGAAGATGGGGTTCATCAAGAGTGACGTAAATCCTAATCTCTACTATCTTGTTGTAGAGAATGAGCCTCTAATCCTGGTGTTATATGTAGATGATATTTTCCTGACATGATCATCTAGGCTCATCAAAGACTGCAAGAAGAACCTAGCCATAGAATTCAACATGAAGGATTTGGGATAGATGCATTATTTCCTGGGGTTGGAAGTTTAGCAGCAAAAGGGTGAGATCTTCCTTGGACAAGGGAGATATGCTATAGAAATATTGAAGAGATTCAGGATGTAGGACTATAGACCTATGGCTACTCCAATGATCACCAATTGGAAGAAGATTGATGCATCAGAAGATAAAGACGTCGATCCCACCTTATACAAGAAACGTATAGGGTCCCTGATGTATCTGGTCAATACCAGGCCAAACATTTATTACGATGTTAACATCTTCAGTCAATTCATGGTGGAACCCAAGAGTGCGCACTGGACAGCAACCAAACATGTTCTTAGGTATATACAAGGAACAATCGAGCATGGACTATTGTACACCCAAAGCAATGACATCAGGCTAAGTGGGTTCACTAACATAGATTGGGCTGGAAGTTTAGTAGATCGGAAAAGTACAACTCAGAACTATTTTAACATTGGATCAGGAATGGCCTCCTCATGTAGTAGAAAACAAAAATATGTGGCTCTGAGCTCCGCTGAAGCAGAATATATGGCATCTAGCACAACTTTGTGCGAAGCCATATGGCTTAGGAAATTTCTTATGAATCTATTTAGGAGAGGATGGAAGCGACCAAGATTTTGTGTGATAATCAGAGTTGCATCAATCTCTCTAAGAATCCAGTATTTCATGATTGGTCAAAGCACATTGATATCAGGTGTCACATTGTCAGATACTGTGTCCAACGTGGGGTAGTACAGTTGAGGTACACTCCTACAAGAGAATAGGTGGCACACATCCTCACCAAGGCCCTAAGAAGAACAAAGTTTGTTTATTTCAGGGAGAAGATGGGGATGGTGAAGAATCCATTTCAGTAGCAGAAATGAATAAGTATCGGGAGTTGCAGTGCAACAGTTAGCAGTGGCAGTCCTATGGGAAACATGATGCAACATGTTGAGAGGGAGCTACAATATAAATGTAGCAGTTGCAGTGGCAGTGTCATGGGCAGCAATATAGGAAGAAACAGTGCAGTGGATGTGGGGTAGTAGGCCAAGTATCAGCACAAAGGACCGATGTAGAGGATCAGTGTGATGCTCTTATGGTGAAGCATTGTTAGAGTACATTCCTGTACTCCTCACTAAAAGGGAGTGTTGATTTTGGGTAGCATAGGATGTGATATAGCCTTGAAATTTGGTGGAGAGGCTAAGGCACATGATACCTCCAAGACCCAAAAATCGTTTGGAGAAATTCCACCCTGATGAGGAGTTATTAAAATAATTAATATTTTTAATGGGTTCCTAAGTCTAAACTTAGGAAAATAAAAATATTAATGGGTATTAATAAAGATAAGGGTGAGAATCTTCTAAGAGACGAGGATGAAGTATGTTTTAATCTTAGTCATTGATTAGAGACTTAATCTCATTCGTTAATTCATCAACAAGAAAAGTAGAAGAGAAGACTTGAGGATCATTTGGAGACACACCGACAAATACTCATTATCCCAAGAAAAATCGATTCTCAAAGAGGAGATCTATTTCAAAGGGAGAGTTGTAGGGTGGAGGAAGAGGAGGGCATCAACAGCAGTTAGTGACTGATGAGGAGGTGACGCAAGGGCATTGAGAAACAATGCAGAGGAAGACACAGTCCATGGGGAGATGCAGCCCTCACACGGGCTGACGTAGAGGGACGCATAACCACGTAGAGTGACACAGAAGTGGGAGAAGGGTCTCCGGGGTGTCAGAAAGCTTCCAAGGGAAAGTCTCAGGTGTTTTCTCTCAGTTTCTCTATAAAATCATTCCTTGTAAAGTAATTGTTGTTGAAGATTAATAAAACCCTCATCAAATGCACCGGTTTTCCCACATTGGTTTTTCCGGGGACGATTGTCCAAAAACAACTGTGTTGATGTGATTGGTCCTTGTGCATGTATATCGCTGTTATTTTCTCTGTGTAATTATGTGATAGCTGTAGTATAATTTATTTTAATGTTTGCTGAAGGGATTTCGTAAATAACTTATTGTGAAGAATAAGTAGGTGAAATAAGTCAGTTGTTGTAGTAGTATTTCGGGTTAGAAATTTGCACACTACCTCCACCCACCAACCATTTAGCCATCAACCAATGCACAAGGAATCTAGAGGCTTGTTTCCTCCACCCTCCAACTATCCAATAATATCTAAAGAATACACAGGGAATCCAGAGGCTCGATGCCTCCACCGTCCAACTATCTAGTAGTAGCTAAACAATATACAAGAAATCTAAAGGCTTGTTGCCTCCACCCTCCAACTATCCAGTGGTAGCCAAGTAATAAATATGGAATCCAAAGTCTTGCTGCCTCCACCCTCCAACTATCTAAGAACACCACATGCTTCAAGAAATTCAAAAGCTCCACCTCCACCCTGGCAGCATGCAACACAATAGTTCCACCCAATGAAGGGAATCGAAAACTCACTGCCCACACAAGCAAAGAACACTCTAGAATTTCCTCACAAGGATTTAAGGACTAAACCTCTACTCCCAACTATCAAACAAATCCAAAGAACACCATCTCTGCCCTCCATCCCCCTAAGGTGTCTTGATATTTACCCTCACCTATAGCTCATTCAAAGGTATGATAGCTTGCTGAGAGTGGTGAAAGAAACCAATGTCTTCCACATTGTATGTAAGTGCCATTTTCTTCTTGTTAAGCACAAACACACCTTTCTACTCTTCCTTGTAGAGAGATAGTGACTTCTCTGCATTGTTGTAACTAGTATGACCTCGATGCATAATCACAAGCATATTGACACTCACCAGCGTGCATCTATGGTGTCCCCCTGTGCACTTGAGTTTAAACTCACCAGTTGATAAGTACCTCATGGTGCCTTCTTCAATAACTCCTGCTCATTCTCCTCTCTTTCTCGATAGTGCAGGATAAATCCCTCCTCCAATAAAACTCCTCAACTGCTGCTATGCGTGTCTCTTGTCTATGCTTGCTTATCCTCCTTCCTCAGGTTGACTTCCTGGTGTTTTTTCCTACTACACACGTATTTTCTTTCCATTAATTATTTTGTTCTTTTGTTGTCTTATGTGATTCCCAAGCCAACATGGGATTTTGTCCCTTGTTTGCAGTCCATAAATTCACAACAACAATCTCATTTAAAACACCATTTTAGTGCATTCAAATCTCAACATGCAACCTTTGATGGTTGTCCACACTATCTAGTTTCTTCCTTCAGCAAGTAAGTTGAATTTTCCAAGCAATTGAACTCCCTCAGACCTCTTGGAATTTGTGTCCCTCACTCAACCCATTTAATTTTCAAAATTAAAATGCATAAGGTAGTTATGAGACAAGACCAAGCCAATTACAAGTTGGGATGTTACATACCCCTCCCACTTGGGGGAATGCCGTCCTCAGTGTTCTCTGTCCATATACATAGATAAAACATGCTAAATAAAGAAAACATCAACATACTATTCTTTGAGCTTTATATTTACAACTCTTTACACACACATTTGCCTCAACCAACAAACAAAAATGGATAGTCTGTCTTAATGGCATCAATTATTTCCCAGTGCCTTCATGATGATCAAAGTGGTTCCATTGCACCTTGACTTGCTCTATGGCTCGATTCCAAAGCATGAGACTCCTCTGGTCTAGAATGCACAATAGCTGACTGGAACTCTCCCTCTGGTTCCACTTGTAACATAGACCAAGCAATAACATGATTATAATATTGTACATATCTTTTAAGCAAAGAAACATGGAAAACATCATGGATATTAAAGAAGGTAAGGTCACTGGCGCAATCCTCTCAAGGATCTCAAAAAGTCCACAAAAATGTGGTGCCAACTTGGCACATGACCCAATCTTTAAGGAGTTCTTCTTGGGTCTAATTCTTAAGTAAACATGTTCCCCAACTTGGAACTCTTTATGTACCCTATGTTGATCTGCATAACTCTTTTTCTTGTTTTATGCTACCTTTAAATTCTTCCTAATAACTTTCATATGTTGCTCCATCTCTTTTAATATATTAGGTTTAATAAGTGACCTATTTACTGAATCACCCCACCTGATAGGAGTATTACAACTCCTACACAATGCTTCAAATGGGCTCATAGTTAAATACTTTCTGTACCCATTATTATATGCAACTCCACAAGTGGAAGATACTCTTCCCACTTCTTTTGCTAGTACATTACATACATCCTCAACATGTCCTCGAGGATTCAATTTACTCTCTTTGTTTTCCCATCTGTCTATGGATGATATGTTGTACTAAATGTTAATTTAGTCCCCAATCCCGTAAATAGTTGCTTCCAAAACTTGGAAGTGAACTTGGCATCTCTGTTTGAAATAATTTTCTCGACAACTCCATGCAATCTCACAATCTCCTTTATGAAGATTTGCGCCACCTCACTAGCCGAGTTGGTGGACTCGACTAATATGAAATGAGCTACCTTGCTCAATTTGTCAATAACTACCATAATTGCATCACATTTCCCGGAGGTTCTACGAATACCTGTGATGAAATCCATAGAGATCACCTCCCATTTCCATTCCATAATGGGAATGGGCTACAATAAATCTGTTGGATGCTTGCATTCAACCTTCACTTACTGGCACTCTATGCATTTAGCAACAAATTCAACCACCTCCTTTTTCAGATTAGGCCAAAAATAAATTTTCTTAATGGCCATGAGAGTCTTTTGGTATCCCGGGTGGCCGAAATATGGATTTGTATGAAACTCTCTCATGATGAGGCTTTTTAAATCAACATTGTTTGGTACATAGATTTTGTTCTTGAATCTAATTAAACCATGAGATGATATTCCTCATCTCCTTTGTTCTTACTACCTTATTGTAGCTTTTCTTTGATTCACTAACACTTCCCATCATGTTACCCTACATGCTTAACTTTCTCTACCAGGTCCACTCCATAAGAAATTATGGCTGCCAAGTGATTCAACTAAATCCTTCGACTAAGTGCATCAACAACTCGATTTTCCTTTCCTTTAATGTACTTGATTTCAAAGTCAAATTCACTAAGTGTAGCCAACCACCTAGCTTGTCTAGCATTCAATTTAAGTTGATCAAACAGGTACTTTAGTCCCCCATGATCTGTCATGAGCATGAATCTTTTTTCGAGGAGGCGATGCCTCCACATCTTTAATGCATGGATAATGGCAACTAACACCAAATCATGAGTCACATAGTTTTCTTTATGCTCATTTAATTTATGGGACTCATAATACATTACTTGTCCATCATGCATCGACACTCCACTGAGCCCCTCCTTGCAAGCATCTGTGCAAATCACAAAATCCTTGTTTGGATTTGCAATTCTCAATACTGGTGCATTAGTGAGCAACTATTTAAGTTTCTGAAAATTGGATGCACACTCAACTCTCCATTCAAATTTCTTTCCTTTCCTCTGCAAGGATGTGATGGGGTGGCCTATTTTAGAGAAGTTTATGATGAACCTCTTATAGTAGCCTTCCAAATGCATGAAGGATCTAACCCCATTCACATTTTTGGGTGTCGGCCACTCCATGATGGCCTTGACCTTCTCCATATCAACTGATATCGCCTCCTTGGAGACAATGTGCCCCAAGTAATGTATTTGTGGCTGGAAGTGTTATGCTCCACAATGTCCCAAGGCTGAGAAAGGAGATCGACGGAGGTAACCTCAAACCACTTAGGGTTCAACAGCTAGCCCTGCTAAACTAGAGAGGGATCTCTCTATGAGATCACAACCAATGATGATTAGAGTGGGAAAAGATGTTAGGCTAGTTATTACAACACTAGGGTTTTGCAGATTTAGGGTTTGTTGGATCAGAGGTACAAATCAGGGAACTAGGTCAGGTCTTCAAAGGTTCAGTTGCATGAGATATAAAGGAGCAAGGTAGGCATGCTTTTGTGATAGCTTAGGAGTTGTTCAATGTAGTGTAGGGTTGAATAGGTAATAAAATCAAGATGAGCATGTGAACCATGAATTCATCTATCAGAAGACTGAGCACATAAAATGAGATTCCTAACAAAACAGAGCTTAATTACAAGAATTTTGTTTAATACCTCTTAGGAAAATCACTGAAAAGCATAGATATGGAAAGGAAACTAATTTATCATTCATATAAATGTTTAACAGGAGAAAAACAATACCACAAACTCACACCACAAGAATTCCTGAATAATAGTTGCAACTTGGCCTTTGATTTCCTGTAAAAATATGATGAAGTACAAGCTACAAGGTTTCCACTCTCTGATGTCCAACCCTCAGTCTGACTGAAAAATAGATACATATAGACCAAAAAACAACTTCCCCACTCTTAGGGGTCGAATCCCTCAGTGTAGGAACTGATCACAAGAATATCTCCAACAAGACCTAATGACTAGGGAGGTTAACAAACTCTCCTCAAAATAGAAAAACTGATACATTTGACTTTTAACCACCATTAATGATGATGAATCTACATCAAAATGACTCTAATAAGACATGTTTACCATCATTTACATCAATTCAACTCACAACATGAGGAATTACATCATAAAATCCAAGTTTGACTGAAGAAAACTTGAAATTTGGAGTAACAGGAAAAAGTGTAGCGCCACCTGCAAAAGCGCAACGCCATCAGGCATAAGCACAGTGCCAACTTTGAGGAGGTTTTTTAAGGCCTTCCACTACTCCAAATTCAACTCTGAATATACCAACAGAAATCTTGGGATGTCTAGTTGTCATTAGATACCTCAAACAAGCAAAATGGACACTCCGAGACCAAGAAAAACTCATTCTCCGACAACTACTCCAAAAACACAACGCCTAGTCCAGAAAGGTGGTAGAAAGTGATTTTTTTGGCCTATTTTTTGGCATTTTATTCAAACTTTTTTGCTGACAAGGCACCAAAAGTGGATAGCTAGCATGTATAGCTCATTATCTATCCATCCATATAAAAATTTTAGCATCTGGAGGTCTGAGGAAAAAGCGTAGTGCCTTGAATTGTTCTTCCTGTTTATGCCAAAAGTCACAAAAACTCAAAATTCTTCAAAAATTCTTCAAAATTGATTCAAGTTTGGTCCATGAAGCTCTGAAGTGAAATATCAAGCAAGGAGGGAGGCCTCAGCTAGCAAGTCAAGTTTATCTTTCTCTTTTTTCCTCCTTAGGGTTTGCCCTGACTTCTTTTTCAATTGTTTGATTCTGAATTGGGAGACCTTGTTTCTAGTACAATAGTGCATGTCCATATGCCTTTGAAGGTTAGTGGCTGTGTTAGCCCTCTTATGGAGCTTTTGCAAGTGGAAAATGACTCTATCCAGCTAATTTTTCCTATTTTCCTCAAAATCTTCTTCAATGGACTTGTCAATGCTTTGTTGCCTCGGTGGAGAGGATGTTTCAATGATTTTATCTTCTTTCCTCTTCAAACCTCTTGTCTTATGCCTTCTAGGCTTGAGATGAAAACCAATGGCTTCAATCTCTTCCAAGTTTATCACTATTTTACCTTTGGCAACATCCTTCTCCAAATCTGCTTTAGATTTATCAAGCAAAAGTTGCTTGACTTTGAGCTGTTTGTTTTCTTGCTGAAAGAAATAAATCAAAAAATATGCCTTGGACAACCTACTCTTCAGCTCTCTAATCTCAGCCTCTTTCTCCTGGATGATCTGCTCTGAATATTTGACCTCCTCATGCACTTCTAAATCTTCCATATCAGTGTCAAAATGAATATGTGCTTCTTCATCCAATGGTGTCTCATGTTGCTGTGATGATGTAGGCTTGGCCCTTTCAACAATGTCTGGAGAAAACACAAGCCTTTTCCCTCTTGTGTAGGTCTTGGTCACTTCTGCCCTAGGAGTTCTTGTGATAGGTTTGCTTGTGGAAGCCACCTCTTATTTTGTTGGAGAAGACAAAGGAGTAGAGTGACTACTTGATTGAGTTGAAGAAGGCAATAAAGATGTTGAATAGATGAAACCATCCCTAGGAAAATTGATTTCTGCCAGTTGATGACAAACCATGATATTCACCAAGCCATGATGAAACAAACTGGCATGATGATCTTCTCCCAACCTATGCACCTTCTCTGCCATCTTAACCATGCTTTTGTAAAGGTAATGAGATAGGTTGAGAGCCTTTACACCAGTGAAATGCATCAAAAGCCTCACATGGTACTGATACAATCTTGAGAAGCTACTGTCACACATAAATACTTCATGATTATTTTCATGAGAGGGGCATACTTGTCCAGCAGATGTCTGAAAGGGAAGATGTGCTTTGGAGCAATTTTATATGGAGGTTTCAGATACATCTTGTAATTCTCAAGGTCGAGGTCTCTCTTCTTGAACCAAAGTTCTCCAGTGTTCGGGATCCCTGTAGCTGTAGCAATGGTCTCTGCTGAAAGAGTGAACACCACTCCATCAATGGTCACCTTATCTCTCCTCAAACTAGTGGCAAAAGTGCTAGTGAGTTTGTCATTAAAACCAAGTTCTTCAATCCTTTGGCAAAAGGCAAGGCATCCAACATCCTGGAAGGATTTCTTGAGGAAAGGAGAAGACATGATGTCATGTGCTGAAGTTGGCTCATACTTGTTGATTAGACCTCCCTTATGCCTCCTCTTTTCAGTAGTCTCAAAATCCATAGCAAACCCTAGCTCAATGGGAGGGAAATTAGGGTTTGGTGTAGGGAAAAATAGGGGATTTAGGCAGTTTTTGAAATTGAGTGAAATGGAGGGGTTAGGGGGTCTCTAAATTCTTGGGAAAATTTGGGGAGATAGGGAGGGATGTTAGGGAGTAGGGAAAAGTGGAATTTCAAGGAAAGGATGAGGGGAAGGGGTCCAAAAGAGAGAAAAATAGTCCTAGCCTAGGAATGTAGGGTCTAGGCTAGGGTTTTGGGAAAAAGGGAGTAGATGAGGGATAGGGGTGTGGGAATGTGTCTATGGGGATATATGGGACATGTAGGAAGTGAGTGAGTTGTTTTTAGAGGGTTCTTCTCAATATGGCAACCATAGAGACCATGAAAACAAGAAAACCCTAGGAGAGGGAAAACTGAATTTCAAGCACAAACTGGAGCACAAGCAAACTAAGGGATGATCCACTTACTTGTAAATAATATCTTAAACCCTATGTGTTGATGTAGAATTGACTGAAATGGAGTTTTGATGTCCTTGAGGAAAGCGCAACAAAAGCGCAGCGCTGGCCAAATGAGGCACTTTGGTGGCAAGAGAATGCTTCTCTGAGGGTGCCAGAGCTCCTTGAGGATAGAGAGAGGTCTCTTGGAAGTGAAATGAGAAAATGAGAGGTTCTTTGGTCTTTTATTGCTTTGAAAAATCGATTTTCTCCATGGGTGGTGTAGTGGGCCCACCATGTACTTTGACATTTGCTTTTGAAAATGCAGCTTTGGAACTTTATGAATCATAATACATCATACTGAAAATATAAAACACTTTTTGAAAACTTTATTGAAACTTTTTCCATCACTACTCCTTGAAATGATGACTTTGATGGTGAAATGACTGATTTTTTATGATTTTGACCCAATGACCTAATGATGACTTGACATGGAAAGAATGAGCAGAATGATGACCATAATGACTATGACACCCTTACAACAAGGAATGACTTGACCATGATGATGTCCATTGACCATGAAGGTGAAAGGAGTAGTGATGCCCTAGCTAACCTAACCAGTGACCAAATTTTTATTGAAAACCTATTTGAAACCATAAAAATTTGCAGTAGGACCCTAACAAAAACTTTAAAAGAACATAATTTGATCACTAGTGACGGACAGGACTGATACATACTAACAAGAAGAATTCACACTTCCAAAGCTTTGTGTAGAGTTTGTGCTCTCTTAACAATTATAGAGTTTAAATACACCAATATGTCATCGATAAATACAATGACAAAATTTTCTAAATAGGGACGTAGTACATTGTTCATTACACACATGAAAGTGGTTGGGGCATTAGTAAGTCCAAGCGGTACCACCATGAACTCATTGTGCCCATATCTCATCCAGAATGTAGTCTTATGAATGTCCTCCTCCTTGATCCTCACTTGATGATACCCTGACCTCAAGTAGATCTTGGAGAAGACCGCTTCTCCAAATAGTTGATCAGTGTGATCACCAATCCATGGCAATGTGTACCTGTTCTTTATGGTCACCTTGTTTAATTGCCTATAGTTAATGCATAATCTAAGGGCCCCATCCTTCTTCTTTACAAACAACATAGGTGCTCCCCATGGAGACACACTCGCCTTTAGGTAACCCTTGCCCATCGTCTCCTTTAGCTACAATTTTAGCTTGGCCAACTCAAGAGTACTCATATGGTATGGTGCCTTGGATGTTGGTGTTGCTCCAAGTACCAAATCAATATAGAAATATATCTCTCTGTGAGGAGGTAATCCAGGGACCTCTATTGGAAACACGTCTGCATACTGCTATAGAACCAAATACCTTCTTAGTAGCTCACTCTCCTCATTCTAAGTATCATTGTTAACCTTCTCATCACTAGAGATTTATACTACAAACAACACACATCCATTTCTGTTGTTGTTCTTGTATTACATAGCCATGATCAACCTCACTAAAATAAGCTTTCTTCTGCCTTGCAAATCTCTTATTTCTCCTTACTCATCTAAGCATTCACTTTATTTTTCAAAACAATCCAATTTAGTGTGGTGTTTGTACAACCAATCCATTCCGAATAACACATTACATGCTCCCAATGGTAGTAAGTTTAGGTGTGCATATATTGGCATGTTGTTTAGATCAAAAGCACATGATTTCATCTCGTAATTATTCTTTCTCTTGATTCCTATTGCCAACATAACCAACCTTGGTTCCACATGCATTTTCTTGGCCAAACGACACTCTTATATGAGCTCTAGACCAACATAAATGTAGTTAGAGCCCGGGTAAATTAAAATAGAGATAATTTTATTGGACAACTTACCTTCCATCTCAACGATGAATGTTTGGTGGTTTTCCTGGCGATTATCCACTGTTGCATAAATTGTGGGTGCACTTTTCGCTATGTTACCCACTGTCTGAGCTTCCTATGCACTGTAGATTTGAGGTCTTGTGCTTCTCTAATTTGGGAAATCCCTCTTTTGGTGGTTCTCACCACACATCCAATGTAACAACCCACCCCACATTTACCCGTTTTAACATACTTACCAAGGTAAACATGAGTTGAGAGTCACTATGTGTGACACAACTTCCAAGATGCAGTTACTAAGATGGGGACTAACTTGCCCAAACATGCCAAACACATGAGAAACATTTAGACAAGATTTTTGTAAGCGTAGTACTTGTAGGTCATGAATGCATATCTGTACATAAACTCATTAAGTTCATCAAAGAATCATCAAGAAGGCTTATTTCCCTCTCTTACTAGCTACAACAACATACATTATCTCACACATTCATAGCAATTAATCAAGTACCTATCGAACCATGGAATGGATCCATAATAAGAGCACATCATAAAATAGGAAATATACCATCATGTAACCAAAATTTAACCAAATTGTAACCATGAAAACCTAGTCATAAACTCACACACACACATATATAATCAGAACTTGTGCTCATTAATCTTAATAACAATCAACTCATAATAACATAGCAAATGCCAACCAAGTTAGGGACTTCCATGTACCACTCGACCATAGATTGGGCTGAACCAATTCTCTCTTTCAACCAATCACCCATGTACCATATTCCAAGCATGAATGTGGGATCATAAGGGTAAAACCAAAACAAAACCATCCAGGGCTTCTAAAGGCCAAACTTCCTCAACCCTCAATCACAGTGATTCCACCCCTATGGTTTGGAACTCACTAACCACAATGAGATCGGTCTCTATCCAAGTTGTCCAGGGCTCCAAGAACTAGTAACTCAACCCACAACCTTTTAGGGCTCTAGAGCATTTGTTCCAACTATAGCTCCAGGGACAAGTAACTCAAACCACCAAAGGCTCCAAAGCATTTGTCCCAAGCTACGGATCTAGGAACTAGTAACTCAACCCAAATTGTTTCGGGGCTTACAGAATGTTTGTTCCAACCCATAACCATCAGGAACCTAAGCATAAATAAAAAAAACAAGTGGGAAAACCCACAACACCATTACAATCCAGGAAATGGCAAGGCAAGGATGAAACCACTATTAATCCAGGCAAATCTCCATGCCAATAACAACACATAACCAAGGAATGACATGCATACATCATGCATCCATAAACCAACAAGGAAATCACACATGCAACCCGTTACCTACAAAGTATCCCTGTTGTAGTTGCTGATCCAATTGTTTCCCTTGTGCTCATTAGCTTTCATTTGCATTCTTTCTCCAATCCAAGTGAATGCTAGAATGATCCAAGAATGTTCTAAGTGTGCAAGAATGTATGGGAGAGAGAATGAAAGGAGAGAGGCAAAAATGAACTGACAAAAGCTCTGAATTGTTTCTATAATGCCTTTTTATCATTGATGTCTCTATTTTCTTCATTTTCCTTCATTTTTCATCTAATTTCCCTTACATGCAAATTGGTGTCTATTCATCTCCCTTTCCTCCTATTTCTCTTTATTTTCATAATTAAATGCCAATTATTACCTCTTTTCCTTTGCCAATTTCCATAGCCATTATTAATCCACAAGTGATGCCCACTATAGTGTTATTCCCACCATTCAACTTGGAATACGTGTCTCATGACCTTGGTCTTATCTTATTTACATGGAAAATCAACTAGAGACTATTACATCCAACACCTTAATGGCTCCCTTGCCTCAAGCCTGCACGATTCTCCCATGTGTGGTTGTGCACTACCTTTCTCCCCTTCACCAATTTTCTACTTAAATCAACCTCCACTAGCTGAAGCCGCACCTTCTTTCTTATCAACGGTCCTTTTGGGCCATTTCTTCTTGTCCCTCTCACTTCCCTTTGATTTCCAATCACTTTTATAATTGGGCCTCCTCTTGCCTTGCTTATAACAATGCTTTAATTTCTTGATGGCTTCATCCAAAGTTTGTGGTTCATCTCTAAATGACATGGGTAATGCACTTATATATCATTGAATCTCAACCTTCTCATCCTTGAGATATGGCACATATCTCGACAACTCAAGAAATCTAGAAATATACTCTTCATATAACAACTGCCCCAACTTCAACTTATAAAACTCATCTACCTTGCTGTCATAATATCTGTTGTATAGATATTTCTCTTGGAAGAGTGTCTCAAACTCCTTCCAAGTCAATCTTTCTTCTAATAAGCTTTTCACATTTTTCAAATCTTCCTACCATATGTCTACTCTTCCTTTCAAACTATAGGTGGCTACCTTTGCCTTCATGTTCTCAGAATAGTCATGAATTCTAAAGAACTTCTTCATCCCAAGCAACCAAGCTTTTGCATCTTCAAACTTCTTCACCTCCCCATCAAATGTAGGTGGTTTGGCCTTCTTAAACTCTTCGAGCATATAATCCCTGCCTCTCTTCCTCTAATGATGATGATGGGAATGATGGCAATGATGACAATGAGGGTGATGATGATAAGAATGATGTCCATGAGTGCTAGTTCTTTCTTCCAGGGTACTTAATGGTGCATTTCCCTTCACGTTATATTCACTTTCCCTTTTGTGCCTCCTCCTAGATCTGCTACCATCCACTCGATTTCTTCTCTCTTCTAATTCAAAAGGGCTTAAATTGGCTCTATGGATAGCCCTCAACTCATGTTTTTCTTTGTCTTTGTAAGTCTAAGAGGCTTTACAGTATGACTGCATTCACCTCTACTTGCCTCCCTTGGGCCTTTACCAACCTTTCATTACTCACCTTGAAGCCTCCTATCTTGGGCTTCAAACTTCTCAAGGTGTCCGACCAATCATGAGAGTTGGCTCCCCCCTGTTTCCCACTGATATTTCTTCCCCATTTGATCCTGCCCCTTCATATCCATCTTGCAACCTATCAAAGCTATACTGGATCATTCATGCCCTTATACTTAAATCCTTTGTTTCTTGTGATGTGTTGTCATTCACACACATTGTTAGGTGCATAATATCATAACCAAATAAACAAAATCTTAACCTTGAACTTGCTCTCTTAGAGTTGCCATAACAATCTAGCTGCAACAAAATAGGCCATGTTAGTGCATCAATCAACATTAAAATCTTGTTATTCATTAGTGCTATGCTGCATACGATATCATAACTAGTTAATTTCTAATCGAATTTTAACACGTAAATATAAACTTTGTTAATTTTCTAAAAAGAATCATGATGAAATTCCGTGCAGGAAATTTGCTACTAGCTTGCTCATGATAGATCCCATCTAGTCCAAGTGTTGAACCTAGATGCTCTGATATTAATCCGTAACATCCCCTCCTAACCCACAACCCATCCAAAGTTAAAGGGAGGTAGTTACCATGTAGATCCAACTCCCAAAATATAACTATGGGAACGAGACCTAAAAATTTTGAATTTTCCCGACCTTCTTAAAACCACAATCAACCACCATCATTATATTTGTCTCGCTAAAGACGATCCTGATGATATGAACTTTACTTCAGTCCGACTTCTTGCGAATTGAAAGTCGTGCCTTCTTAAAGATAGGCTTTGCTCACCTTCCACATCACCTTACCCTCCACGTGGCAACCATCCAATGACCTACACAGTAAGTGGTTGGAGGCACTGCCACTGTGGATAAGCCACGTGGTAGTCAGGCTCAAAGACTAGTTGGGATCCGACCCTACTCAGCAACACTCCTTTCCTTTTCCATTTCCAGGCTCGATCCTCGACCTCTGACCTAAGTCAGGGTCGACTCTCCACCTTGGCATAATAAAGTGTTGGGCCACGGTCAGTCCTAACCCTGAACCATCAAACCCGCTGACTTGCCTGCACCTCGACTCCTTAAAATTGCACAGTCACCCCAACCTAGGTCGGGTGGAGGCCCGCCGAGATTCAACTTGGCCATCTGACCTCCCGATCCCAGAATTGTGGGTCTAGAAACTTAAATTCCTAGCCATTTTTTTAACGTTTTTTAGAGTTCCAGAGGGTGCTTCCCTTCATGATTTTTTTGGGTTTTCTCATGTCTTTCAAATTTCAAAAACAACACCTCAGGGCCACTGAACTCTAAAGAAAATATTAAGAACAACTTGATGAACATTCCCTTAAGGAAAGACACAAAAGCAGAACCACTTCTAAGAGTAGTTATTCCTATGAACAGAGAGAGAGAGAGAGAGAATATTTTACATTGGGAAACCTACCATCCTTAACTCTATCAGCCTCGCAGCTAACAATAAATGAACAAGATCTCAGTCTCACTTGCATATTCCGCTACTCAAGTAGAAAGGACACAACCATAGGAGTTATCAACAACATATATACAACAATCATATGATAAGATGAGCTCAACCACATAACATTCATTTATCACAAGATGACAATTAGTCCATAGGGACAATTGACTTCACTACACAAACACTTCACTAGTGCAATTCCAACACTATCATAGGTGAACAATTCCTGCAACAACATGTTAGCATAAGGCCATTAATCCCATGAAATGTTCATATTCATCCATACATCCTCATATGGATCATAACCAACCATTCAACATATAGACACAAGTAAACCAATACATGTCACGCAACTAATAACATACCATTCATTCACACTTTAACATGAAATCCATACAGAATCACGTACAAGAAAACTTATCTTATATTTGTATTGAATATAGGCAACTGAGTTTGGGACTTCAATTCTCCACCCAACCACAGACAAGCTGCATCGACGATACTAGAAGTAGCCACCCCCAAGCCAAATTCTAGGGTTTGAGGTGGTCTTTCTCAAGGGAATAAACACCAACTTCTAACTGAAACATGGACTCTATAGGTCCTCCTACCTCCACCCACTAGCCATTTAGTAGTCTACCAATGCACAGGGAATCTAGAGGTTTGCTACCTCCACCCTCTAGCTATTAAATATTATCCAAACAATACACAAGGAATCCAGAGGCTTGCTTACTCCACCCTCCAACTATCCAGCAATAACCAAACAATACACAGGGAATCCAGAGGCTTGCTGCCTCCAACCTCCAATTATCCAGTAGTAGCCAAAAAATACACATGGAATCCATAGGCTTATTGTCTCCACCCTCCAACTATCCAGTAGTATCCAAAAAATACATAGGGAATCCAGAGGCTTGCTACCTCCACCCTCCAGCTATCCAATAACACCACATAATTTAAGGAATCAAGAGGCTCCACCTCCATCCTGGCAACATGAAACACAATGGTTCCACCCAATGAAGGGAATAAAAAACTCGTTGCCCACACAAGTAAAGGCGACTCCAAAATTTCTTCACCAGGAATCCAAGAGATAAACCCTACCCTAGGTTGTTAAAGGGCTCCGGAGAACGTCATCTCCACCCTCTAGCCCCCTGAGGTGTGCCGAGATTTACGCTCACTTGAAGAAGAATTCCTCTCTTACTCCTATTACTCAAACGAAGGTATGACAACCTGCTGAGAGTGGTGAAAGAAACCAATGCCTTCCACTCTGTATGTGAATGTTGTTTTCTTCTTGTTAAGCCCATACACACCCTTCTACTCTTCCTTGCAGATCAATAGTCGCTTCTCTGTGTTATTGTAACTGGTATGACCTTGATGCATTGTCACAAGCATACTAATACTCATGAGCGTGCCTTTTCGGTTTCCTCTTGTGTTCTCGATCTTGAACTCACTAGTTGGTAGGTACCCCGATGTTCCTTTTTCAAGCTCTTGCTCATTCTCCTCTCCTTCCGGACGGTGCAAGAAAAATTCCTCCTCCAAAAAAATGCCTCAACTACTGCTATGTGTGCCTCTTATCTCTTCTTGTTTATCCTCCTTCCCCAAGTTGACTTCCTAGTGTTTTTTCCAACTGCACACGTAGCTGTTGTCCATTAACTCTTTTGTCCTTTTGTTTTCTTATGTAGTTCCCAAGCCAACATGGGATTTTGTCCCTTGATTTCAGTCCATAAATTCACAATAACAATATCATTAAAAACATCATTCCAGTGCATTTAAAGCTCAACAACCAACATTCAATGGTTGTTCACGCTGTCTAGTTTCTTCCTTCAGCAAGTAAGTTAATTTTCCCAAGCAATTGACCTCCCTCAAACCTCTTGGAATCCGTGTCCCTCACTCAACCCATTTAATTTTCAAAATTAAAATGCATCAGGTAATTACATGACAAGATCAAGGAAATTACAAGTTGGTCTGTTACAGGTTATGCCTCCGAAAAGTTGATTATCTGCATGATTGACCACCATAATTCAAGAGAATGCCACACCATCCCCCATTATTAATGGAAAAGGGGCTATCCACATGAATACTATGAATAATAATCTAGAAGGGTTAAAGTTTTAACTATAGTTGTGATTTCAAGGAGTCAAACTTAACTGAACGATTAGGAGAAGAAAGTGTTCCATTGTATTCATGTGCATTTTGCTCCATAGTAGGGCATAGTACATGAGAGCAGATAAAGAGGGAGAGCATAACATATGGGATTTGTGTTTTGTAGTAACACATGGGCCACGGGTATCAGACAACTCCACAAAGAGTCCCTTCTCCTTTGTACTTGCATGATTTCTATTCCAAACAAAAGAGAGTAGAGCAACCTCACCTCCGAGTTGGGATTTCTCTTGTAAGGGTTTCCCAAAGCATATCTTGGTGTTCATTGTGGATTGTCGGTGATTGCATTAAATTGTTCTCTATTTACTACATATCATCTATTGCATGCATAATTTAAAGAAACAATAATAACAAATCTAGAATCTAAAAGGAATTAACCCTTGATAGTATAAATTTCGACTAATTTTCATAGTTATGTTGTGACAAACTACCCATCAAAATATCCATGATAGTTGATAGATCAATATATTAATATGTAATAAAGCTAGAGTAGGTCAATGGGATAAGGTGTTCATCCTTCAAAATAAGGCCATGTGAAAATTAGGGTACAAGAGGCCCTTAAAAAAAGAATGAAATTATAGGAGTGTAATGTTAAGAGTGAATGAAGCATCATAACATGGGGATGTAAAAACCATAAAAAGTTAAAAAGAATCATTGGAAAGGCAAAGCGAGGTAAAAAGACCAATGATATCAACAAAGGAGGCAAATATCTTTACTCGTCTTAAGAATTTGAATCAATAATGCAGATACCCATGCTTATTGCCTCCCAGATAATGTGCTAAGGATAGTGTCTTGAGTTGATATTGCCCTAAGGAGTAATCCTAGGTGGCATTGACACCCCCTCCCCTCCCTAAGACAAAGGTGTAGGGAGGACCACTCCTAACATCCAAGGTTGGCAATTTTTTACTATAAAAATGCTATTTTTTTATTAATGTGCAGATGCAAAGAGTGAAACTCTATCAAGTTGTCATGATCCTCATATATGTCCTTGGCTTAATGTGTAAAAGAGATCAAGTGGCATCAATTAGAGAGTATAGCTAGTCAGTTTGAGTGGTCTCCCATGAAGTGTAAGCAAGGTGCTTTGTCCCTCCAAAACACAACACATAAAATAAAAATGGAGTCAGTTGTGTATCTTGTGTAAAATAAGCTCCAAAGTAGACATTTTGTAAGAGAACATGGCTCACCACTTTATAAGGAAATCCATTGTTGATGACAATTGGAAGAAGTCTCTATCAATCTTGTAGACATTGTTGATGAAATGTCTACAAGGTTGATAAAGACTCCTTCCAAGCCTTTTAATGATAATGAAATCCCTCCAATCTCATTGTAAATAAAGGAAAAAAAAGATAAAATACTCTTTCATTTAAACATCATTAAAAAAAATAAAATTTACATATTCATTTTATTATGAAAAATGTTATTTACCTCAATCTTAAATTTATATATACAAATATAACATAATATTAAACATAATCCTTCTCATAAATAAAATGAAAAATAACATAATTTACAAAATATTAAAAAAAATTAAAAAAAATCTTTAATATAATCTTAAACACAACTTATATCATAAATGAATTTAAAATGACTTAATTTCCGAAATTATATTATAAAAAAATTAAATTTACTAACACCCATTTAAAACATTAAACTTTCCAACAAACCTTAATGCAATAGTAGCCCCTCCAAAACACTTTTATGTAAGTGAAAGGAAGTAAAAAAAAAAAAAATTGTCATAGTGGCCCATCCAAGATACTTTAGCCCATTCAAGGCACTTTATGTAAATGAAAGGGAGTACTTCAAAACAAACCTTAATGCAACAATAGCCCCTCCAAAACACTTTTATGTAAGTGAAAGGAAGTAAAAAAAAATGCCACAATATCCCGTCCAAGACACTTTATGTAAATGAAAGGGAGTACTTCAAAAAAAAAAGCCATGTAGGTTGATTTCACAAATCATTCAAATTTAAAATTTAAAGCTAATTTCACCGATCTTTCAAATTTATAACTCAAATATAAATATAAAGCCATAATGAAGTTATTAAATAACCCTAGAAAATCAATAATATAATACGATACATATACCTCAACACCTTTAGGTAAGGAGCCGCCTCCACCAATCCACAAGGCCCATCTATTTGATTATGGTTTATTTTTATTAGCATTATGGAGAAGGCGTTTTGTCTATGGACTCTCATGTTCAAAAATTTGTTCACGCAGCGAATCACTGAGCTTTAATTTAGTCGTTCAATTCAATGGTATCTGGGCTCGTCCCAGAAGCACAACCACACCGCCGTTGCTTTTCCATTTCGAAATGTTCGCGAGGAGCGCAAGTACTACGATACGACCATACTGCATCTGGAGATGAGCCATGCGAGCCCGATCAACGAAACCCATTTATTTCAACTTCTGCCCATTGGGTGTTTCACGGGCACGGAACGTCCAGTTGATCAGCATAAAGAACAGTGATCACTACTTTGCGGTGGGAGGCTCGACAATGTCCGCGGAGGAATCATGCCCGACAGATTCATATTGGTTATGTCCAGAGAACTCGTTCTGTTGAATTCGCTGCACAGGACTCCGGTCAAAGAACATAAAAAGAAAATATGTGAATTGAAAGAAAAAGTAGCTGGAACACCCATTACGGTATGCTTGATTAAGACCAGAAAGAAATCACATCCATTAGCAGATTACTTGAATCAAAAGAATGTGCCATTCTAACTCTGGCGTTTTTTAAAGGACCGCTTATTTAGAGTTAGTTTGTTTTCATCCAGGCATGCATAAAAAAATCGTAACTGCGACACTGCAGGGATTTTTGAATCTTAGAGCACCTGTTTAATACTGGCATGGAGGGCAAAGAGAATGTTGAGTGCAGACAGGAGGACATCAGTAGGTTTGCAGGTTTTAAAGGAAAAAGTGCAGCAGGCACAGAGGCTGAAGTCATTTTTTTCCATGCAGGGTTTTAATTATTATTGAGTGTGCAGAAATAGGCACACTTCGTGGTTCGTTTTTTCTTACAGTTGATAAACTGGCAATAGAGAAATCTAATGACCGAAATTTCCAGGTATAGAAATTCAAGTTTTCTTATTTTTCTTCAAGGGTAAATAAACGTACATTCCACATTGTGCACCTGTAAAGTCAAGTTTCAACTGCAGTTGTTGCATTTAGATGTATGAGAGCATAGTTAATGAATTTTAGACAGCCCTCCAAAGCAGGTCAAATCCGTTGGACTATGAAGTCCAAGTCTGTTGCCTGATTGTATGTGAGATGTATGGTTTCATATAGAAATGAATGATCTGTTCAATGGCCATTGACAACTTGTCCTGTTTCGGGCTTGGAAGTTCTTACATGGAAACGCTTTTTGCAATTAGATAATCCATTGCTTCAATTGCCATGGCATAAAAGTTGTAGGTTCGAAAGAGTAGTGCCTAATCGACTTAAGGAACACTGTAGATGACGCACGTATGAACTAAAATGCCTCAAGAATTTGACTCAAGGCTACTCAACTATCATATAAGCATTTTCAATGTGGATGTTAGTCGAACGCATTGTGGTGCACTCCATACCTTCCTACATCATGATATGTCCACCTATAATAAATCACTCGTCAATTAAATTTGTTTAGCTTATCAAGGTAATTTTGGGAAAATTTTTACACAATGTGTGAAGTCAAACCATATGCAACAATATCACAGAGGGATTAGATTCCACATAAACAATATAACCCATAAACCAAAACTTCTTACACAATATGTGAAGTCAAACCGCATGCAACAATATCACAGAGGGCTTAAATTCCACATAAACAATATAACCCATAAAACTAATAGAGACTCAAAATTCAGTTGAAAACAATATAACCCATGAAACTAAAAAATTAGAAAGCGAGTTGAAAACCATATAAACCATAGCATAATAGGGTGGTTGAGTATAAGAAGCATGGTTGGAGTGGTTAAGGCCATGTTGCATGACGAGGGATTGCTCATGTTCCTTTGGGAAAATGCATGCAACACTACAATCTTTTTGTAGAACATGGGTCCACACATGGTGCTAGGTAGAGTCATACTAGAGGAGGCTTTCACAAGCAAGAACCCTAATATATCTCACTTCTGTATTTTTGGTAGTCTTGTTAACTACCATGCGCCTTTTGAGAACGAGAAGAAGTCGGGGCCCATGGTAGAGAAGGGCATTTTTGTAGGCTACAGTGAGACGTCCAAGGTGTACAGGGTGTATGTCCCGACAATCGGGAAGACCGTGATTAGGCATGACATGAGATGTCCCGACAATCGGGAAGACCGTGATTAGGCATGACATGAGATTTGAGGAGGAAAGGGCTCTCAGGAAGTCCTTGGAGCATGAGAAAACTGCAACATAGGAAGAGCAACAACATGCTCCCAAGCAAGAGCCTCAACCAATGCCACATATTCAGTCACAACCAATTGTTGCGCAGGCCGATTAGCACGCAGATAAGGAGACAATGTAGGACCAGGAGGAGAGAAAAGAGTGAGTGGAGTCAACTCGATTAGTGACTCCCAACATAGGGAGAAGTCTAGCCAAGTGGGAAGATTAGTTGATCAGGGAAGCTCAAGAGAGAGTTGGAGCTCCTAGGTCCACATTCAAATAGAGTAGACAAGCACATATGTATACGAAGTACATGACATTGATGACTGAGTTGCTAGACTTAAAGCCTTCTTGTTACAAGGAGGAAACCTCTCAACATGTATGACAATATGCCATGGTGGAGGAGTATTCTTCTATCATGAAGGATGACGTCTGGGAGATAGTGCCAAGATCAAATGGCAACTCAGTGGTTGTATCATGTTGGGTATATAAGATCAAGCATGAAGTTGATGGGAGTGTGGAGAATTACAAGGCTAGATTCGTGGCCTCAGTGGTTGGATCACGTTGGGTTTATAAGATCAAGCATGAAGTTGATGGGAGTGTTGAGAATTACAAGGCTAGATTTGTACCCAAAGGGTTCTCTTAGATTGAGGGAATAGACTATGATGAGACATTTGCACCCATGGCCCTATACTCATCCATTAGAACCATATTAGGGATTGCAGTGTAGATGGGGTGGAAGGTCCACCAAATGGACATAAAGTCTGCCTTCCTTAACGAAGTAAAATCATAGACGAAATTATCAGATATAACTAACGAGAGATAACAGGCATTTCTGGCGTCGGACTCAGTCCACCCGACCAGGGTGCCATCGGGGTCTAACATGGCGAACTTGAACACGACCAAAATCTTGGCATAGTCGTTAATGGCGGTAGAAAGCGTGAGAAGGACCAGAATAGAAATCACAAGAAGGGACAAGATTCAAAATTCAGACCCCAGTGTTTGTGGCTTTTCTGTAAATGTCGAGCAGTAGCAACACCAATGTCGTGGGATTTTCAAGGTAGAGGGGAGTATTTTTATATTTGTTTTGTCTCTTGTCGGATTCTCGTGAATTTCTGCTGCCATGAACATGAAAAAAAACTAGAATGTGGGCTTTTCAAGGTAGAGGGGAGTATTTTTATATTTGTTTTGTCTCCTGTTGGATTCTGGTGAATCCCTGCTGCCATGAACATGAAAAAAATCCAGAATGCTCAAAAATTAATCAATGAAAAGGAAAATGCAAACTAGTGATGGTAAAAAAAAGATAATTTTGCTTTTGATGACTTGAGTCAGAAGCTTTTCTTATAATCATCACTAAATTATAGATCAATTATAGTGGCACAATGTACCCTATGTTAATTGGGAACAAATAAAGATTTTATGGCTTGAGCCGAGTGTGATGCACCACTGGAATATAGATAAATTTCACTTGGACAATGTAGCTCTATGTCAGTTGGGAGCAAATAAAGATTTTATGGCATAAGCCAGGGGTGTCACACCTAGTGTAAGTTTATTTTATATGAAATACACCTGTGTAAGGCATGCTAAAATGACAAGTTGCTCGGATATGGATGTGCATCAAGAGTTGCCTTGAGAAAATTGAGAGGATCTCTTAAGTTAGATGTTTGAATTTGTTTTAATGGTTGACTCAGTCCCCTTGCTCTTTCAATTTATTTTTATTTTTCATTTTTTGGTGTATGTTTGTGCATACAAAATAAATGGAAAGACGAGACTATCCATGGCCGCTACGTTGTACCCCTCCTCATATCCTTCCCAGGTCCAATTAGATGTATTAGATGTATGTAGACCAGAGCCCCCTTGGCGTAGGGGTCGCAAAAACCCTCCCAATTGGAATGTTTCAACCAATTTTAGAGCATTGAATGATACACTGGGAATAAACATCCAAAATCCAACAAATTTTCATCAGCCACAGAACCCTGCGATATCCCTAGAACAACCAATCAAGTGAGCCAAACTTAAGATAATTCAGAAATCAATCCTTACACTTTTGCTTTTTTTTTTTTTTTTGCATAATATCTTTGAATTTACACTTTACTTCTTCCTCACCCTCCACACAACACACAGAAAGATAGAGACAATAGACGAAATGAGCAAGAAAACCCCAAAGGAGGAGAGAAAAAAACAATGAAATTAAGGCGAAATGGTAAACAACCAAAACAACTACAACACATAGTAGAAAACAAAATGCTTGTTCCGGTAAGCTTTCGACCATCTTTCCACCTCTTGGTGAAATTGCTAGTTATTGACATTTTGGGCCGTGAAACGTCAAATGGAAATCCACACCTCAAAATTATTACCATTGTGCTTTTCAATGGACACTCATTGCCTATAGGTCCTGGAGTCGAAGTATTCATAACGGTTTTTAAAATCCAGTGGACATCTGCGCCGGAAATATATGCTGCGAGATTTTCGATACTTTCAGTCGGTTCATACACGTTTTCAATAGCATTGCAGAGCTTACTAACAGTGGAATTCAACTGCTCAATCTTGGAATTGGAATGGTGTATGAGAAGCGTTCCTCTTTCCGTCCCAACAACACTCACAGCAATCGGTCATGGCAAAGAAGCAACAGCGGCATACCAATTACTCCATCAGAATACCAAAACTGTTTCGTTTTTCACAAAAAATATGGGCACCTCTAACTCCACGGCTAACACCGATACTATTACACCTGAGGTACCAAATGGAAATAGGGATTTAAGAATGTTGTGTGAAAATGGCCGATTAAAAGAGGCCCTGCGAATTCTGCGTTCAAGGAATTTCATAGACTCCGATGACTATGCTTCTCTTTTGCAGGGATGCCTTAAGCTCAAAGCATTGATTGAAGGCAAACAAATCCATTCTCACATCATTCAAACCGGATTCAAACCGGATATGTTCTTGGGTACGAAGCTTGTGATTATGTATGGCAAGTGCGGCAGTGTTTTGGATGCTCGCCGCTATTTGGACAAAATGCCAGAGCAGAATGTAGTCTCATGGAGTTCTGTGATTTCAGCTTATGCTAAGCATGGACGCTGTGAAGAGGCCTTGACGATGTTTAGACAAATGCAGAACTATACCTCATTCCAGCCGAACCAGTTCACTTTTGCTGGTGTTCTTGCGGCCTGTGCTGATTTGAAATATCTGGATCATGGCAGGGAGATTCATGGGGACATAATTCGGAGTGGGTTACAATCTAATGCTTGTGTGGGAACTGCCCTCGTAGTTGTGTACGGCAAATGTGGGTATATTGAGAGTGCGCGCAAATTATTTGACAGAATGCCTCACCGTGATGTGGTCACATGGAATGCTATGCTTACAGGATATATGCAGAATAGCAACGTCGATGAGGCTATCGCGCTTTTTGGTGTAATGCCTGAAAGGAATGTGGTGTCGTGGACGGCAATGATTACCGGGTATGTGCAGAATGAGCTTCTGGATGATGCTTTGGATGTGTTTCAGAAGATGCCAGAGCGAAATGTGGTTTCGTGGAATGTGATGATTGCAGGATATGTACAGAGTGGTGATGTTGATGAGGCTCTGAGGTTGTTCCAGAGGATGCCCGAAAGAAATGTGGTTTCTTGGACTGCAATGATTGCAGGATATGTGCAGAATCGGTACCCAGAGGAGGCAGTGAAGCTCTATGGACAAATGGGAAGACTCGGTGTGAAGCCAAATTCGGACACCTTTGCTAGTATTCTACCTGCATGTGCCAACTTGGCGGATCTCCAAGCAGGCAGGGAGATACATGAAGAGATCATTAGAGCTCGTCTTCAAGCTGATGTCTTTGTTGGGAGTGCGCTTGTAGACATGTATGCCAAATGTGGAAGTATCAAAGATGCATGCCAAGTGTTTGAACAAATACCTAAACGAGACATTGCATTATGGAATGCAATGATTTCAGGATATGCTCATAATGGGCACGTGGATGAGGCTTTAAAGTTCTTTCAAAAAATGCCTAAACGGAATGTGGTTTCATGGAATACGATGATTGCAGGCTTAGCACAGAATGGGTATATGGATGATTCCTTTACGCTCTTTCATAAAATGCCTATGCAAGATGCAGTTTCATGGACTACAATGATTGCAGGATATGTACAGAATGGGTGTTTTGACAAGGCATTGGAATTCTTTCAACATATGCGATTGGTGGGTTTGAAGCCACACTCGGAAACTTTTGCCAGTATCCTGTCAGCATGTGCCAGCTTGGCATTTCTTCTCAAAGGAAAGGAAATCCATGCAGAAATAATCAGGTGCGGATTTGAGTCAGATATTTCTGTTGGGAATGCCCTTGTGGACACATATGCTAAATGTGGGAGCAATGAAGACGCACGCAAAGTATTTGATAAAATGCATAGACGAGACGTTGTTTCGTGGAATGCTATGATTGTGGGATGTGCCGTGAATGGGTGTGTCAATGAGGCCCTACATCTCTTCGAACAAATGCAACAGTTTTGTATCCAACCAAATCAAATCACTTTTGTTGGTGTTCTTTCTGCTTGCTGCCATGCTGGCCTTGTGGATCATGGTTGGAAATATTTTGATAGCATGGAACACAGTTATAACATCACACCTACAGTGGAGCACTTTTGTTGCATGGTAGATCTTCTTGGTCGAGCTGGGCACTTGGATGAAGCACAAAACTTGATCAACAACATGCCAATAAAGGCCGATGCTGCTGTGTGGGCATCATTACTTGGTGCTTGTAGAGTTCATTCAAATATAAAACTAGGAGAATGCGTGGCAGATCACCTATTTAAGTCAAACTCTAATGTAGCTGCACACTATGTGCTGCTTTCGAACATTTACGCCACAGCTGGTAGATGGGATGATGTAGAAAAGGTTAGAGAACTTATGAAAGACAAGAGGGTGAAAAAGATGCCTGGAAGAAGCTGGATTGAGGTCAATGACAAGATGCATACATTCATTGTAGAAAATAGATGACACCCCCAGGCAGAAAATATTTATGCAGAATGGAACAGATTGTCTGGCCAGATGAAGGAGGCAGGTTAGGTGCCTCCAACCGACTTTGTGCTTCATGATGTTGAGGAGGAGCAAAAGGAATGCATTGTTCTCTACCATCACAGTGAGAAATTGGATATTACTTTTGGGCTTATCAGTGTCCCCTAGGACTCCTATCAGCATTGTCAAGAACCTTGACGTCTGTGGTGATTGCCATTATGCCTGTAATTTCATCCCCAAGATTGTTGCAAAAGAAATTGTTGTGAGGGATGCCACCCAATTCCATAATTTCTGGGAAGGGCAGTATTCTTCTGCTGATTATTGATAGTGTTAAGCAAATGAGGCAATAAAATGACTCTCGTGTAACAACAAGCTCAGGCAGCATCATCAACTTTGCAATGGAAGCTGAGGACCAGGTACTTGGTCGTTTGTTTTTTCTGAATGTGGAATAGTTGGAGATCTATTTTGACTTTTGTTCTTTAATTAGTAAATCACTGCAGGAAATTATATGTATTCTAAAGTCATTAACTCTAGATGTATTGATAGGAGACAGTAATTATGTCGACCATTTAGTAGTTTGAACATGTGAGTGCAAACATATCATAGTTTCTATTATTTAATGCAAGAGGTTTTACATCGTAGGATTTGGGCTTCTCACTTGTGTTTGCCTTCAAGTTTTATGATGAACCAAAGGAGCTTGTATTTACTTGGATTTTCCTCTAGTGCCAGAGTTCTTATCCCACAGGCCTGCCCAAGACCGATGATAGACAGCGTACTCATGATCTGCTCAACCCTGTTTGACATGCATGCAAACAAAACTAGAATAAGCAGATAGATGGATGAGGGACATACCTTATTGTAGAACATTGGTAGCTTCTTGCTTTTAGTGATTGGAACTGTTGAGATCTATCTCCTTGCTCCTCACACCTGTAAACTGCAAACAGACAACCATGAAGCACCAAATCACAATCTGTGGCAATGTTAGCATTAGCAAAATAAAAATCATAAAAGTGTGAACATTTGCATAATATTAAAAATATACAAATGGGGGAAAGGCATAATTTCTTTGTTATACAAAATGGTTACAATAGTTGAGCTCCTCCAAATCCTTGTCTTCAGCCCCTCTTCTCACCAAAACTCACAGTTAGGCTCACTGCTAATATTGGTTTATCACAAGGTGTAATTGAGTCCCGACAGCGTTTACCTATGTCCACTTCTCCCTTTTTTGTCTCATGGAGAACTTTGCTTTTATAGATTAGTTAACCAAGTGTTAGATAATTTTGGACACTTTCTTGACTGAGTTTGATTCAGTCCTTTCATCCTTATCCTAAGATTTGATCACTTTTTGATCCATGTGCATTAGCTACACTAGCTACCCACTTCAACGCTCTGTGCTTGTGAGTTTGGAGTGTTCAACTCTCTTTGCCAATCCAATTGGAGCATTGCAACTCTCTTTGTCAGTGTCTTGGGGGCATTGAAAGAGTAAAACATGGCTTTTTCTAGGGTTCCATGAAACTTTTGTTGCATTCCAGCCTTTTTCTTTTGCTGTTTCTCTAGTAGACTCGGCGGAGTGTCATTTTGAGCTATAACAGCTTGGAAGACCAAGTTGAGCATGGATTATTGGATCACCGATGATTTATTGTCTTATGCTTCTGGTAATTTTGTTATAGATCCTTATTGTTCCTTGCTTGCCAACAGACTACAAAACCATTTTGTGATCTCAACTAGATGCTTTTCAGTAATTTTTTTAGCAGATCCTGTTCTTTTGAATGATATCAAATCATTTGCCATGCCAAATTGTTAAAAATACTTTAGTTGCTTTAAATGGAATAATTTTTCAATTCCATGCACCATTCGTGTATAGTTCTTTTGGACCGAAGGAAACAAATCTAAGGAACCTTGTTTTACCTTTCACATAAATTAGCCATGTTTTAGTTTGTGTACCAACAATATCCTTTTACCTAACCCTCAAGAAATATATCTACTACCCTAATTTATCATCTCCATTTCACGAGAACTTCATTACATCCTGTGCTTTAAAGTTTCTAATCCTTGATATACACGTAACCATTTTAGCAAATACACTTGTAATACCTGATTTGGTACATTGTATGTGATGTAAAAGATGTTCATATTAGTTGTGCTTAGTAGCTTACCTTACAAAGGTACCTTGGCACAATGTAATTGATTGTACATTTTAGATGATGTGGATTGTGTAATATTATTTCAATGGGAGCTAAAGGCTGATGTTGCATTAGTGGATGTGCTAGTAAACTTTGAATTCCTTAAATTATACAAGTTAATGATGTAAATTAAAGGTGTGATAATGTATCATGTGGAACTTGTTGCCTTGGGATAGATAAGATAAGATAATTTTATTAATGTCCAACTAATGGCCAAATAGTAGCTCAATGGGACGTAGAAGTATAGCTAGTGCAATTACATAGTGGGAGTGCAAAAACAACTTGTAACTGTGAACTGCAAAAATAGAAGAACCTAGAAACTAGACAATAACACTCCAAAATATTATGGATACAAAGCAAAATCACATGAAAATAAATAGTTGATGCCATGTCACATTAGAGCTAGACGTCAAACGAGAAGAGGATTCCCTCACTGAGTCATCTATCACTGAGAAGGGACTGATACATTGTTTGATAATCTCATTTGGAGAGAATCCAGGGCCAAGTGTGGATATCGATTATCCACTGTGGCTCTCCTAACAATGAACATTTAAGGTTATTGGGAAGAATTTGGCAATGGAGTTTTGAGTATCGAAGCTGGTGGAGGGGTGAGCAACCAAATTGTGTCATGCATGAAACCTCCTCAAGGCCCTCTTAGGAACTAGTTTGCTAAACCGATCTAGAAGTTGATGTCACGTGGTGCTCTGCATATTGCATACAGTAATCTGTGCTTGGGATTGAGGGAAAACTGAAAAGGACTTGATCAGCCTAAAAGGGTTTGTCTTGGGTGGAACTTGTAGAATATCTTCTGAAGCCCAACACTTCTCTCAAGAGAAGAGCTAGACATCTCTGGTTTGGGTATTGGAAGAAAGTGTTGAGGGATCCTCTCGTCTTCCTGTAGAGACAATGGAACCTCCCTATAATATTATAGCAAATAGGGCGATGTACGATAAAGTGTTTTTCAATGCAATGTCTTGTAGGTGACAATCCTAGCAAATCCTTTATGATCTTGGGATGTGATGATCTGTTTCAACTTTCAACTACTTGTTAGGCTAAAGAAATCTCCATGTTATCAATCTAGTGATTTTGAGTGTATCAAGGTCTAATAATAAGGCCATCCCTCAACTACATGAAATGCTCAAAATAGAATGCCATCGTAGGATTGAGGTCCTTCAAATGGGTAATCCAAGTGACATGTATGTATTGTCTATAAATGTCCTATTTTATGAGTCATTGTCTTGTTTAGTGTCTTCTTGGGGGGCAGGAGGTGACTTATCATCAAGAGAGTTTTTGAAACAGGTGTGCTGATCAATAGAAATATCAACATATTGGAGAGGAGCAAAGATGCCTTAGAGAACAAACATCGTTGTCATCCTTAGGGGAGGCCTGTACAAGTGGAAGAAATTTCCTTACAGGAACAATGTGCCAATAAATGGTATCATTGTCATCCCGTAGTTGAGTCACTAAGAGATCATACTCTATGGAGGAAGGAGATCCATCAAAAAATAGTTTCAAGATGCATGGATGTCCATCGAATGTTGATGACTGTAGCAGCAGATAGGTATTTCTGCATTGGCTAGGTGTCAAGCATGCGGGAATTGTCCAAAACCTCCTTAGGAAACTTGCTTAATTTATCAAGTAAATTGTTTTTATGATTTAGCCTAACTTAGGAAAAACAGATTAATTAAGTTAATCAATTAATGTTGGCTATTGAGCTAAGAAAACTAAAGAAATGTAATTATAATTACATTAATGAATTTGTTTTAATCTCAACCATTGATTTCAAGTGGGTTAGGATTTAATCCTAGAAATCCATCACTTTGGAGATTAGAGTTAGGGATTTAGCTCAATGGAAAATTATAAAAGTAAGTCCTAATGAGAGGAGAGAGACACAATTTGATAGAGCGATTTTCTCAGCGCGTGATACTCAAAGCCAAGAGAGGAAAGCTGACAAGAAATATTTTTGTAGCACAGAAATCACCCTGGTGTAGGTTGTACAACTGATTTTGCAGGGTCCCGCCACTCATGGAAGGAGTTTGATTTGGAGGAGCTGTGGCCTTACACGTGATGCATATCCAACCATACTGCGTGCATGACTTGAGCTTCAGCTTGCACATGGGGCTGTACAGGTTTGAGGAGCAGTGTTGCTGGTTGGAGATTCGATCCAGAATTTTTGAGGGCTGTATAGGGATACAGGTGCCTAGTTTATTTTAGAAAATTTGCTGTAGCTTGTAATTTTCTTACTGGGTCAATTTCCTAGTAAGAGAGCCTCACTGTTTAGATAATTAGAAGTGAAGATTAGTTAGAGGAAACTTTTCTGTTTGTGATTAATTTCCCATATTTTGCTTCTTCTATCTAAATTTTATGAGTTAAAAATTCCACTGTATCTATATTCAGTATTAGCATAAATATTCTCCAGGTTATAAAGATTGCTAGGAATTAAAACTAGATTTGGAATTTAGAAAGCAACACCAAACTCAACCTAAATGATATCAAGTGGAATTTTCCACTTACAACTAATCATGTGCTACAATATAAGTGATTGGACTCTCTCAACTCTGACCTAGTTGAATGGAAGAATGTAGAAAATCCAAAAGATTCTGATCTGCTTGAATGAACAAATATGAAACTAACTTGTAACCCAAGACACAGAATTTTCTCTACTCAATTTGCAGTGGAATAGGAACAGAAATAAACAGTCACACAATATAAAAAACACAATATTTTCTAGGGAACCCAACTGGGAAAACCCTCTGCTTTTTTGAGAACTTTATTGATGTAAATTCAGAGCAATGGATCTCTTACAGCACAGTCCTATTTCAATAGAGAAAACAACTTATTCTCACTGCTAGTCCTGATCCTGCTTCTTCCTTTCCTTGCCTGGCTGAGCTCCTATTTCCTTGCGCCGATTTCTCCTAAATTCTAGCACAATAGAGGTTCTTATTATTTAGGAATTACTCTTAAATTCTAGCACATTTCTCAAGGAATTCTCCTCTATCAATCTGCCCTTCCCACCTCAAGCTCCTGCACAAACACGTGCTCTCTATTGCCTTGTCTCACCTATTGTCGCCCAGATTGTATAGGCACTGCGGCAACGCTTAGGACGGGGCTGTCACTCTAATCCCTGCCCACTCCATTCTAGCTGTCTCCCAACAAGAAGTTATGGGGGGGTAGTCCCTATGGAATGAGATGAAAGAAAACAAGTTGGAAACCAATTTCTTTGGAAGACACGGATGAGTGGCCTAGCCAATAGGTTAAATTCGAGCAAAATTATTGATTAGATTAGATTTTAAAATATGAGACCAGTGCCTTAAAGGAGTCACAAAGTCTTGCTTATAATAGAATGAAACCAAATGACCGGATGGACACCCGCTGCTTAAGATGATTGTCCAACCTGAATGATATGCAAACCTATGACCTATGTGTGATGCAGAGATTTTCGTTATTTTTAATTAAATGCCTAATCTAGATGTAACCTTCCTTTAACTATTTTGAAGCTGGGCTCCAAGGTAGGTTGTGGGAAGGAGGCCGACCAACAGGAAGCAGTCTAAGGCCTGAATAATGATACCTTTTGTTGTGTTCCTATCACCCGATGCCTTCGGCGCTGCAGAGATTGTGGCTCTGATGACTGCAAGGTCACTGTGTTAACCACCGAAGAGTTGCTGAGGCCCCTCAAGCTAAATGAGAAGGGTTGCCTTATCTCTCTATCAACCTAGCTTATGCTAGGAGGTAAATTATTAATGCAATCTAAATCTAATATGCTTATGCAAGAGATTATGGGTGAGATTATCTTGAGTTAAGATTGCTTAAGTTATTTAAGTACGTATGTGAAATTTGTCTTAACGCAAGAGTACTTAACAATTTTGTCATACAATCTTAAACAAGATAAGTACTAAGAGATACAAGTGTAAATTTCAAGTAACCAACTTATCCACCAATGATTATTAACACAAGATATTATGCCAATCAACAAGATCAATGTCAAATTTTGAGTGCAGAGATGAGATAAGCCAATTTCAAATCGACGACAATTTATATCCCTAGTAAAAATTCAGAAAATTCAGATTTTATCAACGTTATAACAACAATGAAGAAACCACTTCAAATAATGAAATGTGCCTTAGACATAAAACATAAAATTTCTCAATGACCAGCAAATGTAAATTAATTTATTTAACCCACTTTATAATGATGTATTTAGTGAAATTTCAGGTCAGATTTGTTAGTTTACCACAGTAAACAACCACAGATCAGCAAGCTAAAGATGCCAAAAATAGATGGTCAATATGAACAAAAATAGTAAAAATGCACTAGAATTCAAAAATTTCAATTTTTAGGGCTTTTAGGATGTGTGATTCAGAAATTTCAGAAATGATAAATATATTACAACAGAAAATTAGTGACGGATCAGCGAGCCAAGTGTTGCAGAACGTAACTAGGTTCGGTCTTCATAAATGTATTTGAGTCATTATGTAATGTACTTGTCAAAATAATAAAGAGAATTTTTTTACTATTGTATCAATGACTTATTAAAAGCACGGGTTTCATGTTTGGACTCCTAGGATTAATATTGAGTCAATAGAGTCATTGTACAATTAGAGAGACCCTTGTTGGGCCTTGGAATCATGTAAAAATGTTTATTATTGAGTAAAATATGATTTATATAACCTCCACACCAAGTCGGCCTTGTGGATATCAAATCGGCCTAAAGGATACCTATTTGACCTCACTTGGAGCCTATAAAAGTAATGAGATAAAATTCATTTGGAGCTTCTCACTCTCATACACATAGTTCGATATCTGGAAATTGGGAAAAAGTGCAAAGTTGAAGGAAGAGTCTAAAGGAGTGCGAGTTTGGTAAGGAGGAAGAAAAGCAAGAAATCGAAGTTTTGGTGCTAATCTCTCTCTCTTTCGTACCCTAGTTTGGGAGATCGAAGTCTTCCAAGTGTTGCTGCTGCCAGTTGCTGTCTGGTGCCGTAAGTTGCTAGGGTGGAAGTGCTACTGCAAAGGGGTCGAAGATCTGGAAGGGCTGACTTGGTGTGGAGGGAAGGTTTGGTCTATGTCTAGGTTGAAGAGTCTCAAAGAAAACTATTGAAGGAAGAGAATTTTTGACAGGGTTTTCCCCTCGAGGGGGGTTTTGCTCTGACATAGTGCCTAAATCTTGTGTTTTGTGTTTTTGTGATCTTCATACACACATAATATGGTAATTGCTTGATGAAAGATAAGATAATAAAGAAGTAAAAGAAGGCAACATAACTCACAAGTAATTATCAAGAAAGAGAAATTTCGCCATAATCCATTTGCATTGATTTATCAACACCAAAAATACTAGAGATGATGCCCAAAATGCCTAAAAATGGTAAAAACTTGTCGGAAACTGAAAATTTAAAATTGTTGATCCTTATTAAATATATGCTTCAAAAATATGTCAGATCTGAATGCTACTGTTATGCAGTAAATTCCAACAAGCTAAAAGGTTAAATCTAGGTCAAATTAGAGATGCCCAAGTGGCCAAAACTTGTGAAAATTTAGATTTTGCAATTCTAATTGATTTTGACCATTTAAAATGTGATTTTAGGGCTCAAATATTAATGATTTGAGTATTGTAATTAAACTGAAGCGGGTTTAAATGTCAAACCTTAGGCCCAAGGCCTTGAAGATTCCACGGTTGAAATTCGTTGAAACCTTGGGATCATGTTGCCACTTGAAAAATATGAATTTTGAGACCTCAAGCCTGCAAAACCATCAAGTATTTAGCCTTAAAACTTTAGATTAGGGTTTTAGGTCAATTTAGGGCAAAAGAGGCCAAGAAAATGAAGAACAAGGCTAAGGGAGGCGAACTTGCGGGGATAAAAGGGCTAGGATGATAGATTGGGGGCCAAGGATGAAGAATAAGGCCTCAAAGAGGCAACGCTATGCCCATTAAGGCTAGCGTTGCGGGTATGGAGGGCTTAGAAGCCTAGGAAGAGCCCTAAGGCCTAAAGGCCAAGGAAAGGGAGTCACAAGCCCTTAGAGTGTTGCAACCTAGGGAGAGAGGGAGAAGAGGGCCAAGGAGGAAGGTCGAGGGAGGACGAAGGAGGGAGGAAGGCCAAGGGAGGAGGGTTGAGAGGGAAATAGGCCGAGAGAGGGGAGGCTGAGATGAAAAGAGGAGGCTGCAAGGCCTTTTGGGCCTGCGGCTACGGTAAAGAAGGGAAACTGCAGCCCCCAAGGGTCACGACTAGCCCTGGGAGGGCTAGAAACCAAGACGCTGGAGGGAGAAAGGCTGACACTGAGGCCTAGGAAGGCAAAACCGGGGCTAGAAGCCCTAAAAAGCTTGAAACCCTTGCTCCAAATTTTTTTATGCTTCAGCTCTTTGATTTTTTGAAAATTCTTCTGTGGAAACCTTGCAAAAAATTCCAAGAGACTAGATCTTAACTTTAAGGACCTAGATCTAACTCTTCTTCCACTTGATTCCTTGATCTAACTTGCAAAAATAGAATTTACAACACCCAAACACCAAATATATACAAAATGAATCTAAAATTCCCAACTCAAGTTAGAAAAATAATTTACAATTTAAATTACAAAATTTGTTTACAAAATATACATGGGTTTTTAAAATAGATTTTGAGAAAATAATTTTTATGATTTTTTTCCTTGAAAGAATGGCTAGAACGCTTCAGAAAAATTAATGCCAGCCCAAGCGAAGATTCAATCCACCATATAAAAACTAGAGATCCAAGCAAAGTAATCCCTGCCCATAGTCTGTGAACTTGGAGACCAATGATTGAGTACCTGCACACACTATGTATTATCTCAAAATAACGATCTAAAATACCACATAGGAAGCCCATAGTCAATACATACCATAGATCAGCGGCAAGAACACTTCGAGTTGCACCCCAAAGTCTTTCATTATAGTAGAAAAATAGTTCCCAGTGGGACAATAGTTTACAAAAAGCTTCAGTAGCAATTCTTGTCAGAGGTCAAGATGATTAGAGACTTATATGACTCTCTAATTTATAGATAAATCCCCCAAATGGAAAAATTATGGCTAGTTTCATTGATCTTTGTCAAAATAATCTTGGCCGTTGATAAAAACTCTAAGATCTTTTAATTTTGGCCCTTAGTTTTTTTTTTTAATGAATTTTCGAATTTATCATTTAATTTCATTTTAATTAGTTCAAAATTAATAATTTTGAGCTAATTTCCTAAAAAATTTGACTTTGACTTAACCACTAAGGTCCAAGGGTCCAAATTTTCTTGAAAAATACAATATTCCCTTGGTGGAAGACCTTTAAAAATTGACTCTTTTAAAACCCACGAATTTTTCCATTTGGAGAATTTATTTTCCTAATACAATTTAACTTGACTCTAATTAATTAATTTTCTAGCTTAGGATTTAATTTTATTTTGCCAGAAAAATTAATTAATTTACACATGAGGGGATTTAATTATTTTCCCAACCCTGTATTACATATGAATTTTTATTTACAAGACTCAAAAAGGGAATACACATTTGTCTTAGACCCTCAAGACACATAACTCATTTGCGATTTAATATGATCTAGTAAACCAAGTGATTTGTAATAAAATAATTAAGCTAATGAGCTTAAATTATTCCTAAACCACTTTTACATCAGACTCGACTAAAACACTAGGACTCACCTAATAATTCGACAATAAATTTCACTCTAGCTTTGGGTGTTTAAGCTGGAGGGAAAAAACTCTTTTGATTAGTCGTGTCGAAAAACACAAATAATCAGGGAGGTTAAACAATCTCCTAGGATGGAATTCATCATCAAATTATAGGCTTGCTTAGGTTGTTACATAGACTCAAGGTTTTACTAAGATCATTTACAATATATAACTTGCAAAATGGGATGACCATGACACATGGACTGTTGGTATGTGATTTGATCCTTGTTGAAAAAAGTTGGTACTTCCACTTCCTTGGAAATTTGACAAATCCAATGCAACATCACCAACTCGCGCTCACAAAGCAATTGAATAATTTTGTGCCTTGTTCCTCCTTATAAGCTTTTTGAATAGGCTAAATCTGGGAAGTTATTATTTTTGGAAATCAAGTTGGTGATTGATTGAGTTAACTGAGTCTAACCGACTCATATAACTCCTCTTGGCTCAATTTAGAACTGGAGACTCATGCATGTCAATTTCCAAAACTAACTCGCACTAGGAGACAACAACTGAGCCTCCCACTCCAGTGCATTAGTCGAACTGCTTCATGAACTATCCTAACTGATAGGATTTTGCCCTGATTTTTACAAATTCGTCCTAAATTTTAGGAACTTGTGTTAACTTTTAGGAACTCGTGCATCCTGACTAAAACCGCTTCTTGGTATCTTTAACTAAGGCACAAGTCAAAGAAAGACCTTTCTCACCACTATTTTCAACACTCCCTCTTAGCGAGGAAGGTGCTTTTGGAAGAACCTCATCTACTTGGATTTGTCTCCAACACTACCATGTTCTCTGCTGCTGAAGCTACTCCTGAAGTAGAAGACTTCCCCGCTTTCCTTTGCGGAACCTAATTTGAAGGCTTATTCTTTCCCACCATTTTATGTGAGTCCGTCACTTCAGTCATACGTGCCATGTACCTTGTGTACCTCTATGGTTGCTTCCTCTTGCTGGAAGTGATACTAGAAGATTCAACTCTCTTATGATCTCCCTTAACCAAATCCTTTGCTCACTTGGCTTGAACTCTCCCTATACTAGGAGTCTTTGATTGAGTCGCTGCCTCCACTTGTCTTGGGCTATGCTCCTCATCATCTTGGTGGTCAGACCAACTGCCAACTAGCTTAGAAGGAAATTGAGATATTGGCCGGGGCTCCATCTTGAGCTCTATCCTTCTCTCGCCTAACCACCACTTCTCTACTTTGAACTCTCCTTGCCTTGCTGCTCAAGGCTGCATCTGTCTCTACCTGCAACTTGTAGAGATTCTTCACCCTCACACCCATCTGCTTCTTATACCCAAAAGCTAAGTGTTGGAGGTACGCCTTACCTTTGCTGAAGATGATATCATATCACTTGTCCTCAAGGGTAGCTATCGAAACAAGATTTTGCCTCAATCACGAAACATAGTGAACATCTCTGAGATGAAAAGGATTACTTGACTCCCTTTGAAAATTGACAATACTAACTCCTCTAGCTGCATACTAACCATCATCTCCTAAGCTCAATCTAAAACTGCATATCATTCTTCTTTAGGTGGCTAAATTTCTTCTTGTTCTTGGTCATGTGGAAGGATGCTTCTGAATCAATATACCATATACTACTATTTGTGGAGCTTGCAATGCAAGAAATTAATGAGAAATCTTTCCTGAACTATGCATAAAATGCATCTACCTCCGTTGATGCAACTACATGATCCTTACTGGATTCCTTCTTCTGCGTAGGACACTTAGTGGCATAGTGTCCAAACTCATGGCAATGGAAGCACTTGATCTTGCTTAGATCCTTCTTGCCCTTCTGACTGGACTTGGCTCTTTTTGCCCTTGGCCTTCCCTTCCAGGGCAAGGTTCTCCTCGTCCACTGTCATAATTGATCTCCCTTCTATGGTTCCTCTTTGGATCTCTTCCTGTATGCAGTCAGTCCAAAACCTTCCCAATTTGGAAAGTTCTCTCTCCCACTAACAACATCTTGAAACCCTTTCCAAGATTTGTGAAGTCCAAGTAAGGCAAAAGTCACAAGGTCATGATCAAATGCAACCACGCACGCACCACCCAGTTCATCTCGTACCTGAGTGAACCTTGACAAATATTGTGACAATGGGCTCATCCTTGCTCATCCGGATACTCAACTTCTCCTTAGGAGCAAGCTTCTAGGTTTAACTGGTACTCTGAGATAGTTTTAAGATGGCATCGAACATCTCATATGTTGTCTTCTTCTCATGGATATGAGGTACTATATGATCTCTGACCCCTTCTAGAATAGTCGTCCTTGCCTTGATATCATTCTTATTATGCCGGGCCAATTGTTGGGGATCGTGAGATGGTGCTATCCGCTGGTTGATAGACTCTCCCACCTCATTATCTTCCAGCACTATCGTGATCCTCCCTTTCCATGGAACGAAGTTCAATGCTCCCTCAAAACAGTGATATGCTCTCAACCCTTGGTAGGCTGTCCCGCTTCCCCAGAGAGTTCTCCAACACTTGCCCACTAACAATCTTGTAATCCTTCACAAGAAGCTGTACTTAGGGCTCAAATAATTCTGTCTCTCCTATCAGTCTTATAGTCCTTCATAAGGACTGAACTTAGGGCTAAATAAACACCTTCTAGTAGCCCTTCAATCTGCTCTTACGCTGCCACCTACTCTGTCCCAATCTTGGACTCTCACCAACCTAGCATCATCACCATACTTGAAGGAGATTTATCATACCTTGAGACATTGACTTTTGTCCTAATATTTTGGACTTGTGCTGGTATAAATGTTTGCAATTTTTGGCCTTGGTTAGGGCTGTTGTAGCAGTTGCTACATGTTGATTTGGGGTAGCATCGAATGTGCTCTAGGCATGAAATTTGGTGGAGAGGTTGGGGCACATAAGATCTCCAATACCCAGAAAGGGTTTGGGCAGATTCTAAACAGATCAGGGGATATTAAAATAATTAATATTTATAATGGAGTCCCCAAGTCTAAACTTAGGGAAAATAAAATATTAATATGTATTAATATGAATTTGTGTTAGAATGGTCCAAAATACATGGATCAAGCTAGGTCTAATCTTAGCCGTTGATTAGGGACTTAATCTCGGCCGTTGAGATGTCAACAAAAAAAGTATAAGAGGAGGCTTGAGGGGCACTTGGAGAACACACTGAGGGAGACCGGTTAGTTCAATTTCTGGAGCGGGGTTTGCTGAGAAATTGAACTAGTGGTCTGGAGAGCAGTCAGGAGGTAGCAAGTATGGAACAGAGAGATGGGAGATCAACGCAGAAGAGGTAGACGCAGAGCCAGAGGAAGCCACGCAGAGGCAGTAGAGACTGCGTAGAGCCAGAAGGGCCTGCGTCATCCACGCAGAGGCTGCAGGAGTGACGTAGAAGCCTAGAGAGGCTGCGCAGAGCCTCAGTAGGCTGACGCAAAGGGTTTCAAGCTGACGCAAAGGGTTTCAGACTGTAGTAGAGGTTAGTAGGGCTTACGTTGGGTTTAGAAAAGCATTGGAAGTTTGTCTATCTATGGGTAAGCCAGTGTGGCACCTTGTTGTACAAGAAAATTGCTGAATAATAAAATCCTCCCTTGCTACACTGGTTTTCCTACATTGGGTTTTTCCAGGGACATTAGTCCAAAATAACTGTGTCAATGTGTGCATATGTTTGTTTCTATATTACGGTGTGATATCTGCAGCAATATTTATTTTAATGTTTGTTGAAGTAATTTCATGAATAACTTATGATGAAATAAGTAGGAAAAGTAAATCAGTTGCTGCAGTGATAGAATTTTCACATGGTATCAGAGTGAGTAATTAGAGACAGAAAGGGAAAATCAGTTATGGATCTAGACCACGATGCAGAGGCATCCACCTCAAGAGACTCACACAGATTTTCAGAAGATTGCACAAGAGAGAGAGATTTCGATTTCTCTATGTTGGCTTCCAGGTTGGAAGAAGAAGTGGCGTGCATGACTAGTGCTGCATCGTTAGAAGTATGGTATATAGATAGTGGAGCCTCGTGGCATATGACGGGAATCAAGGAGTGTTTCAGAATATCGAGAAGAGAAGATGAACTTTCATATCACCATGGGGAACAAGGCAAAGTGTACTCCAGTAGGAAAGGGTACCATAGTGTTTCAGACAGAATCGGGAGAGCAGTTCCGTGCCATAAATGTACTGCATGTGCCAGGATTGGGGATGAACTTACTTTCTGTGTCACAACTACAAGGCAAGGGCTATGATGTCTACTTCATCAAGGAAAAGGTATACGTCAAACACCCGAGCTGGAAAAAGAAAGTGAAGATCAGGATCAAAAGTAATCGGTTGGACATATTACAACTAGAATCTCCAATGGCACTAATAGGCAGTCATGGGGACAAAGACTTGAACGAACTATGGCACAAAAGGATGGGTCACTTGCACCATGGAGCTCTGAGAATTCTCAGGAGCATCGTAACAGGAGTTCCGGATCTGAGTATGGAACGAGATGATATATGTAGGGGATGCACTCTAGGAAAGTATGCCAAGGTGGCATTTTCTAGGAGCAACGACAGGGCCAAGAGTGTACTAGGATTGATACACTCAGATATCTGCGGACCTGTGTCTGTCAAAGCTCTCAGCGGTGCCGAGTATTTCCTTACCTTCATTGATGACCACTCGAGGAAAACTTGGATCTATTTTATGAAAACCAAGGATGAGGTAATTTGTCAATTCAAGGAGTTCAAGGCTCTAGTGGAGAATTCGGCAGGTAAGAAAATAAAAGTCCTGCGCTCCGATAATGGTGGAGAATATGTCGATAAGGACTTCATTGATTATTGTGCTAAGGAGGGCATCAGAAGAGAGTGGACAACTCCCTACAATCCGGAGCAGAATGGGGTGGCCGAAAGGAAAAACATGACTGTTGTGGAAGCAGCTAGGGCCATGCTGTATGATCAGGATATGCCAAAATTCCTGTGGGCAGAAGCATGCAACACAACTGCCTACGTTCAGAACAGGACTCCTCATCGAGCATTGGGCAAGATTACTCCAGGAAAAGTCTTCACTAGGAAGACACCTGAAGTCAGTCATTTCATGATATTTGGGAGTTTGGCATATTGTCGCATACCTGAAGAAAAGAGGAAGAAGCTGCATCAGACTGTAGAAAAGGGGTATCTAGCAGGAGAACGCTAAGGCATACAGGATCTATCTTCCAGGGAGCAGGAAGGTAGTAGTACGATGAGATGTAAAGTTCATGGAGGATAGAGCTTTTAGAAGATCTTGCGAAATGCCTTACAAGGAGTAGTCGACAGAGGATCCGTTGGTCATGCCTCTTCAACCAACAAAAGTAAAGAATCCTTCCTCAGATCAGGAAGATTCTCAGGATGAGGAAGAGGAGTGAACAGAAGCACCTGTTGGCAGAGGAAGAACCAGCAGGGAACTTCGTTAGATTTTGCGTGATGCAGAGAACTTCATCGGAGAGCCAAGGAACAGTAAAAGGGAGTGAAAACAGCCAGACAAGTATCAGGCGTTAGTAGCTCAGGATGGAGAGCCTGCCAGCTTCAAGGAGGTAGCTCAGCATCAGGTTTGGCTAGATGTGATGGTGGAGGAGTATAACTCCATAATGGTAAACGATGTCTGGGAGGTGGTGTCAAGGCCTCAAGACAGATCTGTGGTAGGTTCAAGATGGATCTACAAGATCAAATATGCTGCAGACGACAATATTGAAAAATACAAGGCCAGGTTTGTGGCTAAGGGGTATGCTCAAAAGGAAGGGATTGACTATGAGGAAACCTTCGCCCCGGTAGCCAGGTATACATCTACTAGGATCGTGATATCTCTTGCAGCCCAGATGGGATGGGAGATCCATTAGATGGATGTCAAGATGACATTTCTGGACTGGGTAATAGAAGAAGTATATATTGAACAACCAGAGGGCTTTGAAACTCACGAGAAGAAGTCTCATGTATGCAGACTGAAGAAAGCCTTGTATGAGCTGAAGCAGGCACCAAGAGCGTGGTATGGTCGAATAGATGGCTACTTGCAGAAGATGGGGTTTGTCAAGAGTGACACGGATCCGAATCTCTACTATCTAGTTGTAGAGAGTGAGCCACTTATCTTAGTATTATATGTGGATGATCTCTTCCTGACAGGATCATCCAGACTCATTGAAGATTGTAAGAAGAATCTAGCCACAGAGTTTGATATGAAGGATTTGGGATGAATGCATTATTTCCTAGGGTTGGAAGTTTGGCAGCAAAAAGGAGAAATCTTCCTTGGGCAAGGAAGGTATGCTACAGAATCCTGAAAAGGTTCGAGATGGGAGATTGTAGACCTATGGCTACACCAATGATCACCAACTGGAAGAAGATTGATGCATTAGAAGAGAAGGATGTTGATCCCACCCTATACCAACAGCTCATAGGGTCCCTAATGTATCTAGTCAATACCAGGCCAGATATTTGCCACGCTGTCAACACCCTTAGTCAGTTCATGTGGAACCAAAGAGGGCTCACTGGGTAGCAGCCAAGCACGTTCTTAGGTATCTACAGGGAACAGTTGATTATGGGCTCTTATACAACAAGGGGAAGGATATTAGATTGAGTGGATTTACTGATGCAAATTGGGCAGGAAGTTCAGTGGATCGGAAAAGTACCTCTGGGTACTGTTTCAACATTGGATCAAGAATAACCTCCTGGTGCAGTAGGAAACAGAAGTCTGTGGCTTTGAGCTCGTCTGAGGCAGAATATATTGCAGCAAGCACAGCTTTGTGTGAGGCATATGGCTTAGAAAACTGGTGGTAAACCTATTTAGAAGAAATATGGAGGTGACCATGATCATGTGTGATAATCAGAGTTGCATCAAACTCTCTGAGAATCCAGTATTTCATGATAGGTCAAAGCATATTGATATCCGGTGTCACTTTGTTAGAGATTGCATCCAACGAGTAGTTGTACAGTTGAGCTACACTCCTACAGGGGAACAAGTGGCAGATATCCTCACCAAGGCTCTTGGAAAGTCAAAATTTGACTACTTCAGGGACAAGATGGGGATGGTAAAGAACCCCTTTCAGAAGTAGTGTGTTAGCAGCGCGAATGAAGAGGGAGTTGCAGTGTAGATGCAGTGTTGGGAGAAAGGACCAACAACAACACAGATGCAGAGGGAGTTACATTGCGGATGCAGTGTTGGGAGAAAGGACTAGCAGCGGCACGAATGCAGACGGAGCTGTTGTACAAATGCAGTAGTGGTAGTAGCAGAGTCATGGGCAGCAATATAGGAGGCAGTAGTGCAGAGGATGTTCGGCAGGAAGGCTTAGCATCACAATAGGTACCGATGCCAGATGATCAGAGTAATACTCAGTGAGGAGTATTGCTAGAGCACAGTGCTCGCTAAGAGGGAGTGTTGATTTGGGGTAGCATCGGATGTGCTCTAGCCACGAAATTTGGTGGAGAGGTTGGGGCACATAAGATCTCCAATACCCAGAAAGGGTTTGGGCAGATTCTAAACTGATCAGGAGATATTAAAATAATTATTATTTTTAATGGAGTCCCCAAGTCTAAACTTAGGGAAAATAAAATATTAATATGTATTAATATGAATCTGTGTTAGAATGGTCCAAAAGACATGGATCAAGCCAGATCTAATCTTAGCCATTGATTAGGGACTTAATCTCAGCCATTGAGATGTCAACAGAAAAAGTATAAGAGGAGGCTTGAGGGGCACTTGGAGAACACACTGAGGGAGACCGGTCAGTTCAATTTTTGGAGCATGGTTTGCTGAGAAATTGAATCAGTGGTTTGGAGAGCAGTCAGGAGGCAGCAAGTACGGAACAGAGAGACGAGAGATCAACGTAGAAGCGGTAGACGTAGAGCCAGAGGAAGCCACGCAGAGGCAGCAGAGACTGCACAGAGCCAGAAGGGCATGCGTCATCCACACAGAGGCCGAAGGAGTGATGCAGAAGCCCAGAGAGGCTGCGCAGAGCCTCAGTAGGCTGACGCAAAGGGTTTCAGGCTGACGCAGAGGGTTTCAGACTGTAGCAGAGGTTAGTAGGGCCTACGTTGGGTTTAGAAAAGTGCTGGAAGTTTGTCTATCTATGGGTAAGCCAGTTTGGCCCTCTGTTGTACAAGAAAATTGTTGAATAATAAAATCCTCCCTTGCTGTACCGGTTTTCCCACATTGGGTTTTTCCAGGGACGTTAGTCCAAAATAATTGTGTTAATGTGTGCATATGTTTGTTTCTGCATTACGGTGTGATATCTGCAACAGTATTTATTTTAATGTTTGTTGAAGTAATTTCATGAATAACTTATGATGAAATAAGTAGGAAAAGTAAATTAGTTGCTGCAGTGATAGAATTTTCACACTACAACCCTAGAAACTCGGCCTCAATCTACTACAAAACCTTCGCTCCTCCATCCTCTATCAAGTCCATTTCTGCACTATAATTATGAGGGTACTCGACTCTTGTTTCTAGCCTCTTGATATGCTTTACGACCCACCCAAGCTAGGCTATAGGAGCTTGGCCTCCTGCACAAAAATCTTCGGCTTGATCTTGAAGAAATTAGCCCACGAACTAGAATGCCCCGCCCATCTTCTCCTAGACCTGTCAAATCTCCTTCTCTTATGATTTGATGCACTTGTGATGATCTTAAATCTGTTCCAAGAGCTCTGATACCATGTAGAAAATCCACAAAAATTATAATCTGCTTGAATGAACAAAGCTGGAATTGACTTGTAACCTAAGACACAAAATTTTCTCTACTCAATTTGCAGTGGAATAAGATAAGAAATAAACACAGTGACACAATATCAAAAACACAATTTTTTTAGGGACCGAGAAAACGATCTTCTTGTATGTGATCTGTATATATAAACTTGAGAGTTTATGGTGAAAATTGCAAGTGAATAGTTATGTTTTTATGCAATTATGTCAATTCCATTAACACATAAACATGATTTTACACTTAGTTTTGCAGAAAATAATGAAGACATCAGTACCATAACAACATACACAAGAATCAAGATAACAAATGATGAATGAGTTCATCCCTCCTGGGCTACATCTCTTGGTCTAGCTTCCAATGTTGGGCCTCTTTCATTATGCTAAAAAATATCTGTTTACATCAAGTTACAATGCTCAAAATGCTAAAACAATGTCTCCAATAGCTCTAGAACAGTAAAAAACCCCTAGCTGGGCACTTTCTGCACTCAGAAAGGTCGAAAATTGACTGAGTTATGCTCTAGAGAAGTTTTCCTGCTATTTGTCCTCCAAATCGCAGCCACTTGCTATCCATTCTACAAATTCCAACTTTTTCGGCTACGTGGGGTGACAATTTTGCCCTGCGCCGACGAGATTCTCGCTGGTGCGGATGCAATTTGTTGAACCCTTAAATGCACTATGTCGGTCCACAAACCGTTAAAAATGTGTCACGCTGTGCATTATGGGCCGTTGGATGTGGGGTTGGTTTGAATTGCTCCTGCCGAATTTTAAACCCAACCTACTTGTGATTGTGGCGAGGTTCCGCTGGGGTTAGTGCTCAGATTAACGCGTGCTTGCTCACATGCCATCTCTGGTGACCTGGGGCTGGTCCTTTTGGGGGTGCCCCCATTCCCTCCACTGTGGTCATCTGCATGGGTTCCGTGACTATGGGCTGGGCTAAGCGTTAACCCCAAGACCCCTCCGCCATGGTCTTGTGGGTGTGGGGTGTGGCCACGGGCTAAGGCTTAGCCTAATCCTTCCCCCAAACGCGCCACCATTAAAATTTATATAGGACCCATTTGCATAGTTATTAAGCAACACTTGTGGCGTGATGGTGGAGCACTGTGCTGCCACTTCGGAGGTCTGTTGTTCGAATCCCATGGAGGCTCGATTTGGCCATAAACCAAATTTTGCCAAATAAGAGGAGGCCACGTGGCAGCCACTGATTGGCCCACATGGCTCTCCCTCATTGGTCCAACACTCAACCAATGAAATCACACCAAACACAACCAATAAGAACGAGACAAGTGTCATCCAACCATAGGTCCCCATAAACACAGTCTCTTGCCCAGTCAAATGCCCAGTTGGCGTACAAATCGCTGACTAGGTGTACTTGCAACCCAAAACTTAAAAATTTTGGTGTTTGCCAAATCGATTAGAACACGATATCGAGAGCATACGATATCGATTTTGAGTGAAACGAGTTGTATTGGATTCAGATCGCCGAGATCTATCCAGTCATTCAGGTTTCGAGCTCTGTCGCACAATTTGAATTTGAGCACTAATTTGATCCCCTAGATCACTCCTCCCCATTGGAAGCTTTTGGACCTCCAAAAGCTCATTTTTAGTCAACAATTAGATGAGGGTATAGTTCCCTCACCCTTCCAGTCTTAATCCACTTAGCTTTGCTTGGATTTGTCGCTTTGAGCTTTTCATGAAAGTACATCACTTTCCCTGATTTTGGAGTCCTTATCTTGCTGTCAAAGATGACATCTTTCTACAATTTTCCAAGATATGCAGAACAAAAAACTTCCCTTGAAGGAATCTGAACATTCCCTCCTCGGTCTTCAATCAATGGAAACTTAAACAATTTCAAGTTCCTTTCACCTTGAACATTGTTGTCATGACGATGCTTAGCATGTCTAGCCTTGCACTTGGCTCGACTCTTTACCAAATGTGATTGCCATCGCCATGCACCATCCTTCTTCAAAGCCAAAACATTATGAAACCCACAAGAAGATGTTTTGGGACCAATGTCCTCTTTGTCAAATAGCCTTTGCATTTGCTTTTTGACCTCTGCATGCTTTAACACTAGCATCTTGTTCACACCAATGTTCAACAATGAAGCATCCTGTTGCAATTGCACTTCATTTTGTTTACCTCTTTTAGGAGGCAACTTGTTAGACTCCTGAAACATCTTATCACATGAATTAGAAACCTCAATGAAATTAGATTTCAAACTTGATTCATATCCTTGAAAGGCTTTAGGTTCCTCAACATCTTTGTGCAACACATTAACAATGCAAAATTCTGACTAGCATTAACAATCCTCTTCATTTGTCCAACATTCACAAGAGATAAACTCAATTTCTTATTATGCGCTCTAACAATGTACTCAATCCCATTCTTGAACAAATTATATTTGTTCTCATGGCGATGAAAAATAGCTCTCTTATCATAAAGATATGGACTTCCCAAAACAATACCACATATATCAAGCAGAACTACATCAAGTTCAACCTCATCAAGAAAGTTTGCAGTGATTGCAAATCTAAGTATGCATTTCTTTGTCACTTGCAATTTTGCATTCTCACATACCCAACCTAAAGGATAAGGTTTAGGATGAGGAATGGTTTCTAAATTCAACTTCTTGACAATGTCTTCTGAGATAAGATTTGCTTGTGAACCACTATCAAACAGTGTATCTATCTTGGTATGTTTTGAAATGACTCTAATGTGGAAAAGCTCTATTCTTGTTTTTTCATATTGAGTATCATTGAGACAATTTGAAGAACTAGTACTTGCAATGTCCTTACCTTTCAAACCCATGGCTGTGATCTTTGTTTCATCCCCGAAATTAGAACCTAAATCTTGTTGTGTAGTTGCAGCAATCTTTTATTTCTACTTGTTATTAAACTTTTTGGGTGTCTACTCAGGATGAAGTTTCCAACAGTGGTCTTCATCATGGCCTTCTTTAGAACAATGTTTACATGTGATCTTTTCTGTTTCTTTCTTGATGGCAACATTCTTCTTATCCTTGCCTCTAAATTTCCCTTTTCCGTTTTCTCCATACTTGAATGACTTCTCATTAGTTTATTCATAGACATTTTTCCCTCTTGCCTCTAAATGAGTTGCCTATACACAAAGTTCATCTAGTTTTGTAGGGTTAAACATGAGAATTGTGTGTCTTAAGTAACTATGTAATTCTCTAGTGTATTTGAGCAAAGTATCTTGAGAGGACAAATCTATATCCAAAATCAAAGCTATTTTTCTAAATTCTTGAGTATAGCTTTGAACATTTTGCCCCTTAGCTTGCCTAAAGTTTTGCCAATCCATGATAGCTTTCTGCATGCATGCTAATGGATAAAACTACCTTCTTATCGCAACAACAAAATCATTCCAAGGAATGCATGCTAATGGATAAAACTACCTTCTTATTGCAACAACAAAATCATTCCAAGAGGATAAAACCTTACCATGTTTCTTCATGTCCTCTTGAGTTTTGGCTTCCCACCAAATAAGTGCTGCACCTTCCAATCTAAGAGAAGCAAGCTAAATTTTGGTCTCATCATCCTTGATTCTTTGTATCCTGCAATACACTTCAATCTGATGAATCCAATTATCTAATTTCTTAGCATCTACCTCTCCATTATACATAGGCAATTCAAACTTAATATCAAGCTTTAACAAAGGAGTTTTACCATGTCCTTTTGGAGAATTTGGAGGTGTTTGTGAAAGGGTAGAAGAAGTAGAAGATGAGGATGAAGATGATCGAGGTGAAGGTGGCGGTTCGTCACCATTACCTCCATTCCCTTTTGGAGGCTTGTCTCCTTTTGGAGGTTTTGAGCTCTCTCCATACAACCTTGCATTTCTCTCTTCATAAAGAACCTTAACCATTTTAGACATCTCAAAGAATGCTTTTCTGAAAGTTCTTTCATCTTCAAACATCCCTTCAAGACCTTCTTCATGTGCCATGACTATTGAAGCTTGAGGTGTGAGTTTTCTTCTTGAAACAATTTGAGATCTTGGCTTCCACAAGTTCTCTTTCTCCTCTTTTAAGCTTCAACCTTGTAAGCATCAGAAAAACACTTGCAAACAAATTAAACCCTCAATGCAACCAAAAACTTGAGAACCTGGGCTACATCTCTCGGTCCAGCTTCCAATGTTGGGCCTCTTTCATTATGCTCAAAAATATGTGTTTACATCAAGTTACAGTGCTCAAAATGCTAAAACAATGTCTCCAATGGCTCTAGAATAGTAAAAAACCCCTAGCTGGGCTCTTTCTGCACTCAACAAGGTTGAAAATTGATTGAGCTATGCTCCAGAGAAGTTTCCCTGCTAGTTGTCCTCCAAATCGCACCCACCTACTATTCATTCTATAAATTCCGACTTTTTTCGGCCATGTGGGGCAACAATTTTGCCCCACGCCGGCGAGATTCCTGCCGGTTCGGGTGCAATTTGTCGAACCCTTAAATGCAATATGTTGGCCCACGAGCTGTTAAAAACGCGACACATTTCACATTATGGGATGTTGGATGCGAGGTTGGTTTGAACTGCTCCTGCCGAATTTTAAACCCAACCTACTTGTGACTGTGGTTAGGTTTTGCCGGAGTCACATGCCATCTCTAGTAACCTAGGGCTGGCCCCCCATTCCCTCTGTCATGGTCATCTACATGGGTGCCATGATGTTAATTTTAGGTATGTTCTATGCTAGAGCAATTTATTTAAATTATTCACAGTTAGCAATCACATTAGCATTAAAGTAAACTGCAGATAGAACATAAATATAGATCGCAAAAGACAAGCCAAGACAAGAGGACACAAGATGTGGCACTAGCCAGGGACAAATCCCAATGTGGGGAAACCCTTGATCAATTCTTCTTTTATGTTCTTCAAAGTTCAGCAGAGAAAGAGAGATAGTACATATACAATAGAAGTCAATATTTTGACTTTTGATATCGCATGAGATCAGTTGAAGACATATTGCTTCAACTAATTCTCTAAGGTGACTCCTTCACCTATCATAGTGCTGCCTTTCGTCCATTTGCTGCACCTTATCGTTTAGCACCATGCTGTACCATCACAGTGCTGGACCTAGATGACTGAGCTGCTCTCATCTGCTCTCATCATCATGCTGCCCATTATGCTGCATCTTCCATCATCATGCAACCCTATTCATCATCATGTTGCTCCTTATACATCAGCATGCAGTCTCATTGCCGATCATGCTACCCTTTACATCATCATGATCATGTTGCCCTTTACATCATTATGCAGTCCCATTACTGATCATGCTTATATACATATATATGATGATCATCTATAATTAATGTGATCCTTATCACTAAGTCAGGACCTCGACTATGATATTTGTTACTGTTCTTCATAGCACATAAGGACTACATTATGCTATATTTGAATACTGTGACAACTAGTAAGACTGTATGTCTCCCATCACAAGTATGCTGAGAATCTATCATCAACGAAATCTTATTTTATCTTCAGGTTGTGACAAGAATGTACCATATATATATATATAGATATGAGATTAAGTTAACATTTGACATGGTCTTCATTAAGCCAAGAGAGAGATCTATCACTGTTGTTCAACGTGTCTAGGCTGCTACAGGAGAACAACTGAGATCTAATGCCAAGACTGTTCCTTGTTATGCCGAGATTGGTCTATCACTGTAATGTCGAGTCTAGACCTTCAATCACTGCAGCGTTCATGATATGATGTCCTTCTGCTTCATTTAGCCGAGATCATGACTGCACTTATACCCCAAACAAGATGCAATCATACCTTAGGTGTAGGTCTGTTTCTCCATGTGAGATTTCTCCTTTCTTGATTGCGGATCTCTGAGATATGATCCTCCTTTGTTGCGGCTCCTTAACCCATTGATATGCGGCTCCTTCATGCATGATTGCGGCTACCTTACTTGACTGTGGCTACTGCGGCTCACCTTCCTCCATTGACTGCGGCTTACTGCGGCTCATCTTCCATGCTTGACTGCGGTTGTGACTGCAGTTGTTCCATATGACAACGGATTAGGGTAGCAGATTAGGGCATCACGTTGACTATGTATGAATGTCTTTCGTGTAATCCATGTACAGCGTATAAGTGTCTTCAAGAACTACGTTGGATCAACTAGGGCATCATCTGCTTCATGCTAGACCAATGTATGCTCTTTTGTGTCTCTCCTTCTCCAAAAATCCAAGATGTGGAGAGGAGATCACATTAAGAGGATGTCCAAATGACTTCAAGTCCTCTTCTATTTATACTAAAACGTAGATGATGAATAGACATGTCTATTGGGCTTCTGAGCCTACTCAAGTTGCTGGCCGACTTGACAATTTGTCTTATAACATAAATAAATTCATAACTCCATGAATACTTATCGGAATCGGATGATCTTTAGATCAATCCTACACCTCTCGATGAGAGGGATCCAATAAAAATATCAGCTGCCATAAATAAGATGACCTACATGGAGTTTGGCCCTAGTTGCCAATTTTAACACATGACTATGGGCTAGGCTAAGCCCTAGCCCAAGCCCCCTTTGCCATGGTTTCGTGGGTGTGGGGTGTGGCCACGGGCTAAGGCTTAGCCTGGCCCTTCCCTCAAACACACCACCATTAAACTTTATATAGGACCCATCTGCCATAGCTATTAAGCATCACTTGTGGTGCGATGGTGAAACATCGTGGTGCCACTCCGAAGGTCTGCTGTTCGGATCCCATGGAGGCCTGATTTGGCCATAAACCAAATTTTGCCAAATAAGAGGAGGCCACGTGGCAGCCATCGATTGGCCCACGCGACTTTCCCTCATTGGTCTGACACTCAACCAATGAAATCACACCAAACACAACCAATAAGAATGAGACAAGTGTCATCCAGCCATAGGTCCTCATAAACACAGTCACCTGCCCAGTCAAATCCCCAGTCAGTGTACAGACTGCTAACTGGGTGTACCTGCAACCCAAAACTTAAAATTTTTAGCTGTTTGCCAAATCGATTAGAATGTGATATTGGGAGCATATGATATTGGTTTTGAGTGAAACGAGTTGCGTTGGATTCAGATCACCGAGATCTATCCAATTGTTCAGGTTTTGAGCTCTGTCGCACTCTTTGAATTTTGAGCACTAATTTGATCCCCTGGATCAGGGTGAGAACTTTATTAATAGAAATTTAGAGCAATGGATCTCTTACAACACATTCCTGTTTCAATAAAGAAAACAACTAATTCTCCCTACCAGTCTTTAGCTTGAAACACCTTGCAAGAATGTTGATCTCGCTTCTTCCTCTCCTTGCTTGGTCGAGCTCCTATTTCCTTGTGTTGATTTTTTCCTAAATCCTAGTGCAATAGGGGTTCCTATTATTTAGGAATTACTCCTAAATTCTAGCGCATTCCTCTATCAATTTTCCCTCCCGCCACAAGCTCCCGCACAAACATGTGCTCTCTATTGCCTTGTCTCACCAACTTGTGCTCACAAAACAATTGAATAATTTTGTGCGTTGGTCCTCCTTGTAAGCTTTTCAAATAGGCTGAATCTTGCAAGTTATTATTTATGGAAACTGAATTGGTGATTGATTGATTTAATTGAGTTTAACTAATTCATGTAACTCGTCCTGCGTTGATTTAGAACTTGAGACTCACGCATGTCAATTTCCAAAACTAACTTTCACTAGGAGACAACAACTGAGCCTCCCACTCCAGCGCATTAGTCGAATTGTTTCATGAAATGCCCTAACTTATAGGAATTTGCCCTGGCTTTTAGGAATTCGCCCTAACTTTTAGTAACTCGTGCATGCTAAGGAAAATTGTTTCTTGGTCTCTTTGACTAAGGCACAAGTCAAAGGACCTTTCTTGCTACTATTTTCAACAAAGAAGACTCGGCCCCTAATTTCGAAGTCCTAAAGTACAAAGGTCTTGATAATTGCATCAAAAAATTGTAATTTGGCAGAAACATCCTAAAAATGTACCTTAAAAAACTACCTCTCATGCATAAAAACAAAACCATATCCTTTATTGAGCTTGGTTGAGAAAGGTTGTCTCAAATTGAAACTTAGACCCATGAGCTATACTCCCAAGTACGTATAAGGGATGGTGTTCTCATTCTCATTACCTCTTAAGAAAAGGGATAGTTGACAAAGGTGCTCTCGGAACAATTGAAAACCATGACCTTATTTTTTCTAAGGTCCATTGTGCACTATCTAAGGTCACAAAAATCAGGTAAGGCAGCAATATGCCGCTATAGTACCTGTTGGGCATTGGATAAACCAACTCTCCCCGTGTGTTTCGTGACATGGACTAACCGACTCTCGTGGATCCTTATCTATGGCAATGCGATCGTTGACTAACACTTGTAGGTTTTGGTCTAACGACAATCGTGATTCCCAACAAGTGGTATTAGAGCGTAGGTCATGAGTTCGATACACACCCGGCTCACGTTGGGGGGGAGATTGTTGGGCATTGGATAAACCAACGCTCCCCGTGTGTTTCGTGACATGGACTAACCGCCTCTCGTGGATCCTTATCTCTAGCGATGCGATTGTTGACTAACACTTGCAGGTTTTGGTCTAACGGCAATCGTGATTCCGAACATTCCCTTTGGGGTGGATGCTAAAGGATCACATCGTCAATAAAAAGAAGAATGGAAATCAACAAACGGTGGAGTAGAAATCCATCTTTGTCTTGGGCATGATCTTTGAGAAAAGTCTCAATCTCATCAAGATAAAGACCAAATAGGGTTGGGGAAAGGGGGCAACCTTTTTGGACCTAATGGTTCTTCAAACAAACTTTGATAGATGACGTGAAGTATGAATTCTATCGATTAATGGCTCACAAAATCTCTTGTTAGCAACTTTTGAGATTTATAAGGGTCAGTAGATGAATTGATGGAACCAAATCTCATCAAAATTCTAAAATAGCCTACTCTCAAGTGTGGTAGAGAAAGATAGGTCTAGTGTGCTAGAGAGAAAGTGCAAAACCCAAGCACAAGTGCTGGGAGACATAAATACACAATTATGCCTAAGAGATAGATGCCAATTCAAGAGAGAATACCAAAATTAAGTGCCCTTAGGCTTATAACACTTTATGTTCTAGTTAAGAAGGTCACAACATGTCTGATACAATATTACAAATGAGAGCTTGAACTATGTTTTTGGACACAATTTAAGCAAGGAGTTCCTTCAAGAGGAGGAGATGTTCCTTCAAGAGTGGGTTATGGGTCCACAAAACAAGGGCACACATCCCAAGAGGGTTATTGAGCCTACATATAAAGTTTGACTAGTTTGACCTTTACATACCTTATAATACGATACAAGAATGAGGAATTACAAGTAATAAGATACATGAGCCATGGCCACATGTACAGATTATATCATTAATAATTTCAACATATACATTACACTAATAATTCCAATGCCCCTTAATCTGAATTTGATCATTATATTGTTTGCCATCCATCTCGATGCTTTTAGAGTGGAAAAAGTGGAGGAATCAACTCACAGGACCATTATTACCAGCGAGACCTAGTTTGGCAAATCAGGGTTTGGAATCTTCCAGGATCATTTTGAGGCATCAAACGACATTTTTTGGGGGGTAAAACTTTTCCGATTTAGTGTTAACCCTTTTTCATATTCTACACATAGAGACCTCTCCAATGACGCAAGAATCGCCTCAATCAGAGTTCGAACTTCGTATGCAAAAGTTATGCTATTCAGAAGTTGACCTTCTTGTTTTCACCACCATAATTCAAGAGGATGCCATGTCAGCCCCCATTATTCATGGAAAATGGGTTAGCCATGTGATTATGATGAAGAAGACTCTAGAAGAGTCCATATAGTAATTTTGGTTAACATTTGAGGTGGTCAAACCTAACCACTAGTAGGCTATCTGGCTGTGTCATAATCGGGTCACTAGGAGAAAAAGGGGTTCCATTATTTTCGAGTGCATTTGTTCCATAAATGAGCAAAAGTAATTGAGAGGGATAGGAGATAGAGCACATGGAGAGGATTTGTGCAATGTAGTAGCCCACGGGCCACAGGCCATATTTCTTTGTACTCGTAGTGATTTTTTATTCGAAAATAGAGAGTAGAGCGACCTCACCTTCCAACTAGATTTTCTCCCGAAAGGGTTTCCTAGGTCATATCTTGTGTCAATCGTGGTTTGTGAGTTTTTATTTCATTGTTCTCTATTTTCTGCATAATTTTAATGTGCACGAATACACAATTAACCGTAATATACATATCCAAAAACGTAAAGAAAAATAAAACCCTAATAGTGTAGAATTCAAATTTTTAATTATAGTTTATCAGATATATTGTGACAAACTGTCTAGTGGAATATCCACAATAGTTTACAAATCATATTGGTATGAAAGCAAGATTCTTTGGGTATATTATGGAGATTTGCAGGGGATCTAGATCGGCTAAGCCAAAAATCGTAAAACCCTAGTCATTGTCGACGAATTTGTGAAAACCCTCCCGATCCTACAAAGGAGAGGTTTTCACTGCTGGAAGCGCAAGTTGCAGATATAAACGGTAATGTAAATCTCCTCATGTCAACCCTGAGCGATAAACTTGGGCTATTTGGAGAAGATGGGGTTCTAACGCAGAGGGAAAATAAGAGGGGAGATTAGGAGATCAGGAAGCAGTAGAGAACCAACCGCAGAAAGGACCTGAAAAAGATCAATCTAGTACGAATGTTGTGGATCATTCACAATGACTATTCAAAATGGAGGTAAAGGTCAATATCAAGTAGTACTAAGGTCATATTGACACTTTGAAGCTAAATCATTAGTTGCAGCGATTAGAAGTGTATTTTAGTGTCTATCATATTGGGGAAGAACAAAAGATTTCATATGCGCGGTTGAAATTAGAGGGACATGCCTTGACTTGGTGGGAAAGTCACACAAAGACCTTAAGAGGTATGAGGGAGATTCTCTAGTGATTAAGTGGGAGGACTTCAAAACCCTCATGAAGTCACAATTTTATCCTATTGGGTATGTAGAGAACCAGTGGGTCCAGTGGCACTACTTCAAGCAAAAGCCTAGGCAGAGCATATATAAGTACATTACATAGTTCAAAAAGATGGCTATAATGCTGGGTACCTCCTCAAAGAACCCAGATGTACTCAAGTGTTTGGGGGGTCTACACAGCCATCTGTGGAAGCATGTGATGCTATTCAAGCCTAGATCAGTGACGAGGTTTGTGAACAAGCATAGTACCTAGAGAACATAGGCATGAAGAAAGGACAATCAAGTGGATCGAAGTAGAAAGAGCAACGAGTTGCTTTTAAGGAGGGGAAGAAGAAGTGGAAATGGGGAAAGATAAAAAGACGAAAACCACAACACTCCAGTGCAAATATCCCAACAACCACTGCAACATTGATGACCATATAGAGGAGAAGTGCTAGAAGTTGCATCCATAGCTTAACCTGAAGAACAAAAAAAAACAATAAGAAGAAGAATCTCATGGCCATTGATTTGAGCAACCAAGTTGAAAGCAACTCAGATGTGGATGAGAAGATTGTTTGTACGTCAATGCAAAAGGAGGTGAATTTAAGTAGCCTTCATCAACAAGAAGAGAAAGAATGACCAAACTCTTCCATATATAGATATGGGTCATGAAGACAAAGATTGATGCTTTGTTTGACTAGGCAAATCTCATTGCAGCAGAGTTGGTCTAACAAATTAGGATTGGAAGGCTTTGGAAGTTTGTGATCATCTGAGCTCATATCCATTGGGATGGCTAAATAAGGATGCCGAGTTCAAGGTAACAAAACTGTGCAAAATTAGATTTGCCATGAGTGTTGATTTTATTGATGAAGTAGAACTAGATGTAGTTCTCCTTGATGTATGTGGAGTCGTGTTTGGAAGTCCCTACATGTGCATGCGAGATGAAATATTCACGTGGAGAGCCAACCAATACCAACTCGTCAAGGATGGAAAAATCGTTCACCATCAATGTGCACAAAGACAAGTAAATATTTTTGCCAGTAACTGCCAACCAAGCCAAGAAATTGATCAGTTTAAGAAGATGTTTTACTGTTTTGAAGAGAAAATCAATTTGTAGAAGAGTCTATAAGAGGCAAGGCATCCCTGGAGGGGTGTACTAATAAATATAAACAACAACGGGATGAGTTGCTACAAGCATATAGGGATGTGTTCCTAGTGCTTAAAGGGTTACCACCCTAGAGGGAAGTGGAGCACGAGATCCAACTATTGCCAGACTTCCCCATTGCCAAACATTGGGTTGTACAAGTAGTGTGTTGTAAAAGAGAGTGAGGTGGAGAAATAGGTGCAACTACTACTAGAACAAGGTGTCATTCGATTGAGTATGTCACCATGTGTGTCACCCATCATCATTGTGCCAAAGAACGATGAGACTTGGCGGATGTGTATCAATTACAGGGCATTGAACAAAATCACACTCAAGAACAGGTACCCCCTGTGAAGGATAGAGGATTTGCTGGATTTGTTGCAACAAGCGAAATACTTCACCAAGCTAGACTTAAAGTCTCAATATCAACAAGTTCGAGTCAAAGAAAAGAATACTTGGAAAAGCACCTTCGAAACTAGGCAAAGTTTGTATGAGTGGTTAGTAATGCCATTTTGCCTATGCACCAACTACATTTATGAGGTTAATGAATGATATGCTTTGCCCTTTTATAGATTCATTTGTTATTGCCTATTTGGATAATATACTGGTATATAATGCTACCTAGGAGGAGCACATCGCACGTTTGATGTAGGTGCTAAAGACATTAAAGAAACACAAACTACTAGCAAATCTCATGAAGTGTGAGTTCGCATAGTAGTCTCTGGTGTATTTGGGGTATGTTATAGGTGGAGCAGAGTTGAAGATAGATCTTGCCAAGATGGAGGCCATCATGAAATGGCAGGTGCCTACTAATGTTTATGAGGTTAGGAGTTTCGTTGGGGAAGCACAGTACCTGAGGAAATTCATAACCTCCTTTTTAGCAGTAGTAGCTCCACTCCACGACATAACAAGAGGTAAGAGTTGGTAGTGGGAAATTGAAGTGACGACAAATGCTAGTGGGTATGCTATGGGAGTGGTCTTGATGTATGGAGGAAGACTTGTATGCTACCATCCTGATATATTTCATGGGGTAGTTCTTAACTTCCCTACCTATGACAAGGAGCTTTATGCCCTGGTGCACATTGTGGAGAAGTGGAAGTAGTTTGACGGGAAAGGAGGTAGTAATCCACACAGATAACCAGCCACTACAGTACTTGTAGGCATGGAGTAAGCTATGACAGACCAGGCATTACAAGTGGATGGGGTTTCTACAAGAGTTTCATTTAGTGATCAAGTGGAAGGGAAACACAGACAAGTTGGCCGACACGCTTTCAAGGCCACCCACATAAAAGATCACAACTTTGGGAACTTTGATGCACATGGAGCCATTCAACCATGATGCATACATAGAGGCATATTCAGAGGATGAGGACTTCAAGGAGGTGTCCCAATTCTCAGCAGTTGCAGAACTAGAGTCATGTGCATGATGGTGACAACACCGTTGACTACCATCTCCAGGATGTGTTACTTTACAGGTTGCATAAGTTATGTGTTCCTAAAGGTGAGTGTTTGCAACTAATCAAAGAGGCTCACACCTCCAAGCTTGCAGGGGTGTAGGGAAGACAATGGCCAACTTGCAAAGCTTTGTGTATTAGCCCAAGATGCAAGAACATGTAGCTAGGTTCATAGGAGGATGCATGCTTTGTTGTGCCAACAAGCCTAGTAACAGGAAACAAGGTCTATATCACCCCTTACTTATACCCACTTATCCTTGGGAAATAATTTCCATGGACTTTATAGGAGGTTTACCAACAACCAGGAAGGGAAATGACTACTTGTTCGTGGTAGTTGACATGTTCAACAAGATGTGTGTTTTGATGCTCTATAAAAAGACCATCAATGGGCAAGAAGTAGCAAACTTGTTCTTTGAACAGGTTTGGATGCACTTTGGGATACCAAGGGGCATCATTTCAGATAGGAACACAAGATTTCTGATTGCATCTTGACTATATTGCGGGAGGAGATGGACACAAAGTTGAAGAGGTCTACAACATTCCATACTTAGACAAATGGGCAAACAGAAGTAGTCAACAAGACTTTGGTGCAGCCTTTGAGGGATTATAATCAAAGCATCTAAAGACTTCAGATGAAAATCTGGAATATATACAACATTCTTATAACTGAGCAATCCACAATTCTATTGATAAGTCCCCATTTGAAACTTGCTTTGGATATTTCCCGCCTTCATCTCTGGATGTTGCATATGGGCAACAATGAGGAGTGAGGGATGATATTACAAGGGATGCCTCGAAGGTTGAAAATTTTGTTGAGAAGATCAAGCAAATCCATATATAGGTACAGGAGACACTGCAGAAGTCACAGGAAAAATACAAGGCTAGGCATGATCAACATAGAACATATAAGTTGTTCAAGGTGGGAGATACAGTATGGTTACAATTGAACAAGGAGAGGCTATAGGGTCCTGGTAAGAAATCAAGACTCTGTGATATGTTCCATTTGAGATACTGGAAAGGTGGGAGATAATGCCTATAGACTCAATCTAACCCCATACATGCGCATATAATTAGTTGTGAATGTGGAGAATCTAAAGCTCTATGAGCCTTCCATGCTAGATCAAGAAGAGGAATAAGTCCTACCTTCTGTGGAGGATTTGGCACTAGATGCTCAGGCAGAGTTGTTAGAGAATACAGTTTCTCAGAAGAGGTCAGAAACTACAAGACATGGGTAGCATGACCTTTGGTAGATTAGTTTGGAAGGATAACTTCTAGGGAAAGCTAAATGGTATGCTCAAGAGAAGGTGGAGGAAAAATTTCCTCACCTCATTCAGTATAAACTTTTGGGGACCAAAAGCCTCCCAAAATGGGGAGGTGTGATCCGGATTAGATCATTGTATTGTTTGTTGTTAGTTTATGAATTGTTTTGGTAGCATCAAACAAGTGTTCTAGTCTCGATTTGTGTTTGAGAGGCTAAGGAACACGAGATTTCTAAAACCCATAAAAGGTTTTGGGAGAAAACACCTAGGGACCATTCATTAAAATTCATTGATCAATAATTAAAAGTTCCTAAGTCTAACTTAGGAAATTTGATTAATTAATGGGAATTGATTGAGAAGGTCGACTGAGGCTCTAAAGGCTTCTAGAAAATAACATGGATCAAGTATTAAGATGATCTTAGCCATTGATCAAGATTAGATTTTGGCCGTTGATGCTCCAATAAGAGATTATAAGAGCAAGTCGATGGGATGGAGATAGACACAGATACAAGAGGGAGAGCAAGGCATGTCGAGCTACCCAGCGCATAGAGATTCAGCATGGGAAGAACTCAGACCAGAGGGAGAGCATCAAAGAGAGGGAGAAACAAAAAATTCTTGAGGAGAAATTTCCAACATTTCTTCAGCTTCAGAGTGGCAGGAGAGAAGAGGCAGAATCAACTGCAAAGAGGACGACAACAACCCATGGAAGCAGCAAGAAACCCCAGTGCAAGTGCTCAAAGAAAGGTCGTTTCAGTTGCTGGAAACCGGGAGATCATCCAGGGGGCAAAGCGCGTCACTTCTAGAAGCAGAGGGAGGCTGGGCGACTCAGTTGGAGTTGATTTGCAGACAATGTGTGTGATTTTAGTCCAACAATGCACATTTTTGATTGGAGTGTGAGTTGCTATCAAGGAGTGCAAGCATGCCAGTGGAGGCTGAGTTGATTTCAAGAGGGAGGAAATTCTCTCCCAGATATTTGCTGGAGGATTGCTAGTTGGGCATCCATATATTGTACTCTCAAAATTTGCTGCATAATAAAAATAAACCCTCATTTGCTGCATCGATTTTCCCTTCGGGGACTATTAGTCCAACAATTATTGTGTCAATCTTTATGTGTGTGCATCTATCTCTGAGTTCTTGATTTTACTTCCACAACATATTTTTTTTTGAAGAATTGCAGTCTGATTTATTTGTTAAATGCCCTAAACAATTAAACTGCTAATCAGTTAGGAGAATAAATTTCGGTTGTTGTAATTTCAAGGAAATTTCACATGGTATCAGAGCATTATTGATCAAGTTAGAAGCTCAAAGGCTAAAGATCAGTAGAATTGTGGAGATTCAGAGGATGACCTGAAGCACATGATTCAATTTTGTGCAGGCCAAGCCAGAAGTGTGAATTGCTAGGCAAAAATCGATTTCTAGAGGCAGTGTAGGAAAAGTTCGATTTTCTCAGAAGCATAGTTTGCAGGCAGTGTGGTTTTCGGGAAGCAGTTTCGATGCACAGATCAATTGATTTGTAGAGTAGATCTGGGCACAGAAGATTTGCAACAAGGGTAGCAATTGCAGATCTGCGTGGGACAAGAAGAGGAGCACACAAAAATTATACCCAGGACTTCTCTAGTAAAAATATCAAATTTCTTTTGTATGGTTGCAGATGGATTCAACATTCAAGGGGCTACGGATTTATCTTCCAGGTTGGAGGATGAATTCGCTCAGATAACTTGCCTCTCTAGCTCAACTTCATAGGGTGTCTGGTATATATACAGTGGAATGTCAACTCATATGACAGGAGTTAGTGAATACTTCTCTAGCTATAAGGAGGAGCAAATGGACTTCCAGATTCAAATGGGAAACAAAAATAAATGTACTCTAGTTGGAGCTTGTACCATCGAGATTCAGAGAGAGATTGGGGCAACTACCAATGTTACAAATGTGATGCATGTGCCCGACTTAGGTATGAACCTAATTCAGTATCTCAACTACAAGATAAGGGATATGATGTCCACTTTGTGGGGAAGAAGGTGTTCATCAAACACCAGAATTGGAAGAAGGTGACGCAGATTGGAGTTTGCAGGTTATACAAGTTGTAGCTCAATTCTCCACAGGCACTAGTTAGCAACAACAACAATGATTGCAGTAGCAGTGGGAGAGACCTGAATGAATTATGACATAGGAAAATAAGACATTTACACCATGGAACACTTAGGATGCTCAAGGAGACAGTGATGGGTGTTCCAGAATTGAGCACATAACACGATGATGTATGCAGAGGTTGCGTACTTGGGAAATATGCTAAGGAAACATTCCCAAGAAGTGACAGTAGATCAGATGGTGTGTTATAGCTTATACACTCAGATATTTGCGGTCCAATGTCCACTAGATCTCTCAGAGGGTACGAGTACTTCGTCACCTTCATTGATGACTATTCCAGGAAAACTTGGATCTATTTCTTGAAGACCAAGGATGAGGTCTTTAGTTGCTTCCAAGAGTTTAAGGCTCTAGTGGAGAATGCGACAAGGAAAAAGATCAAGGTGCTTTGCTCAAATAACAGAGGAGAGTACACAGATAGTGACTTCATCAACTTCTGTGCGAAAGACGACATTAAGAGGGAGTGGACGACTTGATACAATCCTCAACACGATGGAGTAGCAGAGTGGAAGAATAGGTCTATAGTTGGGGCGGTAAGAGCCATGTTGTATGACCAGGACATGCCCAAGTTTTTGTGGGCAGAGGCATGTAACACGATAGTGTATATACATAATAGGGTTCTTGACAGGGCGTTGGGGAAGATAACATTGGAAGAAGTCTTCTCAAGGAAGAAGGCAGAAGTTAGTCACTTTAGGATCTTTGGCAGTATAGCTTACTGCCATGTACCAAATGAAAAACACACTAAGTTAGATCAGATTGTAGAGAAGGGGTTCTTCGTTGGGTATAGTGAAACCTTAAAGGCATACAAGATCTATATTCCTAGCAGGAGGAAGATTATTATGAGACATGACGTAAAGTTCATGGAGGACATAGCCTTCAAAATATCTCGCGTGATGCCGTAGATGATCAGAGTTAGCCAACAAAAGCTCCTTGGTCCAACAACAGGGGCAACCGCAGAGACAACTGCAAGGACAGTCGTAGGGATATAGTATAGTTACTGGTACGAGCACGACCTCAGGTGCAGGAGATCCAGTGAGTTTGCAACAGACGAAGCAGCAGAGGCAAGATGAGGAGCTAGTCGATCCTCCCACCACTAGTGGACGAACCAACAGAGAAGTTCGTCAAACGTTGAGGGATGCAGAGGAGTTCATAGGAGCTCCTAGGACAAACAGGAGAGAACACAAACAACCAGATAGGTACCAAGCATTGGTGGCACAGGTTGTTGAACCTTCCAGCTATCAGGAGGCCGCACAACATTAGGTGTGGGTGGATGCCATGGTAGAAGAGTATAGCTCTATCATGACAAACAATGTTTTGGAGGTAGTGCCGAGACTTGTGGACAGGTCAGTTGTGGGCTCTTGATTGATTTACAAGATAAAGTACGCTGCAAATGGTAGCGTGGAGAAGTACAAAGCTAGGTTCATGGCCAAGGGGTATGCGCAAAAGGAAGACATAAATTATGAGGAGACCTTTGCCTTAGTTGCCAGATATACTTCCATCTGGTAAGTTATATCTCTAGTAGCGCAGATGGGATGGTAGATTCACCAGATGGACGTCAAGGCAACATTCTTGAATGGGCTAATAGGGGTGAAAGTATACATCGAACAATTAGAGGGATTCAAGATACATGAGAGGGGCACACATGTGTGCAGACTGAAGAGAACACTATGCGGGATCAAATAGGTTCCCAGGACATGGTATGGTAAGATAGAGAACTACTTGCAGCAGATGGGATTTCTCAAGAGCAATGGAGATCCCAACCTTTACTCTCTGATGGTAAAGGTTGAGCCACTCATTTTGGTATTGTATGTGGATGACGTCTTTCTGACTGGGTCATCAGGGCTCATAGAGGATTGCAAGAGGAACCTGGCAGCAGAATTTGACATGAAGGATTTGGGGCTAATGCATTATTTCCTAGGCCCCAGAGGTATGGCATAGGGATGGGGAGTTTTCTTGGTCAAGGGTGATATACTACAAAGATTTTGAGGAAGTTCAGGATGCAGGACTGTAAACCTATGTCAATGTCAATGATTACTAATTGGAGGATGTTGACACAACTTTGTATAGGTAGCTCATTGGTTCCCTCATGTATCTCGTCAACGCTAGGCTAGATATTTGCTTCGTGGCCAACACTCCCAGTTAGTTGATGGTTGAACTTAAGAGAGTGCACTGGACAACAACGAGGCATGTTATTTGGTATTTGTGCGGCACAGTCGAGTATGGGTTGAGGTATACTCGAGGTGATGGTGTTAGGTTATGTGGTTACACAAATGTAGATTGGGCAGGCAATTTAGTGGATTGAAAGAGCACATTTGGGTGTTGCTTCAACATTGGATCAAGGTTTGTATCTTGCTGTAACAAGAAGTAGAAGTCCGTAGCACTGAGCTTTGCAAAGGCAGAGTACATGCCAGCTATCATGGCTACATGCGAAGCTATTTGGCTCCAGAAGTTGCTGGTGAGTCTGTTCCATCAGAAGATGGAGGCAACCAATATCTATTGTGATAATCAAAGTTGTATCAGGCTCTCTAAAAATTCAGTGTCTCATGATAGATTGTAGGATATAGACATACGCTACCACTTCATCAAAGATTGTGTGCAGCGTGGGTCAATTTGGGTACAACATGTTCCCACATAGCAATAGGTTGCATATATACCCACAAAAGTTCTAGGGTGAACTAAGTTCGTCTACTTCAGAGAACAGATGGGTATGGTGGAGAACACCTTCCTTGCTAAGAAGGAGTGTTAGTTTATGAATTGTTTTGATAACATCGGACAAGTTTTCTAGTCTCGATTTGTGTGTAAGAGGCTAAGGAACATGAGATCTCCCAAGCCCAGAAAATATTTTGGGAGAAAACACCTAGAGACCACTCAATTAAAATAATTGATCAATAATTAAAAAATATTGATTAATTAATGGGAATTGATTGAGGATACCGACTTAGGATCTAGAGACTTCCAGAAAATGACATGGATCAAGTCTAAGATGATCTTAGCCATTGATCACGATTAGATCTTGGTCATTGATGCTCCATCGAGAGATTATAAGAGAAGTCGATGGGATGGAGATAAACATAGTTACAAGAGGGAGAGCAAGGCAAATCGAGCTACCCAATGCACAAAGATTCAACATGGGAAGAGTGCAAGCAAGAGGGAGAGCATCAGAGAGAGGGAGCAACAAAAAATTCTTGAGGAAATTTTTCTAGCGTTTCTTAAGTGCCAGAGTGGCAGGAGAGAAGAGGTCGAATTAGCTGCAGAGAGGGCCACTGTAGCCAACTCGAGTAGCAAGAAACCCCATTGTGAGTGTTGCAAGAGAGGTCGTTTCAATTGTCGAAAGCCAGGAGATCATCCGGGAGGCGGAGCGAGTCACTTCCAGAAGCAAAGGGAGGTTGGACGACTCAGTTTGACTCAATTTGTAGGCAGTGCGTGTGATTCTAGGCCAACAATGCTCCTTTTTGGCAGTGTGAGTTGCTAGTAAGGAGTGCGAGCAGGCCCGTGGAGGCCGAGTTGATTTGTAGAGGGAGAAAATTCTCTCCCAGGTATTTTGCCCGATATTTGCTAGACGATTTCCGGGCATCTAGATATTGTACTCTCAAATTTTGTTGCATAATAAAATAAACCTCATTTGCTACACTAGTTTCCCCTTCAAGGTTTTTCCGGGGATTGTTAGTCCAAAAAATAGTGTAATTAGTGTCAATTTTTATGTGTGCATCTATTTCTTAGTTCCTTATTTTACTTCCACAACATATTTCTTTTGTGAAGAATTGCAGTGTGAATTATTCGCTAATTGCCGTAAACAATTAAACTGCTAATTAGTTAGGAGAATAAATTCCAATTGCTGCAATTTCAATGAAACTTTGTATTTTTCATCCATATTGATGCTTTTAGAGTGGAAAAAATAGAGGAATCAACAACTCATAGGACCATTTTTACTGGTGGGACCCAGTTTGGAAAATTAATGTTTGAAACCTTTTGGGAGCATTTTGAGACATCAAACAATGTTTTTTTTGGGGTAAACTTATGCCACTTTAGCAACAACTCACAGGACCATTTTTACTAGTGGGACCCAGTTTGGAAAATTAATGTTTGAAACCTTTTGGGAGCATTTTGAGACATCAAACAATGTTTTTTTTGGGGTAAACTTTTGCCACTTTAGCGCCACATTTTTTTTTTCATATTCTACACATAGAGACATTTTCAACGATGCAAGAATCACCTCAATCAGAGTCCATATGCAAAAGTTGTGCCACTCAGAAGTTGACCTTCCTGTTTTCACCACCATAATTCAAGAGGATGCCACGTCAGCCCTCATTATTCATAGACACGGGGCTAGCCACGTGATTATGATGAAAGAGACTTTAGAAAAGTCCATATTGTAATTCTAAAAGTTGAGGTAGTCAAACCTAATCACTAGTAGGCTATCGGGCTATGTTATAACCAGGCCACTAGGAGGAAAAGGGGTTCCTTTCTTTTAGAGTGCATTTGTTCCATAGATGAGTAAAAATAGGCGAGAGGGATAGGAGATAGAGCACATGGTGAAGATTTGTGCATTGTAATATCCCAGGGGCCACAAACCATACTTCTTTCTACTTGCAACCATTTTCTATTCAGAGAAAGGGAGCAGAGCAGCCTCATCTTCCAGCTGGGTTTTTTGTTGAAAGGGTTTCGTAGGTCATATCTTGTGTCAATCATGTTTGTGAGCTTTTATTTTGTTGTTCTCTATTTTCTGCATTATTTTGATTTGCATGCATATGCAATTAACCGTAATCTACAGATCCAAAAATCTAAAGAAAAATAAAACCCTAGTAGTGTAGATTTTGGATTTTTAAATATAGTTTTATTAGATCTGTTGTGACGAACTCTCCAGTGGAATATCCACGGTGGTTTACGGATCACACTTCGCCCACCCCGTTACCACCCCAAGGTGAATATGCCCTAGGGGCCATATAGAGATGCCATTATAGCACATCATTCACTGTAGTTTGCAAGTTGCCCACACAAATATGATGCTGCAAACTAGTAAAGTTTGACCCTGACAAGATTTTGGTGAAGATATGTGCAAGTTGATTGGCTCAAGGAACAAAGATGGGCACAATACATACCAGAATGTAGAGATGACAGATATACTTAATCTAAAGCTGACCATGTTTAGATTTCTGATGATCCACAGGATTAGGATCAAGTTTTATAGTTCTTTGATCGAGGGGTAGGGCCCTTTTTTGCAAGACCCCACTGTTCAAGAATCATCCTCATCCAGACAAGATAATTCCTAGATGGGATAGTGCCGGCATACTCAACTTATGTAGAAGATAGAACCACAGTCTCTCTTATTAGAACACTACGAAACTGGTCTAGAACTAGTAGTAAACAAGTAACCAGAGGTGGAATGACACCATCAAGATCACCAGCCTATCTGCATCAGAGGGTCCTTGAAGATGTATTAGGAGCTTCTGCTGCACAGTGAATACCCATATGAATGATTCCTTTCAAATAGCACATAATACACTTGACTGCCTGCCAGTTACTCTCTTGTCAAAAATCAGACCATGGTAAGCTAAAAACTGAAACACCAATGAAAATGACAGCTATACAGTACAGTAACCTACAAGCACATACTGCCAGTAGTATGAACAGCAAACATGTGGATCTGAACATTCAAAACAACATCACTTCTTTATATCAAATCTGAAAACAGTAACCTAAACCTAAAATGCTATAGCTCAAAAACTCAATCTCTCGAACCACCAGAGGTTTCCCTATGCCTCCTTTATAGATGAGGAAGAAGAGAGAAGATACAATATACCTGGAAAAATACGAAGGGCCCTCAATTGACAATTTGATAGAGTTGAAGCCTAACCCTAACCATCACAGCTAGTGTGCCAACTTACATGGAAAAAGTGCCTGAGTTAATGCACACCAACTGGAGGATAACTGTGGCATGTGTGCATGCACTCTACTCTTTGGAATCTTTGTCCTCACTCAGTTCCTCATGCATACACACTAACTACCTAGCAATCTGTGCCCTTCGTATAGATTATGCATGTCTAACTGAACTGAACTTAAATAGGAAACTGAACTGAACTGGCAATTACTAAATCTGGAACAGCAGTGAACTGAAGGTGACAAAAAAGAAATAAGCTAAGTTTGGTGCATGCATGCACCCTCTCCTTTCCTACTAACTGCACCTCCCTCCTGTTCTACAGCACATGGGAACCCAGGCAGACTGCTCTACAGACCTGCTTCTTTGTGCACTCTGGTGCTGGGGATTTGAATTCCTGAAATCTGCCTAGGAGAATAAAACTAATGATTTCATACTCTGTTAAAACCTTAAGTACTCCTGCTGGTCCCTGAAAATCATGCCAAGCACCAGACTTCAAGAAGAAAGAACTTAGCACTACTTAAAGAAACTATGCCCGAAATCAAACTGGCTGTGCAGGATTACTCACAGGCAGAGATGCTCCTACATCATATTGGCTAGTGATTTGAGCCTGATTAAGAGAGGACCCTGGTTTCAATATATCATTATCTATCTCAAAATCTTTAGGAATCAGAAGTCTGTGATAGCATTCAGGTATGAATGGATCTTCAAATCTTCTGTTCATCCAAGCAAACAACCCCCCATCTCTGTAACTAATATTTCATCAAATTTCCTCATCTTCAAGAGAGAGGACCAAATGCTCTGTTTCATGTTCAGATGTACCAGGTTATTGGGATTATGACAGTAAATTAGACATTCATTTCAACTAAATTAAATATAGTTTTAACCTAGGAATCTGAAATGGCTTTGATATTTCATCCTATTACTATACCTTTTTGGTTCTACTGATGAAAGACAACAGATGGCCAAACATATCTGCATACGTCCCCAATCCAATGGCTGGATAAATTTGGCTCATAACAAGAACAACTGCCGGGTTTCTTTCTTGAGTTTTCCTTTTCAGAGCTCTTTTACTTTGTGTTGAGGGGAACCTCTTAACATGCCAAAATTGAACTTCATTATTCAACCAGACTCAAGCTGGGTTTAAAAGCTGGCTTATTAAAATTAAAATGTGTACTTTACCTTGATCTACAATTTTTTCATCGCTGGGAAGATGTTTATACTGTCTCTGAAGGGACGAAAAAGTACTTAGTTTACAAAATCTTTACAGGGCCTGGGTTATTAACCTCTCTGTGTACTTAGACCATATCATTGTCAAAAGCCCTACTCTTTCTGTTGCCTTGCACAGTCAACTGTTTTATGTCTTTAAACATTTAAGTCTAAACAATAAAAAAATTCAAAAGCATAAATCCAAAATTTAGAGGACAGAGGCTTAGCTGAGTTATCTTGTTTTCTGCTCATCAACCACAGGTGGGCAGGGTTCTTTATCAATTATAATTGGGCTTGGAATCTTATTTTCTAGCAAAGTATTGATGTCTCTCATTACCCTGCGGTTGAGGTAAAACATGTTTGCTTGGTTTTGGAAGACACCTCTGATGGATGTGAGGTTGTCTTCTATGATGTGCATCATTGTCTTCAAGTATTCTTGGTTTGAAGGCATTTTCTGCACAGGATCCTTCGAATCTTGCTGAGGGTGTAGCAGTAGCTCTTCAAGGCGAGCCAAAGCTTGATGAAACTCCTGTTTAAGCTGTGTAGCCAAAATAATAACATTTATCCATGTCCAGAGTCACTCTGGTCATGCACGCGTTCCTCCGCTGCTCTCGTCAATTCCTCTCTTCAACATTGGCTGATACATCTATTCTCCTTTTCGGGATGGAACTAAGAAATTTATAGTGAAGTGTCTTTGTTTGCTGGATGGTTGGTGGCCTAGTGGTCCTTCTTCCTGCACAGGAACTCCATGGCTTTTCCCTCCGAGCTCTCTTTGCAAGTGTTTCACCCACTCCTTCCATTCTGTTCGTTCTATGAGAATCAAGCGCTCCGTCCCCCCTCCCCTGAGATCTGTCTCCCTGAACTCTTTTGTTTTTGGCACTTGAAGGAGGAGTTTACAGACTGCTCCCCATTTCTTTGCATAGAAATATGATGGGAGTGAAGCTCAAATAACAAAATAAGCAGCTGAATAAAGGAGTCGGGGCCCCTGAATAGCCAAGAGTGTATTGCACCTGCAAATTTGAATAATGGAGTATGACTTCTCTAAAATGTACTCAAATGAGTAATATAATATTAGTGAGTGGTAGATATGAACTGATGCAAGAGAAGGGATACAAAAGAGGGGCTAAAGCCCTAACCTGTGACCCAAATTACCTTTATGGGGTGATTAGACACTTATTCAGCTAAGTAATCATATATTCACTAATTCTCTATTTGAGGCCTTATTTAACACAAGTGGCATCATACAAAATATCAAAGGACTAAAGATTAATATTATTGCAAACGGTGAGCTCACAGACAAAATTTCTCCTGTACAAAGTTGTTGTGTTTAGGTACACAACAAGAACACCTATGAAAATTAATAATAGGATGTGAAAAATCAACTGTAGCTAGTTGTTAGTTTGCTACACTTTGCTGAGATTTTATCTTCGTAGTATTAAGCAGAAACCCTTAATATACTTTCACCCTCCATTCTCGTAATCATGGCACTGCATATATTTAAAGTGATACATCTTCATTTTAGAAGCCATGGTATTGTGTTTTATGTTCATTGTATGTGCTATCTGTGCAGGCTTGTCATTTGCGGTTCTGCAGACTTCAAATTCACATCTCAATAGTTATTATGGAAGTGGCATCTTGCTGAAGTTAACTGCATCCGTTCCTTACATTGGTTGTCTAATGGGTAATATTATGATCCCTCACCCAGAGTTATTGAATTATTCTCGCATAGCTATATGGAGGTTGTGGTTTCAAATAATCTTCGCTAGAGTTGCAAGTAATAAGGCCAATATCAACTTTGTAGCTCGTGCATTTAGACTGATTATTCTCATGGATTTACATTGTGGCAGATGGAAGCTACTAAATCCTGTGGATTTATATCTTGATGAAAGGAGGCTGTTTATCTTGTAGATTTATATCTTGTTGGATGGACCACCCTGTAGTTCATCTTAATTACAGGTATCCTTGACCAATGAAGCTATATCGTTGGAACAACAGGATCCAGTCATTATGTATCTCCTGCATAACTTTCATTTAAATGACTGGATTGGTTCTGCAGTATAGTGAAGGTCCCATCTTAAATTGAAGGAGAATAATGACAAGGAACGTATGTTTATGAACAATGGTTATTGGTCCATACAAAAATCAGTGAGTGAATAACCAGGATCATGGAAGCGAAAGCCTCTCAAGATAACTCACCTGCCAAGTTAATTACTCCATCCGCAGGGCACAGACTATCATTTCAAGCAGCCACCTAAATTGAGATATTAATAAGCAAAATTTCCACAAAGTTGATTTTGGCTGCAGATTTTGCACAGTGATATTGAAGGCATTTGATAACATTAGTTAAGAGCATAATGCCGAATAATGTTTTGCAGAACAAATTTAAACTTTTCTTTTTTATAAATTGCTCCTCATTTTATGTTAATTCAACTTTGCCTAGACATTTTGAATGATGATTTGGAAGACTCTTCAACACTGAAAATGCTCCGCTCTCTTTTTTCCTAGTATTTGGACAAGGCTTATATGTCTATACTGGGATGATTGAGGCTCAGATGGAATTTCAATACATGCGCTTCGATCATTAATTGCTTTCACTTATTACTTGGCTTATCTTGATGGTTGCTATGCTGCAGAGATTTGGGAGATCGTTATTGAAATTCTCTGAATACAATAATGCTACATGTATGTCGTTACACTCTCTATGACCAATAATCCTTAGATTAAGTATTTGAATGTATCTCAAATAAACTTTTCACGATCTAAATAAGGCCCACTCGAAGCATTTTCTAAGTCATTCTCCATTTGCTAAATTCAGTAGGGAAATTATAAATCCTAGCTGTGGATGCACTTGCGTTTGCAGGAAATCATTAGAGCATTACTGATGGTCATTACCAAATGGTTATTCTATCAGTTGTTCACTGGAACAAAATGATCACTCACAGTCGGTATGGCAATATGTGAAGATCTGGAGTTAACTTTGCTTGTGGAATATAACTGCACTGCTAAAAGGAAAGCTGTAATCATATAACTGAATAGAGTTTCTGAGAATCTTTTTTGTCTTTTAAGTTGACATTTATTCACCCTATGATGCCACTGGGTATGGTATCAAAGTAATTAGCAGACTGAGTGGCACCGGACACAACATTCTAATGGCAGTTAGCAAACAAGTTTTGGTAGCTGGCTTGACTTTGACTACGACTCCTCGCTAGTCCACGTGTACCGAGGCTCCATCGGTGCCGGCAAGTTTTATTTCCTATGCTGCGTAGGCACTCATTCTTTTTCGCGCCAGGGTGAAATTTAGAGTACAGATTGCTGTTCTCGTCGGAGAAAAGTTGCACCCTCAAGAAATAGTTGGAGCCCCGTATTGTGCGGAGTATTTTACATTTAGGAAAAAGGGATATGTAAGTCCTTGTTTTAAACTTGGAGCGGGTAGAAAAAATATTTTCAAAATAAAAATAAATATATATGTTTGACGGAAAGAAGTAACATAGTTAGTTAGTTAGTTTGTTTTTTTGTTTGTTTTCTAATTTTAAAATGATTAAAATTTATGATATTTTAAAGAAATATTTCTATACAAATAATTGAATATCTAAATTAATTATTTCAGTATCAATTTCATATTTAATATATAAAGAGAGAACATCATTATGGTATTAGTTATAATAAAATATTTTATTATTTAAAAAAGAAATAATTCAAAATTAATATTAAGAAGAGGAAATTGTATAATTTATTTAATTTTAAATTTTAAATTAATATATGATATTTAAGTAAAATAATAATAATAATAGTAAGAAGAAATTATATAATTCATTTAATTTTAAATTTTAAATTAATATATGACATTTAAATATCATAATAACATGAATTAGAATTAAAATATTTTAATATTGATATTAAGTAAAATATTTCAATGTCAACTGTGTATATATTATATATAGTTAAACAAAAAAATATGTACATATTATATAAAATAATTAAAACAAATTAATTCTTGTTTTTTTTTTTTTTGGTTGTTCAGGTATATTTTTCATGTAAATTTTGTATGGAATCCACCAAAGATGCGATAGAATAGCAAGATTAAGTTGTGTAATTTATACAATCCAATCTAAGTGTTGGGAGACTAAATATTTGGTGGTGTGACCATTTTTCAAGTTTTGCACTCTAAAAGATGTTTGCGGAGTGAGATTTGATCCTTCTGATCCCTTGTTACAACCATGGTTAAGATGGTTAAATACATATCTAACATGAATAGAGAGGTATCAAATTTCTTTAGGTGCAAAATACAATGTGTAATTTTTTTCATTGTTTAAATTGTATTTTTGAATGCTATATAAAGTGTATATAGGAACAAATAAAATTTTAACTATAAAACTTATTTTTTTCCTGTTGATATATATATATATATATATATATATATATATATATATATATATATATATATATATATATATGAGCTTGGTAGATCCTTTCATTTTCATTAAAATATAAATAAGTTACATCCACATGAATAGTTAGGTGGCTTCAACTTGCCCAAAGGGAAACCAAGTCTGTTGGACACCTGACAGCATGATAAGCTATCTAGTAGCAAAAAATAGTAAGTCTTTCTACCAAAGCTATATAGGTTCGTATATCTTTACCATGTCCACACACTATTTGCCTATGAACATATAAAACATCATTATGAAAATTAAAAGCTACTCGCATATATACTAATCGAAATTGAAACCATCTAGTAGTGTATTCTTCTCCCTTGACAGAAGCAGATTCGACCAGGGCTAGGTCCTTGACATTGGAGCCTGACAACACAATCTGTGAAAGACGACAAGGGAGGTGATCCTCAATTCAGCGTAGGCGCCCATCATGTTTTTGCAGCTGGAATTGAAGTTTCTAGAAGTCCTACTTGTAGTTAGGGAAGTCTTGTACTGTTGTCGCCATGCTCACTGAAATCTATTCCAAGGCCTTGCCCAGGAGACTTTTCATGGTCCAATACAAATATAAAGTCTGTTTGAACTGGGTCACTCGCCCGCAGGTATGCCCAAGATCCGACACCATTGCTCGCCAGTCCTCCATCTCAATATCCGTCGAGCCCACTTGACAGTTCAAATTTGCTTCCCACTCTTCAATCAAACACCTAATTTCCTTGTTGGTCCCTTCTGATGAGCCTCATCATTGGGTGATTATATGGGCCTTAATTCACCTCCTAGTTTAGTAAAACCAACTATTCTCACAACTTATTGCATACTTTTGATCATATTTTGTTTATGAGATGAGTTAGAGTTGGATATTTTGCTTTGTGGTCTACTATGCATTTAATGCAGGAATAAAGGATAAAAGCAAGGAAAAATGCCGGAATAAAGAATAAAAGCAAGGAACTGTGGGAAGAACCTTAGTAAAAATTCGAATGGGACAAGGGAGAGGAATTATACGAGGTAAATTCTTCTCATTTACTAACCCTCCATTCGAATGTTCCTCCATCAGCTCGGAGTGCAGACAGTGAAATCATGAGGACTAGAAAGTAGCTGAGCAAGTAAAAGTGATAGAAACTAGTTTATCTTGAGTTGGGAGTCGAGCCTCCTTAATTTGAAGGAAGTCGTTGGAGATTTCAGATGTATAAGTAGAGAGGCTTAGGAACTCAGTAGGATTCATATTTTTATTGTAAAACTCTACTTTATTTCTAAGCTGCAAGACTTGTGACAATTTGTTATGTAATCCATGGTTTTGATAATAAGAATGAGTTTCGTTTTGAGCCAACACTGAGTTAACTCAGAGGGTTGAAGCTCTTGGGTTAGGGCCCAACCCTAGCAGCCAAAGCTCCTCTTTATTGTACATGTATGCTAGCATAGATTCCTGGTTTTCTGTTCATTTGCTCAAGTAGCTGCATTTCCATTACAACAATATAGCGTAGATGATTCATGGTTTAATTGTTCATTTGCTTAAGTAGCTGCATTTCCATTACAACAGTATAGAGTAGATGATTCATGGTTTAATTGTTCATTTGCTTAAGTAGCGGCATTCCCATTATAGTAGTGTAGAGTAGATTGGTTGTGCTTTAGTTTACTTCCATTTGTTCCTTCTTTCAACTAGCAAGTTAGCTAGGAGAAAAATATCACCATAAGATTGTCCGCTGGTGTCTCGGCCTCACCTCCTCCCTTTGGGACCATGACTTGAGGAAGAGACCCTTTAGCAACCCCCAAAACATAGGTTTTTATTTCTCACATGAGCTTTGGAGTTTGTTGTTTGATGCAGTTACTTGTTTCATTTCACTGTCGTCTTTTTCCATCACTCTTGGTCCACCCTCACCCTCACCTGTTTCTGTTGTTTTTGTTGAAATCTCCTTCAACACTTTTTTCATGCATAATCTCCTTACCATTTGATCCACAAAAAACCTGACCAATCACTGTCCGATTCATTAGTTTATCCAACAACCATCGTGCGTGAATTCTTCCACCTACTTTATGTGCTCCAATCTCCACCGTCGATCTGTAGCTTGATCTAACAACTATCGTGAATTCTTACACCTACTTTATTCGCTCCAAATCTCCACCGTTAATCTGCCGTGCCATTGGTCCAATGGCTATTGCGCCACCCGTTCGCCAACTAGCTTGGCCGATCTCCACCATTGATTAACCCCACCTAATTCGACGACTATCGCACAATCTCACGCGGATTCTTGCACGGCCGATATCCGCCCAAGAGCACGCGAGAAAAGTGGTTTTCTCGTGCTACGTGTCACCCAGTTAGGCTAATTGTGCAAAATTTTGGAATTCTGCCTATAGCCTTGAGGGCATGCGAGAAACTATTTACTGCCTACAGAAACCCGCTCTATCATTCCCCACGTTTTTTTTCCTTTTATCGCCACATGACTTTATCCTGTTCGTCCATCTAGTAGCTTAACCTCTCGCGATAAGATCTCCGCCCTTCATCTTCCGATTAGTCCTATTTGTTCATCTCTTGACTTAAACCTCCCGCGAAAGGATCTCCGCCATTCATCTTCCGGTTAGTCTTGTTTGTTCATCTATTCACTTAGCCTCCCGCGATAGGATCTCTGCCATTCATCTTTCGATTAGTCTTGTTTGTTCATCTCTTCACTTAGCCTCCCGCGATAAGATCTTCACCATTCATCTTCCATCAGTCTTATTCGTTCATCTATTCATGTAATCTTCTACAATAAGATCTCGTTCGCTCATATCCCCTTAATATTGTTCCTGATGATCCAACGGTTCCTATGCACTTCTGCTTCATTATGTCCTCCTTTCACTGATTTCGTCCTTCGACTGCTTTTCCACTTGACTCCTTCCCGAACCTTGTTCTGCATATCCTTAAAATGCTGCCACTCCCGAGCTTTGACTTGGTCATTCAATATTGTCTGATCATCGCAAACACCAAAAAAAACCAAAAGAAAGTGGAAATAGATTTAGTTTAGTTTCCTTGCTTACACCTTAGTATGGTTTGATGCTCTTTACTTCTGCAACTTAGATAGTAGCATTAGGTTAGTGTTGATTTAGCAATTCTGCTTAGTTTAGCTGTTTAAATGGTTAATTAGGATATGGTGTGATTTAGCATTACATGTTGTTTTCTTCATTACTGCAGTAGAGTAGCTCTCTTAGAATAGATTTTCTCTTCTTCCATCAAAAAATCAAGCTTCTTCTGACTCTATAGAAGTCTGGCTTGGAACCCTGGGGTCTCTTGCCAGATGAACAAATGAAAACATGTAGGAACTTCACTTCTACTTGTGCATATAGCACTGTCACCTCCAAGTTTGTACGAACCCCGAGTAGTTAAGTAACGCTGGTAGCCCTGGGAGTTGCAACATTCTTGTTGCAATACCTAGGCTCATCACCTTCACGATAAGCATTGGCTGCATCATTAATGATTCTGATTATCGGTTTACGACCCCTTGCTTTGCCGCTTGAGGAGCTGGGCTGTTCCTCCTGCACTATCACTCGAGGCCTCCTACCCCGACCCCTAACATTCACAACCCTCACCATAGCAACCAGCTCACAGTGGCCAATGAAAAGTTAAGTGTTGTAAGTTGCTTGAACATGTGGTAGCCCGAGCCCAGGAGCCCTTCGCTTTCAGCTGAACCTATCGCCCCGCACCTCTGCCATGGGAGAATGAAACAATAATTGCCATAATAAAAAACGTTGAACCTTTGCTAATCTCAACCCAGACATCCCATCGTGGCCATCCATCCCATATAAGAATTTAGTTTCCACATCCCATCGTGGCCATCCATCCCACATAAGAACTTAGTTTCCACACCCCATAACCAATTAGCATAATATCCAGAAGCAGAGTCTAAAAGACCACCATGGCCAACAGCATTTCAGTACTCCTTGAACCCAGAATGATGTAGACCTTGAATTGTAACCCCGCGGGAGATTCCACGAAGGCCATGGGTGTGGTGCTTAGCAAGACAAACAACGAAATCATTACAATGCTGAGACCAACAATCATGCAAAGGGTAAAACTTCTACTCAACCCCATAAATTACAGTAAAACAGAACCTATAGATAGAGCTGAAGACGACCAACCCCAAACCCCAGGATCATCAGACCAAACCAGACAGAGGCGGTCCTCAGGGCTGACACCACAAACACACATCCAAGATAACCCCATTTAGGAGAGAAGAATTTCAAAACAAACCGACACAGAGACCATACCAGTCATGATAACATACTACAACAAGAATATTGACACCGATGACTTCTAGCAGCCCTAATTGCTCCCACCTGCAGGAAATTCAACCCCATGCAGATCCAAATCCAATGACCAAATGATCAGATGCATGGCGGAGGGGGAGAAAAAACAGTTAACATACCAGGTTACCCTCCTTCATAGAAGAACGGTCCACCTCCTTTCCTGGAGCCGCGATGTATCTCTGCACTCGACGTCACCCTTCCTTGAACCAACTAACAAACCTCGCAGATCTTTTGACACCAAGTCAGACCACTAACTCAATGTCACTGCCACCTTTCGCGGGGCTATTTACCTCTTGCATGCAAGGAGCCACCGCACCCATCGCCTCGAGCGTGTGGTGGGTAGTGGGTTTGTACCCCGATGTCCTTCACATTAAATCTAAATTGACGAGAGTTTCATCTAGCTTGCACCCTGATCGAGGGTTGTTGAAATTGAAAAGTATTTTAATCACACATTTTTCTTTTAACTTCTAATTACTTTACAACATATTCATTTTTCTTTATTATAGCCGACACTATTTTTGTATTTAAAGCATAATTTATTTTTATTTTAAAGGGGCACATGTGAACTAGACGGAGGGATGAACAAACTTACACATCCCCTCATACTTGGCTATAGAATGAGCCTCTCGGCCCAATAATCATAGTTGCAGTTTCAATTATTTTTTAAACCCCATTTCCTTTGTTTTCAGGTTTCTAGGAGCTTAGGAATTTAAAAATGAAACAAAACGATCATGTTTTTAAGAACATAGGAATTTAGAAACAAAACACGTCCTTAATTGACTGGGAATGGTTATGGAAACTAGGGAGCTTTCTTCTTTGTGGGAGTTTCAACTTCAAGAAAATAGGAATTTAAGAATATAACAAAACGTTCATGTTTCTAGGAGCCTAGGAATTTAGAAACAAAACACGTCCTTAATTGATTAGGAATGGTTTTGAGAACTTGGGAGCTTTTTGCGTTTTTAGAGTTTCAATTTCAAGAAAATAGGAATTTAAGAATAGAACAAAACATTCATGTTTCTAGGAGCCTAGGAATTTAGAAACAAAACATGTCCTTAATTGATTGAGAATGGTTTTGAGAACTTGGGAGCTTTTTGTGTTTTTAGAGTTTCAATTTCAAGAAAATAGGAGTTTAAGAATGGACCAAAAAGTAGGAGCCTAGGAAACATTACACGTCTTTAATTGGCTAGGAATGGTTTTTGGAACTTGAGAGCTTCTAGTATAGAAAACTTGAAATTTAAATTCTATTTTTAATATTAACTAAAATCAATTTTCAATATTATTAAATTAAAATGCAAATATTTTTAATATTATTTAATATTACAAATACCTGTTGAATTGAGGCTTCTGTGATCCATATCAATTTTATGAGAGATTTTTTGGCGCAAATCACATGAAATTTCATTTGTCGACGCGTTTACGATGAACCACACTAGTGGGTTCGAAACACGTCGACAAATGAAATTTCATGTGATTTACGCCGAAAAATCTCTCATAAAAATTACAAATACCTATTTTACTACAATTTTTTATTATTATATTTATTCAAAATGTCACTATAAAATAAAGACTAAACTATAAACAAATCTTATCCTAAAGAATCATATATATAATTCTCATTTATCTTAAAAAATCACATATATGTAATTCTCATTGACAATTTTTCATTATCATGTAAATTTTTAATTCAAGATTTTAATATAATTAGAAATTAGTATTATTTAATATTGAAAATTAAATTTAATATATTAATATAATAAAGTTTGATATAATATAGTATAAATATTATGCAACCATTTTAGATTTTGATATATAGTTTGTTTGAAGAATATTTTTTATAAAAGAAAAGGATATTCATTGAAGTATAGAAATCTAGTTTGAAGGCTAGAGCCTTATACAACATGTTGTCACACAAACTGTCCAGACAACGCGACAACACTTAGAGCAAGGGTCGTCACTCTAATCCTTACTCACTTCGTTTAGACTCTCTCTTAGACAATTCAAGGGGGTAGTCCCTAGGGGTAAATTAATGAAGGAAACCTATGGAACACAGGTTCTAGGAGACTTAAGGCTGAATAGCTTAATGAAAATGAGAAAGTTTTGATTAACTGAGATGAATAAGACAACCAAAAGATAAAAATTATTTTTAGACCAGTGCCTTAGATGTTCAATTAACCACTAACCTACTTGAAGAAACACAATCAAGCTATTCAGAGAAAGCAACGATCTTAACATGCAAAATAATATAACAATTAAATTCCAAAAGATCTAGATACCATGAAGAACCATGCAATTCAAATGCTAAGCAATTCACAATCATAGAATTTAAATGATTTTTCTTCAATGACCCTATTATCACTGGGCTAGAAAGAATTAGGTTGTTTCAACCTTTAACCTAGTGTAACTATTCCAGACCACTTGAACTGGAAGTTAGTCCTTCCATCTGAGAGGGCTCTCTCAAATGTTTATCAAATCTTCTTGAAAGAATTCAAACAATAAATTACTAACTCTGATCTCTTTTTGTGATTTTGTAGGTGAAGCAAAATGTGATGAATACCACCATTGGGAATGGAGTCAAACTAAAACAAATTATGGCCAACAACAATGTTTGATGGAAGCTGAGGCATCTATAACTTTGAAACTGATACAAATAAAAATCCATAGTCATACATAGTAAATGAAGGAAATTGGAGCAGTTTGACAAGATTTCCAAGTAATCAAAATACTATGTAAAACTTGAAACAACATGATAAAAACCCATAAAATCCATGACATGAATCTCAGGTACAAAAATAGAGTTGCTGCAAATTTTCTATTAAAGGATCAAAAGATTACAAAAGGTCAGTTCTTCACATTCTCCATCAACCCTTCTCAAAGTCGAAAACCTACTTATTTATAGAGAAAATATCTCTTTACATATCTTGCCACCTGGGCCAAATTCAATCCACTATTCTAGAGACCTATTCCTACTTTTCTTCTAACTAACAAAGTCCTCATAGGGATTTTTTGTTTTACAATAGTTGGAATTCAACTAGGACTCTACTAGATTTAAAACCATAACCACTTTTTGTTGATGTAGATAACCGAAGCCAACTGCATGCTAGATTTGCTGGAGTGTCATTACATCTTCTACTTGTTGATAGGAATTTAATTTCCCTTTTTTCTAGCTATCTTGATGAGCTGGCTATTATGTAGATGTGGCTATATGCTCACTTGGCATGCCGAAAAATAGGAGTTTACCATGATGAAGTGGACACCCTTTATCATCTGATATAAAAAATCTTCGATAAGGCAGAAAAACATAGCTTTTTATGATTTCGTAGCAAAAACAACATTTTCAGCAGTTTCGTAGCAAACTTTGGTAGAAACTCCAAAAAACACTCTTATGCTACCCTTTTTCTCCCTCTGCTGGTTCTGAGGTCTTTTTTGATGTTTATAAGCTAAACATAGGCCTTTAGAATGACCTTTTCTGAACTTTAGACCAACCTTAACCTCCATGGAAAGCTACAATAGTTTCGTAGCAAATTCTCGGCTTCACTATGGGCAGTTGCTACGAAAGTTCCAAAACTTTGAGTTTTTCTAGTTTCCATGATTTTAATGCCTCCTTATGACTCCTAATATCATATTAACTATACATATGGCTGAGTTGACTGAATTAAGTATAGTTAAGACAAAATTGAAGAGTTTTCCATATCATGGAGTAACACTTACTTCAGCAACAATCTTGAGGTTTCTCTTCTTGAGTTCAGCCTGGATCATTTCAATTTGAATTTCTAGTGCTGTAACTTGTCTTTGTAGGCTTTTCCTATCTTCCTGTAACCATCTATTTCTTTTATACATATGTTCCAACATTCTGTGTAAAGGCAGAGTCTTTTTTTCATCTTCTTAGACTTGTTTGAAATTTCATCAAAAAAATCTATTTGCTTTAACACTTCATTTTGGTATTTATCAAACTCTAGCTTGGTCTTGATCACTTCTTGTATGGCCTCCCTTAACTGTTCTTGTAGGACTTCTATTTCACCTTTTTCTTGAATAATCTCCTTGCCTTTCTTTTGCTTTGATGGTTTCTTTGATAATTCTGTTTTGTTCAATGGTGCTTCAGGTATCTTCTCAACTTGTTGTATTGATGTTGTGACAGGTTTCCTTGGCATAAGAATGAAACCCTGTTCTCCTTGAGTAAAATCTAATTTCTTTTCTCTCTTGCTTTTCTTCCTGGTTTTAGTTGGGGTCACTTCTATAGGCTGATCAACTAGGCTTTCTTCAATGTCCATAGCTTCTAGAATGTCAGTCATTCTGCCTTTCTTTGTACTTTTTTCCTGTTCTCTCTTTTGTCTTCTAGTCATTCTCCTCTTAGTACTTGTAGAAGCTTCAATTATAGGTTGTCTTGTTACTGACTGCTGCTCTGCTCTAGGGGTTGTAGATTTGGATTTTGGAGTTTTTCTAGAGGGGGTAGAAACATCTAGTTCATATCCACTTAGGAACAAAAAGGTAAGCCAATCCCTGTTCAATCTATTTAACTCTTCAACTACTAACAATTTGATAAGACCATGATGAAAAACAAAGGTACTACTTGCATCTGGTTTAGCTTGAACCTTGTCAACCATCTTTCCTAAACTTCTGAAGAGATAGAAAGGGATATCTAAGGATTGTTTACCTGTGAAGTGAAGCAACAACCTGAAGTGGTATTGGTAGACCATATGGAACCTTCCTTCACATGTAAAATACTTTTGAATAACCATCAACAACTTGGAATAATTTTCTTTAAGGAAAGTTCTGGGGATGCCCACTATCATATCAATCCCTTGATGTTCTTCCTTCAAGAATTCATCACAATTATGTAGCTGGAACTTCTAAAATTTAAACCATGTTTCCCCTGACCTTGGGATTTCAGTAGCATGAGAAATGGTGTCTGGAGAGACATTCATACTTAGGATGTCGACTTTCGTGGCAATCCCTGTGAAATTGAGGGCGAAGCCCATAGTGATTTGCACATGAAAACCCTGCAATTTTTGACAAAACCGAAGACATACCACGTTGGAAAATGACTATGTAAAAGCTAAGTCTTCTTCAAGCAGTTTCATGTCTGTGGGATCATAACGCACTACAACCCCTCCTTTATAGTGTTTTCTGGTGGCCATGCTTGTTAACATGTCGAGAGCTGATTGTAAGTTGCTTCCTATTCACTTGCAAACCAAATGTAGAACACCTTGACCTCACTTAAACTGCGACTAAGCTTGTTTTGACAACAAACTGTATTCCATGACAACATTCATGAACCTTTTTGATAGGAGCAGATGATATAAAGGGAAAAGGGAGAGGTAAAGGTGAATGAAAAGGAGTGGAGGACACGAGAATCAAGATGTATAACAACTCAGTACATTCGACATCACTAACAATCATTTACAATAAAACCATTATACAACAACAAACTTTCGTAGCGAGACAAGTGTCGGAGTGGACCGTTTTGCTACGGAACTGTTAGGGACTTTCATAGCGAATTTTGGGTTTTCTTAACTACATTTGCTGCGAAAGTTTGTAAAAGTGTCAAACCAATCTAATATGAAATGATGACCTCAAAATGGATGGAATTGTGACCTTTTTTGTTATGATGACCCTATTAAACATTGAATGAACCCTATAACAGGTGTCACATGAACCTAGACATAAAAACCCTATCTATAATGACCAATCAAACTAATTTTTTTTTATTTAGGGTTATCATAGATAACAATGGCTCCAATGGGGATGCTGCACCCCAGTGGTGCAACAAAGAACCAGTAGACTAGTTGCCTTATTGAAAACTGAAAATTGATGACATAATCTCCAAGTTTTTATGGCCTTCACTTCGGGCTCAAACTTGTCAAATATATCATCCACCCCTGCAAATGAGAAAATAAAAATGGAGTATATACAATGGTGTTTCTTTCAACTAGATCAAGAGATATAATGTTTGAGAAACCTGCCATTGACAGGTCCTCTTGCATATAGTTGACCATCCATCTCTTGCAATATAAATGTATTATTTCCATGATAGGCTGAAATCTTATATGGCCCCTTCCAGAGATTCTCAAACTTGCCATGTTTTCCTTTATCTTCAATCTTAGCCTCCCACTTCAAAACTACTGAAATTTTCTTCGTTGTTCTTTTTGTCAAAAGTCTTTTTAATTCTGTTATGAGATTGCTGATGATTGTTGTAAACTTCTTCTCTTTTCTCTTGTAGAGAAATTAGTTGGTTGATACTCCTTTAGATAGCTTTTGGTTCTTCTTCTAGTCCCTGCAATACTTTCATGACTGGAACTCCAAGAGAACAAGGAAAAACAACTTCAGTTCCATAAAATAACTCATAAGGAGAAACTCCTATAGATCTTTTGACACAACTAAAGCTGCATCTACCCACATTATGTAAATAAAATTGCATGTCATACTATGTCTCAGGAATTTTCTAATTCGATACTTAGTAAAACCTTCTTAAACCAAGGTTTAAGACTCTTAATTAAATGCTTAAGCGGAAGCTGTTTAATCACACATTAATCAGATTATTCACGTGGATTTTTTTACCGTCCAATCCACAACAAACCTGACCAATCACCGTCGATGCTTTCTTTGACTTTCCCTTTTGTTAGGCGCTTCAATCTGCGTCGTTGATTTCTCTCCTTCAGATCCAACGGATATCGCATTGTCTGCATGCCAACTAGCCCGGACGATCTCCACCTCTGATGTGACCCATCCAATCGAACAACTATCGTGCAATCTTGCGCAGATTCTTGCACGACCGATATTAGATCGAGAGCGCGCGAGAAAAGTGGTTTTCTCATGATACGTGTCAACCCCTCAGGTTATTCACGTGAAATTGTAAAATACTGTTTACCACTTTGATACCATGCGAGATACTACTTACCGCCTTCGTAGACTGCTCCATTATTCTACTGTCACATGGTTCAATCTGATCCATTCACTTCTTGACTTCATTTTGTGCGACTTAATCCTAGCCATCTATCTCACACAATCTTGTCTGTTGATCTGACTGATCCAACGACTGTACTTTGCTGCTACATTCTTTTGTTTCTTACTGTGTAATAGCTCATTCGTCTTTTCACCTGTGTATTTGTTCTCGCCTTATGGTCTTCAACTGTTTTGATCTCGATCTCCACTCTATTACTTCATTTCTTCGTGCCTTTACGCTTCCTTCATAATTCCTTAGGTTTTAGGAAACCTTGCAGTTATACCTTCGCTGTAACATTAAAGACTTTCTCCAATACTGTCTGTGTGCAAGCCCATAACACTCCTCTCTATATTTCGTCTCTGGTTCTGCACACCTGCAAACCTATGTTATGCAAATTTATTCTAATCCACACACAATTTATAATTCAATTACTCAATCCACACTTGCACAATTTAGAATTAAAATCTCTGTGTATATATAAACAAATAATTACATAATGAGTCTCTCTCTCTCTGGCCTGATTTTCTAATCAGTGGCCTTTTTCCTTTCCTGCCCATAGGCTTACAGTCAAACCTATCTAATCTTTGAACTCCAAATCTCTAACTAACTAACTAAATCTATGCCTTTTAGGCTTACATTTATACAAAAGGTTCTGTAACCCATTTCGGTTCAGATCCTTAATCTTTTGAATTTCGGTTCAGATCCTTAATCTTTTGAACTAAATCCTGAATATCCTCTAAGTCCACTTTTGACTCAACTAATCCCTAAGGATCCTCTCTAGTTCCACAAACCATGAAACCAATTCCTAATCTAAGATTTACAATTAATTCCCAAATCTCTCAATTCCTATGGAACATTTACAAATATGCTTCACAATACTTAATTTAATCCTATTCTTAATATCTCTCATAAAATTGCTTAAAAACATTAAAATTACATTAATTTAATGCTTAGGAAACCAACTTCCTTGAAAACACAAGACCCCCTGAGTCTACTAAAATACAATGATATTTTTGAGCTCGATGCTACTGAATCAGACCCCCAAGGTTGAAAACATTCATGATTTCCAGATCATGTGTTCTCATATGTTGATAGAAAACCTCCGGGGTCCCAAACTTTAGTTTTTAGTTTTCTGAATGCTTTGTTCCTTTGTTGCTATTGTATGTTTGTTGTCTTCTGTTTCATATTCCTCTCCTTGTCAATCAGGTTCAAATTCTGATTGATCACTCTTCCTGTTGCTGTCAATCTCCTCCATCTGGACTGCTTCATCATTAATTGCCATAATTCTTCAATTTCTAACTCCAAGACATTCTTCGGCTGGTACATACTCTGCCATTTGCTGCTGTACTCTGTCCACTTATCTTCAAACTGCTGTTCATTATCTTCTCTTTGAATTTGTTGGATTCTTACTACCGCCCTTTCATCCTTACCCTCTTGTGACTTTCCAAACAACCTCTGTTAAATATATGTAAATTTACTTTCAAAAAATAAATGGTCCTCCAATTCCCCTTGTACTTGATTCCTCTCAAATACATCACTATGTTGTGCATCAATTCTAGCATATTTTCATTCCTCTTCTTTGACAACCTTCAGTAATTGTCCTTCACTTCCTTGACTGATTCAGACAGTGAATTTAATTTCTTCAAGCACGATATCTTCATGCTTTTCTTTTTCCTCATCAGCATGTCCGACTTGGCAACTTCCAGTGTTCTTCAGTTCTAAAACTAACTCTTCAACTTGAAACATGTATGTCTCATTTTCATAAAATCCTATAATCATAAAACAATTATCAGAATTAAAAATATAAGGCCTCATTACCTTTTCCATATCTGGCAACATCTCAGTATGCTGCACTGATTTTTCCTCTATTAGCACATCAGTATGCTGATTCAACCTCTTTAAACAATTCTCCAAAGGACTCTCGAAACTGTCAGCATGTCTCTCTTCCACACCATCTGCATCAATGATGTATTTCTGCTCTTGTCCATTGTAGTGAACTCCTTCCTCTGCAATCACACTGTCATACTTCGAGTTTTCCAGCAAATATTCTAGCAATTCATTTTCTCTTTGACACTTCATAAGTACTTCATTATCACTTATAATTCCTGCATTTATACACAAATTATCAGTTTGAAAATTACAAGGTTCAATAGTCTCAACTGTTGCTTCACATATCAGCTCTTCAGACTGAATCTCATCTCCTTCTTTTACAAGAAATTTTTCCTGTGTTGTAACAACTTCAAACATTAATGTATTACTAATTTCTTTCTGCTATAATAATTCACTGCTTTTCTCATTCAAGAGACATTCTCCATCATTCTTTACTTTAGATTATTTATCTTCTGAAAGATACTCTTCCATACTTTTTACAGTCTCAAAAGATTGGTCATCCTCTGGGAACCCTGTAATCACATCAAAATTATTAGATTGAAAAATACAAGGTTTTACATCCTCTTGCTGATCCGAATTTGTCCAACAGTTCAGAAAATCATCAATAATTCCTTCTTCAGCAAAGTAAACTTCTTGCTGTCTTGAATTCGCACAATGGTTCATAAGATCTTCCACAGATCTCTAGTCTTCATCTTCAACCAAAACTTCACCTTGTTCTACTTCAAAAATGGAAACAACCATTTTCAAATCAGCTTCTCTGAGTTCTTCAGACTTCAATTTATCATTCATTACCTATTCAAGATTCATCAGTTCTTCTGCTAACTGCATATTCACCTGTTGATTTCTCTTCTCTTGTAGCCTCTGCCACTTTAATTTCTTCCTTATGACATAACCAAGCCTATGGTATTCTTTATTTATCTGTAACATCTCCACCAATAACTCAAGATGAAAATTTATCTCAGCCTTCTCCCTCTCAGATTCTTCTTAACTTAATTGTCTTTGTATTCCATTTGCCTTGGCATCCTCTTTCTTCACTTTTCTTCTACTGTGGTATTCCTCAGAACCTCTGTTATCTCTGTTGTGACTATCAGTAGTCATCTTCTTCTCTATCTTCATGAGTTCCTCACTCACTTACTATGAACTGCATTAAAGCCTCTGCAACAGAAAGTCCTCCCTGCTGTCACTTACCTCCTCAAGCTTTCCTCTGTACTTGGTATTTTGGCAAGCACTTGGTTCTCTATTCTCTCGAACCTCTTTGAGCACTTCTCTGCTCCTTCTAGGCTTCAACTCATTTGCACCTTTTAAGAACACAACTATACTCTTGTATTTCAATCACAAATGAAATACTAGGTTCTGGCCACCTCTTCTTTCACTTAGAAATTCTTACCAGCTTTCTTCATTACTGCTTCTTTTCTTTTGCTGAGATACCTTCTTTTATCTACAACCTGAATTCTGCAACCACAATCTTCAAACCAAATTAAAACAAAAACATATCATCTCACCTTCAAGATCTCTGCATGATCTTGTTCTACCATTCACCTACACTTTGAATGGATTGTTCTCTGTTTCTTTGCATCTGCAAATTCTGCTACACTTTATCTCTGTGTGCCTACTGTTTGTCAGATTTAAAATCTGATCTCCTCTTTCTTGTATACATACCTTCAAAACATAACTCTGTTCTAAATTTTCTCAAAGAATTTTTCATGCAGAATTTCCTTGTTCAGCTCTGATACCAAAAATGACGCAACCAAAGCTGCATCTACCCACATTATGCAAATAAAATTGCATGTCACACTATGTCTAAGGAATTTTCTAATTCCATACACAGTAAAACCTTCTTAAACCAAGGTTTAAGACTCTTAATCAAATGCTTAAATAGAAGCTATTTAATCACATGTTAATCAGATTATTCCCATGGATTTTCTTATCGTTCGATCCACAACAAACCTAACAAATCACCGCCGATGCTTTCTTTGACTTTCCCTTTTGTCAGGCTCTTCAATCTGCACAGGTATATTTCTCTCCTTCAGATCCAACGGATATCGTGTTGCCCGCTCGCCAACTAGCTTGGACGATCTCTACCGCCGATGTGACCCATCCAATCGAATGGATATCGCGCAATCTTGTGCAGATTATTGCACGACCGATATTATATCGAGAGCGCACGAGAAAAGTGGTTTTCTCATGTTATGTGTTAACCCCTCAGGTTAATTGTGTGAAATTGTAAAATACCGTTTACCACTTTGATACCACGCGAGATACTACTTACCACCTTCGTAGACTGCTCCATTATTCTGCTGTCACGTGGCTCAATCTGATCCATCCACTTCTTGACTTCATTTTGTGCGACTTAATCCTAGCTGTCTATTTCACATAATATCATCCGTTGATTTGACTAATCTAATAACTGTACTTTGCTACTACGTTATTTTGTTTCTTACTGTGTAATAGCCCATTCAGCTTTTTTCCTGTGTATTTGTTCTCACCTTATGGTCTTCAACTATTCTAATCTCAATCTCCACTTTGTTACTTCATTTCTTTGCGCCTTTATGCTTCCTTCATTATTCCTTAGGTTTTAGGAAACCTTGCAGTTATACCTTCGCTGTAACATTAAAGGCTTTATCCAATACTGTCTGTGTGCAAGCCCATAACACTCCTCTTTGTATTTCGTCTCTAGTTCTGCACACTTGCAAACCTATGTTACGTAGATTTATTCTAATCCACACACAATTTATAATTCAATTACTCAATCCACACTTACACAATTTAGAATTAAAATCTCCGTGTATATATAAACAAATAATTACATAATGTGTGTCTCTCTCTCTGACCTGATTTTCTAATTAGTGGCCTTTTTCCTTTCCTACTCGTAGGCTTATAGTCAAACCTATCTAATCTCTGAACTCCAAATCTCTAACTAACTAACTCTCTCTATGCCTTTTAGGCTTACATTTATACAAAAGGTTCTGTAACCCATTTCGGTTCAGATCCTTAATCTTTTGAACTAAATCCTGAATATCCTCTAAGTCCACTTTTGACTCAACTAATCCCTAAGGATCCTCTCTAGTTCCACAAACCATGAAACCAATTCCTAATCTAGGATTTACAATTAACTCCCAAATTTCTCAATTACTATGGAATCTTAACTAGCCTAAATCTCTCATGTTCTCCAACATTCAAGAACATTTACAAATATGCCTCACAATACTTAATTAAATCCTATTCTTAATATCTCTCATAAAATTACTTAAAAACATTAAAATTACATTAATTTAATGCTCAGGAAACCAACTTCCTTGAAAACACAAGACCCCCTAAGTCTACTAGAATATAATGATATTTCTGAGCTGGATGCTCCTGCATCATCTTTTAGTACAAATTCTGTCAGCCCATAGAGAAAATTAAAGCTTTAAATGCCAAGAGCTTTTATTTTCCTGCACAATCTTTTTGGTGATTCTAACTAGGATTTTGTTTGATGATTCTACTAAGCCATTACCTTGGGGGTAATAAGTTGTAGAATGGCCAAGAGTGATATTATACTTGTTACAAAAACTTACCAGCCTTTCTGATTTGAAAGCCTAAGAATTGTTAGTGATGATCTTCATGGGGCAGCCAAATATTCACATGATATTTTTTAGAAATTGAATAATGACTGCATCTGTAGCTTGCCTTGTGGGAATTGCTTCAATCCACTTTGTGAAGTAATCAGTGGCGGTTAGGATCCACCGATTATGGCCTGAAGATGTAGGATGTTGTCGTGGCGGAAAAAGTCGTTTGTGCGGACACAACTGACCTCCCTAGGAGTCTAAACTCTCTAGCGACAAACAATACAAAATGGAGTGATCTTTCTCTAAATATACCTTTTATAACATGAAAACTACGAGTGTTTAGGCTTACCTTATTCCAAAACGTTGTTGTTGTAGTCCGTCCTTGCCGATCCGGATGAGCTCCTCCTTCATGTCAATTCCTGCAACCACAAACAATCAAACAATTACCAAGCACTTGTATTTCATATAATAAAACATATATTCAACATGCAGACCAAGGAACACATGAAATAACTCATTAACACAAGCTATTGAGAAAAATAAACCAGTTTGTATTAATAACGAAACAAAGAAACTCTTACAACCTGGCCTTGGTGTTGTGCAAGTTCCTCCCAGGGTCCATCAAGGGTTTTCCTCTACTTTGACAAAGCTCACCCACTTCCAAGTAGAATCAAGCAAAGACAATCTCTCCTCACAAGGCTCTAAATGGGAGTCCTAATTCCTGCAGCGTTTACCCAAAGAAAATGTATAGCTCTAACCTCCCCTCCCTCTGGCTCAATGTCTTTATTTATAGTGCTATAAAGAGGTTATTCAGGTCCACTATCAATGGGATAATCCCCCTCTTTGGGTGGGATAGCTCCCTTATTGATGGGATAAATTCCCCCTTAATAGAGATACATGAACCAACTGGAGGCGCATCCATTTCATCAAACCGACCTCTAAAAGGTTCTAGAAGTAACCACAAGTAACTTTTTTAAGATGAAACTCGCGCATTTTGCCTTTTACAGAAGGACGCACCTGTCCCTTAACATACAGAGCGTCCATGGACGCAGCTTTTGTGAACATGGTAAGCGTCCCCGCAGGTAAGGCTAGAGAGAACCTGCGACCCCAGAGATAAACACATTTTTTACAAGACTTTCTCTCTTCTTTGAGTTTGAGATGGATAGCAGAGGCATAAGACTTGCCTAAGAGGGTAGCATGACTGTTGATTTGAGCCATACTAACTGTAAGTGGTCATGGTGACATTTTTTAGTGTAACAGATTGCCCCCTAAAGTGCGAAGCCTGGAATAGATTAGGGTTTTGTAATTCTAGGAAGGGTGAAGCGCTTTATCATTTCAAGGATTGTCTTGTGGATGACCTGGTTGGAACCTGCAATTTTCAACACAAAATACATGTATAAGATTATATCATCACTGAGGTAGGCATTCCCATACTCAGATTCAAAACTTTAACTAATGGACTAACTATTCTGATACAGGAATGATCTTGCAGTACATCATTTTTATAGACTTTTGTAGACGCAGTATGGACACAGCCATCTGTTTGTGATTAGTCTACATAGACAATGAATACAAAACTCCTCGCAGCCTGGATGGTAGAAACTAGATCCAGGGTCTTCACTTCTACTTCCCGAATTGGTACGATTCTAATCATGTGATTAAATGATTTGATGTCGAACATGTTAGAAACCACTTGATTACCAGTCGATGATGTGAACTGTTAACAAGCGTGAGAGAGACCACCAGTAATGTCAATGGTTCTCAAAGTACCAAGCACAACCCGTGAAATGTGAATAGATGTTTTGATGTCGAACACTTCACGGAATCCTTTGATCGAAAGTCAATGATGTAAACTGACGTCAAAGGCGAGAAACCTGCCATTGATGCATGCAGACTTCAAGGTACTGTCGATTCCTAAGTCATCTTTCTAGATAATGTGTCGATGTCGATAGAAAGCGACTCGTTGCAGGCAAGCCTGCAACACGAAATCATTGTTCAAGTTGAAGAAATGTTGCTGTAAGGACTGACTCAGGGATGGTCAAATGGATGACAAGTATTTTTGCAGATGAAAGTTTTGCTTGCAGACCTCTTGAACACATAACGACACGACAGATGGCTTGGTGACGAATAACTCAAAGTTAATCCCCGGAACCAGGTTAAAGATTTTCAAAGTGGTTTGGTCAACTGTGAGGTAAAAGATTTCCCAACCCAGGTGAATGAAAAGTGTCGTGTTCAAGAGCGGTAATAAAGTTTCTTTTGAGACAAAAGGTAATAAATAGGCTCATTCTTCTCTCTTTTCCCCCACCATTTCTGGCAAGTACCTCTTTATTTTTAACAAGCTTGAGGAGGATAACATATGCTTGATTATAAGCTCATCCTTCGGACGAGTCCAACCTAGTTTAAATTCGAACCCTAGGAAGGAGTGGTTCGTTCCTGTTTGTAATTGAACAGGTCCTTTACTGTAAAAGTTTAACGAGCCCAGTATAGGAGAAACTCGGCGTTTTTCAATTTTAGAGAGTCTGAAAAACTTAAGGAAACTCCACGTTGAACTTTTTCGTAAATTTGTGTCCCTCAAGCCCGAAAAAGTATAAAATAATACCTGGGGGAACCGCTTGATCTTGTGACCAAGGAGTACTTTCATAATAGTGTCGTCGACCTGAAAAGTAAAAAGCGATCAAGGACACGTCGTTTTATTTCCTTATCGAGTTTGAAACGACAAAAACCCGGCAATCTTTTCCTGATTTTACGGTCAGAAAAGAGCTAAAAGGGGACCGTCTTTTAATTCCGTTTTAACGAGTGTAAAAGAAACGCTCGGCGATCTTTTCATGTTTTAGGAGTCAGAAAAGGGCTTAAAAGATGACTCTGATATTTTTATTTGTGAAAAATGACAATTTCCCTTGAAATCCCTTTGTCCTGCACAAAAGCAACACATTACTCATACCTGTTTAAAATGGGCAAAAATACGTCGAAAAACATCTTTTCATGGTAAAAAATGAACTAATTCATCCAAAAAACCTATAAAAAGACCTTTTACCATGTCATTTTTACCGTTTGACTTTGGAGGTTGAAAAATGAGCTTTTGACAAGAAACTTCCCGTGGTCGCTGCGGAAAATCTGACCGTCGGAATCGAACGCCGTCTCACCCAGGTATTTTACACATCCTACTCTGCATTTCTATCCGTTTAGAATTAATTTTTAGGTCTTAGTTTCATTTTTTGGGGGGGTTTTGGTTTTGGAATGCGCCTCTCGGCGGACGCAGGTGCCCTTCGGGTGACCTGCGTCCCCCGACTTTTTCTCATACGGGAAAACGGTCGGAAGACGCAGCCCGCCTTCAGGCCAGCCGCGTCCGGGCGCCCTGTGCTACAAAGCTAGGGTGCGTCTTCCGAGAAGTGCGCATTTCAAAACCCCAACTCCCTCAAAAACCTACCAAAAATCCTCAAATCAATTTCTAATTGCTATTTTTGATATGTAGGGTATTAATCATGTTAGACTGGAGAGAAAGAGAGCATGTAGAGGAAGATGAAGCTGCAATAAATCATCAACCTTCCCTGGATGCCCTAAGAGCATGCGGATTATACAAATATTGGACCATACCGGGCATGAGGGGCCAGGTAAGATTCTTGGAATGGCTGGTTGAGCGATGGAACGTTCAAGAACAATGCTTTTACATAGGAGGGCACCAGCTCGAGATAGAGCCCTCGGATGTATACTTTCTCACTGGCTTGCCAAACAGAGGCGAGCAACTCAATCTTGCGGGGACTAGGCCGGGTGGCCAACCCCTTGATAGTCTCCGCGAGGATTGGTGCACACGTGGGGCTCACCATTCAAAAGGCATAGAGATAAAACACATCACTCTGCCTAAACTCAAAGTCATAGCGTTCACGGTCACCAGAATTTGCGGCGCGGCCGCTTTGCACATTGCTTCCGGATCCCAAATGCGGATGGCAATTGACTGTTACCAAGGCACCATTTTCAACTGGTGTGAAGCTGTGTCGGCTCATATGAAGAGCCAACTGACCAAGGCAAAGAACGGACGACTAAAGACTTTTGGATATGGGCCTATAGTCGTGAGCTTTGCCTTGGAGAGAGTTCCAATGCTGATCCCTCAGCAACTCACTGTTGATATCTTGGGTCCTCGGGAGCCAAAGCTGATACGATGGGTTGCGGTGATGGCCCGACATCCTGACGAGGGTGCGGCAGTGGTTCGATTCTCAGATAGTTACTTTCACTGGTTAGAGGACCAGGTTTTTGCGATACAGGACTTTCCGTATGCCGGAATGGATTTCAGAGGTGATCCGGACATGGTTCTTCCACAAGGAGAACAATGGGACGACAGAGGTACTTTTTATTTTCACAAGTTTTCTAATTATGTATTTTTTATTTTTCATATATATCGTCTTAAAACTAACAGTAAAACTTTCAAAATGCAGATGTTGGTCCACAGCGTCCAGCCAACCTCCGGCCTTTTGATAGACTACATCCAGCTGCACCGGTACCGGCCCCACAGGACGCGGCAGCAGAAGTACTAGCTGAGTTGGAGCATGATCTAGAGCGTCTCACGGCAGATATACCTGAGACTACTATGGACGACATTCCTATCAGGCTTCAGCGTTTCGTAGTCGCGGTCCCTGGACCGTTTAGGAGATTTTTGCGTAAGGTAGCCCGCGCAGTGGTGTCATACAGAGAGCACCACCAGTGATTGACTAGTCACTTTTGTAGTCACATGTGACATTTTTGACTTTTTGTACTATCATTTTGCCGATCATAAGGTGTTTTCAACCTATGATCGAAGACGATGTATATATTTTTGACACACTTCTATCTATATATATCACTATTACCGGCTTATCTTGTTTAACATGTATGATGAAATGTTTTTAAATTTACTTGCATGATTATTGTAAATGTCTGTCCAACACTCGAGAAGCAATTGCATCTGCTAATGTATTTAAGGACCTTGGAATATGTTGATATTCAATGTAATCAAATTCACGTTCCAAGAGACGCACTCTCAAAAACAACCTTAATAACACAGGATTTCTAATGGCATAAACTCTATTAAGCTGTAATACAACAAGTTCAGAATCTAACCTCACTATCAAACGTCGAATTCCAAATGAAATAGATTCGGATAATAATTCAACCACTGCACTGTATTCTGCAATGTTATTCGTTGTTTGACCGAGGCTTACCCCATGCATAGAAACTAACTCGTCAGAGGGCGAATAGATAACCCAAGCTGCGGAAGAGATATTCCGTGTATTACGACAAGCACCATCAGCAAATCCAATGTATGTTTGGAGAGGCGTCGACATCTACAATATCAAGAGTAAAACCAAGATAAGCCAAAATAACGACGAAAAACCACACTCTCTAAGTTAAGCACACTGACTAAACTAACACACTTGCTAGCTAGAAAGAAAGTCTAACCTATCTAAAAATTTCTCCATACCCATCATTTTAAGCATAATACCTCTTTAGGTAAAGTCCATTTCTGGGTTTACCCAAAGAGTCCCCATCAAAATCAACTAACTCATAAGCCCCTTTTGCTAGCTTTCGCTTTACAATGTAGGGCCCATGCCACATGGGAACGAATTTTCCGGCACCTAGCTTATCGTTAGCTTGATCATATAATAGTACTAGGTCTCCTTCCGAAAAACTTCGAGGGGTTACATTTCTATCATACTGAGCTTTCATTCGTTTCGCGTGAGTCTCGATTGCCAATGTAGCGTCACGTCGAGTCTCATCTAATTTAGCCAAGTATAATAAACGTTTCTCCTCTTCGGAAGTAGCTGGAAGTAATTCGACAGCCATTTGAAGTGATGGGATTTCGCATTCAATGGGTAACACAGCTTCTAAGCCATAAACTAGCTGGAAAGGAGTGAACCCTGTTGAATTTTTCACTGAGGTTCGGTATGCCCATAGCGCTGAAAATAACATGTTGTGCCAATTCGACCGATGAACACCAATGGTTCGTCGGATCATGATAACTAGAACTTTGTTGATAGACTCGACCAAACCGTTGGCTTGCGGATAATAAGGAGTAGAGCTATCGTGGCGCAAACCAAGCTGGCTTGCCGCTGTTTTGCCGCTTGCGAAAACTGCAGCTGTTTTGCCGCTTGCGTCGAATGTAGGCATCGCCTCGGCCCACTTAGTAAAATAATCAACCGCAAGGATGATATACGCATGCCCCCCGACCGAGTGAGGGTTACAAGTAATAAAGTCGATACCCCATTTGGCGAATGGACCAACGGCAATTATAGGGTGGAGAGGAGCAGGTGGAGCGCGCATCTTGCGATCAAACACTTGACAGTTGTGGCACTTCCTGACTGCAATGATACAATCCTTAAACATAGACGGCCAGAAATAGCCAGCGCGCAACACCTTCTGAGCTGTGGCATACCCAGACATATGACCGCCACATGCTCCAGAGTGACAATCATTCAAAACTCTCTCAGCCTCTTCGTGAGTTAAACAACGTCGAAAAACTAAGTCTGCCCCCTGGCGATAAAGTGTATCTCCAATAATTTTGTATGGCTGGGATTGAAACCGAATTTTTCGACGTTTTGCTTTGGAAGCTTCAGGCCGAAAGGTTTGGGTTTGGAGATAAATGATTATATCCCTGTACCACGGATCTACAGTACTGATAAGAAACAAAGATTCGTCCGCAATGGACTCTTCTGCCACAGTCTCTGTGTCAGTACTCGGGAAATCACACATCAATTCCGCAAAGACTAAGGATTTCTTAGACTTGGACTTCTCGAACTCCAAGTCGAACTCTTGCAGGATGACAATCCATTTAGAGTACTTGCCCCCTAGCAGTTGTTTTGTCAAAATATAAATCATAGGGTTGCAATCCGAAATAACCGTAGTTTACGGAGAAGAATGTAGTGACGGAAACGCTGGACAGCTTGAACGGCTGCCAGGGCCAATTTCTCCACATGCGAATATTTTAGCTCAGTGGGATTCAAGGTCCTACTAAGATAATATATCACATGCTCCGCTCCGAATTCATCTTCTTGAACTAACACCATTCCAATGGTGGAATGCGAAGCTGCGAGGTATAAGAAGTAGTCCTGGTTGTAGTTGGGAGGATGCAATAACGGTGCATGGGTCAACGCGTGTTTAAGTGCATCAAAAGATTGTTGGGCAATCTCGTCCCAAAAGAATTGTGTGTTCTGTTTCAACAACCGTGTAAAACCTTTAGTGACCTCGGCGTAGTTTGGGATGAATCGGCGTAAAAAGTTTGCTTTCCCTTGCAAACTTTGGAGTTGGCGCAAACTCGAAGGAGGAGGCAATTTGATGATAGCCTCGACTTTCGAGGGATCGACGCGAATGCCGGCTTTTGAAACAACAAATCCCAGCAATCGACCTGTTTCTATACAGAAAACACACTTGTGGGGATTCAACCGAATTCGATAATGCCTACACCTCATAAAGATTGCTCGTAGGTGGACAAGGTGATCAGCTCGATGTAAAGAATGAGCAGGCAAATCATCGAGATAGGGTTGCACAATGTGCTTGATGTCATGAAATGCATAAGACATCGCCCGTTGAAAAGTGGCCCCGGCATTCTTAAGCCCAAAAGGTAATTTGCAATAAGCAAATGTCCCCCATGGACAAATGAATGCCGTTTTTGGTTGGTCGGCAGGTAGAATATTGATTTGATTATAGCCCGAGAAACCATCCATGAAGGAAAACATTTCACTTCCGGCACAATCATCAATAATTTGATCGATATAAGGCGTAGGATAGTTGTCTTTTGGACAAGCTCGATTGATATCCCTATAGTCGATACAGATTCTTATTGTTCCTTGTTTTTTATTGACGGGAACAATATTCGATACCCAATCCGTTAACGGGATCGGATAAATGAAACCTGCTTTCAACAGCTTTTCGACTTCTGCTTTAATCGCAGCCGCTTTTCGAGGGTGAATCTGACGCAACCGTTGCCGAATGGGTTTAGCATCCGGGTAGGTTTTGATTTCATGAACAACAATGGCAGGATCGATTCCTGGCATTTCCTCGTAAGACCAGGCAAACACGTCGCGGAATTCTTGGAATAGGGCCTTGTAAGTTTGGATTTCTTCTTCTGTACATGCGGCACCTATATGAATGTTCTCCTCGATTCCGGGCTTCACTGAAATATCAATGGGAATAGTACGAGAAATATTCCCTAAATTCAACTCTGAATCAGAATGTTTCGTTGGATCCTGAGCGTCTTTGACATATTCAGCGGTAAAGATAGATGAAAAATCATTTTCAAATGCATCATCCTTAGGTAAAAACGAAGATCTGTGATGGAGATCCTCCCATGGTAGATTGTCTACACTTAGGATTTCGCGAAGTTGTTCGTCAGATGACACGACTTCGGGAAACGTTATCCGTTCTAAGGGTGAGGTGAAAAGTGATTCTTCACTGACCACATTCATTTGGTCGACTTCGGTTGAATGAAAATCGGTAAAAGACATAAGAGCTTCATAAGCAATTTCATACGGACTCAACGGCATAACATCACCGAATGAGTCTATCTCAGAGTCAGATGGAACATACCAAGGATCATCATAAATAATGTTTTCTGACGTGATCATATGAATTGTTGCAAACGAAGGTTCTACGCTGAGTGGAGGGAGAGGAAAAGTTCCCAGTAAACCGGAATCCTTAACTAAACCTACACCAACGTCCTTATAAGGGATTGTCGTCTTACCAACATGTTGGATACTCTCTAAAGAGGCTGGGTCGGATGAAAAGTATGTCAGCTGATCAATAGTCACGATCTTACCGTTATGTGGAAACTTAATTACTCTGAAGACCGATGAAACGACCGCTGTCATAGCATATGACCAACTTCGACCCAAAAGAAGGTTGTAGTCTAGAGGGGCATCAACCACTTCCACATCCAGACTAACGGTTTTACCTTCAACCCCTATAGGCAATTCTTGTAGAATACCAAACGGACGGAACCCACGGCCATCAAAGGCCTTAAGGATGGTGGGGGATTGGTTCAACGAAGGAGAACCAAGCGATCTCCAACATTGAATCGACATAATACACGTAGAAGCTCCCTCATCAATCACAGTCCGATGAATAGGCCTGTTTTTGACTATCACTGGAATTTGGAAAGCCATTTGATGGGGGAGACGTGGCGTACTATTTTCTAGATCAAAGATCATTAGGTTCGGGTCCTGAACATCGACAGCTCCGATAGCCGACAAAAGCAATTTCCGTTGTGCTGGGCATGATTGCAGCACTTCGAGTGCCGACATTGCTGAAGGTGAAACAGCTAAGTCCTCAACAATGTTGTAATTCTGGGCTGCTCTCGCATGTGGATTGAAAGCAGACCTTCGAAGTACACCCTTGGCGGGCGGCTTAATCACTAAGTCTGGGTTAGGTTTTTCGATCTGTAGTGGATCGGAACCAGGAGCTGAGGTTGATGGGTTAGAGTGAGAAGATTCTGCTTCCTTGCCATCAACAGGAGCCTTACTACCATAATCTTGCGATCGAGTCGCAATCCTCACATGAGACATCATCAAAATGGGTTCTTCACTGGCATTCGAAGAAGAACCTATCATCTTATTTTCCTGCTCCGGAAATGGATTTTTTAACACAGCAGGAGTGGGAGAACCTTTGACTATTTTCACTACCTCGGCCCGATGAGGGCAGTCTCTCGTAAAATGATCCTCTTCACAAATGAGACAAGGATATCGAGGTTTGCGCTTTTCGTCATTGGTTTCCGATTTTTCATTTTTCTCCTTTGGAGCCTTGTCTGCTTTAGCCTTCTTCTTTCCTTTCTTCTTTCCACCGTTTTTTGGTTTGGCCGTAGATGACTCTACAGCGTGAATATCGGCGGTAAGTTCAGGAGAAGACTCTCCTGTCGGGGAATCAGGCAAAGTGATAATAGGAGTAGTTGAAGCCTTGGAAGACTTCTTCTTGCTCTTTGTAGTCACGATACCAATCATACCATCAGCGGCATGAGATCCCGAAGGAGCAGCAGCGATTTGGTTCGACTTTGGAAGATCCAGAATCTTCTCGTGTAATGTACCCGACTGCGTGTAAACTAAGTCAAGGTATTGTGCCTGAGCAATGACTTGCTCCTCAGTAACTACTCCGGCCTTAGCTACATCTTCAGTAATTCTTGGTAATAGTGATTTAACAAACCATTCAGCTAAGATTTGGTCCGGGATAAAAACTTTCACTAATCTCCTTCGACGTCTCCACTCATGAATGTGATCTGAAATATACGTGGAGGTCGATTGTTTTAGTGAAGTTAATAACTCTGTACCGTTATCATATCTGACTGGTAACTGAAAATGAGTTAAGAATGAGGTAGCTAACTGGCTAAAATTGTAAAAAGAGGCCCGTGGTAACTCAATGTACCACTTGGCCGCGAGACCAATGAGTGTACGCTGGAAAAGACGTAAACGGATCGAATCATCTGAGATGGAATTTGAAGCACACCAGAGGTGGTAAGTCATCACGTGATTGGACGGATCCTCTCCAGACTTACCTTCGAACTTGGGTATATCGCTGGGCAACTTATTTGGCATTGGCGGCCAGAACGGAAGATATTGAATTGGATCGTTCGTTAGGCGCGTCAAGTCTGGTAAATCCAAAGTCGCGATAAACGGTAACTGCCGGTTAGGATCTCTAAAATTCTGGGTCACAATACCAGCCCCAGGAGGAGGATATCCAGGATAACTAGGAACAGGAGTCGCATTTGGGATATTATATCCTCCTGGAAAACCAGGATTAACCGGACCGTACTGGGGTTGCTGAGGTTGTTGATAAGTGTACCCAGGATACGGTTGATACTGGTAAACCGGTTGTTGGGCAGCTTGCCCAGGTTGATACTGTCCCTGGTACGGAGGTTGAACAAATTGAGGTTGAGTAGTAACAACCGTACTTGTACCAGGTTGGCCTACAGGCATCTGGACTGTGGTTTGAATCGTAGATCCAGACAACGGTACAGATGTCTGAGGAGTGGTTACAGGGACAGTAGAAACCGGAGCTGCCGATACTCCAGAAGTAAGTATGGTAGATGTGGTGGTAGTTGCTGCAGCCGTGTGAGGTGGAGTACCAGGTGCAACTGGCGGCTGAGTAACTACGAAGTTACAGGGGTCTGAACACTTGACTGGACAGGTTGCGGTTGCTGGGGTGGACCAGGAACTACAGGTTGTCCTGCTTGAGGTACCGACTGTATACTTGGTTGCGACATCTGTTGACCCTGTGACGGATCCCACACTAACATTCCAGGGTACTGACCCGTAACAGGTTGAGGATACTGAGATCCATAGCCGGATTGAGGATAGGGTTGATAATTGTAAGGTGCAGTCCCATATGATTGCCCTTGAGGTGGTTGATAACTTTGACCAGAGTATTGACCCGTAGGTTGATAACCTTGAGGTAAATACGGGTACTGGGGTTGACCTTGACCTTGAGGTTGGTATCCTTGAGGTTGATACCCTTGGGGTTGATACCCTTGGGGTTGCCATCCTGAAGGTTGCCATCCTTGAGGTTGCCATTGATACTGAGGTTGACTTTGGGGTACATATTGAGGCTGGGGTTGACCTTGAGGTATGTATTGCCCCATAGGAGCGTACTGACCTTGAGGTTGCCCCCCAGACACGAAGGAAGTACCTTGAGGTTGCCCCCCAGGCATTAACGAAGGTTGCCCCCCAGGCGGTAATTGGCCACCTTGAGGTTGGGTAACGGGAACTGAACCTGACATCATGTAAATGTCACCTATACTCAATGGTACATTACCACTGTTTCCAACTAATAACCCATGATCAATGGGTTGAGGAGATGCTCCCGCAAAGGTACCAGAAAGAGATTGATACCCAGTAGGAACAGAAGGACCGCCATGTAAAAAAGATTCAGGACTTTGCGTAAACACAGATGACTGACCAGACATATTTACAGGAGTATGAATTCCTCTAGGTTGAAAAGGAGTACGAGGTGTAGAAAAACCTACTGAGTTGTCTAAAAAATTGGTTAACGCAAGGTACCAAGATTCACTTCTAGGAGGACTGTAAAATATGGATTCACGCTCCCTTAGATCAAGGGTAATTTGATCTTCAGGATTAAAGACGCCTATTTCTTCCTCTGGAACAAGTTCTTCTATAGCAACTAAACCAACAGGAAGATTTTCGGTGATAATTCTTTCTATTCTTGGTGAATCAGGAACACTAGGAGTTGGAGTAACAGGTTCGGAAATTTCAGGTTCTTCGCCTGTTTCACTGGCAGATGAAAAACTACCAGCAAGCTCGGAAACTGTAACAGTTTCGGGATTGTAACCTGTTTCTAAACTTTGGTAATCTGGATGGACTACCAAGGAAGATTCTCCTTCTTCAGGTGAACCTACTCTACTATCACTAGGAGGAGTTACAAGGACCTTTAACCCTTCGTACTGACCCGGAATGTCTTCAGGAGATTCACCCCGCGATTTACGGAGTTTTCGTAACAAATCTATTCCAGTAACAATCTCAGGAGACTTGCCCCGAAGTCGACGGGACTGTCTCGGTAATTCCGCCACAATTAATGATTTTTAACTACAACACACGAAAACAAAGTAAAAATTTCAAATCAAACCACCTAAAGTCTTCTAAAGAACCAAACAAATTTGAAGCACATGCCTAAAAATCTAGAGCGTCAAACCAAACACAAACAGTATCTTCCGGACCAAAAGCGCTAGTTGGTGATTAGGTCCAACCTCGCAGGATTTAGTACATAAATGGCGGGTGGAACAGTTACGTCGACAACCTGCTTAATGAATAGACTGGACCAAGTTCCTCCACTTTAACCGTCTCGAAGTGAAGCGAACCCCCCAGAAAATCCAAGTGAGTATAGCCGACGTCTGCTCCAGGTACAATGGGACCTTCCCTCCACCATCACCTTGGGTAGAATCCTAGAGATTATGGTCACTAAGGTTACCAAAGGCCACAAGTACACCTGGGGGAACAGTCTAAACTCCGACAGCACGCAAGGGCAGAGTAACAAGCTCAATCCCCTTACCGGCTCCTTGACAGTAATCCAAGGTTTACCGATAAGTGACCCCTGGCTCCTCGACAATGGTTAATCCGAGGTTTACCGTTTGTAATACGTACTGTCTGGCGTCGTTCCCAACGAGGGAGGAATGATCCCCTCACTGGTTCGGACACGAGCTCGTGCTTCTCCTTTAAGAGGAGCTTTCCCAGAGTGTAAATGTAACAATTGGATTTGATTCTATCACAAGATTGACTACTTGTTTGTTTTACTGCCTTGGAGAGTTAAGTACTCACCTATTCCAAGACACTAGCCTAAGCTATGTTGGTGCTTTAGAGCCCTAGAAAATAAAAATTACTAGATTGATTTTAATTTAAGCGTTACTTTTAAGGTTGTTTCTTAAGTCAAAAGGTGATGGAAGTGAAACCAGTGGTGTGTTGACTCGACTCGAAACCACTACAAAATGCACTTAGGATGATTTACCCACTACTTTACTTTTTCGATGAATTGCTTGAACTAAAAAGTTGAGAGAATGCAATTTTTATAAAAGCAACTTCTTAATTGAAGACAATCAAAGAAACAATTCGTTTGTCTTTTCCAAGCATAAAAACACGACCGCTCTTTACATGCACGAAAAAACTCTTTTCCTCTTTCAAAAACAAAAAGCTACTTGAAACAAGACTTTTAAAGAAGATGTTTTTGTATTTTTCTTTTAATAAAGCAAATAAATCTAATATAACCAAAAATCAATCTTAACGACTATTTAAAATCTATGAAAATTCACTCATAAACAAACTAAGAAGCAAATTTATTCTAAGCAATCTTAACGAGGCCAAAACTAACAATGATTATTCTAAGGTGTTTTACTTGATCACAATCAAATCAAGGACTAGCTTATTGCAGAACCAAAAACTAGCCAAAACAAAACTCTAATCTTTTTGTTCTTTTTGTAAAATGGAAATCAACACTTTATAAGCAAGTAATTCGAAATTTGACCCAAAACAACTTAAATGGCAAGCTGCTCACACAAGGAGACTTTACGACAGGCCCGACTTCTAAGAAGGCTGACTAACCAGAGAGATCTAAGGCTGGACAACTTTCTACTATCAAAGTCACTACAGAACCTATCCAAAAATCAAACCCTAGGTATAAACTTCGTTGAAATCCACTAAAACACTCAAAGCTCACAAAACAAGTTCAGGTGAAAATTCTTGACAGGGTACTAAAGGATCTGGGCAGAAAACACTAAGAAAAATCAAAATCTAAAAGCAATTAAAGCAAAAATGGAATTTTCCTAAATTTTACAGGAAGACGCAGGCAACCCGTTATAACAGGTGCGGGCCCGCCCTGTGCAGACGGCAACAGCGCGTCCAAAGACGCACTGTGCAGTACTCAGAGGGTGCGTCCTTCTGGAAAAATGAAGAAAAACCAAATCTAACTAAATCTAAAGCTAAACCACCCAAATACTAATTCTCACAGTCAAAAACCAGAAAATAAAAGTAATTTTCTCAGAGCAAAGTTCACACAAAGGAAAAGACTCTCTCATTAATGGATTCCCCAGTGGAGTCGCCAATTTGTCGTGGCGGAAAAAGTCGTTTGTGCGGACACAACTGACCTCCCTAGGAGTCTAAACTCTCTAGCGACAAACAAGACAAAATGGAGTGATCTTTCTCTAAATATACCTTTTATAACATGAAAACTACGAGTGTTTAGGCTTACCTTATTCCAAAACGCTGTTGTTGTAGTCCGTCCTTGCCGATCCGGATGAGCTCCTCCTTCATGTCAATTCCTGCAACCACAAACAATCAAACAATTACCAAGCACTTGTATTTCATATAATAAAACATATATTCAACATGCAGACCAAGGAACACATGAAATAACTCATTAACACAAGCTATTGAGAAAAATAAACCAGTTTGTATTAATAACGAAATAAAGAAACTCTTACAACCTGGCCTTGGTGTTGTGCAAGTTCCTCCCAGGGTCCATCAAGGGTTTTCCTCTACTTTGACAAAGCTCACCCACTTCCAAGTAGAATCAAGCAAAGACAATCTCTCCTCACAAGGCTCTAAATGGGAGTCCTAATTCCTGCAGCGTTTACCCAAAGAAAATGTATAGCTCTAACCTCCCCTCCCTCTGGCTCAATGTCTTTATTTATAGTGCTGTAAAGAGGTTATTCAGGTCCACTATCAATGGGATAATCCCCCTCTTTGGGTGGGATAGCTCCCTTATTGATGGGATAAATTCCCCCTTAATAGAGATACATGAACCAACTGGAGGCGCATCCATTTCATCAAACCGACCTCTAGAAGGTTCTAGAAGTAACCACAAGTAACTTTTTTAAGATGAAACTCGCGCATTTTGCCTTTTACAGAAGGACGCACCTGTCCCTTAACATACAGAGCGTCCATGGACGCAGCTTTTGTGAACATGGTAAGCGTCCCCGCAGGTAAGGCTAGAGAGAACCTGCGACCCCAGAGATAAACACATTTTTTACAAGACTTTCTCTCTTCTTTGAGTTTGAGATGGATAGCAGAGGCATAAGACTTGCCTAAGAGGGTAGCATGACTGTTGATTTGAGCCATACTAACTGTAAGTGGTCATGGTGACATTTTTTAGTGTAACAGATGTATTTCACCAATAAAATATAACCCCCACTACTGGAAAGGGGCTTCCACAAAAATAAGTTTCAAAGGCAATGAGATGAGCTTCCTTTTTCCTTCAAATATTTGACATTCATGACAAGCATCAACCTTTTTGTATACATCTCTGAACATTGAAGTCCAATAAAATCCTACTCTAAGAATCTTATTCACTATTTCTCTCCATTAATTATGTTCTCCACAATCACCTTTATGGAACTCTTCAGTCACTTTTTCAGCCTCATCTTCCAATAAACAATTAATAAATATTCCACCCGAATCTTTCCAATACAAACATTTATTCAAAATACAATATCTCACTCACTTCAACTTGACAAATCTGGATTTTGACTTTGTTAGTTCAAGAGGAGCTCTATGATTTTGTAGTACAAAAATAACATCTTTATACCAATCTGACATTGCAAACTTTTCTTCAACAGGGATCAAATCGTCATCTTCAATTGTATCCGAATTTTCTGCTACAAAATTGATCTAGACAATCAAAATTTGATTGAGTCATCAAATTTGCCAATCCTTGTCCTTTTACCAATTTTGTAGGCCTGATTTCCAAATCATACTCCAGCAGAGTAGAAATCCATTTACTTCTTTTACCATATGGATTAACTTGAGTTAATATGCCCTTTACTACAACATTAGGTACATAAGCAACAATGTGTGAATGAATAACATACACCCTAAAATCTTTAAGAGCTTTCACCAAAGCATAAGCTTGCTTCTCCATGATGTTATATTTCAATTCAGAGTTTCCAAGTGTTCTACTGAAAAATGAAATAGGTTGTTCATTACCTTGCTGTCCTTTCTGCAACAATACTCCAACAATTGTGTGTTCTGAAGCAAAATGAAAAACCAGAAAATGCTTTGAAAAATCAAGATTTATGAGGACTGGAGCTTGAGTAAGAGCCTTTTTGATTTCTTCAAATGAATATTTATCCTCTGCTGTCCATTTAATATCACAGTATTTCCTAAGCATCTTTGTGACGTGTTTCACAATTTCTGCAAAGTTAGGAATAAATCTTCTCACAAAATTCACTTTGCCTAAAAAAGATTGGATTTCTTTTCTATTTCTGGGTAGACCAATTTTCTGGATAGTAGAAGCCCTACTTGGATCAATTTTAATTCCCTCCTTTGATATAATATGACCCAACAACTTTCCCTTTGTCAAAGCAAAAATACTCTTAGTAGGATTTAAAGAAATACCGAATTTTCTGCATTTTTGAAAGACTCTCTCCAAGTGCTTGAGATGTTCTTCTTCTTTTTTAGAAAACATAGTGATATCATCCAAATATACCAATACAAACCTATTTATCTCATATGAAAATGAAATGTCCATACCTCTCTGAAAATTTGACTCTGCATTCATAAGTCTAAAGGGAATTTTTGCATACATAAAGGTTCCCCAGGGTGTGATAAAAGCTATCTTCTCTTGTTTGTCATGATGTACCAATATCTGATTATAACTTGAGAAACCATCTAGCATTGACATCCTTTGTGATCCTACAATGTTCTGCAATATATGATCCATTTTGGGAAGTGGATAATTATCTTTTAATGAGGCTTTATTCAAGTTCCTGAAATCAATGCATATCCTAATTTCCCCATTCTTCTTTCTCATCGGCGCCCGGTTAGCCAACCACTTGGAAAACCTCAATGGCACTATGATCTTTGCTTCAAACAAATTTTTGATCTCCTTTTCAATCAATGGCAAAAGAAATGAATTTATCCTTCTCAGTTTTTGCTTGAAAGGTTTTTCATTTTCTTTTATTGGTATTGTATGTTGAATAACATTTGGATCATAGCTTTTTAAATCAGCATAACTCCATGCAAAAATATCTATGTATTTCTTCATCAAATCTAGATATTTTTGTTTTTCCTCAAGAGAAAGAAATTTTGATAACTTGACATTCTTTGTATTTTCTACAGTACCAAGATTATAAGTTTCAACCTCCTCATCATCAGATTTTATCTTAGGGTTTTTGTCCACATCATTCTGGTCAAATAACTTCTCAAGAGGAATCAATCCCTTTGGAATACAATTGTTTTTGAGCTGGACAACTTAAGTATTAGCTTTTGCTTTAGCAAAGATATTTTGCTGGTAAAATTGAATAGATTCAAATTCTTCTTTCAATTCCAGCAAATTTTTGACTTGCTGATCATTATCAAACACTTTCCAGTTTATTATGTTATCATGTATAACAGGTCTATGTCTAATTTCAACTTCATATTTATTATTGGAATGAATTGGAATTGTAAATAGACTTTTTGAAACAGCCAAAGAATCTGCAACACTGTTCTATTCTCTAGGATTGATGGTGAAATTGTATTCTTCAAAATTTTCCGATAATTCAAGAATCAAATTTTTGTATGCTCTCATTCTAACATCCTTAGTTTGATATGTGTTGTTAACTTGTTTGATGACCAATTCAAAATCACCAAAAACAAATATTTTCTTAGCATCTAAATTCTTCAAGAGTTTTAAACCCAAAACAAATGCTTCATAATTTGCCATATTATTTGTGCAAACGAAATTGAGTTTATAAGAGAAAAAATTACTTTCATCTCCTGGGCTAATTATCCATATGCTTGCACCAACTCCATCTCTTCCTACAACACCATCAAAGTTCATGTGCCACCAACCTTTCCTATCAATTTCTCCAACTTGCTGCCCCTTTTCTGCATGCTGATTTTCTGTGTTGTTGGTGATTTCATTGAAGAGTATAGATGAGCCCAATTCAGTCTCCATTGCATATACTGGAAATTTTTGAGGTTTGTCTTTGCTGCTGACCATATATGCCATCCTAGACTCTCTGTATAATCTCCTTTGTTCACCAAAAATCGGGATAGTAGCATAGGACATATCCATCTGAATGGTTCCTTTGACTTTGGCAGCCCATGATCTAGATAACAACATGCCAAACTTTGGTGGAATATCAGCCACAATAATATCCATCAGTATAGTCTTAGCAGGAATTTGACTTAAAGAAACAACCACATCTTTGATTAGACCTATACATTTCACCATTTTTGAATCAAATGAAAATAAGTCTTTGTATGGCCTGGTTATGTCTAAACCCAATCTTTCCATGATGACCTTAGGCATTAGATTGTGTGATGCCCCTGAATCTAACATAGCATTATGTAGTGTCATGTCATGGATGTTTAAACTCACATAGAAAGGTGGTACCTCTTCATTTTTCTCATCTTCTGCTCTTGGCCCTAGGAACACAGTAGGATGATCTTCTTGCAAATTTAAAATATCAGATGATCTAGCTTCAATGTTAAGCATTTTAACAATTTGCTTTCTATATTCTGTAACCCTTATTATTTCTCCAAAGGGGACAACAATATTTATCTTTGAGATTTCATTCTCTAAGTTAAAAATTAGTTGTGTCTTCTCAAATTCCTTTGCAGGGGTTTCTTTCTTTTGTTCTGCAATCTTTGGAGCATCTCTCTTAGGCTGATTTTTTTTTGCAACTATAGGAATATTTATGTTTCACATATTATACTATTTTTTTCATCTCTAGAATAACATGCTGATAACCCTCTAGGTAGCTTGATTGTGGTTCCGTTTCATCATCACCCAGGTCATTATAAGAATCATCATGTTCTTCTTTTGTTAAAAACATTCCTTTTTCATCTTCATCCAAACAATGAATATAATCTTCTTGGACTTCTCGTTGCATTTCTTCTTGGTGTAATAGGTTTTGGTGGAATGGAGGCCTAACTTGTTGGTCAGGTTGATTTCTCTGTTCTCTTTGCCTCTGTTGGATTTGAACTCTTCTGAAGTTTGGATTTGTAACTTGTGTCTCGGGTTGTGCAACAGGAGGATTATTTCCAAGGGCCAGTCTATCCATGAGCCTTTCCATTGTTTTCATCATGGTATCAAATTTAACATCAGAAGATGTAGAAGGTTGTTCTTGCTCTTTCACTTTTCCTTTACCAACTTTACATCTCTTTTCTGCAGCCATATTAACTTCTACTTTCACAACATCATTCTACATGTCAGCTAAGGTAGCAGACTCTCTCTCTCTTAATAGGATGGAAAACTCATAATCAAAGGCCTCAACATAGTGTAATTGGGAAGCTCCTGGAGGAGGTTTAATGTGAGCAGGAATGGAATTATAGACTTTATTGAATCTTTTTGAAAAATCTTGTACTAATTCATGGCTTGCCTTCTTCAAATTGTTATATTCAGTCAAAGCTTGTACATGATTAACTTTACTTCCCCATTTCCTTAAGAAAGTGTCTTCTAATTCATTCCAATCATGTAAACTTCCAGGGGCTAAAGATTTGAACCATTTTTTCACCTCACCGATGAAACTATGCACAAACAACCTCATTTTAACATCTTCATAGTCTACCTCTTCTAGGTCTATAAATTCATTGAACTGGTCAACATGTTGTTCTGCAGTTATCCCCTCCTCACTTCCAAAATTTTTTATTCTAGTGGAGTACCCTTGAGGTAAGTCATGAAGTATGGCTGGTAAAACAAGGGGAGCATATCTAGCAGGGCCTGCCATAGCAGAAGTACTAGCAAAAATTCCAATAGGAGGGGTAAAAATGAAACTAGTAGGGCTAGTGATGAAAGCAGATGTGCTTGAAGGGACTTGAGTGACAGAGACTTTTGTCTTTGAAGTAAAGGTACTTCTTTCAGGTAAAGGGAAACCAATTTCTTGTCTTGACAAAAGTTCAAAAGGATCAAATTCTTTTAGTTTTTCTAAAGACTCTTGTCCAAGTGACAATTCTGATGCAGCAATCTCCCAAAACCTATCTTTAACTTCTTTAGGAGTCTCAAAAGTAGAATCTAACCCTAGTTTTGGTAAATCATTCTCTGATTTAGATCTAAGCAATATGGGCTTATATTCTTCATCAAATTTAATACCTTCAATATCTTGAATATCTCCAGAGGGCAATGATATAGATCTTAAGAGAAATGAAGTACCTGATTTTGATGAGCTAGCATCTTTTCTGAGAAATTTTTCTGGATCATCAACTATTTTTGGTGGATTAGGGTCTAGATTGCTCCTCGTATGAATCTTCTTGGAAGCCACCTTTAAGTTGAGAGTATCAATGGAGTCACCAAGGTAGAAATACAACCTCAAACAATCTGATCTCCTGCTACCTTCAAGAGCTCAGCTTTTGAAATGAAACATCCAGGATGATATAACTTTCGACTTTCGACAGACACACCAAAATGTTATCACTGGGCTTGAAAGAATTGGGTTGTTTCAACCTTTAACCTATTTTAACTATTTCAGATCACTTGAACTGGAAGTTAGTCCTTCTAATCCGAGAGGGCTCTCTCAAATGTTTATCAAATCTTCTTGAAAAAATTCAAACAACATATGACTAACTCTGATCTCTTTTTGTGATTTTTTAGGTGAAGAAAAATGTGATAACTACCACCATTGGGCATGGAGTCAAATTAAAACAAATTATGGCCAACAACAATGTTTGATGGAAGTTGAGGCATCTATAGCTTTGAAACTGATACAAATGAAAATCCACAGTCATACATAGTAAATGAAGGAAATTGGAGCAATTTGACAAGATTTCCAAGTAATCAAAATACTATGTAAAACTTGAAACAACATGATAAAAACCCATAAAATCCATGACATGAATCTCAGGTACAAAAACAAAGTTGCTACAAATTTTCTATTAAAGGATCAAAAGATTACAAAAGGTCAGTTCTTTAGATTCTTCATCAACCCTTCTCAAAGTCGAAAACCTACTTATTTATAGAAAAAATATCTCTATATATATCTTGTCACCTAGGAAAAATTCGATCCACTATTCTAGAGACCTATTCCTACTTTTCTTCTAACTAACAGAGTCCCCATAGGGATTTTCTATTTTGCAATAGTTGGAATTCAACTAGGACTACTAGCTTTAAAACCATAACCACTTTTTGTTGATGTAGATAATTGAAGCCAACTGCATGCTAGATTTTCCGGAGTGTCATTACATCTTCTACCTATTGATAGGCATCAATTTAATTTCCCTTTTTTCTGACGGTCTTGATGAGCTGGCTATTATGTAGATGTGGTTATGTGCTGACTTGGCATGCTGAAAAAAGAGAGTTTATCATGATGAAGTGGACACCCTTTATCATCTGAGATCCACCTGGAGCCTGGATGGCTGATATAAAAAATATTCAAAAAGGAAGAAAAACAAAGTTTTTCATGATTTCATAGCAAAAACAACATTTTCAGCAGTTTCGTAGCAAACTTTGGGAGCAACTCCAAAAAACACTCTTATGCTACCATTTTTTTTACCTCTCCTTGTTCTGGGGTATTTTTTGATGTTTATAAGCTAAACATAGGCCTTTAGAATGACATTTTTTGAACTTTAAACTAGCCTTAACCTCCATGGAAAGCTACAACATTTTCGTAGCAAATTCTCAGCTTCACTATGGGCAGTTGCTATGAAAGTTCCAAAACTTTGAGTTTTTCTAGTTTCCATGATTTTAATGCCTCCTTATGACTCCTAATATCATATTAACTATACATATGGATGAGTTGACTGAATTAAGTATAGTTAAGACAAAATTGAAGAGTTTTCCATATCATGGAGTAGCACTTACTTCAACAACAATCTTAAGGTTTCTCTTCTTAAGTTCAGCCTCGATCATTTCAATTTGACTTTCTAGTGTTGTAACTTGTCTTTGTAGGCTTTTCCTATCTTCTTGTAACCAACTATTTCTTTTATACATATGTTCCAACATTCTATGTAAAGGAAAGTCATTTTTATCATCTTCTTAGACTTGTTTGAAATTTCATCATAAAAATATATTTGCTTTAACACTTCATTTTGGTATTCATCAAACTCTAGCTTGGCCTTGATCACTTCTTTTATGGCCTCCCTTAACTATTCTGTTAGGACTTCTATTTCACTTTTTTCTTGAATAACCTCCTTGCCTTTCTTTTGCTTTGATGGTTTCTTTGATAATTCTGTTTTGTACAATGGTGCTTTAGGTATCTTCTCAACTTGCTGCATTGACCTTGTGACAGGTTTCCTTTGCCTAAAAATGAAACCCTGTTCTCCTTGAGTAAAATCTAATTTCTTTGCTCTATTGCTTTTCTTCTTGGTTTCAGTGGGGGTCACTTCTACAGGTTGCTCAACTAGGCTTTCTTCAATGTCTATAGATTCTAGAATGTTAGTCAATCTGCCCTTCTTTGTACTCTATTCCCGTTCTCTCTTCTGTCTTCTGGTCATTGTCCTCTTAATACTTGTAGAAGCTTCAATTATAGGATGCTTTGTTACTGACTGATTCTCTTCTCTAGGTTGCTTCTCTGCTTTAGGGGTTGTAGATTTGGATTTTGAAGTTTTTCTAGAGGGGGTAGCAACATCTAGTTCATATCCACTAAGGAAAAAAATGTAAGACAATCCCTGTTCAATCTATTTAACCCCTCAACTACTAACAATTTGATAAGACCATGATGAAAAGTGGAGGTACTACATACATCTGGTTTAGCTTGAACCTTGTCAGCCATCTTTCCTAAACTTCTGAAGAGATAAAAAGGTATATCTAAAGAATGTTTACCTGTGAAGTGAAGAAACAACCTGAAGTGGTATTGGTAGACCATATGGAACCTTCCTTCACATGTAAAATAATTTTGAATAACCATCAAAAACTTGGAATAATTTTCTTTAAGGAAAGTTTTGGGGATGCCCACTGTCATATCAATCCCTTGATATTCTTCCTTGAAAAATTCATAACAATTCTGCAGATGGAACTTCTGAACTTTAAACTATGTTTCCCTTGACTTTGGGATTTCAGTAGCATGATAAATGGTGTCTGGAGAGACATTCAAACTTAGGATGCCGATATTCATTCCAATCCCTGTGAAATTAAGGGTGAAGTCCTTAGTGATTTGCGCATGAAAACCCTGCAATTTTTGACAAAATCGATGACATCCCACACTGGAAAATGACTGTGTAAAAGCTAGGTCTTCTTCAAGCATTTTCATGTCTATGGGCTCATAACGCACTACAACCACTCCTTTGTAGCGTTTTCTGGTGGCCATGCTTGTTAACACGTCGAGAGCTGCTTGTAAACTGCTTCCTCTTCACCTGCAAACCAAATTTAGAACACCTAGACCTCACTTAAACCATGACTAAGCTTGTTTTGATAGTACAAACCCTATTCCATTACAACACTTGTGAACTTTTTTATAGGAGCAGACGGTATAAAGGGAAAAACATTCAGCATCACTAACAATCATTTACAATAAAACCGTTATACAATAACAAAATTTAATATCGAGACAAGTGTCGGATTGGACCATTTTGCTACGGAACTGTCAGGTACTTTCGTAGCGAATTCTGGGTTTTCTTAACTGAATTTGCTGCGAAAGTTTGTAAAAGTGTCAGACCAATCTAATATGAAATGATGACCTCAAAATGGATGGAATTGTGATATTTTTTGTTATGATGACCCTATTAAACATTGAATAAACCCTATAACAGGTGTCACATGAACCTAGACATAAGAACCCTATCTATAATGACCAATCATTTTTTTTAGGGTTATCATAGATAACAAACCCAGATCTAGAAAAATTTATTGTTCTCCTATAGCCAATCTTTAGAGACAATTTAGAAGATCATTAAGCGTGTTTGACTATAGAGAAATGAAAATATCAATACCACACAATTTTCCTTTTAAATTTTACCTTGAAAATATCAATACCACACAATTTTCCTTTTAAATTTTACCTTTAACACAAAAATACACCAAGAAGGAACTTTAGATTTAAAATTCAATTATTGCTTAGGCAAATTTTAATGTGCTAAGCTTATGAAGTAAATTTAATGTGACAAAAATAAAAAATCAAAAGTTTTTTTTTTTTTTTTTTTTTTTTTTTCATATCAAACAAAATAAAAAAAGGTCATAAAGAAATCAAAACCCAAAGGAAAGGTAGAAAAAAAATTGAAACAAAAAATCAATAGTAAAAAAATAAAATAAAATCAATACAAAAACAAAAAGTTAAATTTTTTAGATTTCCGTTTAAATAAAAAAGAACAAAACAAAAATAAAATAAAAAGATCAAAACAAAAGTTAAAATCTAAATCGAATCATGAAAACCCTAAGAAACTAAAACATAAGTAAAATAAATAAAACAAGGAAATCAAATGCTTATTGTTTTTGCAGGTTTGACAACATATGAAGTTTAAGGTTTCGAGGGAGAGAAGAGAAGGAGCAACGATAAAGTTTGCAGATCGAGGGAGAATACTGGCTGAGGAGAATGGAAGCACGCAGAGGAAGGAGAAATGGAGCTACATGGAGGGATAAGGAAGCTTAAGTAGCGATGAGGGAGCTACACAGAGTAGGCAATGAGGAATGATGGAGAAAATGCAGCGAAGGGAGGAAGCAAGGGCCGCGGGGATGAGAAGGGACACGAAAGAAGAGGTAGAAAGGTTAAGTGGAAAAGCTAGCAGTGAGAGAGCGCGACAGGCAAGAAGGAAGGGAGCAAGGACTGCGACTTTTTGCAGGTTGAGCAGGTCCGAGGATGATGGAGCTTGAGGGCAGCGTTGATGGAAAATGTAGGCAACAATAGAGGAAAAAAGAGGAATGTGATTGCGAGAAGAAAAGGAGATTGCGACAAAGGAAAAGGAGTGCGTTGCAGCAAATAAAGGATGAAATTAGGGTATAGGAGGAAGGAACATAGGGATGGCAACAAGGGAAGAAGCCACGAGCTGAAGCAGTGTGATGCCCATCTTTTTTTTTTAATTGCAGTTTTTTTTGTTGAAATTTTTAAATATTATGAAGAAAAACCCTTTGAGAAATATGTTGAAAAACCCCAGAGATCCATATCTTACCCTCTAAGGCCTAGATCCAGATTCTATACTATCTTTCTTCTCAAATTTGCAACTGCACGATGACAAGAAAACACCCAAATGATATATACAATGATAAAATCGGAAAAAACCCCAAAAAACCAGTGAGATAATTACAATAATTACAAACTAAAGGCTATAATTAGTGAGATCTATCATTATGATGAACATAAATTATTATTATTTTTTTTAAATTTTAAAAGGAGGTGCTAGCTTGAAACCCTCATGCATCACAAAACGAAAATCTTATCATAAGCCCAAAGCTTATTTAGCTAGGCTCTCCAAGAAATATAGATTGGGAGTTCGCTGGTCCAACTGAAGACTATTCCCTAACGCCCAATAGTCTATCTCAAGATTTCCCTACAAAAATCAATCCAACGATTAAAATAGAACGAGAAAATAATAATTAAATTTAGACAAATAGAGATACCTGCTATTACGTTCAAAATTAAAATTATTATTCAAACCCCAACAAACTAAACAAGATACCTGTGCTCAGATCACTCTTTAGAAGCTATCATCAATGGCTTTAGAAAAAATTATGCATGAAATATAACATCTTAAAACATTCCCATGAAGAGTAACACGAGCAGAATTTAACCCCAAAGTATTTCTTTATTATCCAAAAAAAGATTACACCAGAGCTTCTTGCTAAGGCCACATAAAATAATTTAAATTTTTAATTTAAAAATTTTTTCACATTAATTTTTTTTATTGATCATTTACCACATTAAATTTGCCTCATAAGCTTAGCACATTAAAATTTTCCTAAGGAATAATTGAATTTTAAATCTAAAGTTCCTTCTTGGTGTCTTTTTGTGTTAAAGGTAAAATTTAAAAGGAAAATTGTGTGGTATTGATATTTTCATTTCTCTATAGTCAAACATGCTTAATAATATTTTAAATCGTCTTTAAAGATTGACTATAGGAGAATGATAATTTTTTCTAGGTCTGGGTCATTAAAGAAAAATCATTTAAATTATAGGATTGTGAATTGCTTAGCATTTGAATTGCATGGTTCTTCATGGTATCTAGATCTTTCAGAATTTAATTGCTATACCATTTTGCATGTAAGATCGTTGCTTCTTCTGAATAGCTTGATTGTGTTTCTTCAAGTAGGTTCATCGTTAATTGAACATCTAAGGCACTGGTATAAAGATCATTTCTATCTTGTGGTTGTGTTTTATTCATCTCAATTAGTCATAACTTGTCTCATTTTCATTAAGCTATTCAACCTTAAGTCTTCTAGAGCTTGTATTCCACAGGTTTCCTTCATTCATTTACCCCTAGGGATTACCCCACTTGACTTGTCTAGGAGAGAGCCTAAATGGAGTGAGTAAGGATTAGAATGACAACCCTTACTCTGAGCGTTGTCGCGGTGCCTGAACACTTTATGCGACAACACAACATATTTCAAAATGTCTGCTACAACTATCCAAAAGCTGCATATCTTACTATCGTAACTCATCCCTGATTTAAAGATTACATTTTGGAATTGGTTCCTCCCTTAGATTCTCTAATAAACATTGACAAAAAATGCATATCTAAATAACATAACTAAAAAATAAAGGTTTGAAAAACTATATCTCTTCCAAGATAGGAGCAACCCATACTCCATCTACCTCTTCTTCGAGCTGATTTGAAATGAATTCCTATTCATCAACACCGTCGATGTTGTGCTCGTTTATTTACTCTGCCAACTTGAGCTGCATCTGGTGGTATTCTAATGCTTGGATACAACCATCAACACCATGACCTCCCTCAGCCCTTACCAAAATTTCCATTCGAAACTCAAGCATTTTATTTTCTAGTTGTAGGCGACACATCTTAAGCTCCAACAAACCCATACATTGGAAGAGTAAATCATTTTGAGCCCTAGATTCTTCCATTATCATATAAGAGTGATGGGAAATTAAGGTTATTACAAACTCAAGGGACTCTGCCATCCTTGTAAGAAGTAATCGAAGCTCCTCCTCTACATCCACTAAATTGCGCTCCATGACTTTGAGATTATATTAGAAGTGGCTGCAAATATGACAAATTACATTCCTTATGGAAATTTCTCTACCTCCAAACTTACCCCAATATTCCATAAATGTGTTCGAGTTAACCTTCACAACATTCCCTCACCTTGCACCATTAATGTCTATTCTAACCACTGATACCAAATGTGCAGACATCGTTATGAAAATAATACCAACACAAAGAGTTTCAATGCAATGTACACTCACGAACTAAGGATCAAACATAAAGAATGAAACTTCACACATTTGAATTTCTTTAAGTATTAAATTTTTCATGCTCCAACTGTCTTGTGCCCATCTCAACATGGCATTGAATATCCAAGTGTCCATAGTGGCACGACTCTCCATATCAACTAAACACCATTGCAATCTCACATTTAATAATGATCTGTTGTAATGCGAGGGTTGATTAAGGTGTTGGGTATGTGTTATATTCTTTCCATGACTAGCTTGACAAGTTGTGACGTTGTGTCAACCATAGTGCCCCCGATAATAGGAGGACAGACCCAAAGATGGGGGGAAAACCAAAAGATGGTGGCCAAACCTACCCATGGTTTCGTGCATAGTTTTTGAACATGGTTCTGGGTGCGATGATTTTTGCCCACGGTATTTTGTAGATCTGGTGAAGGGAACTATGATTATGTTCTAATTGAGGGTTAATGGATTGGGGTTTATGAATATGTTGATGGTCTTGGGCCCGTCAACATTCAAGGGGTCTCCACGAGATGTGGTCCCAATTAGACCTCACACCATTTGGGATAGGAGCTCCGTCTGAAATATGGCTCAATTGTCGATTTCTTAAAGATCTACATTGGCTCTAATTGTAAGCAATAGAGAGGAGTGCAAATGTGCCTTTGAAAAGCAAGCTAGTGTGCCTAGTGAGTGTTTGGTTGCATGTGTGCCGAGGTTCTTCTACTATGAAGAGGGAAAAAAGTGAACCCCTAGGAGAGAGGTAACAATACCACCCTAGTATAGACACATGTAAACAAGGAAGATCTGTCTAACATCCAACATAATAGTCCACAAAGGTGCGACAGTCATTGCAACCAACACAAGTGCAAAAGATTTATCTAACATGCAACATAATAGTCCATAAATATGCGATAGTCATAACAATCATTACAACACATTATCAACATGATAAGTACTAAAATAACTGAAATAGTTCAACTACTTTAGCATAGGTGAAAACAAACATGAATTACAAACATTCACATAATAGTCTTAGAGATATTCATAATCCATGCATGAAGAGCGTGCTGGACATGAGGCTTCTGATATTAAATAAAGGTATCAAGACACATGTATACAATAAACACCACTAACTCCAATAGTGGAGCGTTGGAACCACTCCTTTCTCCCTGAAAGAACTAGCTTGTCTCTCTAATGCCTTGCAGGAGGAGCAAAGGTGAAAAGTCCTTTTCTCATACAATGAGGGCGTATATATAACTAATGGGGAAGTGATGATTCACATTCCTTGTGACTCTTTGAATGCCATAATGACTGTTTGACTTCCATGACTTTTTGACTTTACATGACTCTTCATATTCTATACATGTCCTTTGGACTTCCACTTTACAATACATTTTCGAATAAGAAATTACATAATCCACAATAATGATGTGGCATATGACAACTCATGACCTGACATAACATGACATGGCAATGGTGGCATCAAATGCTTGATGACATGGCAATGTGAAGTCACTTTTGTTGCTCCTTGCTATATATCTTCTTGTGTGAGCTCTTCTATCCACCTCCATATGCATTAGAGGTAAGGAGTCTTCAATGATATCCAGTCTTGAGATGTGGTCATAAAATGGTGTCCCTTCACTTTCTCTTGATTGATCATCTTGGATAATCATCTACAAACATTTCTTCTTGCATGTTCCCCTTCTCCATCCCCTTCTTCATCATATTTTCATGGTATTATAGAGTACTTGCATCCGCAATTTACTCATGACAAGATGAAATTAGTCCGATAAACCCCTAGTCTAAGATGTTGCACGTTAATCCACTAATTGAGTCAAAACTTGGTGGCAGGATGAGGGAGAGGCTTAGTGACTGCATAATTACACATCTTAGGAAGTCAGGGGTGAAGCTCGAGCCTTGAGACTGCGCAATGCGCAGTTCAGGCTTGACTGAGGAAGAGAGTTGCACAGTTCTATATCTTAGTGATCCAGGATGAGGGGATTGAGCATTGCCTCTGCCAATTATGCACTCCTGTAAGGCAAAGTAGACTTGATGATTATGCGATTGCACAGTTCGGGAGCTTAGAGACTACGAATGCGTAGTTAAGGCCAGGCTAGAGGGATTGATTCCGCAATTTTGGAGGCCAAGGTCTAGGCTTGAGCATTGGGATTGCGCAGTGCACATTCCTGAGAGGCAGGAACTGCACATTACGCAGTGTCAAGAGTTAGGGCTATAGTTAGAGGGCTAAAATTATGCAATGCATAGTTCAGGGGGTTCAGATGAGGTCAAGTTGCTTGAAAGTTTCCGAAATTTGGCTAAGTGTGTGATCAATGAAGCTGATGTGAATAATGATATGACTTGATTGTGATCACACACTTAGAGCAATTGATGACACAACAACACAGATCATCCATGACACATGAACAACACATTTCCCTCAATGAGGCAACTTTGCGACGACTTATGACAAGTGCAAAACCAAATATACACTTTAAGACGATCGTGATGAAACTTGTGTGACAATGCTTAAAACTTTGGAAATGAGTGCAATGAATGTTTACATGGTAGGATCAACTAATTTTCACAAAGATAACCCCATGAAACCACAAAAACAAGCTTATATACATTAGATGGCACTTGTGAAAATATGACATTTTTCCTTTCTTGCGAAATAGATCAAAACACTTAAAGAAAACACATGTGTGAGTCTTAGTGTTTGTGATGATAGGTGTAAAATACCAATGCAGGCTCCAAAATTGAGTGTAGGCCAAAATTTTGGAGGGCGTCGTAGCAGCAACAACACTTGGTGACACATTGGTAGAATTCCACCTTCTCTATCTTGGTTGTCTCTTCTGTGCAGGGTCTTAGTTCCTCAGTGAGTATTGATTCATTGTGCAGATCACTTTGGCCTCCTCACTTATCCCATGAATAAACATGGTCCCCTTTGTACCTTCTCATTTGAACACAAACATAAGATTCAATAATATCATAATATTTCGAATTGGAAAGGGTAGTATATCTCACGAGATTTAGATTTTCATAGTATAATTTTTCATCTCTGATGTTGCTCCACTGCCAGCAGGCCTGTAAAATACCTTGACATAGTCACTATAGGAACAAAATCATTTCTCCACTGCTAGCGAGCCTGGACAGTACCCCGACGGAGTTGCTTACTTCACCTCTCCGTGCGGGAAGCCTTTCTCTTTTTTTCACCTTTATTTATATATTTAAAGAGGGTTGTGCATTGGCACTTATTCATTTTATGGGAAAAAGATGGATCCCAATTTATTGAGAGTAGGAGAGGTTGTTCCTTCATAGAAGCATGTAGATACCTCTGATTTAGTTTTGCTCATTTAGATTTTTCCCTTTTCCTCTTCTACTGATTGGATAAGTGTGAAAACATTGTAACATAAAATCGAGCGTGGGCAAAAGTTTTCTTGAATAGACAGAAGTATCATGGTTTGACCAAAATTGTCCTTACAGATGGATCGTATTTTCTGTTGGAACTTCATCGACCAAAAGATGTAACCAACATAAAGAAGGAGGATTGAAGGTTAGCCAAATTTTGTAGCATCACAAGACTCTTTTCAACTTAGCCACAAACAAAGAAGATGGAAAACACGTACACACACAATGCTTCTTTACACAAAAAAATAAAAGACAAGACCAAAAAAACAATCAAACAAGAAAGAAAATATGTACATAGCACAGGGAACAACCCCAAATCATCATTGAAAATATTGTTTTAAGTCTTGACCATTGACAAGAAGAGAGTCAATCCTCCCATCCAGTGATTGGAGACAATACATGCATTTGCCAATCTTTTCATGTACAGTGAATGGTCTGATCCACAAGGATTGGAACTTAGTGTGTTTTCCTTTGTCCTCGTGGGATTTTTCCCACTTCAAGACTAAGTTTCCCACATTAAAGTCATTTTTAAACCCTGTAGACTTCTTGTCAAAACACCTCTTGATATGACTCTGGTGAAGAGAAAAGTTTTCTTTTGTTTTTTTCCTTTCTTCCCGCAGCTTGTGAAGGGTGTCTATCCTATGCTGAACCAATAACATGGCTTGCCTTGTGATTCTTTTGAAAGCTAAAGGGAAGACAACTAGATGTTGGGGGGTAGGATGACTGTTGATTTGGGGTAACATCGGATATGATCTAGGCCTAAAACTTTGCACGAAGGCTTGGGAACATGTATTCCAAAGAACCCAGAAAGAGTTTTTGGAAATTCCATCGAGAAACAATTTTATTAAAATAATTAATATTTTTTAATGGGCCCCTAAGTATAAACTTAGGAAATTAAAAATATTAATGGGTATTAATCTAATTGTGGGTGTAACTTCTAGAAGAAGACGAGGATCAAGATAAAATGATCTTAGACACTGATTAGCTTTTAATATGGGCCATTGAATGTCAGTGAGAAGATTATTTAAGGAAGATTGAACGTCATTTGGAAAACACACAGAGAGATATAGAAAATCATTTTTTTGAAGTGAGAAGTTCTTAGGAGGAAAAATCGATTGAGGAAATCTCTTGCAGTTGAGGGGCAGGGATAACATCTTTTGGGGAGAGAGATTCTCAGCTGGAGATACATCAACAGAGATAAACAGTAAGTGATCCAGAAGCCTTGACGTAGAGGCTGATGCAGGGCCACATAGAAGTGATGCAAAGGTAGAGAGAGAAAGTCAAAAATCAGAGCAGAGGGTCAGTTTCAACAGCTGGAAGCCAGGACGTGAGACTGGGAGGCTGAGAGAAGTGACTCTAGGCTACTGATCGAATCCCCAACTAGGTGACGCAGTGCCTAGAAGGATTGATGCTAGGACAACATAGAGGTAGCGTAGTTCCTGCCAGGGGCACTTCATCTAGCAGCTGGATCAACCAGGTTTTCTTTGTGATTGTGTGAGGTAAAACTCACAAAGATTTTGCCAATTTTTACCTCTGTAACTGAATAACCCTGTGAGGTATTCAAAGATGTATTCAAATTTTTCTATTGCTTAATAATAATAAATCCTCAAAGCTGATGTACCGATTTTCTCGCATTGGGTTTTTCCGGGGATATTTTTCCAAAAATAATTGTGTCCTATGTGTTTCTACTTTCCTTGGTCAGTTTCTATGTTTCAGAATCATATTTAATTGGTGTATGCTGTTTCAATAATTTAATTCAATGTTTCAAGAAGAAATCTAGAATAAGCTTGTAATGTAATTTACAATATAGTGAAGTAGATTTAGCTGGTTGCAGTAGGATTCCAAAGATTGTTATATCTAGGAATTTTCACAATGAATTATTTTCCATACGCTAGGAAGTAAGGAGACGTATTTAGAGAAGGTTTTGGCATGACTTGGTTAGCCCATAAGGCATTCACCAAAGCGGAGGGCTAATTCCTATGTTTAGAGAAAATGGTCTTCCTGATGATACAAATGAGGTTGTTATTTGTACAATCAACAATACCATTTCATTGTGGATAATAATTAGTTGAATGTCTCAATACAATTCCATTTTCGATTGTAAAATCATATAATTTTAACAATGAAAAATGTGTTTCATTGGCAAAAAACAAGTGAAGTCAGAATGCTAAACGTGGAAATGATGTTTTGCTTGAGAAAGTTAATGACTTCATGATCATTCACCTGTTTGAGCGGAACTGCTTTTGCCCACCATGTAAAGTAGTCTGTAGCAGTGAGAAAATAATGGTGTTTCTTTGACGAGTGAGGAAAAATTTAACCAATCACATCTAAGCCCGATTGTTAAATATTTCTTCCTATGCAATAGGTTAGAATGGAGCAACTGAATTCTTACTTCAGCTAACACACTTCTGACAGACCAAACACTTGTGGATATAAGCATGAGAATCTTTGAATAATGTGGGGCAATAGAAACCAACCCACATAACTTTATGTGCAGTTGTGTCACCCACAAAGTGTCCCCTAGCTGATCTATCATGGAGATCACATGACAATCTCTCTGAATTGTGCGCTTCCAGGCACCTGAGAAATACTCCATTATGGTTTTTTCTCAAAAGCACCCCATGCACCAATTGATAAGATCACATTTTTAGTCTGAGTGCCCTCTTCTATCGTGCAGATAAGTGAGAGGGAAAGGCTCCGTGCACAAGGTACTAACGCACATCTGCGTACCAATAGTTTGTGATGGCAGTGGGGGAAGTTTTCCCAACATTATACATTTCAATCTCCTGCTCCCGTCCAGATGGATCTTCTTCGTTTTCATCCACCGCTTTTGCTACTAGACGACATAGACCGCGGGCCTTGATCATGTGAACTGGATTGAAATATAAATTGTACTCTTGTATACCAGTCATCAGGTTCGCTCTCCTGTCACACAACTCTTGCTAAACAAACAAAGATTTGACTCCTGGGTGCAAAACGAAGATGATGCAGTGATTTTTCAAGAGAGAGGTCCATAAGTTATTTATCGCCTTTTAGGCTACATACGCCTGGTTATCAATGGCAGGATAGTTAAGCTCAGGTCCTTGAAGGCTGGTACTCATGAAAGATATGGGCTAGTCATTATTTTTATCATCCTTTTGTGTACGCACAATGAATAGAGAAGTATTAGAAGAGAAAGTGTTCAACATAAAATATTTGTTGAAATATGGGATGTACAAGGCGGTTGCTTCTGCAATAGCTAGCTTGATACAATAAATGCATCCTTTTACTTTTTGTATGATATGTATATCACATCCTTCTTTACCATCTCTTGCATTGGTTTCACAATTTGAGCATAATTGGAGATGAAATTGCAAACAAAGTTAATCTTCCTCAGGAAGGACTGCATAACTTTCTTTTTCACTGGCAAGGGAATATAAATAAATGTTTTAACCCTATCCGGGTACACCTTAATCCCAATTTTCACAATAATGTGGCCCTAAAGATTACCTCCAGACATTGCAAGAATTCTCTTCTTAGGATTAAGGGATATCTCGTACTTGCGACATTGCTCGAAAATTTTCTTCAAATGGCATAAGTGGTTTGATCTCTTCTTGGAAAACACCATGATGTCGTCAAGATAGAGCACTACGCTCTGCTCGATCAGTGCCCAAAATGTGATGTCCATTGCACGCTGAAATGTCGCACTGACATTTACCAACCCAAATGGCATTCTTCTGAATGCGAACGTGCCCCACTTCATGCGAAAAGGTGTTTTTAAGTCTATTAGGATATGAGACTGAACCTGGTTGTAACCTGAATAACCACCCAACATAAAGAAAATTTATGACCATGATCCTGTCTACAATATCTATTCCACAGACAACACAAGGTAGTTATATTTGTTCGAGGCGTGGTTCAAGTTTCTGAAATCAACACACAAGTGGATTTCCCTAGACTTTTTCCTCACTAGGACCAGATTTGATACCCAGTTAGAATGTCGCACTTGGTATATGATTCGAGCATCCAACGACTTCCTCAACTCTTTTTGAATCAGAGGCTCAAGTGTTAGAGCTACCTTTCACAACTTTTGTTGGAAAGGCTTGGCCCCTTCTTTGATCAGAATGACGTGATGGATTATTCGCGTATCATAAGTTTTGAGCTCATCATCTGTCCATACAAAAACATCTTGGTATTGATTTAAGTAGATGAAGGATTTCCGCTCCTATGGTGTGAAACAAGTACCGAGATTGACAAACTTCAGATATTTTTCTGTTCCAAGATTTATTTGTTCATGCGACAACATGGAACTGTGGGTTCTTGCGTTGACTAGCCCTTTGAAGTGATTTTGAAAGTCATACATCTTTTCCAACAATACCACGCCTTTCAACATGGGGTTTTCCTTGTTTATACAAGCAACATCCGGCAATGTAACAACCCCTGGTTAAAAGTTCATGTAATAAAAGTTAATAAAGGCAAAATAAGACCACGATTAAGGGAGATGTATTCCAAGCTAAATGTTGGGGAAATATATCTTAGTGGGAGTCATTGGATGTGTTTATGGCTAAGGGAAATTGGCAAAGGCAATGGCCAAGGGAATAACAAGGAATATTTTGCACATTTAATTATGAAAATAAAGGAAAATAGGAGAAAATGAAGGTAAAAGGTCACAAGTTGCATGTGAGGAGGAAATGGAAGGAAAATAATGGAAAATGAAGAAAAAGAGGCCTAATTGATAAAATGGCTTATGAGGATCAGTTTGTAACTTTTTTTCAGTTCAGTATTGGAGCTCTCTCATTATTTTCTCTCTCTCACTCTTGGACACTTAGAGTTTTCTTGGAGCACTCTAGCTTTGGAGCAAGGAAGGAAAAATCAAGCAAAGGAAAGGGAGGAAAGCAAGGATCAAGCAACTTCAGTAGGAATACTTGTAGGTAACATATTGCATGTGTGGTTTTCTAGTTGGTTTTGACATGCATGGATTTGCATGTTGCTTTATGGTTCTCTTGATGTTGGTGGCATGGTTTTGCCAAGTTATGAAAGTGGTCTTCATCCTAGCGTTTCCTTTTTCCAGATATCCATGGTGTGATGGGATTTTTTTCTTGGGTTTGAGCTTTGGAACTTCCAGAAGGTTTCGAAATTTGGAGCGGAGGTGGTCTTAGGAAAATTCCCAAAGGCTTAGGAATCCCTTGACTAGTTTTGGCAGGATACACGGTAAATACTGAGGGTGGAGTCTCAACTTTAGGCCTAGTGATCCAATGTGGATTGTGGTAAAGCCTGAGAGAAAAGGAGATGAAAAATTCCTCAAGGAGAGTGATGGACTCCGAAGGCATTCCTAACTCAGTTTGGTTTTGTGGTCTTGATGCCAATTTTGGTGAGGTCATGATTTAGTGAGGGTGGAGGTGGTTTAACCTCTAGATTCCCTTGTTTGTTTTTGGATTGGTTTATCCATGAGATCCCACATTCATGCTTGGAATATGGCATGGGAGTGAGTGGATGAAAGAAAGATTTGGTTCAATGATGCCTACGGTTGGGTGGTATGTGGAAGACCCAAACATAGTCGACTTTGCCTATGTTTAATAAAAGCTAAGTTCTCTTGCGTTGTACTTGTTAATATGTGGCTTTAATGGTTGCTATCTCATTTTTATTTTCATTGTTTAATGCTGGTTATAAGCATGGTTATGTGACTGGTTATTGTCATGTATTGACTTGTAACTAAAAGGATAATGGACACAATACCTAATTAATGTAAAAATGGTTAAAAGAAGAGGTTGGTGATACTTCTTGTCAAGTATCATGTGAGTTATCAATCATTTATGCTCTGTCTTGTATTCATTTCCTGTAGATTGCATTAATGCCAATTGTTTGACAGAATGTCAGTACCTGTTGCGGATGGTCGGGCCTAGTCCTGTAGTCAGTTTTTTGATTTGTAAGTCTTATCATAATGTAATTTATGGAATCTAAAAGCTACAGGGGTTTCTGGGCAGTATCCTACATTCAAGTCTTGAAAAGTGGCTCAAATCTTGGGGACGCTGACACAAGTCTGCGAAGAAAAGTCCTTGGTCATTGGAATATCCATGTTGTGCATGTGTCCATAGGTCCTCAGACACAACCTTTCCCATATCAAGGGAGAATCTAGGGGTTTAGTCATTTAAAATTTCAAAGGGACCCAGGGGCTGGTTATGGGAATGATTGGGATGCATTATGGGAGTCGTGTAGCAGGTGTAGAAGGTCTGGTATGATGTGTTTCTATCAATTACACTTCCTTGAGGTCACTTAGGAGGTCGAATAATATCATAGTAACTTCTCATCACATGTTTACCCTGGTTGGCCAGTTACTTGGGTAGATGTGGGAGGAGGTTGTTACAGAGTGGTATCAGAGCATGTTTCACCCTTTGGACTTGATAGGTTGTGTGTTGGTCATGCATTCATGTCAGTTGCATGTGTGTTTCTTGTGTTGTAAGGCCATGTACTTGCTGCATTTGTATGGCATGGGTCGTGGTTGTAGTGAGGTCGCCATGAGAAGTTGATGGTCTTTTTGTGGAGTGTTTCGCCATGAGTATATAATTGGTCATGAATTGATATGCGTGTCAATGCTTACATGTTGTCAAATGTACAGTGATATGGTAGTTGTTGTCATGCATGAGGTAATGGTATGTGTAGTTGATATGGTCATGCATTTATGACCAGACTCTAGTTAGAATGATGGATATATGGTTACATGCCTATGTGTTATACTTCTATATGCTGTCATGATTATGTTATACATGTATTACGCTGATATTTTGAGCTTGCAAACAAGGTATCCTCCCCTTGGTTTATTGTGATTTGTTTTAGCTAACATGATATACCTCGCAGGAAGAATATTATAGATGACTAGAAATATGGTAGACTACACTTCCCGAGACTCCCCCTATGGATCATATGAGTAGCGTGGTGTTGGGAACTCTTCTGATTTGGTAGAGACATTGAGAATATTAAAGGTAGAAATAAGGAGTTGCAAGGCAGATAATGACAGAATCATACAGGAACATGAGAAACAAGCAGAGGTAAATGCAATGATACTCTAGAGTTTGTCAGAATTGCAGTGACAGGGACCACTTCGGATCAACCATGAGCAGGAGGAAGGGACTAATGGGGTACATGGAAACAAGTCTCATGGTGAGTGCAGGTTGGATGGAGAAGACACGATCAGAGATGATAGGTCCTTGGATACTATGAATATAAGGGTTGATAGACACAAGTACTATTCTAGTTCTAGTTATGACTTGAGTTATGATTGTCATCGCCATCATCATTACACAAGGAGTCACAAGGGATATTTTCCGGATGAGTTTAAGAAAAAAATCCACCTACATCCGATGAAGAGATGAATAAATCACAAGATGTAGTGGCATGGTTTCTTGGTATGAGGAAGTTCTTGAGATTGCATGATTATTTAGAGAACATGAAAGAAAAGATGTTACGAATATAAATTATATAAAATTAAATAAATGTAAATACTAAATAATCAAGTAATGATTATGTTAAGTAGTCATTAGTTAAGTGAAAAGGCATGTCTAAAAGACATGCCCAATCATGAAAGGACACTTGCCTAGGTATATAAGAAGGGCCTCATTGTAACATTCAATCATCCTTGTACATTTTATATATAATAAATTATTATTACAAAATACCTCTTGTGTATTTTTACATTAAAGTCAACAAGCTGTAAGTGTTTTTGCTTCAGTGGTATGAGAGCCATGCGAGTCTTTGAAATTTATGTGCCATACAATATAACCATGTGAGTCTTTGAACATTGATCGCCGCACAATATGCCATTACATTTACATCCTAAATGCATTGAGCAGTTTAGTAAAATTCAAGAAAAGCTTAAACATTGGGAAAAATCATGTGCAGAAGTTAAAGCACGTTTAAAGGAAATCGATAATAAGGAAGATAATAATGATGATGAAGAAACAAAACAAGGTGAAGTAGAAGAAGAAGATTTTTTATCAGAATGATGATAATGAGGATGATCTAGATCAAGATAATGATTCCGATGAAGATGGTCTTGATGTGGATAAGAATAATGTAGATCAAGATTATGATGTTCCCTTGCGTATGAGGTTTCACGTAAAACAGTTGAAAAAACCTCCCAGTGAAGGTTCCCCTATGTGTGGTGTTGACTCCGAGGATGAGAAGCCTTTAGCGTTAAGACACAAACCAAAATCTCCCAGTGAAAGTTCATCCTATATTTATCGATTCATAAGAGATCTGTGGCACAACGACATGATCTCTGGCAGGACATTGGCCAACATTGATCAATTTTGGCAAGCAGTTCAATTGACAATTATAGTTCCCCATTCAGTAAATCATTTGCAAGCTAAGAGGAGCACGTCCTGGATCAAGGCTATGAGTCGGACAAATGAATGGTCAAAGGAAACACATGATTACAACAAGATGAAGACCTGAAAGGGTGTCATGGAGGCCGGTTAACACTCAATCACATTCCCTTGCAAGGAAGGAAAAAGAGAAAATGGACTTCCACATAGGAAGTGGAGAAGGAGAATACAGTTCAGTGACGAACACTAAAAGTGGAACCATGGAAAATGACAGCAGGAAAGATTCAGATTATACTGTTGCAGAAATCCAAACCTCAAACCAAGATGTTGAGTCTAAGAGTAAAACTTTTCATGATGTATAGTCAAGTTTTGAGTCCATCAAAACAATTGTTTTTGTGAAACACGTGGAGTCTGAAGCTTTATTTGAGACATCCAACATAGAAAAATATTTGGTAAATGGTCTTAGCGATGATTTTTGTTTTGGTGGAAATAATTCCTCGATTGTCCCATAAATCTCCATGGGATAAGTAGCCGGTCTTGCACTTGCTGAGTCGATCATGGAATAAATTTATGACAGAGCATTACCCATTATGGTATGAGCATCTCCTCTCACCTGAACCATCCATTGTAACTCACATATTTTATCCAGAGTCCAACACGCATTGCAATGAACATTTTAGTCTGTGGGTGTGGAATCCTTTTCTTTGTTTAACTAGTATGCTTCCCCCACCTCCAATTGCTTTGATATCAAAACACAAAATTGAAATTGCGAACGACGGTGAGCGTGCATATGCACTCATTCCAGGCCTTGTAGCAAAAGAGAAAATGTTTCAGCTTGACCTGTACCATGTGTGGATGCTCGATTTAAGAGAGTTCAACATTCATTGGAAGAAACTCCCTTCCTTGCCAAGATTGGGAAGACATATTTACGCAACCAATTGTGAGGAAGAGAGCTACATATGGCAACGAAGAAGTGCAATTTCATCAGAAGCAGATGGAATACGGAAACTCTCGGGAAGTGGAGAAAATAATAGTAGATGGCATTGACAATATATTAACCTAAATTCGCTGTGTCTTAAAAACTTGAATTTTGATACCTTGGATAGGCTTCCAAATTATATTCCGGTGAGCTTATTAAATAATATTATTGTGAAGTGTTTATACAACACAATTTCCATTTCTTATCACAAACTACACATTCTCTTTGAAGGTTTCAACTTTATTTACTTTATTCCAGTTGTAAATGGAGCTGGAAGTGGTGTGAGCGAAAGCCAACATGTCATGCACGGTCACCTATATTTCTCAGCACTCAATAGAAGGGATGATGGAGTATATATAGAAAATGTATTGTTGGATGATGAGAAGACCAAAATAGTGGAAGGGGGCAAATGGGATGATTTTGTAGAGGATTGGGGAGATGAGGAGTCAAAGAGTGAGGAGGAGGAGGAGGAGGATGAGCCCAAATTCCCTAACAAGTACCAAGGTAGAGCGATAACCATTCCCGTTGAACTCGACATAAATCTCTGCCAGCTAGGTGTATCCACCATCATCGTGTTGCTCTTTCCAACTAGAAAATTATTCCGCTTCTTTTGATCCCAGTTGTTGTCGCCTTTTCCAACCGCCTTTTCACCAACATTCCAACCAAGCGCCAATTTGACCAAATGGCAAGGCACCGTATCAAGTTCGATTATTACCATTAATTATTATATAGTTATAATATATAAATATATTACATTGTAGATAATTTAAAATAATAATAATAATAATATTATTATTATTATTATTATTTAAAAGAAATTGGAATATATATATATATATATATATAATAATAATAATAATAATAATAATAATAATAATAATAATAATAATAAATTAAATGGATAAGCTGTAATTCCATGGGAGTATCACTAAAAAATTATACACACCGAGATGATTGACACGAATGTGAAGGAAATTGTTTGTACAAGCTTTGAGGACAAAGATTTTGAGGGAAAGGGCAATGTTAAGAATATAAATTATATAAAATTAAATACATATGAATAAATGTAAATATTCAATAATCAAGTAATGATTATGTTAAGTAGTCATTAGTTAAGTGAAAAGGAAAGTCTAAAATACATGCCGAAACATGAAAGGATACCTATCTAGGTATATAAGAAGGGCCTCATTGTAACATCCAATCATCCTTGGACATTTTATATATAATAAATTATTATTATAAAATACCTCTTGAAAATACATGAAAGTCAACAAGCTATAAGTGTTGTTGCTTCAAAAGATGATCACTTTCAGTCTTAAAGGGAAATAAAATATTTTGTGGGAATATGTGAAGAATGTTAAAGGCATTCAGGAAGATGACTTGGCTTGGAATGAGTTTGAGAGGCTATTCAAGAAGAATTATTTGTTGGAAAGGTACTATGATGACAAAGCTAAGGAGTTTTATGAGTTGCAGATGGGTTTCATGACAATTGATGAGTATACTACCAGGTTCTTGGAGTTGTTGAGATATGTGCCTTACCTCAAGGAGGAGAAGGCCTTGGTTAAGAGATTCATCAATGGACTTCCATTAGCAAAAATAGACTAGTTTGAGTTCGATGAGCCTAGATTGTTGGAGGAGACCATACAAAATATGAAACATTGTTATGAGCAGTCAAAGTGCAAAGTTGAGCATAAGCATGACTTGAAAGGAAATGAAAAAGTTAAAGGAAAATGGCCACCAAAGTGGGGAAGACCGCAAGATGCAAGTGAGAAAGAAAATGTAGTCCCTTACAATAAGTTCAATATAGTTGAGAAGGAACGTGGAGATCAACAGAATAGGGCTAATGGTAGAGCACTGTTGCAGTGTTGGATATGTGGCAAGGATCATCATAAGAGGGATTGTCCGCAGTATCAGGGTGGTAGACCCCATATCTATAGTTCTCAGGAGACACATACAGTTGGGGATGTTGGTCATAACATTCTTCAAATTTATGCAAGTGTTGACAATAGGAAAGCAGATCATCAAGCATCTATCATTGAGATGGATGGAAAGCTTTGTGATCAAGTTGTTTCTATTTTGATTAATCCTGGATCTAATTATAATTATATTAATCTTAGCTTGGTGGATAAGTGTGGTTTGAGAAAAGAGGTGCATGCATAATCTTGGTTGATATAGTTGGCTATAGATACAAAGAAGAAAGTTCACCATTGGGTAAGAGCTTGTGCATTTGAGTTAAATGGTATGCCTACAACAACACATTTGAATGTACTGCCATCGGGATCATATAGTATGCTTTTGGGCATGGATTGGCTGTACCTTCACAGGAACAAAGTGCATTTCTTCAACAAGGGTATTGAGTTCTTGGATGACAATGGGGAAAATAGAATTTTGCAGGGAAAGAAGAAGCCTACATCAGTGAGGATGGTTACCACTATGTAGGCTAACCGTAGTTGCAGGAAAGGTTATTTGATGTTTGTAGTGCATATATCTAGTGACAAGGGTAAAGATGTTGAGGATGCATAAATATTCAAGAGGTACCTTGTATTGCAGTAGTATCAGGATGTGTTCCCATCAGATATTCTAGAGTTTCCTCCTCACAAGGAAGTAGATTTCTCTATTGAGTTGGTGCTAGGGGAAACACTAGCATCAAAGGCACCTTACAACATGAGCACACCTGAGCTAGTAGAGTTGAAATTGCAGTTAAAGGAGATGCTTGAAAAGGGATACATTAGGCCAAGTGTATCACCTCGGGGTGCACCAATGTTTTTTCATAAAGAAGAAAGATGGTACTCTTAGATTATGCATTGATTATAGGCAAATGAACAAGGTAATGATCAAGAACATGTACCGATTACCGAGGATTGATGATCGACTTGAGATCTGGATATCATTAGGTACGCATCAAGGAAGAGGATAACTACAAGGCTGTGTTAAGAACCAGGTATGGGCATTAGGATTTTGTTGTAGTTCCATTTGGGTTGACTAATTCCCCAACTACATTTATGTGTTTGATGAATAATGTGTTGCATCCTTATCTAGAAAATTTGGTTATTATATTCATTGATGACATCTTGATATACTTTAAGAATGAAGAAGAGCATGCTGAGCATTTAGAAAAAGTGCTGATATTTCTAAGAGAGCATTAGTTGTATGCCACACTTAGCAAGTGCAACTTCTTTCAGACAGAGGTGCATTACTTGGGACATGTTTCCAAGGAAGGCATAGTGGTAGATCTAGAAAAGAAAAGGCCATCATGGAGTGGGAAACTCCTAAGAATGTGGATGAGGTGAGATCATTTATGGGATTGGTAAGCTATTACAGGAGGTCCATTAGGAATTTCTCATGCATTGCATATCCTATAACATACTTGCAGAGGAAAGGTACGAAGTTTGAATGGATAGAAGAATGTGCAGCTAGTTTCGAGCAACTGAAGTAGTTGTTGACCAATGGTCCATTCCTTAAGATTGCAGATCCAAATAAATAGTTTTTAGTGTGTATAAGTGGATGTAAAATAGGACTTGGTTGAGTCCTTATGCAGGAGGTATAGGTGGTGTGCTATGAGTCTAGGAAGTGAGCCTGAGCATAACTACATGACTCATGATCTTGAGATGGCATCTGTTATTCATGCCTTGAAGATGCAGATGCATTATCTTCTTGGCAAAAGATTTGTATTGATAAGCGATCACAATGGGTTGAGATACTTGTTTGACCAACTGAATCTAAATGCCAAGCAAGCTAGATGGTTGGCTACCCTTAGTGAGTTTGACTTTGAAATCATATACATTAAAGGAAAGGAGAATCGGGTTGCAAATGCTCTTAGCAGGAAGGTATAGGTGATTTGTATAACAGCTATGAGCTCTTAGGGGAAAAAGTTATAGGATAGGATCTTACAGGTAGTATAGAGGGATGACAGGTACATGGAGATTATGTATGGTTTACAACAAAGTATAGGTACAGGTATAGGTACATGTACAAGTTAATTTATAGGTACATGTAGAGGTATAGGTACATGTATAGGTTCAAGTACAGGTATAGGTACAAGTACAGGTACAAGGACATGTAAAAGTATAGGTACAAGGACATGTAAAAGTACAGGTATAGGTGATCAGAATGCAGACTATCACATCATAACAGACAGTTTGGTGAGATTCAAGGAGAAGATCTATGTGCCAGATTTCAGTGAATTCAAGAAGCTTATATTGAAGGAGTTTCATGTCAATCCATACTCAGGTGACTCAAGATATCAGAAGACATTGACGACGGTGAAGCATTTCTACTATTTTCTGAATCTGAAGAAGGAAGTGGCGGAGTTCGTGGCTAGATGTTTGGATTGTTAGTAGCTAAAGGTGGAATGTAAGAATCCATGTGGTCTAGTACAACCTATTCCGATTTTGGAATGGAAATGGGAGGTCATTTCCATGGATTTCATTAAAGATCGTTTGAGGATAGTGAGACAACATGATTCTATTATGGTCATGGCCGACAGGTTGAGAAAGGTAGCTCACTTCATTCCAGTGAAGACTACATATTCAACTAGCGAGGTGGCACATGTTTTCATTAAGGAGATTGTGAGATTACATGGTGTTACAAAGAAGATTGTGTCAGACAGGGATGCAAATTTCACTTCCAAGTTTTCGAAGGAACTATTTGTAGGTTTGGGTACAAAATTGGCCTTCAGTACAACTTATCATCCACAGATAGATGTGCAAACATATAGGGTCAACAAGATCTTGCACGATATGTTGAGGATGTACGTGATGCACTAGCAGAGAAAACGGGAGGAGTATCTTCCATTGGTTGAGTTTGCATACACCAATGGTTATCAGGAGTCATTGAGAATGAGTCTTTTCGAGGCACTGTATGGACGAAGTTGTAATACTCCCATCAACTGGAGTGATCCAGTGAACAAGGTACTTATTAGATCAGATACGTTGGAAAACATAGAATAGGAAATGTAGGTTATAAAGAAGAAGCTAAAGGCAACACATGATAGAAAAAGAGTTATGTGGACTAGTGTAGGGAATTTGATGAGTTTAAGGTTGGGGATCATGTGTATTTGTGCATCAAGCCCAAAAAGATCTCTTTGAGGATTTGATCATGTGCCAAGTTGGCACCATGGTATTGCGGGCCTTTTGAGATCCTTGAGAGGATTGGATTGATGGCCTATTGACTTGCACTGCCTCCAACAGTGAAAGTCCATGATGTTTTCATGTTTCATTGCTTAAAAGGTATATACAAGATGTTGATCATATTATTGATTAATATGTATTGCAGGTGGAGAAAGAAGGAGAATTCTAGTTGAAGCCTTAGTGCATATTGTAGTGGAAGCATCTCATGCTAAAAAATAGAGCCATAGAGAAAGTTAAAGTGCAGTGGAAGCACTTTGGGCCCGAAGAAGCTACATGGGAGATGGCGGATCAGATGTGAGCCATGTATCCTTCATTGTTTGCAGGTTGAGGCAAAGCATTTTTGGTTTAATGTTTGGTATATGTTTGGAATATGATTTGTTGAAGTTTTGGTATGTGAATATGTATATGGATGTAAATATCATCATGAGCTGAGTTATAAAGCTCCAATAAGCGGTATGGCTGCTATCTTGTCATGTTGTCATGATGTTTTGCTTTTGAGAAGGTCATTCATTGTAAATACTGCAATGAGCTAAGTTATAAAGATCCATGGGCAGTATGTTTTCTTTTTAGTGGCTTTGTTGAGGTATTGGTGCAGTTTAACACCAAGGACAGTGTTCCCCAAGGGGGAGGGTCTATAACGACTGCTGGTTAAAAGTTCATGTAATACAAGTTAATTGAAGGAAAAATAAGATCATGGTTAAGGGACATGTATTCCAAGATGAATGTTGGGAAAATATATCCCAGTGGGCATCATTGGATGTGTTTATGGCTAAGGGAAATTGGAAAATGCAATGGCTAAGGCATTAAAAAGGAAAAAAACGAATTTTTGGCACATTTAATTATGAAAATAAAGGAAATTAGGAGAAAAGGAAGGTAAAAGGTCACAAGTTACATGTGAGGAGGAAATAAAAGGAAAAAATGGAAATGAAGAAAATAGAGGCCTAATTAATAAAACAGTTTCTGAGAATCAGTTTGTAACCTTTTGTCAGTTCAGTTTTGGAGCTCTCTCATTATTCTCTTTCTCTATCTCACTCTTGGACACTTACAGTTTTCTTGGATCACTTTAGCTTTGGAGCAAGGAAGGAAAAATCAAGCAAAGGAAAGGAAGGAAAGAAAGGATCAAGCAAGGAAGAGTAGGATCAAACAAATTCAACAGGAATACTTCCAAGTAACATATTACATGTGTGATTTCCTAGTTAGTTTTGCTAGGCATGGCTTTGTATGTTGGTGTATGGTTCTCTTGCTGTCGGTGGCATGGTTTTGCCAGGTTATGCCAGTGGTTTTCAGTCTAGCCTTAGATTTTTTTGGATAGCCATGGTGTGATGGGATTGGTTTTTCGGGTTTGAAATTTGGAATTTTCGGATGGTTTGAGAATTTGGGGCGGAGGTGTCTCAGGAAAATTCTCAAAGGGCTAGGAATTCCTTAACCAGATTTGATGAGATACATGGTAAATCCTGAGGGCAGATTTTCGGTTTAGGGTCAAGTGATCCGATGTGGATTGCGGTAAAGCATGAGAGGCAAGGAGACAAAAAATTCATCAAGAATAGTGATGGATTCCGAAGGCATTCATAGCTTGGTTTCGTTTTATGGTATCGATGCCAGTTTTGGTGAGATCACGGTTTGGTGAGGGTGGAGCTGGTTTAACCTCTGTATTTCCTTGTTTTTGGATTGGTTTATCCATGAGATCCCACATTCATGCTTGGAATATGGCACAAGGGTGATTGGATGAAATAGATATTTGGTTCAACCATGTCTATGGTCGGGTGGTATGTGGAAGTCTCAAACCTGGTTGTCTTTGCCTATGTTTAATAAAAGCTAAGTTATATTTATTTTGTACTTCTTAATATGTGGCTTTAATGGTTGTTATCTCATTTTTATTTTCATGGTTTAATGCTGGTTATAAGCATGGTTATGTGACTGGTTATTATAATGGTTATTTCATTTATTTACTTGTAACTGAAAGGATAATAGATGCAATGCCTAATTAATGTCAAAATAGTTAAAGGAACAGGGTGGTGATCCTTCTTGTCAAGTCTCATATGAGTTATTAGTCATTTATGCTTTGTCTTGTATTCATTTCTTGTAGATTGCATTGATGCCAAGTGTTTGACAGAATGTCAGTCCCAGTTAGGGATGGTCAGGCCTAGTCCTGGAGTTAGTTTTTTGATTTTTAAGTCTTGTCATAATGTAAGTTATGGATTCTAAAAGCTATAGGGGTTTTTGGGTAGTATCCTGGATTCTGGGCTTGAAAAGTGGCTCAAATCTCAGGGATGCAGGCATAGGTTTGAGCAGAAAAGTCCCTGGACACTGTGTGTCTAGAGGTTCTTAGACGCTCACTTGCCCATATCAAGGGAGCATTAAGGGGTTTAAAAGTTCAGCGGGACCCAGTGGCTGGTCAGTGGAATGACTGGGATGTATTATGGGAGTCTCGTAGCAGGTGTAGAAGGTCTGGTATGGTGTGTTTCCATTGATTCCACTTCCTTGAGGTCACTTAGGAGGTCGAATCATATCATGGTAACTTCTCATCACATTTTTACCCGGTTGGCCAGTTACTTGGGTAGATGTGGGAGGAGGCTATTACATGCAACACTTTCTCATGCTTGTCTTCATCGATAGTTGCATCCTTGAATACATCAAAGTTCATCATGAAGTGAAGTATCTACTGGTCATCATTGAAAATGTGTAAATTAGTAATATTATTAGGGACAAATGGCTTATAAGAATCTCAATAGAAAAACCATCCCTAAGTAGTGATAACATAGGTGCAACATATGTTAATGCATTCACAGTTTCATTATGCATCCTAGGAACATAAATAATATTTAAAGCTTGGAAATGAGAAATTAAACGCCATACATCTTATTAATAACTTTTTAGATGAGGTGACACACAATGTATAGTAGCACATACCTTCTGTACGACAATATTTGAGTATGTACTGCTTTAAGGATTCCAACATTGAGGTCAATGGCCTCTGTAATGCTAGGATGCGTGCTTCATATTTTGCGGTGTTATTCATGCACTCAAGTTCCAAGCGGCTAGAGATTATGTTTTCTTTGTCGCAGGTCTACTAAAACAAAACCAGCTTCAGATCCCTCCTGCGTCTTCGAACCATTAAAATACAATGTCCAAACATCATATGTATAAGGACAATGCACTACACTAGTAATACTATTACTACTACTTACTGTACAAATGTCATTTTCGCTAGTTGGATTGGGAAGGAGGTCCAAATGTGTGTTTGGTGGAACTAGGGATGGTTGAGCAAGATAACACCCTAGACCACTCTTTAAAAAGTAATTTCGAAAGATAAGATCTGCGAAAGAAATTGGTTCATTTTTACCCTCGAAGGGAGTGAAAATATGCTTCATGTAAGGCTATGAGTTTACCCATATTTGATTGTTTATGACCTTATAAGAAATCCATAAGTGTGACTAGTCTGTAACAAAATACCTTGTAGTTTGCTGGACTAGTCTCAACTCAACAAAACACCATATGCTTCCGGAATGCCCACAATTACTATATTTATACACTAGTGAACTCGATGATTGGATGATAAGCGAATAAAAACATTTATGAGTTCAACTATAGCATGGACAAGAGCCTTCTCCAGTTGGATGATCCATGCATCTATTTTATCCCATTTTCCATTGATTTTCTTTGTTATAGATAGAGGCATTACATTCACCAATGCACCATAATCAACTAAACAATTGTGTACATTATAATTGAAAATTTCAAACGTAAACAAAAATCTAGGGTAGAGTGTGTTCGCATCTAATGTTAAAGCATTAAGTACAAACTCTAGGGAACCATAGGACTTACCAGATCCATTATGCAAAGAAGCCTTGTTACCTGAGGCGGATTGTTCAAGTGCGTGGATAATAAGTTCCCTTTGGCTCATGATCTTTGTTAGTTAAAAGAGTGAAATATTTGCGCAAGCTTTCTTCATATCATCAAGTATGTTATAATCCAATGTGGGAGACATTTCTGAAGTGTCTGGTGGAGTAACTTGGTCTGCTACTTCTGGAATGATGGGGTTAATTTTGTTGTTTATGGAAGTACTTTTCATTGTAACCACGTTTCCAAATTTGTTCTGAGTGTTATGTGATGAGTTAATGAGCAATGCAATCTTTCTCAGTAAATTCTCTTTCAACTTTTGCCTCGTCAAATCTAGTTTGGATACCAACCCTTAGCTTCTGCTGTGGTAAAACACAACCCCCCCATTTTTGACTTGTTCACTTCAAATAATGGGGACCATTTCTATAAATTTTTGGCTAAACACCTTTTAGGATTTTTATTTATTTGATTATCCTACATGATTGTTAATTTTTCATTTTCTTTGTATTCTTGTTTTGATTACTTTGTTAAAATCGATCTTTAATAAGCTTCCCATTGATGCTTGCTTTACCTCCTTTGGTCAATTGGTTTGAAAATGGTACTCCTTTAAAGTCCCATCATTTATCTCGTCTGGGTTAAAAATGCTATTTTTATTCTTTTTATTTATTTTCGGAGTGGCTGTAGTTTAGAAAATTTCGCAACTAAACTAAACATTCATAAAAACTGAACCAAAATAAAAAATTGATATTTAGTGTTAAATTTTAAATTAATTAATATGTAAAATATAATTAATTTAATTAAAATAAAATTTAATACATAATATATATATAAAATAAAAAACATATAAAAAACAGAAAAAACAAAAACTTAATCGCATCGAGAGTTTACATTGCATCGAGAATCCTTATCACAATTTTATTTAAACCCCGATAGCCCTCACATCCCCGATCCCCGATATGCGATGAGGACCACAAGAATTAAACATAGTGTTCATTATTTTAAAAGCCCACTCATAAATGAGTAAAATAGGAAAGGTACGTGAGTGAAATAGGATAGTGGTAGGTTAGTTTATTTTTAATAGTTTAAAATATTTAATATTAAGTATATTATATTAATTAAATTAATTAATATATAATATTTAATTAAATTTAAATTTAAATATTATTTATGTTAATATTAAATAGTTTGTAAATAGTTAATTATGTTAATTAGTTAGGTTAATATTAATTAATAAATAGTTTATTACTTAATTAGCTTAGTTCTTAATTAATAATTAAATTAGAATTAATTATTAAATAATTAGAATTTTAATTTAGGATTAGATTTTTAATTGAAATTCTCATTTTTAGCCCAGTAACAGAATTTCCAGATTTATGCCAGATTTGACTCATCAACTTTGGAAGCTCATAGAATGAGTTTTACTTGGCCAAATGATGCCCAGGACAGCTCATTGGAAAGATAAAATCAAGGAGAACATTTCTGAGGAGGTTTCACTAACAGATTTGGTCATTAATTGGGTCAAAAATCATGCAGAAGATCAAGCTCCGAATTTCTAAAAACAAAATCAATTCTCTGAGTTATTTTCTGCATTTTCATTTGTTCTAAGCCTCTTCTAATTGCAGATTCGCTTATCAATGATATCTTTGGCCAATTAAACTATCCCAGACATCAATAGAGAGCTTATATTTTATTTTCAATGATTTATTTAAATTAAATTCGATTGGATTTGTTTTAATGCCAGAAATGGTATTTTGATTTTATTGTTACATTTTAATTCATTTTCATTTATTTTTTGCAGGAAAACAATAGAAGATATACGGAAAAAAAGATCTCAATCAATGAGAATGCCCCAACAATTAAAAATTGAAATGTTGAGCAAAGAAAATTGGATTGGACAGATTTCTCTTCAACAAACTTTCCTCTCAATAATTCCTTTGAAAAAATTATAAATAGCAGATTGCAGAATGTAATATGGGCTGCTCTCTTCTGCAATTCTGGAATTTTAAAAGCACTTTTGTAATAGGGATTTAGAGTTGTAGGTGGGAGGAGTGGAATCTCAGATCTGGAGATTATTGAGGTTTTTCTTTTACATCCTGAGTTATGTATAATAAACAGAGTTTGCACTATTGTAGCTCTGCTTTTGAAAGCAGAAGCTTAGGCATGGTAAAGGACTATTAGAGACCAGAGCTGGAGAAATGGAATTAATAAACTGGTATTTCGAATACTATTGTTTTAAATGCTGGTTTCATTTTATGATAACAGGAATGGTGTCAATTTACTTACATATTTGTGCACTTTTGTCGTTATGGGTAATTTGCTTCTATTTTATGTTGTTATTTATCTCTGCTCTTATGAACTGAATTCAGATTTATGAGTAACTATTTACTCATAAATCTGTGTTTTAATATTGGATGAATAAATAGTGATATGTTGTGAACTTCTTCCGCATATTATTGTCTAAGAATTCAAGTTACTGATTAACTGATCAATATCACTTTGTGAACTACTTCCTGAGTGTTGTTGATTGATTATTTCAGTTAAAGGGTCTCAATAGGATGTGTTTGGTATCCATAATGTTAGTTAATTGAACTACTTCATTAACTTGATATTCATTATAAACGACACATTTCAATCCCAATATTGTAAATGCTTGCTCTTAGTTAGGTTAGATCTATATCTGCCTAATTAAGATAAAATTAAGATAGTTCATGTTGCTTGCATCTTAGAATAAGTTTGCATTTAGAATAAATTCTACATTCTTTTAAGTCCTCTTCCCAAAGAGGCAAACTTTAGTAGTGGATTGGCTGAGCCCTAAATCAGCTTAAGGATCACTTTCTTGCCTGATCAACAAGAAGGATGATCTGATGTCTCTTTTCCATTGGTGAATGAAAGTCATATTTTAAAGCCATTAGAGATTGAGAGAAGGTAACTGGACCTAGTTGAACCAGTCGGAACCACCATTCCAAACGGAAAAGGAGCTGCTAACCAAGGTCCGGACCGGGTGGTCTCCCCCATGTTGTTGCAACGATTTTCGAGGCTTCAACATAATGGCGCTAGAAGGAGGGCCTGAAACTTGTTGTCTGTTGGAGTCTTTTCAATTTTAACATTCTATTTAATCACGATGGCTCCTCTTAAACTTCCAATTTGGAGTTGTATCCATGGACGTGCATCTTCCAATACTCCACCCGAAGTGGTAAGACTCTTGTCTCAGGTAAAATTTAATGGTGAGAGAAATTCTTCTGCTTTTAATCATGTCCTTCAATTTATTCAAAATGTTTCAAATTATGATTTTCAAGGAATTGATGAAGGCATCTTATGCAGAATTTTTACTCTCACATTTGCGGCAAAAGCCAGGAACTGGTGTAGAACTCTTCCGGTTGCCTCAATTCACAGCTGGGATCAATTTGTTACAATTTTCGTTTGTAAATTTGACCGCTATGATTATGATAAGGTATGTGATGAAATTGAATATCTACGAAATGAAAATGAGTCTGTTAGAGATTTTAATATTCGATTTCATTTGAATTGTTTAAAATTTAATGTCGAAGATGAACCTATGAAAGATGAATCACTAGATTGGTTTGAACATAATTATTCTCTTCCTCCTATTCCCGATCCATATGAAATTAGTTCAAGCTTTGTTCCATCCCCTTCTAACATAAAGGAGAATCCCAATTTGGATGTGCAAATAAATTGTGATGAAGAGGTTTCACAAAGCTTGGAAAATATTTCTGATCAAATACAAGAAGACAACAACAACAATTTTGGAGAAAGACCTGCATTGGAATCTGAAAGTTTCTCTGCATTAAATTCAAAAAATCAGATTGGAAATCAGCAAATGCAAGTAGCAGTCAAAGTAAATAATAAAATGCAAACAACTGTACAAATTTCTGAATCTTTCCATGATGAACAAATGCCCAAATCAGAGCAGCAAAGCAATCTTCTTCAAAAGAGCATAAGCACACAAAAGAATGATCTGGAATCTGAAATTTGCAATGATCAAGCCTTCATTCCTGTTCATAATCATAATTCTCTTTCTAGTTCACAAGTTGGAATTCAAAATTACTCAAATTCCATAATTCTGGCCAATCCTTGTGAAAGAGAAATTATTTCAAAATGATCCCAATTGTGCTGTAACATTAGTTGTACAAATAGTGATTTCATTTTATTTTTGTTTCCTCACTTATTTTGTATAAAATCAGATTTATTTTCAGATTTTATTTTTCAGATTTTTGATACATTACGCTGGTATATTGAGCACTTTACTATCAAACATTCAATTGATGCATTGCCCTGTTGGAACATTGAAGTTTTATATTATAATTGTGAGCATCAAAAGCTATTTCAATTTCAATCAATGCTAATGTTTTATAAAAAACTTCTATCTTCTCAAAGGCAATATCAACAAAAGAATGTATTTTTAGAAATTTGCCAGCAATTCAATTTAATTAATAATTTTTCATTTCATTTGAAAGATTTCCATCCATTTTTCATTAATTCATTTGAAAAATATTTGGAAACTTTTCCTTCATGGAAGATTGTTAATAGCTTAACATTTACACATAACACTAACAGTTTCTTCCAGGCCTTTGAATTTAAAAGCTCATATCCACAATCTGGCCTGTTATCTCTTCCTTTGAACATTTCCCAATCCTTAATAGAAATCCATCCAGATTTCTATGATCCAATTGGTACTCAATTGGAAAGAAAATTTCATGAAAAGGAGATTTCAAATAAGCTTCTAACAATAGCTGTACATTCTGATTTTAGATTTAACTTTCTTAGTTCAATAAGATTTCTATTTTTATTACTAGCATTTAAACTGTACATATACGTAGGAATAAAAATGAGAGAATAGTTACACTGGAAATATGACTATACCTAGTCATTTGCATGTATATGGTTAGAATATGAGTAGAATTAATTTAGTTAGTTTGCTTTATGTAGTTAATTTATTTTTAATAGTTCTGCAGATTAAAAATAAAGGAAGCAATTAGCCCTTCTCATATCATATACATGTTCAAGGAAATATTTGCCTCTCATCAGAAATTTTTAATTCTTCCTTCCCATTTTTTAAATCAAGATCTCTTGCAGCAATACCTCTACCCATGAATACATCTCTGCCTATTTCGAATAATATATTGATAGAATATGCACCTAGCACACATCTAAATATGTGTTGATATTCTTCCACAATTAGTGGCTTTATCCCATTCGGTCCTTTAGTTTACTATCTAATGTTGTAAAACGCATCATATTTATTTACTAAAGGCATTATTGAACAATCACTATAACAATACAGATTTTTCTCAAGATTAATTCGGAATGAGCAGAGGTAATAAATTGCTGTTTCAATTCAAAAGGGAAGACTATTTTCATATTTAATTATGGTAAATTTCAGATTTCCTGAACATGAATAAACAGATTTTATTTAGGCTAATTTCACACTCCGATTTAGAATAAATAATAAGATGATGTTGAACGGAGTCAGAATTTTGATAAATCCAAGGAAAGATTTGAAGATTTGTGAGGTAAGATCTGCAGACAATTTCCTTGAAGGTATGCATTTACAAGCTCTTTCTCATCTCTGATTAAGTTTCTCTTTTCCTTAGTTTATTTTTTATTCTTGTTCTGTTTTATTTACAGATTTTCATTTGTTTTCTAAAAACTTGAAGTAAGCAGCAAACCCATTTTAAATTTGCAACAGGTTCAGGGAAATTTTATTTTTGATTCATTAGAATTTGAACATTTTTAACTTTGCTTTCAACTGTCAGAAAACCCAATTGAAATTTCAAGCAACATCATAGGATTCAATTTGATTTTCATATTGCTGATACTTCAATGAAAATGTTTGCAATATTCTCAGCCCGCTCATCTTCATCAATCACATCATCCATATCACAACCATTGGTAGCGAAATATTTCATCAGAAGTAGCTTCTAGCATTTTTGATAACAAATTGTTTAATAAAATATCTTCGATGTGTTACCTCGCTCATATGTCATATCGCATTTTGCATATCGGAGGTTTGCAGTTGAAGTATACTTCCATTATCGTGAAATGACTTTACCGATATTGCGATGACCACATAATTTCAGATCCGATATGAAATTCAAATCAAATTCATAAAAAATATCGCGTCCGCTCAATCGCAATAATGGTAAGAACATAACTTTTAAAGGGCCGATGTCTTGGATCCGATATGTTATTAAATTTTCATCATAAAATTATCGGGTCCACTTTTCATCGCATATCGGCATATCGAGAATTGTTATCTCATGTGCTTAAGATCGCTGATCGCAGATTAGACATGTCATCCATCGCATCGCCGATATCGCAATCACTTCATTGCATTTATATTTATGCTCACATCACATTTTCGATTCTGTGATGTGCGATGTGGGAAGCACACTTTAAATATTCCCCGATCCCCGATATAATATTTCTTCAATGATGCAATTGCTCCATTTCATCGCACATCTTTTCATTGCATGTTTTCATATCGGCAAATTTGCCATTGCAATCTCCGATGCGATAGTTTCCAATGCATGCCTTTGAGCTATTAATGTTTAATCGATATATGGCATAGCAACAAAGGTGAAGTCTTGCTGATTAAACTTGAAGCATGGTGAAGAAAAGGTCATTACTGCAAATTCTCATTCTCATTTCTGATGCATTGGTTTTAATTTCAATTCCCTTGAGCACTAAGCATTCCATTTTTGCATTTTACTGCTTGCTTTAGTTTAGATAAAATAAATAATGATTTTGGGTTATAGGATTTTAGTTAGTTTGACTTCTTCAAGTTTTTAATGTTAATTAAAATAAGAAGTCAGCTAGTTTGGAGAAACTGATACCTTTCAGGTAAGATCAAAAGCAATTATCCAATGGTAAGATTCATGTACCCACTTTCATTTATTTCCATTTCGTTACTTTAGTTTCAGTTTTGATTTTCTGATATATAAATATGTTTTGCAGCTCTTCATAAAAGCTTCCAATCCTCAGCCAGATCATATTTTCAAAGTCCATACTCTTCTCCTGGCTTAATTTCAAGAAGCAACAATAATCCTCATTGAAACAGCTACACCAGGAAGTTTCTGAACCTTTAGTTTGTTTCTTTAAGCATTCATTTCATTAGAAAATCATTAAGTTGATGCTTTGAAACAAGAAGATTGATATCAGACAAATTTTTTTTGTTGTGGCTAAAATGATCATCACTGTTATCCAAAAAGCCTAAAAACACTTACAACCCTACAAGGTATGATTTTTCTAAAATCTTGACATAAGAAGGACTGATATCAAGATTATTTTTTTTCTTCATATTGTTGAGACATTGTTATAAACATTCTTGTTTGAGTTTATTTTGCGAAACTCGGATTTTCCTTTCCATTTTTAAAAATTTCTTCATTTCTATTTTTGTTTGTTGATTTATTTATTTATTTATTTATTTTTTTTTTTTTTTTTTTTTTAGCATAAGAACTCTTTTCCTTTGGTTTTCAGTTTTGATTTTGGTAACTTTGCCATGATTTATATGGAAGGCCTTCTTGTTACCTAACAATAGTCAGCATACATGGAGAAAAATTGTTAATAGTCAGCTATTAGCTTTTTATTAAATCTTTTAGTAAAGTTTGATTTTCTTATTATAAAGGTAGACATACTTAAGGAAGAGATTACCAATCAAGAGAAGTTGGCAAAGTATCATAAAATCTATAAAATTTCTTTTTCATCAAAATTCTAATTATTTTGATATTTCAAAATTTTATTAGGATCTTTCAAAGTTCTGTTATCAGTCAAGAGAAGTTATTTTTAACCAAGTAAAGACACTTTACAGCAAAACACCTTTAATTCTGAAATTGTTATTCTTAACTCTTAAGGAGTCAATGATTCTCCCTGTCCTAGAAAGTCTTATTTTTCTAGAGTGTGATCCAGAAATATATTTAAACTTAAAAGATAAGAGGTCTCATCATGAGCCTGCTTACCATGATCATAGGGGAAAAATAGGCTGACATTACCAACACTGCTAAACAAACCAGGGTAATGGCTTATGATTGCAAACAATTATAAGACAAGGGGTCTCATCACGAGCCAACTTGTTCAGTCCAATTATAACCAGTGAATGGCATTGTCAACTATCTCGCTACCAAACCAGGACAATGGCTTTTAAGATTTATAATAAAAATAAAAAAATAAAAAAGAAACATATATAAATGGATTTATCTCTAGGTCAATAATTCTTGAAGAGATGAGATTTTGAATCATTGATGATTAAATGGTAACCCTGTCGAGACTATAAATGTTTGCTGGTAGCAGTGGCTCTACTCGTGACAAATGAGTATATTTTGAAAGCTAAGCTGTAAAGTGACCTCTGCTTTATCTCTACTGCCTCTTTTTCCTTTTAATTAGGGCTTTTTATATTCTTATCTTGTCCATTTTAAGATAATCATCAACAGCTTCCTTAATTGCTCTCCTCGCATTTTTACAATCTTTGTCATACCAAGGATTGGTTTTGCTATTTCTTTTATTATTTGAGACTTCAATTGAGAACTTTTTAATAGAATATGAGAGGGTTGTAGTAAAATTATGATATAGGTCTTCTATGTTGTCTATACTAGATAAAGGAGGCAAATTAGTTTTTAATTCATTTAGAAAGAGGTCCTTTTTATTTTTATCAAATATTAAGTTCTTTTGGTTGTAAGTATTATTTTCTATGGGAACTCTATGCATGATAAAATTGAGGGTTATAAGTAAAGGCCTATGATCGGAGTCAGGCTCGTGGTCGTTTAAGATGTCAAAGTTTATCATTTCGTTGTATAATGGAAGATCCGAAATAACGTAGTCTACCACGCTGCTACCAAGTCCATGGATGCAAGTCATCTTGCTGGAATTGGGCCACTTTTTTAGACCATTGCAAATTATGAGATCCTGAGCACTACAGAGCTTGACTAGCTCTGACCCAAACAAATTTTCCCCGAGGTCTTCAGAGCTCCTTTTGTACCTACTAGCCAGGGTAGGGTCTTCGTCTAACCAAAGAGGATTATGGTTGGAACGATTGCTTAAAATAATAGCTTGGTTGTTTGAAGTTCGAGCATTGAAGTCACCTATTAAAAGGATATTACCATCATTCCTTAGGCTAGAAATATCGTTCTCTAAACTATTGTAAGGGTTAGTTTTATCTAGATTCTTCTTCTTATAGAAGTTAGAATTAATGGGGGGGAATAACATATTGCTATGTAGGACTTTTTATTATTAATGTCTCTAATCTCTATCCAACTTAATTGGTTGTAAGGGTCGTTTTTATAAATCCTAACATAGGGGGAGATGTTCTTCTTAATGTAACAAGCTATTCCCCCAATGCCTCTATGGGAGGATTGCTTGTTCCACGTAGACCATAGCGTAAAGCCATCTATGTTAGGGATCTTAGATTCTTCGTGCTCCCAAGTTTCACAAGCAAAATAATATCAACATCATTTGAAATCCAACTTAGCTTGGGGCCTTTGTTCCATGGGAAGCCCCGACAGTTCCAAGAAAGGATCCGGAGCATGTTTAATTGCTATTGATTACTATCTTTTTGGTTTTTGTCTCGAATAAAGGCTTTTCTATTTCTGATTATTGCCCATTTTCCTTCCTTTCTAGCTTCTTTTACCTTTTCAACCTCCTTTCTTAATTCTGCTTGATCTTCTGGAATGAGATCTTCATTTATGAATATTCCCGTTCCTTTTAGACTTGAGGTTTTACTAAGTATGTTGTGCTTATGATCAGTAGAACTCACCTTTATGCGGATTAATCTTCCTTTATTCTCGGTTAATTTCCCCAACCTTGTTGCTTCTGTGAGACACACTGTTTCAATTTGTAATCTATTATGTAATTCTGTCTGGACTAAGGCTAAAGTATCCTCATCTTCTTCCTCTTTTAAACCGAAGATTATAAGGTTTAAGGTCCTTTTGTTACGTTCGTGGTCTAATTCTATTAATTTTTTCATTTCGTCTTTAATTGGTTTAATATCTAATTTATCTACCACACTATTTAGGGTGAGGCGGCTATTAACTTTTTCTTCTAATTCTTTAATCATGTCTTTCATTTTAAGACCCTCTAAGGTATCAGCGTCTCCTTGCTGGGATGGTTGGTTAGTATCTTGGTTTTGTTTTTCTATAACATGCAATCTAGTCTCCATTGCCTCCATTTTATTCTCCAGTAGTTCTATTTTATTTTCTATTTGGATTTGGATAGTGTTTTCAAGAGATGCAAATTTATTTTCCAGCACGGCTTCTAACTCTTTTTGTAACTTGGCTTCTCTTTCTTCTCTACGTTTCTTTAATGACTCTATATACTCATAGAGGCCTTGTAGAGTAACTGTGCTAGGTCTGCCCTTGGTAATCTTTGGTAACTGTGGTGAAATATTCATACTTGAAATTATATGAGCAAATATGTATTAGAAAAGAAAAAGGTAAGGAATGTGTGCACCTGATATCCGAACCTGATGTGCGAGCCAAGATCTCCAAGCTTTGGATTTATGTATGCGAGCTTTAAAACCAAGATCACCGAATGCGTTTATAAATGCGAGCCCCAGAACCAAGATCACCGAGAGCTCAAATTATATATGCGAGCCAAGATCACCGAATGCGAGGGTTTATATATATTTCAAAAACCGGAGCCTTAGAACCGGAACGAGGGTACCGAGCTTCGGATTTATATATGCCAAAATCACCGGATGCGAGGATTTAAGAGAATCGTTCAATATATATCCGCACTGATAACCGAACTCCGCACCCGTTTTATCGAAGACTGCACTGTTTATATATGCGAGAGACTTCCACTGTTTATATAACCGAACTCCGCACCCGTTTTATATATGCGAGAGACTTCCACTGTTTATATAACCCAACTCCGCACCCGTTTTATCGAAGACTGCACTGTTTATATGCGAGAGACTTCCACTGTTTATATAACCGAACTGTTTATATATGCGAGACTGTTTATATATGCGAGACTGCACTTGTTTATATATATCGAAGACTGCACTGTTTATATGCGAGAGTTCGCACGGTTTATATATGCGAGAGTTCGCACTGTTTATATCGAGAGACTTTATATATAACCGAACCGAGACTGTTTATATGCGAGACTTTATATATATCCGCACTGATAACCGAACCGAGACTGTTTATATGCGAGACTTTATATATAACCGAACCGAGACTGATATAAAGTTTTGAAATATTTTAATTTGTGAGGAATTTAAAAAAAAATTACAGTTAGATGATTCTTGCTTTTATTCGGACTAATGAACCTAGTCAAGCATTTTAAGCATAATTCTCTTTTCTTTAATTATTTTTACTTGAATTTTAGGAAAATCTCATTCATATCAAACAGAGATAACTGGTTCTTCTCCCGTATGTCGCCATTGTTGTGGTAAAACACAACCCCCCCATTTTTTACTTGTTCACTTCAAATAATGGGGACCCTTTCTATTAATTTTTGGCTAAACACCTTTTAGGATTTTTATTTATTTGATTATTCTATGCGATTGTTAATTTATCATTTTCTTTGTATTCTTGTTTTGATTGCTTTGTTAAAATCGATTTTTAATAAGCTTCCCATTGATGCTTGATTTACCTCCTTTGATCAATTGGTTTGAAAATGGTACTCCTTTGAAGTGGCATTTATCTCGTCTGGGTTAAAAATGCTATTTTTATATTTTTTATTTATTTTCGGAGTGGTTGCAGTTTAGAAAATTTCACAACTAAACTAAACATTCATAAAAAAAGAACCAAAATAAAAAATTAATATTTATTGTTAAATTTTAAATTAATTAATATGTAAAATATAATTAATTTAATTAAAATAAAATTTAATACATAAAATATATATAAAATAAAAAACATATTAAAAACAGAAAAAACAAAACTTAATGCATCGGAAGTTTACATCGCATCGGGAATCTTTATCGCAATTTTATTTAAACCCCGATAGTCCTCACATCCCCGATCGCTGATGTGCGATGACGACCTCAGGCATTAAACACAGTGTTCATTATTTTAAAAGCCCACTCATAAATGAGTAAAATAGGAAGGGTACGTGAGTGAAATAGGATAGTGGTAGGTTAGTTTATTTTTAATAGTTTAAAATATTTAATATTAAATATATTATATTAATTAAATTAATTAATATATAATATTTAATTAAATTTAAATTTAAATGTTATTTATGTTAATATTAAATAGTGTGTAAATAGTTAATTATGTTAATTAGTTAGGTTAATATTAATAAATAAATAGTTTATTAGTTAATTAGTTTAGTTCATAATTAATAATTAAATTAGAATTAATTATTAAATAATTAGAATTCTAATTTAGGATTAGATTTTTAATTGAAATTTTCATTTTTAGCCCAGTAACAGAATTTCTAGATTTATCCCAGATTTGACTCATCAACTTTGGAAGCTCATAGAATGAGTTTTACTTGGCCAAATGAGGCCCAGGACAGTTCATTGGAAAGATAAAATCAAGGAGAACATTTCTGAGGAGGTCTCACTAATAGATTTGATCATTAATTGAGTCAAAAATCATGCAGAAGATCAAGCTTCGAATTTCTAAAAACAAAATCAATTCTCTGAGTTATTTTCTGCATTTTCATTTGTCCTAAGCCTCTTCTAATTGTAGATTAGCTCATCAATGATATCTTTGGCCAATTAAACCATCCCAAACATCAATAGAGAGTTTATATTTTATTTTCAATGATTTATTTAAATTAAATTCGATTGGATTTGTTTTAATACCAGAAATAGTATTTTGATTTTATTGTTACATTTTAATTCATTTTGATTTTTTTTTTGCAGGAAAACAGTAGAAGATATACGGAAAAAAAAGATCTCAATCAATGAGAATGTTCCAGCAATTAAAAATTGAAATGTTGAGCAAATAAAATTGGATTGGATAGATTTCTCTTCAACAAGCTTTCCTCTCAATAATTCCTTTGAAAAAATTATGAATAGCAGATTGCAGAATGTAATATGGGCTGCTCTCCTCTGCAATTCTGGAATTCTAAAAGCACTTTTTTAATAGGGATTTAGAGTTGTAGGTGGGAGGAGTGGAATCTCAGATTTGAAGATTATTGAGGTTTTTCTTTTACATCCTGAGTTATGTATAATAAACAGAGTTTGCACTATTGTAGCTATGCTTTTGAAAGCAGAAGCTTAGGCATGGTAAATGACTATTAGAGACCGGAGCTGGAGAAATGGAATTAATAAACTGATATTTCGAATACTATTGTTTTAAATGCTGGTTTCATTTTATGATAACATGAATGGTGTCAATTTACTTACATATTTGTGCACTTTTGTCGTTATGGGTAATTTGCTTCTATTTTATGTTGTTATTTATCTCTGCTCTTATGAGTTGAATTCAGATTTATGAGTAACTATTTACTCATAAATCTGTGTTTTAATATTGTATGAATAAATAGTGATATGTTGTGAACTTCTTCCGCATATTATTGTCTAAGAATTCAAGTTACTGATTAACTGATCAATATCACTTTGTGAACTACTTTCTGAGTGTTGTTGATTGATTATTTCAGTTAAAGGGTCTCAATAGGATGTGTTTGGTATCCATAATGTTAGTTAATTGAACTACTTCATTAACTTGATATTCATTATAAACGACACATTTCAATCCCAATATTATAAATGCTTGCTCTTAGTTAGGTTAGATCTATATCTGCCTAATTAAGTTAGAATTAAGATAGTTCATGTTGCTTGCATCTTAGAACAAGTTTTCATTTAGAATAAATTCTACATTCTTTTAAGTCCTCTTCCCAAAGAGGCAAACTTTAGTAGTGGATTGGCTGAGCCCTAAATCAGCTTAAGGATAACTTTCTTGCCTGATCAGCAAGAAGGACGATCTAATGTCTCTTTTACATTGGTGAATGAAAGTTATATTTTAAAGCCATTGGAGATTGAGAGAAGGTAACTGGACTTAGTTGAACCAATCGGAACTACCATTCCAAACGGAAAAGGAGCTGCTAACCAAGGTCCGGACCGGGTGGTCTCCCCCATGTTGTTGCAGCGATTTTCTAGGTTTCAACAGCTTCTTAACTTGTACCGTATGTTCTGCTGTTGGGTCGGGGCCTCTCTCAGTAGTTGTTCTTTGACACTCTTCTTCTCATCTACGTAAATACAACTAAGTGTATTTACTGCATGCCCGACACTCACAGTTTATTCGACTACAACATTCTCCTCCTTCTCTTCCACTGAGTCAGTCTACTCATATTAAAGTAATGTATTAATAATATGTGCAATAAGAGTGTTCATGATGTGGTTCCATTTTGGGCATGCTATTTATGAATGATATTCTTGATGAAACAAATAGTATTGGTCCATGCCCATACTCGCAACATTCAACACAACGTTCGAGCTTTGCATAGATTTGGCTGGATGGTTTCTGCTGTTGGAGTTTGAATCCCTTCTTCGAATGTTGAACTTAGGAGGCTTGCTGCTCACGGTGGTCTTGCTTGACCTTTCTTTCAACTTTGCCAACTCATTTGATAGAGACTTGATGGTGTCGGTCAAGCTCTCAATATCTATAACTTCCTTATCCTTGGCCTGGGACCTTTTACCTGTGTATTTGGAGTCCTTTGATGGTTCATCATCTATGATGACTCCAATCACATGTAAGTCCTTTTCAACCGTGATTTCCTCTTCGTAATTCGTTGCAATATTTTCTTTCACATTTTTTTTCACGAACTGCGTGATGCTTATTTGTAAGGGAAATGTGTAATAATAAATAGTGATGGAGTCATGAGGTTTTGTGCTTTCAGGAAATTTGTTCAAGAAATAGTTAAACCTCTCGTTAAAATATTTCACTTTCTCTTTGTGCTCCATCTTAAGATTACCCATGTAACATCCCTGGTGAAAATTCCATGTAATAAAAGTTAATAAAGTCAAAAATAATAACCATGGTTGATGGGACACTTGTTAAAAGCTGAATTTTGGGAAAGACATCCTAGTATGGGTGTTCATCAGTCTATTATGGCTAAGGAAATTAGCAAAGACAATGGCTAAGGCTTTGGAAACGCAAAATGACATTTTTGGTACATTTATTATGAAAATAGTGGAAATTAGGAGAAATGGGAGGTGAAAGGTCACACGTTGCATGTGAGGAGGAAATTGAAGGAAAATAATGGAAAATGAAGAAAATAGAGGCCTCATTAATAAAAAGGCTTCTGAGGATTAGTTGGTAACCTTTTGTTAGTTTAGTTTTGGAGCTCTCTCATTATTCTCTCTCTCTCTCTCTCTCTTACTCTTGGACACTTAAAGTTTTCTTGGAGCATTTTGGCATTGGATCAAGAAAGGAAAATAAGGCAGGAGGAAGCAAAGATCAAGCATGGAAGAGAAGGATCAAGCAAATACAATAAGATTCTTTGTAGGTATCGATTTGCATGTGTATTTTTCTTACTAGATTTGGAATGCATGGTATTTCATGTGGTTCTTTTACTGCTGTGGCATAGGGTTTTCAGCCTAGGCTTTCCATTTCCAGATAGCCATGGTGTGATGGGGTTCTCATATTTTGGTTGAGATGGATTGCTAGATGGATTTGAAGTTGAGTGAGGTGGATCTCTGAATGATAGAAAACATGGCCTAATAACCCCTGAACTAGACTGTGGGTTGCGGTAAAGGTGAATTTTGTGTTGCCTCGTTGGGCCTAGGAATCCTTGCCAGTGAATGGCAAGATATACGTTAAAGCTAAGAGGTGATTTGATATCCCTTGGGCCTAGTAATCCCAAGTTGGGATATGCCATAAATCCTGGAGAGTGGGTCTCGGTCTAGGGCCTAGTGATCTTGGAATGGATTGCGGTAAAGCCTGAGAGACTAGAGACAAGAAAACTCCTCACGGTCTAGGTGGATAAATCCAGTGGCATCCATGCTTGTTTGGCCTAGTGATCAGCTGGAGATCATGGTAAATCCTGTGATGAAATGTTTATTATGTTGGCCTAGTGATCTGAGATGGATTATGGTAAAGCCTGGTTTCTATTGATGAAAGTGAGGTGGTTTAGCTTCAAGATGCTTTGGTTGGTTCTTTGGTTTGAGTCCCACATTCATGCTTGGAATATGGCATGGATGTGAATGACTAAAGACATATTTGGATCAACCATTCTATGGTCGGGTGGAACATTGTAGTCCCATCCCAGGTTTGGAATTTGTATCATCAATATGAGGTTATTTATCCTTGTATTTCTATGAGTATTATATTGATTTATATGTGGATCATATGGATGTTGTTTCATTGGTATTTCTGCTGCTATTTTGTTGGTCATGTATGTGTTTTATGACAGTGGCTATGTATGGCTCTCACTATGTTTTTACTTGTAAATGAATGAACAATGTATCTATGACCTAATAGATGATAATGCAACAAATGATATGAGGGAACAATGGTTCTTAGCGATTCTTAGATAAGTATGAGATCCCTATGTTTAAATCTGTTGTTTACACCTGTAGATTACATATTTATGACATGTTTGACGAAATGCCTGTCATGGCTAGTAGGGGTTTGGTTAAGGGCTTGTTCAAGTATTTTCTTTTGCATCATTGTTTCCATGTTATCTTACTGTTTTGGAGATACCATTCAATTATGGGCAGTGACCTGGGCTTTGGTATTGAAATGTGGCTCAAGTATCGGGTATGCTGGCACAACACTTAGTGAAATAGTCCCTGGATGTTGGCATGCCTTGTCATGAGAGCATCTAGAGCCTCCTGGATACTAGCAGGCTTATAGAATGAGAGCGTCTAGAGGTCAAGTGGTCAAAAGCTTCAGCAGGACCCAGGGGCTAGCTACATGAAGTGTTGGGATGGTTCTTTAGGGTCTTGTAGCTGATGTGGAAGGTCTGTATGTTGTGTTTCCATCAATTCCATTTCCTTAAGGTCACATAGGAGGTTGAATCCAATTAAAATAACCTCTCGTCACATGTTTACCCCGGTTGGTTGGTTGCTTTGGTAGATGTGGGAGGAGGGTGTTACAACCCAAATCTCTCAACAACATGGTAGGGATTTTGTCATCAAAATTTTTTTCAAGAAAAATCTTCTTCAACCCCTTCCAATTCTAGATAGAGTTCCAAGGAAGACTATGATACCATACAACTTCTCTGCCATCTAAGGTATACGAAAAAATTATGCATGCAACATCATCATGACATACCTCTAGCATTTTCAGATGTAGGTAGAAGTTCTCTAGATGTTTCTCCACTTTCATTTCCTTTTCAGAGTCGTACTTCGTTAATAACTTCTCTCGGTGCCTTGGCATCTTGTGTAGAACACTCGACAATGCAAGTGGGCCCTGAGACATCTAGTCCAAATATTGGTCCTCCATATCTTCATTACAATTTTCCTCCTCTTCATTATAATATGATGGTTCTTCTTCTTCTTCATGACCACCTACCCTATGGAAAGTATTGACTGAGAGTACCACATTATCTATGTCACCACCATTATAAGATGGAGGTTGGTTTGGTTTTTTTTGAGTTTTCTGCAGAATCTACTAACTCTTCAAGGGTGGCGACAACCAAATATTCAATTGTAGGGACCACTGTCCCAGTAGGGGTTGTTGGGTTCTTCTTCAGAAAACAAGGAATATTGTGTACTCCCAGAATCAATCCAATAGATTTTGTAAACTTACGAGTTATAGGAGGGATGACCCAAATATAGTCGTAAGAAATTTCACAAGTTTGTACAAGCTCTGGATGAGAAGATTCACCAACTTTAGGAATATGAGCAGGAGAGGTGCTGGGAATATTACTACATTGACCGAAAGAAGTAATATTAGGGTGGGTGAGGTTATCAACCATAAAAATCTGGCTTCCCTCCTTCTAGTGCCCGAAATGTTGATTGCTGGACCTGGCAAAATTTAAGGGGTCTCCCTGCTATGTGGTCCCAATTAAACCTCACGCCTTTTGGGATAGAATCCCCATCCGAAATATGGCCCAGTTGTTGGTTTCTTAAAGATTTTCTTTAACTCTAATTGTGAGCAAGAGAGAGGAATGAAAATGTGCCTTCGAAAAGCAAGCGAGTGTGCTTGGTGAGTGTTTGGTTGTATGTGTGCTGAGGTTCTTCTACTGTGGAGAGGGAGAAAAGTGATCCCATAAGAGAGAGGTAATAGTACCACCCTAGTAGATACACACACAAACAAGGAAGATCCTTCTAACATCCAAAAAAATAGTCCACAAAGATATGATGTTCATTGCAACCAACACAAACACAAAAGATATGTCTAACATCTAGCGGAATAGTCCAAAAGTTTGTGACAATCATAACAATCATTACAACACATTCTCAATATGATAAGTACTAAAATAACCGAAATAATTCAACTACTTTATTACATGTGAAAGCAAACATGAATTACAAACATTCACATAATAGTCTTACAATTATTCATAATCTATGCATGAAGAAAGTTCTAGCCATGAGGCTTATGATATTAAATAAATGTCCAAAGACACATGTATACAATGAACACCATTAGCTCCAATAGTGGAGTGTTGGAGCCAGTCCTTTCTCCCCAAAGGAACTAGCTTGTCTCTCTAATGCCTTGCGGGAGGAGCCAAGGTGAAAAGTCATTTATTCATACAATGAGGGTGTATATATAACCAATGGGGAGGTGATGTTTCACCTTCCTTGAGACTCTTTGACTACCCTCATGAATATTTGACTTCCATGACTTTTAAACTTTACATGAATCTTCATATTCTATACATGTCCTTTGGACTTCCACTTTACAATACATTTTCGAATAAGAAATTACATAATCCACAACAATGATGTGGGATATGAAAACTCATGACATGACGTGACATGACACTGGTGACATGGGTTGTTTGATGAAATGGAAATGTGAAGCCGCTTTTGCTGATCCTTGCTATATATCTTATTGTGTAAGCTCTTCTATCCACCTCCATATGGATTAGAGGTAAGGAGTCTTCAATGATAACAAGTCTTGAACTTTGGACGCAAACTAGTGTCCCTTCACTTTATCTTGATTGATCAGCTTGCATAATCAACTATAAAGATGTCTTCTCACATGTTCCCCTTCATCATCTACTTCTTCATCATTCTGTCATGGTATGATAGAGTACCTACATCTGCAATTTACTCATGACGCGATGACATCAATCTAATAAAACCCTAGTCTAAGATGTTGCATGTTAATCCACTAACTGATGCGGAACTGGGTGGTAGGTCGACAGAGAGGTAGTCAGGGTTGAATTAAGCCTTGAGACTGCACAATACACAATTAAGGATGGACTGAGCAAAAGAGTTTCATAGTTCTAGGGCTTAGTGAGCCAGGCTAAGGGGATTGAGCATTGATTCTTCCAACTGCACAATCCTAGAAGGTAGAGCAGACCTAGTGATTACACGATTGTGCAGTTTGAGAGCTTAGAGACTGCACAATGTGTAGTTAAGACCAGGATGGAGGTCTTTATTGTGCAATTTTGGAGCCCAAGGTCTGAGGTTGAGTACTGGGATTGAGCAGTGCATAGTCCTAGGAGGCAGGAAATGTGCATTACGTAGTGTCAAGAGGCATGGCTACTGCTAGAGGGCTGAAACTATGTAATGCACAGTTCAGGGCGGTCAAATGAGGTCTAGTTTCTAGAAAGTTTTTTGAATTTGGCGAAGTGTGGGATCAATGAAGTTGATGTGAAAAATGATATGACTTGACTTCGATCACACACTTAGAAATTTTGATGACACAACAACATAGGTCATATTGGACACATGAACAACACATTTCCCTAAATGCGGAAACTTTACGATGACTTACGCCAAGTGCAACACCAAAGATACACTTTGCAACGACTGTGACGACACTTGTGCGATAGTGCCTAAAAATTTGGAAATGAGTGTGATGAATGTTTACATGGTAGGATAAACTCATTTTCACAAATATAACCCCTTGAAACCATGAAAGAAAACTTATATACATCGGACGTCACTTAACATGCGAAAAGATGCATTTTTCCTTTCTTGTGAAAGGGACCAAAAAAAATAAAGAAAACACATGTGATGAGTCTTAGTGTTTGCGATGACAATATACAAGACCAAGGTAGGCTCCGAAATTGAGTGCAGGGAATATTTTTTGGAGGGTGTTGTAGCAACAACAATAAAATTCTTTAACATGTATATAATGTATTGACATTGAATGGAATATAATGAAAAAGTAATCTGGTTTCCTAGTTTGGGTTCCATGATAAAATCTTTGTGTATATTTTTATGTTCTCGCCATTGTATATATATATATATAAGAATTCGTTTGCTGGTAATTTTTGTACAAGGTTAATTCCTATATAAGGGAAATGATTTAGCTTGAAATCCTATACTTAATTCTCCCTAGAAACAAATTCATATTCATATGATTTCTAATCATTAGGGAATTTCTTTGATTATAATATCATCATCATCGATCCTTAGTGCACCTTGTTCCATCTACACACCTTGATTAGAGAAGGTGTCAACTTCCAGATTAAGATTTCTCTCAATATGATAAAATTCAATCAAATCAATTTTGTCCATTTCTAACTTCATTCAATGCAAAATAGAAGGAATGGATTGGATATTGTTTCCTTAGAACTTAATAATCTGTTGAATTAATAGCACAAAGCCTAAAAATGAACAATTGGTGAAGACCTATAGAATGAGCCAATTCCAAACCCTGCCATAGCACTAGATACTCAACCTGATTATTTGTTGAAATTCCTAGACCCAAGAAAAATTAGATCACTCTTTTCTTCATCTAGGCTAAATACAACCCCTCTTGCTCCAGCCTCCCCATGTTTGAAATAATATTAATCTATTTTTTTAATACATAATATTTAGGCTCCCAATTTAACATTTCTTGGATACATTCTCCCAATATTCCCTCATTATAGAAAGTCATGCAAATATAGAATATAATCCTATTATTCAATTTCTACTTTTCATTTTATCACTTATACCTTCTTTATTGCTGGAATAACTTGTAAGATTTTCATACTATATCTTTCTCCTTTTAAATTTTTTAATGTAACTTATGTAAAATATAAGTTCTCTATTCCATGTGAAAATTTTCATTTAAAGATGACTTTGTATTCCATTCCATTGATCAGGAGCTCAATATTTGTCAAAAATTCAAAGTGTCGGAATTTTGATAAGTTTAGCTTTAGATTGAAGAGCTTGTCATTTTGAATCCAATGGTTCAAACAAAACTCAAATCCGAGCTCTTATGCAGAAGCTAGAGCCAGTCAAAGTTCAGGGTTGACTTGATGACAAGGCAAGGTCTTCAGCGAAAGAGGAGGTGCCAAGTGGTAGCCCGCCATTGGCCCTCACATATTGGAAATCATAGTTGAAAGGTAAATCACATTATAGAATCGGTGCCTGACAAAGGAAGGGATGTGATGCGACATCGGTCGAAGTTGTAATTGCGAGGGATCGCAATCGCATATCGGCGAAAAGATCGGGTATAGAATCGGCCCCGACAAGATTTGCGATATGATGCAATCACATATCCCAATTGGGAACTGAAGAAATTCCCATTGTTGATGCCGATTGTGATGAGTTGCGATGCGATAAAATTACCTGGACGCGAAGTGTTTATAAATGCTGGAGGAAAACTCCCATTGGGTCCACCAATATCACAACCGTAATAGCCGCTGTGTTAACAAGACCCTTGACCCACTGAACTTTGCCAATTGCGATGAGAACATGGATGCAGGATTGTTATATGTTGTATTTAATAACCCAGCAGGTCCGCAGAGTGCCTAAAGTAAGGGTCTCTGCCGAATTGTGATGAGCGATGGGATGTTCCAGACGTGATATCTGTCCAAAGTTGCAGTTTATAACCCAGCGGGTCCGCTTTATCACTAGATCACATGTTTTACAACTAAGTCCTGTGTAATGCTGTTACCCCTGGCAAAGACGATTGCGATATTCAAGAGACTGCTGGACCATCGATGTAACTGCCGGACTTAATTGCAAGTGTGACCACTTGACCCTTAACTGCGAGATTGGCGGGATTGATGCCGAAACTACTATTTGCGACAAAACTTCTAGTTTTGTCTGCAGTTAATAAATTTAATTGGAAGTAAGCTATATATAGAGGAGGAAATTTTGGTGAGACTGACAAAAGTCGTAACTAAGGCAATTTTCGACCAAATTGGATGTAAAAAGAGGCTAGATAGCCATTTTTGGGCATTCTGAACTCATTGGAATAGGTTTCAGAGTTAATAGAACACTTATGGATAGGTTTTTTAAAAAGTGAAGCCTATGGGTGCCCTGGTCAACCAGAGCGTTGATTCAGTTTATGGAGGAGTTCCAAGATGGAGATGACCTTGTAGGGGTATTCCAACCTCCATATGTGTTCCTGCAACAACCATTACAGAAGTGCTTTAATTATTTTTCTTCTTTGCTCTATATGTGTATGGAGAAAGAGACTTGTTTAAGTACATCAAGTGGATTATTGTACTTGTTTATGCTCTTGGAAGTTAGAATACGGGGTCTTGATTTTAGAGCCCTTAGCTTGCTGATTGTTTCATGACTAACTGTAGGATGTCATATGTTTAGAGTGAGAATTCTTTGTAGAAGAATTTTTCTTTGAAGGGGAAACAAGCCACACTTTTTGTCAACACATTTATGTACTCTTTATCCGAAGAATTTTGAGCATAACGAGAAGGGGTCATGCCTTTAGAGCTGATCCAAGGGGATGTAGCCCAGGAGGGGTGAACTCCTTTATCAATGGATGGTGTATTATTATTTGATGCATGCTTACATTGAGTGTTTCGGTTTCACGTTTTAAGTTTTCTTCATGAAACTATCTCAAACAAAAACACATAAAATTTATGTTTTTACTTGCTATTTTGTAGTACAACCTCAAGCACATTTTTATATTCCGATGAGGGGAATTAGCATAGCATTACTAATCTGCCCCAATTTAGATCAGGTTGGTATCAGAGCTTAGGTTTTGCTTTGTGCAAGGAGGAATTGACTGCTGTTTGCAAGTAAATGTGTTTTGAAGCTCATTGAGGAGAAGGTTTTGGAAAGGAGAGAAACACTGTTTCAATCTCTACCACTAAGTTCTACCTCAAATTACAACAGAAGCTTCAAACAAAGCATGTCCCAAGGAGGAGAGCCTGCAAGAATGTCAGAGGATGTGAAGGCTTTTAGAAAGGCTTTCTTAGACATGGAAAAAATGGTGAAAGTCCTCTATGAAGAGAGGAATACCAATTTTCAAGGTGAAGGATTTAGACCTCCAAGAGGAGAATGTTCTCTAAGGGAAGAAGGTAACAAGAATGGTGATAAACCACCATCTTCTCCACAATCTTCATGTTTTTCTACAACTATTATGCAAGATGCTAGTGTAGAAAGTCCTTCAGAGAAGGCAGATGGACAAGTTTGTACCTTCTATTCAAATGATGTGGAAAAGGAGGTTCAATCAACACCCAAGTTCGAGGACTTGAAAGAAGAGAGACGAAGAGTCCAAGAGGACACATCTCGAATCAAAAGGGAATTTGAAAACATCTTCGTATGCCAATCAAAGGATGCAACAAATGGTAAGAATTTACATGCTTATTCCTTATGCGAAAGTATTGATGTAAATTCATTTGTGGCCTTTGAAAAACACAGTAAAGGCATTGGATCCAAACTCTTGACCAAGATGGGTTACAAGGGAGGAGGCCTTGGAGTAAATCAAAAGGGCATTAAAAATCCAATTGCAGCCAAAGAGAGGCCTAAATACAAAGGCTTAGGCTATGTCGCAAAAGAAGAATGGTCTTCTAGTGATGGTTCATGGGTCACGTGTTCCTTTTTCCGTAAGGGAGGACATGAGGAGGCAACATGTTGGAGTTTGCACCCAGAATTAGTTCTTGCGTGGTTCCTCAAACATAAGGAGGATTTGAAGGGGAAAACATCTCCAAAGAGAGATGAAAGCATCGAAGAAGGAGGAAAGATCAGTTCTTCAAGCCACATGAGTTCCTCATGCAGGCAGCGTAAGCCAAAGGACATCAGAAAGAGGTATAACCATTCTCTTAATTCAAATGCTGATAAATCGAATGTTGTTAAATTAAATGCTTTTCATGGTGGAAAAAAAAACGCGGATTTGAATAACTAGTTAAGGAAAATATTTTCATGCACCTTTTTCATTTCATCTAACCATTATGTAGATAAGTGCAATAAAAGGAAAGCAATCCTCGAAAAGATGTTTATGTCTACTGGAATTGAGACCAAAAGGAGAAAATCTCATCCAAAGATAAAGGCAAGTGAGCCGAGAGGAGCTCAAAAGAACTTCTGTACTCATTACAATATCAGTGGGCATTGGGTCGAGAAGTGTTGGAAATTGTTTCCACAACTTCATCCTGGTAAGGGAAAGTAGATCATGCAAGCACCAGAAGAGGAAGCGACAACAGAAAAAGTGGCACAAGATGCGACCATCCCTGAAACAACTTCAGAAGAAGAGAAAGTTCAAATAGAGGGTTCATTCACCTGGTTGGGTAAGAAATGGGTGGACTATTTGTCCAACTGAAGTCTGTAAGTTTATATTTTGCACTAGTTGCATATCCCCATAGTTGGGTAATTTGTAAAAGTGATGTTCATAAATAAATCACTTATATGCAACAATGTTTTTCTTTAAGCATTACAATGCTAGTTTGGCTTGTTGATAGTCAATTTGAATGGAGAAATTTGGGAGTCAAGTTCATTCCATTTTGTAAAATGCTTTCTTGAATTTTTTTTGTAAAAGCATTTTAAGGTTGTTGTATGCACGGGGGCTTTAGTCAATGAACCTCTGACATATCACGTGCGTTCATGGCATATTAAACAATACCCTTAATTTGACTACATATTGGAAAATACCTCTAAAAATCACATTATTTAACCCCCTACCAATACAAACACAATACACCTTCCCAATTTAAAAACCCCTACTTTCACTAAATATTGTAGGTATTCAATTTTTCATTAACATTTTTTATACCCCTTTATATTTTTTCATTAACTTCGAGCTCCATTTTTTATACCTACCAATATAAAAACCCTCTACCCCCTATATATCCCCCAATATATTATGTAATTTTTTCCTCAATAAATATCCCCCAATATGAACCCACGTGGTATGGTATTGCTCCCCCAGTGGGGCCCCCGTGGTTATATGTGTAGTTGCAGCACATTTAGTATGTTCCAAATGTGTGTAGTACTAGAGTTATATGAGTATTCACTATGTGAAGCTTGTTTTGGGTTCATTTGACAAAGTCTTTTAGGATCTTATCCTTGATAAGGATTTTGCAGATAATATTCTTGGAATTATTCTTGGGAAGGATGTTGTTGTGGATGGCCATAGTGACATGGACAGGTTGAAAATAACATCAAACTTGAATTCTTTTGTCACATAGCGAAACATGTAATTTGCAAGATATTGTACTACAAATTTGTATGGGATGCAGGTGAAGGCTCATCACTTATGGCTTTAAGGAACAAAGGTGAAGGAGAAGGAAGGATGACATGAAGTATACTTGCGGTGCAGACAAGTAAAAAGAAATTGCAAATTAGTTAATGCTTTTGGAGAGCAAACATTCTTTAGTGGGGAAGAGAGATTAGGAGCTCAAAGTTTGTCAAAAATTCAAAGTGTCAAAATTTTGATAATTTCAACTTTAGATTGAAGAGCTCATCATTCTAAATCCAATGTTGTGAATGACACTCAAATCCGAGCTTGTATGCTGAAGCTAGAGTTGGTCAAAGTTCAGGGTTGATTTTATGACATGACAAGGTCTTCAGCGAATGACGAGGTGCCAAGTGGTAGCCTACCATTCGCCCTCGCATATCAGCAATCATAGTTGAAAGGCAGATCACATTACAAAATTGATGCTCGACAAAGGAAGGCATGCGATACAACATCGACTGAAGTTATGATTGCGATGGATCACAATCGCATATTGATGAAAGGATCGGGTATAAAATCGACCTCGACAGGATTTATGATGCGATGCGATCACATATCGCAATCGGGAAGAGGGAAGAGTACCACAGATGTTCCCACCGATAACGCCGATTGCGATGAGTTGTAATGCGATAAAATTACCCGGATGTGAAGTCTTTATAAATGCTGGTGGAAAACTCCCGTTGGGTCTGCCAGTATCGCAATCACAATGTTCGCCATGTTAACATGTCCTTCAGCCTACTGAATGTCACTGATTGCGATGAGACCACAGACACGAGATAGTTATATGTTGTATTTAATAACCTAGCAAGTCCGTAGAGCACCTGAAGTAACGGTCTCTGATGAATTGCGATGAGCGATGGGATGTTCCGGATGCGATATCCATCCGAAGCTACAGTTTATAACCTAGCGGGTTCGATTTATTTCTAGATCACATGCTTTATAGCTAAGTCCTGTGTAATGCTGTTACCCCTGGAAAAGCCGATTGCGATATCCGATAGGCTGTGGGACTGTCCCTGTAACTGCCGGACCTAACCGCAAGTGTGACCACTCACCCCTTAACTAGTGAAATTGGCAGGATTGATGGCAAAACCGTTGTTTGGGGTGGAACTGCTAGTTTTGTCTGCAGTTAATGAATTTAACTTGCAGTAAGCCAGATTTGGAGGAGGAAATTGTGGTGAGACTAGCAGAAGTCACAACTAAGGCAATTTTCGATCTAATTGGATGAAAAAAGAGGCTACATATCCATATTTGGGCATTCAAAACTCATTGGAATAGGTTTCAAAGTCAAAGGAGAAATTCTGGATAGGATTTTTGTAAAGTGAAGCGTATGGGTGCCTTGGTCAACCAGATTGTTGATTCAGTTTATGGAGGAGTTCCAAGATGGAGATGACCTTGTAGGGGTATTCCAGCCTCCATATGTGTTCTTGCAACAACCATTACAACAATGTTGTAGTTTTTTTCTTCTTTTCTCTATATGTGTATGGAGAAAGAGACTTGTTTAAGTACATCAAGTGGATTGGTGTACTTGTTTATGCTCTTGGAAGTTAAAGTATGGGGTCTTGATTTGAGATCCCTTAGCTTGCTGATTGTTTCATGACTAACTGTAGGTTGTCATATATTTAGAGTAATAATTCTTTATAGAAGAATGTTTCCTTGAAGGAGAAACAAGCCACTCTTTTTGTCAGCACATTTATGTACTCTTTACCTGAAGAATTTTGAGCATAAGGAGAAGGGGTCATGCCTTTAGTACTGATCCAAGGAGATGTAAGCCAGGAGGGGTGAACTCCTTTACAAATTGATGGTGTATTATTGTTTGATTCATGCTTCCATTGAGTATTTTGGTTTCATGTTTTAAGTTTTCTTCATGAAACTATCTTAAACGAAAACACATAAAATTCATGTTTTTACTTGCTATTTTGGAGTACAACCTCAAGCACAATTTTATATTCTGATGAGTGGAATTAGCATAGAATTACTAATATGCCCCAATTTAGATCACCATCTATCACTTTACATATATATCACATCACACTAGTGATAGGGGTTTGGCATTTGCAAGTGTCCATGTGTCTTCATTTGCTTCATGGTTTTTTCCTAGTCAGTGTTGTAGATATGATTTAGAGATTGTGATTTTTTCTTCACAGGTCCTCATCTTATTGTCCTCGCCATATATTTTTAGTGCTCACCTCTTCCCAAATCTCCCATTACAATCTCACCTCTTTTGGAAGGAAGCCTAATAGAACCAATGACCTCACTTGGTAATAATTTTTATTTTCCTAGTACGTCAAAATTAAGTCGATGTCTAATCATGATCATAAACACATTGAAGTACACACAACTCCAATCACTTTGTACAGTGGAAATGTAGCAAAAGTGAATCAACAAAGTACACATGAATTTGTAGACCCAAAACTTGTTTTGTTACTTATTTAACAAAACAAACATAGGGCTATGATACTAGGGATCATGGCCCTTAAAAGCCCCGATACAAGGAAAAATAGGTGTTGGGTGTGTGTTATATTCTTTCCACGACTAGCTCCATGCATCCATTGTGTCAGGTTCAACAGGGGGGGTGGTAGCCCCCCTGCACGAGGTTTGGGAATTTTTTTTTGCACCCTATATTAGGTGGACGGACCTGCCTATGGTTTTGTGCATGGATTTTGCACATGGTTTTGGGCATGTTGGTTTTATGCCCATGCTATTTTGTAGATCTGGTTAAGGGAACTACGATTATGTTCTAATCCAGTGTTAATCGATTGGGGTTTATGGATGCTTTGACATGTATATATATGTATTGTAGCATTGAAAGGAACATAATGAAAAATCGATCAGGTAGTCCTAGTTTTGTGATCTAGGGGACAATATCCGTGTATATTTGTTTTATGTTTTATGATCTCACCATTGTTTACTTTCTGTTTTTAGAATTCGTCAAAGCTGTTTCTTCTTCAACGGGGCACCTTTTCTATTGAGGGGTTTTGCTCTGGATTGTGGTAGACCCTGTTCGGTGGAGATCTGCAGGATCGATTCTTGTGGTGAAATAAGATGGTGAGCAGTGGAAAGATAGAGATCGAGAAATTTAATGGTCATAGTTTTGAGTTGTGGAAACTCAATATGGAGTATCTTCTTGTGGATAAAGATCAGTGGATCACGATAGATTTGGGTACTAAACCAATGACAATGTCAGCTGAAGACTGGACAAAGTTGGATCAGAAGGAGAAGAGCACAATACGATTGTGTATCTCAAATTTAGTATTGTTGAATGTATCAAGGGAAGCTCCGAAAAGGATTTGTGGGTGATCCATGTGGCTCCAGACACATGCAAAAGTCCAGGAGGACTCAGGAAGGGTAAAAAATAAAAGTGTTTGGATTATGATTGAACTAGGTTCATGTTAAATATCTCGTCGTCCTAATCGCGGTGGTGCAAATGGTTTGTCAATCCGAGCTAGTATGAGGGAGAACGAGGTAGTCAAAGTTTGGTTGACTTTTGCTGACTGGGCAGGCTTAATGGAGACACAATTTGGAATTTTTCCAGTGGAAGGAATTTGGCCAACTCCGGCCAGATTCTAGGCAAATTTGTGGTCTAATTAATTTGTCTCCTTCTATCATTTTTCGAATTTTCAAAAATGGCTATGGTTATTAAATAAAACAAAAAAAATATATATGAGGTGGCGGGCCACCAACCCCGCCACCCTAAACAATATAACAAAAAAAATCATATTAAAAGGACCAACGAGCCATGACCCTCGCTAGTCTTATCGTACCCTCCAATAAGAGTTAACATTAAAATTGGGTTGGTGGCCATCACCCCGCCGAACCCTCCAACCTCCACCACATCCATATATTAAACATAATACGGGGTTGGCGTGGGCCACCTCCGGTGGACCCGACCCACACCCAAAACCATTACCATATGAAAATTGATGCGAGGCCAGCAGGGATTGAACCCGCCTGACCCACGTGGGTAGGCCCCCACCGGGCGGCTTCATGTGGTGGCATCCAAACCAGAATCTGTGCCCATATAACGGTACCATGCCAACCAAAACACTGCGCCACTTAAACGTTAATGCACCAATCCAAACAACATGCTGTGGAGGTTATGTGGTGGGCGGCTCAATGTGGACCTGACCCCCAAAATACATTAATTTTTTTTTCAAAAAAACAAAATGTGTTAAATGTGGAGGGGTCGGGATTTCACCACCTAACCTCCTCCTTATAATTCGGAGCTCATACCAATTCACCCAAATGGGATTTTTGAAAAAGTATGCCCAGAAATTTAATATAAACCTCATTTTCAGTGCACCCACACGCATGGAGGAATCGAGAACGTGCACGAAAGTCGAGGCAAAGTTTTTTTTAACTAATTAATTACAAGTGGAACCATGAACCTGAGAAAAACACAGGCGGAACCATGATTGAGCGAAATTCTCAAGAGGGTGAAATTTTTGTAGTGTCCAAATTGGACAAATTTTATGTCGATCTTACACCTCTCAGCGACACGAACCCGATGCCACAGTCAGTTTCTTGATCTAAGTAGCATATTTACAGAGGACCCGGGGGAGGGAATCTTTGAGGAATCTAGGGGGAATTTAAAAGATTCCTTGAGCCCCAGATTTTCATTTTCTTAGAATTCAGAAATTTGACAGTCGATTTTGCACTATTCAACGCCACAAATTTGATGGTGTATTCAGATTTTCCATTTGCTCATTTCATTTTTCTGCCACTTTTCTAAGTGGAATGCAGGGGTCAGTGTTCATGTGTGAGCAGTCCTTCCATGAGATTCAATGCCTCAAGATTGATGGTATGGCCAGCTTCAGTAGTTTGACATCCTATTCTTCAGATGGCCCCTGGATGTGAGGTATATGCATGTACTTCTGCTATGCATTGTGCTGCACAGATCTCTATTTGATGTTTGATGTGGGATCTTGTTTCTTAATTGTTTTCATGATTCCTGCTTGATGTGATGCAGAATCATTTGTGAGATGTACTTGTTGTCATGATTCATCATGTTTCTTTTGAGATCCCTTTGTCGTTATGTTGACAAGATACTCATGTGTTGCCATGTATGATTGCATTGAAATCCATTTTATGCCATGTTGGTGGGATGTTCATTATCATCATGCATGAGTTTATGTCATACTAATAGGAGTCCTTTTTGAGTGAGAGTTGTTGTAGCGGAACATCTCTTGGAGCCACTCCTGTGTGAGGGCATTTTCCTTATATGATAGTGACATCACCTCTTATGTACATCATCACTATTGACAACACTTAATGCAATGGCCTACACCATCTTGACATCGGGGCCCGGAGACGTAGTCCCTCCTGGACGAACTCCGTTATCAATGGCTTATGTTTTCATGTGTTGATGAATGTCATGTTCCTCTTCTTTACAACATGCAAATGTATTCATTTATGTTCTTTTAAAAATTCAATTTAACACATCACCAAAGTAAAAGGTCTTGGAAGGGTCCTTTTTCACACCCGGACTTAGATCAAGTGGTATCAGAGTGGTCTTTGCGTGGATGTGAATTACAAGTGTGAACAATGGAACATGTAGCAACAAAGGATGAAAAAGTGATGTACGAGACCATGCTCAAAATTTCCAAAGGGGTGGAAATAATGCATGAAATTCTACAAAAAGAGACAGAGGAAAAGGAGCGATTGCAACTTCAGTTGTGAGTCATGGAAGAGGCCCTGGAAGAACTAAAGTGCAACAACTAGATTCTTCAAATAGAGAACGCTGAATTGAAGATGCTTCTACATGAAGAGAAAGAGGAAAAACATAGTTTGCTACGATAACTGCAAGCTAAGGACGAGGCCTTGGAAAAGCTGCAGCGTGACCCATGTGATGTAAAAAGTAATTCTTTGAATTCATGTATGTGTCCTGATAATGATTTCGCCATTTTCGAAAATCATACCACAGGAATTGGCTCCAAACTATTGAAGAAAATGGGGTATGAAGGAAAAGGCTTGGGTGTTAATGGCCAAGGCATTATCAACCCCATCAAAGTGGAGGAATTTCCCTGTCAGATAGGACTTGGGTATGTCAGAAAGGAAGTTGGGGAATTCGCCAAGACAACTAGCGAACCACCAACAATAGACGATGAGCAACCCTCATTAGTTCTTTCCAAATTGACGGAGGAGGTAAAAGATGTTGATTTCCTTTTGGTTTCATCTTCACATAGTATGATTTCTGTTGGAGATTTGGAGATCCCAATTACAGGGACAAACATGAGGCTCCTTAATAGGACGAGGCACAAGGAGGAAAAAAAACTTGGTGTTAATAACCAAGGCATAGCTAAACCATTGGAGGTTGTGCAGAGACCTCAATTTGAAGGCTTGAGATACACCGAGGGAGAATGCTTGAAGGTGTCATATGCTTCTGAGACATCGTCAAAATTGTCGAGGAAAGAGAAGGATGGGAACACATCCCCATCATCCCATGGCAATGGCCATCGCAGGGAAAGAGCTGAGGCAAGTTCTCATCACCATACTTACACCAGAAATGGCAAGGAAAGGTATAACCAATTTCAATATTCGAATGCTTATTTCAATTATAATCCTGTTGTTAATGATGAACATAAATCAAGACATCAAAAAACATGTACCTTTTGTGGATTACATAATCATACATTTTCTAAGTGTTGGAAAAGAATAGAAGCACACAAAAGGAGGAGGCATGAAAGACCCTCTCAACAACAAGTTAAGAAACATGGTAAGCAGATTTGGAGGAAGAAAACCTATTGTAGTCATTGTGACGGAAGTGGCCACCAAAGAGCCACATGTTGGAGGCTCCATTCAGAGCAGCGTCTTAGAGACAAAGTGTCAAAGCATAAACCAGGAGAAACAATCGTTCGACAAGCAAAACCACCACATGGAGGTGACGCATTCAAATTGATATGTGAAAAATGGTTTCTAGATATGTTAGCTTGGCATGGTCGTGCTTTTGTAAATCATTTGTTGCATTTTAAAATGTAAAAGTGATGACGTGTTTTCCATCACTTGTTATGCAACAATGATGTCTGGTATTATGTTGAGTTGCATGATAAATTGTGAAAGTGATGTCGTGTTTCCATCACTTGTCAAAGCAAAATAGTGTTCGGCCTTATTGTTGTAAATAATGTGTTGCAATGATGATGTGTTTTCCATCACTTGTTGAAGCAACAATGATATGTTGGCCTTGTTTCACAGCTAGGGTATTGTGTCCATCTTGATGTAAACTTGACCTCCGAGTATGTGTTATAAACTCGTGGCAAGTATGTGATGCTTGGGTCATTAGTTGGTCATGTAAGTCAAGCATGTAATTTGCAAAAAAATGTACTACAGGTTTTAGAGGTTGCAGGTGTCGGCTCATCGCTTAAGGCTCTGAAGAAAAAAGGTGAAGGAGATGGAAGCGAGGCCTTTCAGGACGCTTGTGTTGTAGACAAGGTACAAAGAAGTTGCAGGTTATTTTTCATGATTTTGGAAGACCAAAAGCTCCTTAAGGGGGAGGATTGATCTAGGTGGCTTCAGACACATGCAGAAGTCCAAGAGGACTTAGGTAGGGTAAAAAATCAAAGTTTTTGGATTATGCTCGAACCAGGTTCATGTTAAATATCTTGTCGTCTTGATCGTGGCAGTGTGAATGGTTCATCAATCTGAGCTCGTATGAGGGAGAACAAGCTAGTCAAACTTTGGTTGACTTTTACTGACTGGGCAGGCTTAATGGAGACACAATTTGGAAGCTTTTCGGCAGACAGAATCTGGCCAACTCTGGCTAGATTCCGGGCGAATTTGTGGCCTAATTAATTTGTCTCCTTCGTTCATTTTTCAAATTTTCAAAAATGGCTATGGTTATTAAATAAAACAAAAAAAAATATATGAGGTGGCGGCCCACCACCCCCACCACCCCCACCACCCCAAACAATATAACAAAAAAAAAATCATATTAAAAGGACCGATGGCCCATGACCCCCTCCGGTCCAACCGCACCCTCCAACAAAAGTTAATATTAAAACTGGGTCGGTGACCATCACCCCTCCGAACCCTCCAAACTCCACCATGTACATATATTAAACATAATACAGGGTGGGCGCGAGCCACCTCCGATGGACCCGACCCACACCCAAAACCATTATCATATGCAAATTAATGTGAGGCCGGCATGGATCAAACCCACCAGGCCCACGTGGGCCGGCGGCCCCTACTGGGCGGCCCCATGTGGTGGCATCCAAACCAAAATCCGCGCCCATATAATGGTACCATGCAAACAAAAACATCGCGCCAATTAAACATTAATGTGCCAATCCAAACAACATGCTGCGTAGGTTATGGGTCGGCCGCCCAATGCAGACCTGACCCCTAAAACACATTAAAAAGGTTTTTCAAAAAAATGAAATGCGTTAAATGTGGAGGAGTCGGGATTTGACCACCCAACCTCCTCCTTATAATTTGGATCTCATACCAATCCACCCAAATAGGGTTTTTGAAAAACTCCGCCTAGAAATTTTATATAAACCTCATTTTTCGATGCACCCATAGGCATGGAAGAACCAGGAGCATGCATGAAAATCGAGGTAGAGTTTTTTCAAATAATTAATTGCTGGAACCATGAACCTGAGAAAAACACAGTTGGAACCATGATTGAGTGAAATTCTCAAGAGGGTGAAATTTTTGCAGTGTCCAAATTGGACAAATTTTATGTCGATCTTACACCTCTCAGCGACACGAACCCGATGGCACAGTTAGTTTCCTGATCTGAGCAGCAGATTTGTAGAGGAATTAGAGGAGGGAATCTATGGGGAATCTAAAAGATTCCTTAAGCCCCAGATTTTCATTTTCTTAGAATTCAGAAATTTGATAGTCGATTTTGCACTCTTCTACACCAAAAATCTGATGGTGTATTCATATTTTCCATTTGCTCATTTCATTTTTTAGCCACGTTTCTAAGTGGAGTGCAGGTGTCAGGTTTATGTGCGAGCAGTCCTTCCATGAGATTCGACACCAGAAGATTGATGGTACGGCCAACTTCAGTAGTTTGACATCCTCTTCTTTAGATGGCCCCTGGATGTGAGGTATATGCAGAGTGTTCATGTATTTCTTCTGCTATACATTGTGCTGCACAGATCCCTATTTGATGTTTGATGTGGGATCTTGTTTCTTACTTGTTTTCATGATTACTGCTTTATGTGATGCAAAATCATTTGTGAGATGTACTTGTTGTCATGATTCGTCATGTTTCTTTTGAGATCCCTTTTTCGTTATGTTGATGGGATACTCATGTGTTGCCATGTATGATTGCATTGAAATCCATTTTATGCCATGTTGGCGGGATGTTCATTATCATCATGCATGAGTTTATGTCATACTGATAAGAGTCCTTTTTGACTAAGATTTCCTGTAGCAGAACATCTCTTGGAGCCACTCTTGCATGAGGGCATTTTCCTTATATGATAGCGACATCACCTCTTATGTACATCATCACTATTGACAATACTTAATGTAGCGGCCTACACCATCTTGACATCGGGGTCTGGAGATGTAGTCCCTCCTGGACGAACTCCGTTATCAACGACTTATGTTTTCATTTGTTGATGAATTTCATGTTCCTCTTCTTTACAACATGCATATGTATTTATATATGTTCTTTTAAAAATGCAATTTAACACATCACCAAAGTAAAAGGTCTTAGAAGGGTCCTTTGTCACACCCGAACCCGGATCAATGGGAAAAGTTAGGGACTTTGTACCTGCAAGATGGTTTGGGGAGAACTGGTATTGATGTGGGGAGTTTAGATTGGAACTCTTTACAAGCTTCAGGGTAGCACTACTTGTGAAACAAATATTAGAGCTTGTGAAAAATGAGGTGTTTGGACTTGTGTCAGTTCCATCACTGGGTGAGTCTGTGTACTATGTATAATTTATAGATGAATTCTCAATGAATAAATGGATATATTTCCTCAGGAAGAAATTTGAAGTCTTTTTTAGGTTTAAAAAATTTAAGGCTCTGGTGGAAAACCAGACAGATAAGAAGATAAAAGTGTTGAGGACAGATAATGATGGAGAGTTTTGCAAGAAGGAATTTGAAGAGTTTTGTAAGAAGTGTGGTATAGCACAACATAATACTACTCCATACACACCTAAGAAAAATGGAGTTGTAGAAAGAATGAAAAATATGTTGATGGTAAAGGCAAGAAGCATGCTCAGTGGTGCCAGATTAGGACAAGAATTCTGGGCAGAGGTGGTGGAGACTACATGTTACTTAGTCAATAGATCACCTTCATTAGCATTGGAGGATAAGACTCCAAAAGAGGTATGGACTCGTAAGAAACCCTCTCTTTCACATCTGAGGGTATTTTGATGTGATGCATATGTACATGTTCCAAAGGAGAAAAGAACCAAGTTGGATAGTAAATATGAAAGGTGCATCTTTATTGGGTATAAGTATGGTTTAAAAGGTTATAAGCTTTGGAACCTAGAAACAAGGAAGGTTGTGTACAAACGATATGTGGTGTTTAGAGAAGTGAAAGATGTTATTAAATATGAAGTCCTACCAAAGGAACATGAGAAGATAGAGTTTGAGCTAAAGGAGGAAGAATCAGACTCCACAGCAGAACAAGAATCAGAGGATGAAGAGCCACAAACTCTAGCTGTGAGAAGACCAGTTCGAGAAAGAAGGAAACCAAAAAGGTATAGTCCATTTGTTTTCTGTTCAAAATTTTCATTATCTATTACTGATGATGATCCAAAAACTGTCAGGGAGGCAATAGATTCAAAGAATGGTAAACTATGGAAAGAGGCCATGGTTGATGAAATGAAATCTTTGTACAAAAATGAGGCTTAGGATTTGGTGGAGTTTCCGGCTGGAAGGAAACCCATTGGTTGCAAATGGGTGTTTAAGAAGAGGATGAATGCAGAAGGCAAGCTGGAGAAATACAAAGCTCTGTTGGTAGCAAAAGGTTATTCCCAAGTGTTGGGAATCGATTTTGGTGATATTTTTTCTCCTATTGCCAAGGTAGCTTCTATTATATTACTTTTATGTGTTGATGCTTCTTTTGATTTTGAGGTAGAACAGATGGATGTGAAGACATCATTTCTTCATGGGGATCTAGAAGAAGAGATTTACATGAAGGAACCTGAAGGCTTTGCAGTGAATGGTAAGGGAGAATTGGTATGCAGGTTAAAAAAGTCTATGTATGGGTTAAAACAATCACCAAGGATGTGGTATCAGAAATTTGATACATTTATACGAGGACTTGGCTTCACCAGAAGCAAAGCAGATCACTATGTGTATTTTAAATTAATTGGTGATCGTGTTATTTATTTGGTATTTTATGTGGGTGATATGTTGCTGATTGGAAATGATAAAGGAATTATCTAGGATTTGAAGACCCAATTGTCCTCCAAATTCGACATGAAGGATATCGGTGGTGCAATCTATATTTTGGGCATGGAAATTAAATGAGATCAGGAAAAGAGGAAGCTTTGGTTAAACTGGAGGAAGTATGTCGAGATAGTACTATAGAGGTTTAATATGCAGGATAGTAAACTGGTGAAGGTTCGTATTCCTATAGGTGTAAAGTTATCTGCTGAACATTGTCCCAAGACACAAGAAGAGGAAGAGGACATGTCCCATGTTCCATATGCAAGTGCAATCGGTAGCTTGATGTATGCAATGGTCTGTACTAGACTAGACATTGCACATACAATGGGAGTATTGAGTAGGTTTATGTCAAAAATAGGGAAAGAGCATTGGAGAATAGTTAAGTGAGTTTTCAGGTATTTGCATGGAATTAGTGATTATGGTCTGTGCTACCAAGGAAGACCGAGATTGGGTGGAGTTTGGGACATTCGTGGCTTTGTTTATGCAGTCTAGGTTGGAGATCTGGATCAAAGAAGATCTACAAGTGGGTATGTGTTTAACTTATTTGGAGGTGCATCTAGTTGGATGAGTAAGAGATAGTCTGTAGTCACTCTTTCAACTATAGAAGTAGAATACATGGACACCACTCATGCAAGAAAGGAAGGGGTTTGGTTGTAGAGTTTGCATTCAATTATGGGGTTAGTACATCGAGCTATAAGGATATACTATGACAACCAAAGTGCAATTTTCTTGTTAAAGAACCCTGCTTATCATTCAAAGACAAAGCACATTGATGTTCAATATCACTTTTTGAGGGATATGGTTGAGGAAAAAAAGGTGTTGCTGGTAAAGGTGGACACTTTGAAGAATAATACAAATGCATTGATGAAGTCTGTGAGCATTGAGAAATTTTCTTGGTGTAGAGAAAAAAATGGGTGTTGGAGGGCTGTACCAAAAACTAAGCTCTCCTGTGGCCCCTTGTGGAAAGAAAACAACAAGTGGGAGAATTTTGGGTGCGTGTTATATTCTTTCCATGATATTTTGTAGATCCAGTCAAGGGAGCTACATTTATGTTCTAATCTAGGGTTAATGGATTAGGGTTAATGGATACTTCAATATGTATATATATGTATTATAACATTTAAAGTAACATAATGAAAAATAAATCTGGTAGTCTCGGTTTTTGGATCCAGGGGAAAATCTCTGTGTATATTTGTTTTATGTTTTATGCTCTCTCTATTATTTATTTCGTATTTTTAGAATGGGATTGAAGTCAACAATGTTTGACTGCTAATTTTCCGAAGATAAGAAAAATTTTCACTTACTTTTTGAATATTCCCTTGATCATAGTACTTTCAGTCCACTTTGTCTTGACACCTAGTAGGTTCTTTTCCACCTTTCTCATAGATAAACTGCACCTTCAATACCTCTGCATATTAGCTGCTTAGGGGTTTGCTGCTCGAAATATCTTGCACAATCAACGCCAACACAAATTTTATTCTCATAGTGAAATAACCCCTTGCATTAATTATAAAAATAGCTTTCAAACTTCATCTCCCTCATAGTGGGTCATCCCGTCCAAACCAATTCTTATTAGCCCTTAAAAATCAATGTCCAATCCAACAAGCATGATCAAAATTCATCATCATCTACATAGTATAAAGCCCCAAATACGCCTTCGTTGGACTCTAATTAGGCCTGAACAGTCTCAAACCTATACAAGATAACCTCTGAGGCCTCTGAACCCTATTATATGCTTTTTTGGTGTTAGCACCTAAATCTTCCTTAGCCTGAAGGAAGGCAAAATTCAGGGTAACCACAAACCACGCTTAGTCTAGTAGCTAGCCCTACCAGAACAGGAGAGGGCTCTCTCCGAGTCACGCTCAGTGAATACATAAACGAAACAGTTTGAGATGACTTACAGTGAAATATTGATCTTAGGCCAGTAAGTGAATATGGATACAAGAAACAATTTTTTATGAATGACTGAGTTTTTGGGATGGTATGGGACCAACAGACAACAATGAACAGAGAATTTAATACAAAGGCACAGATTATTTCGTGAGGCAAGACCGATGGAAAGTATAGCAATTTAGTTTGAAATAATGCGGAATGGAGAGATTGCTTAGGAGAGTGAAAAGGGCATAAGTACATGAATCCTTTTCAATGGAAGAAGAACACTGAACATGAAATTTTCCCACATGCAGAGCAATATAAATGAATTCTACCTTATTTAACTTAGAAAATTTCACTGAAAATGAATATGAAATGAATAGTGAAACATAACGAAATACATATGAAACAAAAGAGACACATTTGCTACACTCACAACCACATGAATCTCATGAAATAGAGCCGCTACCTTTCATTAATCCTCTGTCAAAATATACAATGAAGAAACAGAGTTTCTTTCCCACAGTCTCCCAGAAGTTACAAACCAACCAACCCTTTGCAAATAGTTTGCATACAATATATAGAATGTGCCATGAAGAGATAGAACGACCAAGAGTTGGGGAGTTTCTCAAATCATTACAAAATGGAGGTGGAAAGCCAACCATTAGCTACAGGTGCAGCGTTACAAACATGACAAATGGCCTGGGTGACTGTTTGCCTTCCTTTGCCACTTGGATAGAAGCCAATCTGGAGTGAAAATACTTTAAATGCCGCCTTAGGTGCCAAAAAAGTGAAATGTAGATGAGCGGGCCCACTTGGAGAAGTCGCGAATCGAAATTTCACGAAAAGGAGGTGAAATTGGCCTTTTTCCCTATATGCGCCGCGCCACTTGGAGCCTGTTTTGAGGCACTTACAGGAGTCCAAAATGTGCCCAAGTGTGCTTGTTGAAAATCCTATCCTGTCTACTTTCTAACCCAAGTGGAATTTCTGAATTTGGTGCTCATTTGCCCCTCCAAATCTTCATTCTCCCAAGATTTCTCCATGTGTGTCAAAATAGGGGCAGAGAGGTCATTTTTTGAGTGTTTTTGACCTCCTGGAGACTCAGATCACGCCCAAATTTCTTTTCCAAGCACTAGTAGTTGTGATTTTGCATGCTGAATCCAAAAATGTAAGCCATTCGTCATTTGGAGCTCCCAATCCTAAGCGCCGCGCCGCACAGGGAGAAAAAACCTGTGTTTTGACCAAAAAATTTACCATGTGACCAAAATTGCCCCAAATTTCTTGAAATTTGGGCTGGAGGTTCTCTATGAAGTGCTATGCTGGACCAAAGAGGCTTCAACCAATATCTAAAGTTGATCGAGCTCCCTTTGCCTCTTTTGCTTCTTGATTAACTTCCTCAATTTTGCCTTCAAATTCCTGATTTGGGCGTTGCACACTTTGTTTCGCGTCATGTAGTGGAAATCCATGTGTCTTAGCAAGGCATGGTCCTTGTCAGCCTTGTCCAGTAGCCTCTCCAAGTGCATGCTAACTCTCTCGAGATTTGCCTCCCGATCTTCATTAATCTCTTGCTCCAATGACGTGAGCTCAACTCTTCTCCTTTGAGCAGCTTGACGGTGCTCACGAATGTTTTGTAGATCCATGGTCACTTGCTGATCCTCAAGCTATTTGTTTCTCTACTCTAGATATTTCATGTTCCACTTAGCCCTCTCCAAGTCAAGGGATAAGCCTTCAATCTCTGATTGCTGCTCCTGGATGATCTCTCTAAGCTGTGCATTTGTCGGTTCTGTATCTGTCTCATCATCATGAAGGAAAACGAATTCAGTATCTCGTTCACCTAATGGCTCACCTGAAGGCCCCTCACCATGCATTAGCTCCTTGCCTTTGCCTTGTTCTTGTGATGCTGATGGAGGAATTGAGGCCCCTTCCACCCCGGGTGGAGATAACACTCGCTTTGCCGCTGCAAACAACTACCTACTGCCTCTCTGATAGGTGATGAATACTAGCATAGTAGTGGCCTCATGGCATTCATACTACTAAGAAGGACCACCTATCTCATGTTCAACTTGTTATGATACCTTTGGATTGCTGAAGAGGTCACGGGAGATGAAGTCATCCCAAGTAATGCCCTGCAATCCCAACTAATGATCCACCAAAATCCGGATTAGAGAAAAGTGATAAACACTGTTAAGCTGCTGATGAGGGGTCTTATGCTGCATGAAAGTGTTCATCCTCTCTATGTTCCTGCAAATGAAAAACGGGAGGTTCATCATCCGCACCTTGGTAAAGTGCATGAGCAACCTGATGTGATAGGCATATAGACGAGAGAACCTCCCCTCATAGTTGAAGTACTTCATGATCAACCTCATGAGTGGAGCATACTCATTTCTCAAATATCGGAATGGAAAGACTCTTGTGAGTTGTCTCAAGCAACTGGCCTTAATGTAAGGCTCATAATGCTACCTATCAACCTTCTGTTTCTTGTGCCATGGTTCTCCAACATTCGGTATGCCGGTTGCTAATGAGACAGTTTCGGGTGTCAGTGTGAAGGTGACCCCGACCAAGATAGAGTGATATCCATGTAGGTGAAGCACAAAAAGACGGGCCAACTCGTGATGAACTCTAACATTAGCCACCCTTTGACAAAACTAAAAACATGATAGGTGCTGGAAACATGACATAGCAAGAGGGCATGCCTGCAATTCTGTGAGGGTGTTTGGCTCATCCCTAACATGTTTTCCACTCTTGTGATGTCTCCTGGGAGCCTATTCTTCCGGGGATGAATCACTTTGTGTCTCCACCTCATACTCTGATGAACCCTCAGATGCCATGACTGCTGTTTATGTAATGTGCTTGGACTGCCCTTTGATGATGGTGAAACTAGGTGTTGTTGTGATATCTGCCACCAAGGGGAACAATGAAACAAAAGGGAGTATTAGGAGGGGAGTAATGTGATGGGAATAGGGGTTATGGGGAGAAGTTTGTTTAGGGATATGTAGGGGGTTTGGGTATTTGATAGGGTAGGGTTTTTTGGGTTTTATGTTGACAAATAAGAGGAGGGGAAAGAGAATAGGTTTTGGTAGTGTTTTAGGGTAGGATAATAGGAAAAATGAGAAAGGGAGGATAGGGAAAAATGGTAGGTGAGGGAAAAATGGTGGGTGAAAATGGAACCTTGGCCTCAATACCACAAATATGCAACCCTAGCAATAATGGCCTTTGGTGTTTTCTTGTGGTTGATTTTATGAGTTTTGTTGCATTTCAAAGATAGCCATAAACTACCATATTATTTATAAACTTTAACGAACAAGTTATGTCATAGAGCCTACCATTCAATTTGATGGGCTTCACAAGAAATTTGAGGTGATTTGGCAAGGTTTTGGCCCTTTTTGGGTGTGCGCCGCGCGCAAAACCCAGTGCGTCGCGCCCGTTGAAAAAATGCACTGAGGGGTGGCTCTGTGTGCGCCGCGCCCCTGTGTATATGCACCACGCCTTGAAAACTGCCTCCAACCTTGCTCCAAACACGCATGATGCACACTCAAACACTTTGCAATGTAACTTCCCTATGCACTTGATTTGCACAATGACTTTGATTTTGGTGGAAACTTGTATATAAAGACTTGGAAGTCGTGGGTTAAATTTTCACTTTTTCAAAAACCCATTTTTCTAATGTTATGTCTTGACACTTTTTCGCTGACTTAAAGCAACACTGGTTTTCACTTTTCCTTTGAAGTTTTGGCTCAAATGATGAAATTTTTGGCACTCTTTGCAGGGATTGCATGACAGAGCATTTGGCCACGGAAACCATGCCTGCATCTGAAGAAATCAACTGACGACTTTTTTGAAAATTTTATCACCAATGACACTGTTTGACTTTTCTTCAAAATAGAGTTTTGAAGAATAGTTGAAATTTATCAATATGACGATGAAAATCTTTGAATCATTACTTTATAAGGGCCTCACTCTGGCCTGCATAGCTTTACTAGACATATTTAAATACCAAATTGATTAATCCCTAGACCTAATGATCAAAAATGACTTTTGCCCATTAAAGGACGAGACCTTGACTGTCATGGACTTTGGTGATCATTGACAAAAGACCTAAGCCAGTAGGAGCCAAACATGGGGGAAATGAATAGCAATGACCTTTTCCGTCAGATTATGGCATGCCCCTATCGGAATGCAGTTGAGTGAATGTTGCGGGACTCCTAAAAATGAAATGCATAAAGAGTTTTGATCTCTGACGGAGGACTGACCAGACTGACTCTAACATTGGATCCAATGGGGGATGGTAGCTCCTTGGAGGTGCCAAGAACAGTAGATCTCTGGAAGAGCTAGACAGTGCCTTCGTCCATTGGGCTATGTAGTCATTTTTTCGAAAAACAACACAGGACTCTGACTCATTTATGACATTAAAATGACCAAAAAATTGACTCAAACTTGACATTGAAATGACTTGAAGACCAACTTGACAAACTCAAACCAAACTGAAATAAAAATGGTATTTACAATGACAGTGGAAGCAACGTTAATAACTTAGAAATAGTACCGCTTGAGCAGCCGATCATTGATCGGCCCTCCTGGACAATCTTCCCTTTCATTTCCTTCAGAAGAAAGGCATTCTGTCCCCGATATGCTGCAATCTTAAAAGGACCTTTCCAAAGATTCTCGAACTTACCGTGCTTACCTTTTTCCTCATTCCTTGCATCCCACTTCAGCACCACATCATCTAACTGAAATTTATCCACCTTTGCTTTTCTGTCATAAATTTTCTTGATCTTCTCCTGCAACTTGGATGTGTTCTTGAAAACTTCTTCTCTGGTCTGCTGCAAGTGGACCATTTGATTCAACCTTCTCTGCATGGGATCTTCTTCACTGCCGGCCTCCTGAAGAAGTTTGACTACCGGGGCAGCGAGAGAGGTAGGAAATACTGTATCAACTCCATAAAGAAGCTCAAACGGTGACGTACCAATGGATTTTTTCTGACTGACCCGGTCTGCCCAAAGTGCATGGACCAACCTCTTATGCCAGCTCTTCTTATTTATTTTCAGCAGCTTCTTGATGATGTTGACCAATGATTTGTTCGAGGACTCCGCCAATCCATTGCCTTGCGGATGATAAGTAGTTGAGTGACCCAATATGATGTTATATTTATGACAAAACTCTACCATCCTTTTTGATTTGAAAGCTGCTGCATTATCAGTGATTAACTTATTCGGGCAACCAAAGCGAGACAAGATGTTATTTTCAAGGAATGAAATGATTACCGCATCAGTAGCTTGTCTGCTGGGAATTGCCTCGATCCATTTCGTGAAATAATCTGTCGCTGTGAGGATCCATCTATGTTGACCGGAAGAAGCAGGATGAATTTCACCAATGAAATCCAACCCCCATTACTGGAAAGGAGCGCTCATCTCAATAGGCTTAAGTGGCAAAGGCTGTAACTTCTGATTTCCTTCGAAAATCTGACACTTATGACAACGCTTGACCATCTTATGTACATCAGCAAACAATGTCGGCCAATAGTACCTCGCTCTCAGAATTTTATTTGCTATTGATTTCCAAAAAAGGTGACCACCACATTCTCCTCCGTGGCAGTCCTCCATGACCTTCTTTGCTTCTTTTTCCACCAAACAATTTAATAAAACGCCACCGGGATCTTTCCAATACAACGCAGAATTTAGAATACAAAACTTGGCAGCCTTCAACTTGAGTGTTCTCGCTTTGTTCCTAGTCATGCCGGGTGGTGGTGACAAATTTTTAAGCACATATATGATATCTGAATACCATGGAGAAAGAGCAAACATTTCAGATACCTGAATTGACGATCCTTCCTCATTCTCATCGGACATAGCAACGATCAGATTTATGTCCAAAGCGTGCAAGTTTGATTCAGCCATTAACTTCGCCAATCCCTGTCCTTTAACTAGCTTTGTGGGCTTTATTTCCACATCATATTCCAGCAAGGCTACAATCCATTTGGCTCGTCTTCCTTCCAGATCAGTCTGCACTAAAACATCTTTGATAGCAGCATTAGGAACATAGGCCAAAATATGAGAATGTAGAATATATACCCGGAAATCTTTCAATGCCTTCACAAGTGCCAGGGCTTGCTTCTCAATGACGTTGTACTTTAAGGCTGCATCTCTTATAGCTCTGTTGAAGAATGCAGTGGGTCTTTCATGATCATCTCTTTTCTACAATAATACAGCTGCCATAGTGTGCTTCGAAGCAAATGAAAACAATATGAAATCCTGAGTGTAGTCCAGGTTGACTAGAACGGGAGTTGAAGAAAGAGCCAATTTGACTGTTGGGTCCCTATAATACTAAGTGATTACCCCATTACTATTGTAGTTATACCCCTTATTTATATTGTTGTGCCCCTATTACCCCCATATTGTTATTTCTGTGCCCCATAGAATCCCTCTATTGTTATTTTTGTGGCTTTATATTATTATTGTTAGGTCGGCTGGATTATATTGTGACTCCTTAGACTCCTATATATAGAAAGGAGGTTTTGTCATTTGTATCATCCAAGAATTGTTCATTTATGTAATGTAAAGGAGGTTTCCCCCTCGAAGAGGCTGAATTCTAAGGCGTGGATCTCTCTTTTCTATCTTTTTGTGAGCTGGTTTCATAACATTTGGTATCAGAGCTTTGGATTCTAGGGTTTCGCTGCTCCAAACAGGTCATCGTGGAATTTTCGCTATAACTTTTTTCTGTGACATTTCAGAAGTCGAAAAAAAAACCCATTTGAGAAGAATTGGCGCTGAACCTTGGGTCCGAATTTCAGAGCTTTTCGCGCGATATTTTCGGAGATATGATCTGAGGAAGTTGGTCTTTTTGCAGACTCCTGAATTACATTCAAAACAGGTGACCTGGGGAAAATCGTCATAACTTTCTCTCTGGGATCGGATTGAAATTTCGTAAGAAGGTACAGAAAGAGGACGGACTGTAGTTTCTTGTGGGTGTTTTTTAGATCCAAAGGTCGAAACAGTGACTCGTGGCACGTCGTACAAGTTCGCTCTACTGAACTAGTCTATAATCAAGTCACTGTGGGAGATTTCACATAACTCTTCCTTGGAGAATCCAATTTGGGTCAGACTTGTGGCATTGGAAAGAGGAAACAGAGGGCTACTACAGGTCACAAATTCAGAACTGGATGATCCGAAATTACAGAGATACATCAGATTCAATATCAGGCTTCTATAAAGAAAAAAAAGGTGTGTAGTTTTTTTTTTTTTTTTAAATTTTTGTGTAAGCTTGGTTTAACGGAATTCAAAGGGCATAGTAAAGCATTATTATCGGTAACTGATGCCCCGAGGAAAGAAAATGCAAACACCTAGTAAGGAACCTGAAAGCTCTAGCATGACTCATGAAGAAGAGGAAGAAATGCTACATGATATATCAAAATTACAAGAACAAGTGCAACAAATGTCACGCTCACAAAAGCTAACAGAAGCTAAGATAAGTGGCGTGGAATCTAAGATAAGTGGCATGGAATCTAAGATAAATGGCGTGGAATCTAAGATAAATGGCGTGGAATCTAAGATAAAGGGCATGGAAGATAAGATGGAGGATTCGATGGCAAATTTGAAGATAGATTTGAAGACAGACATGGAAGAATTGAAGAAGTTGCTACAAGAAAGGGTCACTAATGGTGAAAAGGTAGTAAAGGAAACTCATGATGAGAACAAAAGAAATGTTAATCATGATTCCATAGACACTAATGTTGGATCGAAGAATCACCATATTCCAAAAATCGATATGAGGAAGTTTGATGGCAAGGATCCCGCCACATGGATATTACAGATGGAGCAATTCTTCGATCTCAATAATGTGCAAAACACACAAAAGGTACGTATGGCAACTGTATATTTGGAACCAAATCAGTTTGTATGGTATCAATGGCTTTGCTCTCGTAAACAATTTATCACTTGGGCAATTTTTACGGAAGAATTGATAGCACATTATGAGGATACAAAAAGCAACACTTTTTTTAGCCAATTGATAAGTCTCAAACAAAAGGGTTCAATAATGGAGCACATTGAGGAGTTCCAAAAATTGAACATAAGGGTAAAAGATATTCCAGAGGAGCATAGGATTGATGTGTTCATAGGGTCTTTAAAGGATAATATCCAACATGATGTTCGCCTTTGGGAACCTGATTCATTAGAGAAGGCATTCAGGTTAGCAAGAAAAATGGAAAGCAAAATTATGGCAACCAGGAAGCATACCACTCACAACTATAAAGACGGAAGTGTTGTTGCCCCTAGTCTTCCACAACCTATAAGGTTGACACCACAACAATTGGAAGAAAAAAGAGCAAAAGGGCTTTGTTACAGTTGTGATAGCAAATACACTAAAGGTCATAAGTGTGCTGAGAAGAAATTATTCTACATAGATTGTGAAGAGGAAGAAGAAAAGGAGCAAGAAAGGTCAAAAGAAGAGGATATACTCCAGGAACAAAGCCTAGATGAAGAACAAATAAATCCGACCATATCTTGTAATGCATTGGCGGGAATTACCACTCCTCAAACCATCAAGATAGAAGGACAAATCAAGAAGAAAAAGGTAATAGTGTTGATTGATTCAGGAAGCACCCACAATTTTATTCATTGTAGGGTAGCAAAAGAATTGAATTGCTTCCTATATCCAGCACCAGAGTGTCAAGTGATGATTGCAAATGGAGGAACAATAAATTGCTCTGGAAAGTGCCATAATATCAAGCTATCCATGGGAGAATATGTATTGACTAGCCCAATGCTTTCCATTCCAATGGGAGGTGCTGATGTTGTACTAGGAGTCCAATGGCTACAATCCTTGGGTACAATAGCTTTTAATTTTCAAGAACTTTTCATCAAATTTTCTTCGGAAGGAAAGGAAGTTGAATTAAGGGGTATTGCAGGGAAACCAGGAAAGATAATCAGCTCTAATGGTATGACAAAGCTTCTAAAAAAGGAGCAAAGAGGTGTAATTGCACAATTATGTTCGCTAGATGTTTCCACATTGGAATCATCTATTTCTCCAGATCTCCAAAAAGTCTTGGACAATCATTCCAAGGTATTTGAGACTCCCAAAGGTCTCCCACCTATGCGTGATCATGATCATGCTATTCATCTGATTCCAGGAAGTGTTCCTCCAAACATCAGGCCGTACAGATATCCCTATGTCCAAAAAAGTGAAATTGAACGTATGGTTGCAGAAATGCTAGAGGCTGGTATAATTCAACCGAGTCAAAGTTCTTTCTCAGCTCCAGTAGTATTGGTGCACAAGAAGGATGGATCATGGCGCATGTGTCCAGATTATAGGGAGCTCAACAAGCTCACTATTAAAGATAAGTTCCCCATTCCTGTCATTGATGAATTACTGGATGAATTGCATGGATCAATTTACTTCACCAAGTTGGATCTTCGTTCGGGATATCATCAAATCAGAATGAAGATTGAAGACATTCCAAAAACGGCATTTAGAACTCATGAGGGTCATTATGAATTTTTGGTCATGCCTTTTGGCCTTACCAATGCACCTTCAACATTTCAAGGTTTGATGAATTCAATTTTCAAACCATTCCTTAGAAAATTTGTGTTAGTATTTTTTGATGATATACTAATCTACAGCAAGTCTTGGAAGGATCATGTTGAACATGTTGACAGGGTGCTACAACTATTGGAGGAGAAACAATTATATGCAAAAAGATCCAAATGTTTCTTTGGAGTCCAGGAGGTGGAATATTTGGGTCATATTGTATCTCATGAAGGAGTTAAGGTAGACCCTAGCAAAATTAAAGCCATTAAGGAATGGAAAATCCCCACATCCATAAAGCATCTGCGAGGATTTCTTGGGTTGACAGGGTATTATCGCAAGTTTGTTAAGAATTATGGGAGAATAGCAGCACCTCTAACAACATTATTGAAGAAAGATTCATTTTCATGGACTCCGGAAGCAACAAAGGCCTTTGAACATCTTAAAGAGGCAATGTGCCAAGCACCGGTCTTAGCTACACCGGACTTCACAAAAACCTTTATTGTGGAATGTGATGCTTCAGGAAATGGAATTGGTGCTGTTCTAATGCAAGATGAAAGACCCATTGCTTTTGAAAGTCGTCCAATCAAGGGAAAGTTTTTAAGCAAAGCTATTTATGAGAAGGAAATGTTGGCAATACTCCATGCACTTAAGAAATGGCGACCCTACCTAATGGGAAGACACTTCAAGGTAAAAACGGATCATGATAGCCTTAAATACTTTTTAGAACAAAGATTATCCTCTGAAGAGCAACAAAAGTGGGTCACAAAGATGTTGGGTTATGACTTTGAAATCATCTACAAAAAAGGGAAGCAAAATGTGGTGGCAGATGCACTCTCAAGAAAGGATGAGGATGTGGAAGCATTGTTGTGTGCCATTTCTATTATCCAACCAGATTGGATAAACGAAGCAAGGGAGGAATGGAAGAATGACGAAGAAGTGTGGGCACTTATTCGAAAGCTACAACAAGATTCCAGTACTTCTGATACATTTAGCTGGAAAAATGATTCGTTATGGTACAAAGATCGCTTATACCTCTGTAAGAATTCCCAGCTAAAACAAAAGATTCTTATGGAATTGCACACTTCTCCCTTAGGAGGGCACTCAGGATTTTTAAAAACTTACCACAGGGTTAAGAAGGAATTTTTTTGGGATGGCCTTAAATCAGATATTCAAAAGTTTGTGGCGGAATGTTTGGTTTGCCAACAAAATAAAGTTGAAACAATTAAGACACCGGGTCTATTACAACCTTTATCCATTCCAAGCCAACGTTGGGAGGAGGTTTCAATGGATTTTATCACAGGTTTACCCAAGTCTGAGGGAAAGAGTGTCATCATGGTGGTAGTTGACAGACTTACCAAGTATGCACACTTTTGTGCATTATCACATCCATTTAAAGCCAGTACAGTTTCTACTGCATTTATGGAAACAGTTCAAAAGCTACATGGAAACCCAAAGATTATTGTAAGTGACAGAGATCCCATTTTCACTGGAAATTTTTGGACAGAATTATTTTCTTGTCTTGGTACTCAGTTAGCTCATAGCTCATCTTATCATCCTCAATCTGATGGGCAAACTGAGATAGTAAACAAATGTTTGGAAGGATATCTTCGTTGCTTTGTATCTGATAAACAGACACAATGGGTCAAATGGTTGCCTCTGGCTGAATGGTGGTATAACACTTCCTTCCATACAGCAACAAAAATGACCCCATTTATGGCACTTTATGGGTATCAACCACCATCCATCACATCATATTTAAGAGAAAATTCTAAGGTTCAGGCAGTGGAACATCACATCGAACATCAACAACAAGTCCTCCAACTCTTAAAGGATAACCTCGTGTTGGCACAAAATAGAATGAAACAACAGGCAGATCAACATCGCAGTGAAAGAAGTTTTGATGTAGGTGATTGGGTATTCCTACGGCTACAACCATATAAGCAAATGTCCCTAAAGCAAGCTAAGAAGGATAATAAATTATCACCAAAGTATTATGGTCCGTACAAGGTGTTGCAAAAGATTGGTACTATGGCATACAAATTGGAGCTTCCTGCAGCTTCTCGATTGCACCCAGTTTTCCATGTTTCATGTTTAAAGAAGGTTATAGGTGACAAGCTCCCAATTCAAACAATATTGCCAGAACTTGACGAGGAAGGAAAAATTATATTGGAACCGGAAGCAGTCACAGAAACAAGAACTCGACAGCTACGAAATCGATCAATTTCAGAGTATCTTATCAAGTGGAAGAACTTATCCGCTGAAGATTCCACATGGGAGGATGAGAATTTTATGCAGAAGTATCCAGAACTACTCAAGCGTTGAGGACAACACTTTTTTGAAGGAGAGGGGCATGTTGGGTCCCTATAATACTAGTGATTACCCCATTACTATTGTAGTTATACCCCTTATTTATATTGTTGTGCCCCTATTACCCCCATATTGTTATTTCTGTGCCCCATAGAATCCCTCTATTGTTATTTTTGTGGCTTTATATTATTATTGTTAGGTCGGCTGGATTATATTGTGACTCCTTAGACTCCTATATATAGAAAGGAGGTTTTGTCATTTGTATCATCCAAGAATTGTTCATTTATGTAATGTAAAGGAGGTTGCCCCCTCGAAGAGGCTGAATTCTAAGGCGTGGATCTCTCTTTTCTATCTTTTTGTGAGCTGGTTTCATAACATTGACTAAATTGAAATATTTTACAGCCTCCTTCGTCCATTTCACTTGGCTGTCCTTCTTAAGCATGTTTTCCATCTCTCTTAGGTGTTCAACAAGATTAGGTATAAAGCGACGTAGAAAATTCATCTTACCATTGAACGATTGTATGTCTTTTTTATTCCGGGGTAGATCAATTTTCTGAATTTTTTTCACACGTGCTGGGTCAATACGAATGCCATCTTTTGAGATAATGTGCCTGATTAGTTTGCCTTCCTCCATGGCGTACAAGCTCTTCTTCGGATTCAACAACAAACCATATTTTCTGCACTTTTGGAAGACATTTTTTAGATGCCACATGTGCTCTTCATCAGATTTGGAAAACATTGTCAAATCATCCAGGTACACCACCAAAAAAACATCCTTCTCATTTGCAAAAGCCAAGTCCATTGCATGCTGAAATGTGGCACTTGCGTTCTTCAAACCGAAAGGCATTTTAGTGTAATGAAAGGTTCCCCATGGAGTGGTGAATGCTGTCTTGTCTCGGTCATATTCATGGACATAAACTTGGTTATATCCAGAATAACCATCAAGTAGTGACATACGAGATGCTCCCACTACTCGCTGAAGTATATGGTCCATTTTGGGCAGTGGATAGTTGTCCTTCAATGAAACTTTATTGAGATTTCTAGAATCGATGCATAAGAGGATCTCACCTGTCTTCTTTCGTACGGGCACCAAGTTAGAGATCTAATCTGAAAATATGATGGGCACAATGATCCCTGATTTGTACAACCTGTTTACCTCCTTTTCAATAGATGGCAGCAACTTTGGATTTAGCCTCCTCAACTTTTGTCTGAATGGTTTTTGATTGGGCTTGATGGGTATAATGTGCTGAATTATATTGGTATCATATGTCTTTAAGTTAGAATAGTCCCAAGCAAACACATCTGCAAATGAAGCCAACAAACTGATGTATTTGTCCTTGATCTTTGGCGGCAATGCTTTGGACAATTTTACCAACTTAGGATTAGCAGCTGTTCCGATGTTGACCTCTTCTACACCCTTCTCTGTTGGCTGCAATGTTGGCTTGCGGACTACATTATTTTGATCAAAAGGTTCTTCTAAAGGTATCAAGTCTTTATGAATAACGTTATTCTTCAGCTGCAACACGTCCATTTCATTGATCTGCACCTCATTTGTACCACTACCTTTACCATCGTCATTTTCTACATCAATTGAGGTCGCTTTGAAATTGTCTTTGTTTTGCAGAAGATCATCAATCTCCTCATCAACTTGGAACACTTGCCAATATCTCTGATTGTCTGGAACAGTTGGATGATGCTTGACATGGATTTCGAATTTATTGCTAGATTTCATTGGGATCTTCAAACTACTTGTTGCCTTGGCAAGAGCATAAACAATACTATTTTGTATACGAGGCACATATGTCCAGGTGTATTCTGAAAATAATTTTAGGATGTCTAGAACTGCATTACGGTAAGCCTGCATCCTAGGATGCTTTGCTTGATACTCGCCTCTGACCTGCTTAATTACCAATTTAGAGTCGCCATATACTAAAATCCTCTTAGCATTCAGCTTTCTTAGAATCTTTAGGCCAGCAATCAGAGCTTCATACTCAGCTTCATTGTTTGAACACTCAAAAGCCAACTTGTAAGAGCATACCCGCATGTTACTAGGCACTTTGTTCGGGGCGGAGAAAGGACTACATACCCAAATTCCAATTCCAGAGCCATCATTTCCCACTGCTCCATCAAAATCCATGGTCAACAAACCTTCTTCCTCCTCTTGCAAGTGTTGGAAATCTGTTTGTTGTGCCTTGTCTGCTTGCTGTCCATTACTTTCAGCTGATTGCCCAATAGTGTTCTGCTGTTCTTGTCCTTCTTTCTTTAAAATTTCTCTGAAACTTTCTGTTATTTCCAGAATATCATCTGCTTCAACTAACTGACTATCTATATCATTAAAACTATCTGAATACAAAACAAAAGACTAAATCTGTATGTACATAGTTAATTGGATGATTTATTGGTTTCTCCTTACTTGTGATCATGTATTTCATTTTTTATTCCCGATACAATTTCCTCATTTGTCCAAACACCAGAATCGTTGCATAGGAGAATTCTAGCTGTAGTGTCCCTTTCAATTTCGCTAACCAAGACCTGGAAAGAAGCATGCCAAACCTAGGAGGAATATCTGCTACAACCACATCCATCAAAACATTCTTCATTGGGAGTTGATCCAGACTCACAACCAAGTCTTTGATGAGTCCTATACATCTTACTCTACTGGAATCAAACGAATAGATATCATGGAATTGCCGGGTGATGTCCAGACCAAGCTTATCCATGATAGCCTTGGGCATGAGATTGTGAGAAGTTCTGGAATCGAACATGGCATTATGTAACATAAAATCATGCAATCTTAAACTGATATAAAAGGGTGTCACATCACTATTAGGAGACTCACCATTTGATGCTGGCCCAAAAATCATTTCAGGTTGATCGTCTTCGACATTCACCATGTCGGACATTGGGTCCAAATTCAACATTTTAGATACTTGCCCTCTATAATTGCTGTTCCTCATTATTTCAGTCAAGGGGATGGATACCTTTAATTTAGAAATCTCTTTCTCTAAATTAAAAGCGGGAATCTTTTCTACCTCTTTGATTGGGATCTCTTTCTTTTCCTTTTCTTTTGATGCAGCTTGCTGATGTGATTGTTCTGCTGATGGTGATTTGCTGCTCTCCGGACCAACAACCTCCTTTCCTTTCCTTTGTGTAATTGATGAATCATTCTTTGATGCCTCAACCTCCTTCCTTTTCTGAATTGGTTTGACCGGCACATCTCTGTTTCTAAGTGAATATAGTTGCTCCTGGGCGGACAGAGCATTCATATACCCCCTCTGATACTCCTCTGATTCTTCTTCTAAAACAGCGTCACTTGCTAGAATGAAATTTGCGTCTTTGTGTGCAGCTGAACTCACAGCACACTCCTCCTCTTCAGTAATGTAAGTAGGCAGATCATTCAGAGTAAAGAGGTGGTTTTCTTCACCTATTATATTCCCGTCCTCATCTGACTCTGGTCCATGCACAAAATTTTGTTGCAAAGGTGTCTGTACTGGCTGTTGTGCTATCTGCTCTTGGGCTCGCTGATCTCTCTGTCTTATTGTATACTGTGGTTGTTGCTGACCACGAAAGTTAGGATTTCTAACTTGTGGCTTCGGTTTGTCAAGTTTCACCCTTTCAAGCATCTGCTCTACCTTCTTGAGTAATTGATCCATCGAAGAAGACTCTTCCTTGACTGTGACCTTCTTTTCTGCTTTTGCTCTGGCTCTCTTGGATAGTAGATTTGCTTCAACGCTGACCGCGATTTTGTACATGTCTTCCAATGTGGCCGGCTCTCTCTCTCTCAGTTGGTAGGCCATGTCAGCATCAAAACCATCCGGAAATTTCATCATAGCTAGTCCCATAGGTGGCCTTAGATGATCTGGAATTTCGTTATAAACTGAATTGAATCTAACACAATAGTCTTGGACCGACTCACCAGTGTTTCGTTTGATTTGCTCATATTCAGCCAGAATTTGAAGAGGATTCTTTTTCACTTCCCATCGGTTTAAAAATTATGTTTGTAGGTCAGCCAAGGTAGCGATACGTGCCACCGGAAAACCTCTGAACCATTTCCTCACTTCACCTGAAAATTCTGTACAAAGAGTCTCATTGCCACGTTCTCCACATCGATCTCATGAAGTTCATAGAAGTCTGCCATTTTGTCCACATGTTGCTGAACAACAATGCTGTTAGGAGTGCCATCAAAAAATGGGATTTTGCTTTGATAATCTGCGGGCATATCATCTAGAACTTGAGGTAGAACAAGGGGTGCAAAACGGGCAGCCATCACTCTTGGTGGATTTGGCCTTGGAGGTGTTGGAGGAGTGTGCACAGTTTGTAAGGGGCTAGCAATTGGAGTTTGAGGCTGTGTCACAATATAATTATCAATTAACTGGTTAGCTCTTTCGGTTTCTAGGTCTACAGGAAACTATGGATTGGGGATAGTATAGTCAACAACCCTTTTAGATTTGGTCTCGAACAATGATATTTCAAACCGTTCGTCAAACTCAAGCTCTTCAAGATACTAAAAAATGTCAGGACATGAATGGGATTTGAACACGGGAGTTATAGAGCTCTCTTGATGAAGGAGTCTTGGAATCAAATTGGGGTTTTCATAGATATAAGGAGGATCCGGGTCTGGACTGGCTCTGGTATATCATCCCGAAGCCAGCGTGCTATTTTCGAAAAAATTAGAAGGACATGAACAACTTACTCAGCCTATCAAATCCTAAACTTATCATCTGAAAGCTTAAAATTATCAAAAGTATGGGGTGTTCGTAGGTTAAGCTTGCCATTTATCCAATGGAGAAGACTAACAAACAAAGAATTTCGTCCCTAGTGGAGTCGCCACTATGTTAGCACCTAAATCTGCCTTAGGCTGAAGGAAGGAAAAATTCAGGGTAACCACAAACCATGCTCAGTCTGGTAGCTAGCCCTACCAGAACAGGAGAGGGCTCTCTCCGAGTCATGCTCAGTGAATAGATAAACGAAATGGTCTGAGATGACTTACAATGAAATATTGATCTTAGGCTAGTAAGTGAATATGGATACAAGAAACAATTTTTTATGAATGACTGAGTTTCTGGGATGGTATGGGACCAACGGACAACAATGAACAGAGAATTTAATACAAAGGCACAAATTATTTCGTGAGGCAAGACCGGTGGAAAGTATAGCAATTTAGTTCAAAATAACGCGGAATGGAGAGATTGCTTAGGAGAGTGAAAAGGGCATAAGTACATGAATCATTTTCAACGGAAGAAGAACACTGAGCATGAAATTTTCCCATAGGTAGAGCAATATAAATGAATTCTACCTTATTTAACTTAGAAAATTTCACTGGAAATGAATAGTGAAACATAACGAAATACATATGAAACATAAGAGACACATTTTCTACACTCACAACCACATGAATCTCATGAAACAGAGCCGTTGCCTTTCATTAATCCTCTGCCAAAATATACAATGAAGAAACAAAGTTTCTTTCCCACAGTCTCCCAGAAGTTACAAGCCAACCAACCCTTTGCAAATAGTTTGCATACAATATATAGAATGTGCCATGAAGAGATAGAATGACCAAGATTTGGGGAGTTTCTCAAATCATTACAAAATGGAGGTGGAAAGCCAACCATTAGCTATAGGTGCAGCGTTACAAACATGACAAATGGCCTGGGTGACTGTTTGCCTTCCTTTGCCACTTGGATAGAATCCAATATGGAGTGAAAATACTTTAAATGCCACCTTAGGTGCCAAAAAAGTGAAATTTAGATGAGCAGGCCCACTTGGAGAAGTCGCGAATTGAAATTTCGCGAAACGGAGGTGAAATTGGCCTTTTTCCCTACATGTGCCGCGCCACTTTGGAGCCTGTTTTGAGGCACTTGTAGGAGTCAAAAATGTGCCCAAGTGTGCTTGTTAGAAAGCCTGTTCTGTATACTTTCCAACCCAAGTGGAATTTCTGAATTTTGTGCTCATTTTCCCCTCCAAATCTTCATTCTCCCAAGACTGCTTCTTGTGTGTCAAAATAGGGGCAGAGAGGTCATTTTTTGAGTGTTTTTGACCTCCTGGAGACTCAGATCATGCCCAAATTTCTTGTTCAAGCACCAGAAGTCGTAGTTTTTCATGCTGAATCCAAAAATGCAAGCCATTCATCATTTGGAGCTCCCAATCCTAAGCGTCGCGCCACAGGGAGAAAAAAAACCTGTGTTTTGACCAAAAAATTTGCCATGTGACCAAAATTGCCCCAAATTTCTTGAAATTTGGGCAGGAGGTTCTCTATGAAGTGCTATGCTGGGCCAAAAATGCTTTAGCCAATATCTGAAGTCGATCAAGCTCCCTTTGCCTCTTTTGCTTCTTGATTGCCTTCCTCAATTTTGCCTTCAAATTCCTGATTCGGGCCTTGCACACTTTGTTTCGCGCCATGTAGTGGAAAGCCATGTGTCTCAGCAAGCCATGGTCCTTGTTGGCCTTGTTCAATAGCCTCTCCAAGTGCATGTTAACTCTCTCGAGATTGGCCTCCCGATCTTCATTAATCTCTTGCTCCAATGACGTGAGCTCACCTCTTCTCCTTTGAGCAGCTTGACGGTGCTCACGAATGTTTTGTAGCTCCATGATCGCTTGCTGATCCTCAAGCTATTTATTTCTCTACTCCAGATATTTCATGTTCCACTTAGCCCTCTCCAAAAGGGATAAGGCTTCAATCTCTGATTGCTGCTCCTGGATGATCTCTCTAAGCTGTGCATTTGTCGGTTTTGTATCTGTCTCATCATCATGAAGGAGAACGAATTCGGTCTCCACCTGATGGCTCACCTGAAGGCCCCTCACCATGCATTGGCTCCTTGCCTTTGTCCTGTTCCTGTGATGCTGATGGAGGAACCGAGGCCCCTTCCACACCGGGTGGAGATAACACTCGCTTTGCCGCTGCAAACAACTGCCTACTGCCTCTCTGATAGGTGATGAATACTGGCATAGTAGTGGCCTCATGGCACTCATACTGCTGAGAAGGACCACCTATCTCATGTTCAACCTGTGATGATACCTATGGAGTGCTGAAGAGGTCACGGGAGATGAAGTCATCCCAAGTAATGCCCTGCAATCCCAACTGATGATCCACCAAAATCCGGATAAGAGAAAAGTGATAAACACTGTTAAGTTGTTGCTGAGGGGTCTTATGCTGCATGAAAGTGTTCATCCTCTCTATGTTCTTGCAAATGAAAAATGGGAGGTCCATCATCCTCACCCTGGTAAAGTGCATGAGCAACCTGATGTGATAGGCATATAGACGAGAGAACCTCCCCTCACAACTGAAGTACTTTATGATCAACCTCATGAGTGGAGCATACTCATTTCTCAAATATCGGAATGGAAAGACTCTTGTGAGCTGTCTCAAGCCATTGGTCTTAATGTAAGGCTCATAATGCTACCTATCAATCTTCTGTTTCTTGTGCCATGGTTCTCCAACATTCGATATGCCGGTTGCTAATGAGACAGTTTTGGGTGTTAGTGTGAAGGTGACCCCGACCAAGATAGAGTGATCTCCATGTAGGTGAAGCACAAAAATATGGGCCAACTCGTGATGAACTCTAACATTAGCCACCCTTTGAAAAAACTAAAAACATGATAGATGCTGGAAACATGACATAGCAAGAGGGCATGCCTGCAATTCTGTGAGGGTGTTTGGCTCATCCCTAACATGTTTTCCACTCTTGTGATGTCTCCTGGGAGCCTGTTCTTCCGGGGATGAATCACTTTGTGTCTCCACCTCATACTCTGATGAACCCTCAGATGCCATGAATGCTGTTTATGTACTGTGCTTGGACTCTCCTTTGATGATGGTGAAACTAGGTGTTGTTGTGATATCTGCCACCAAGGGGAACAATGAAACAAAAGGGAGTATTAGGAGGGGAGTAATGTGATGGGAATAGGGGTTATGGGGAGAATTTTGTTTAGGGATATGTAGGGGGTTTGGGTATTTGATAGGGTAGGGTTTTTGGGGTTTTATGTTAACAAATAAGAGGAGGGGAAAGAGAATAGGTTTTGGTAGTGTTTTAGGGTAGGGATAATAGGAAAAATGAGAAAGGGAGGAGAGGGAAAAATGGCAGTTGAGGGAAAAATGGTGGGTGAAAATTGAACCTTGGCCTCAATACCAAAAATATGCAACCCTAACAATAATGGCCTTTGGTGTTTTCTTGTGGTTGATTTTATGAGTTTTTTTGCATTTCAAACATAGCCATAAACTACCATATCATTTATAAACTTTGACGAACAAGTCATGTCATAGAGCCTACCTTTCAATTTGATGGGCTTCACAAGAAATTTGAGGTGATTTGGCAAGGTTTTGGCCCTTTGTGAGTGTGCGCCGCGCGCAAAACCCAGTGCACCGCGCCCTGAAAACTGCCTCCAACCTTGCTCCAAACACGCACAATGCACACTCAAACACTTTGCAATGTTTCCCTATGCACTTGATTTGCACAATGACTTTGATTTTGGTGGAAACTTGTATATAAAGACTTGGAAGTCATGGGTTAAATTTTTGTGTTTTCAAAAACCCATTTTTCTAATGTTATGTCTTGACACTTTTTCGCTGACTTAAAGAAAAACTGATTTTCACTTTTCCTTTGAAGTTTTAGCTCAAATGATGAAATTTTCTGCACTCTTTCTAGGGATTGCATGACAGGGCATTTGGCCACGGAAACCATGCCTGCATCTGAAGAAATCAACTGATGACTTTTTTGAAAATTTTATCACCAATGACACTGTTTGACTTTTCTTCAAAACGGAGTTTTGAAGAATAGTCAAAGTTTATCAATATGACGATGAAACTCTCCGAATCATTACTTTATAAGGGCCTCACTCTGGCCTGCATGGCTTTACTGGACATATTTAAAGACCAAATTGATTAATACATAGACCTAATGATAAAAAATGACTTTTGCCCATTAAAGGACTAGACCTTGATTGTCATGGACTTTGGTGATCATTGACAAAAGACCTAAGCCAACAGGAGCCAGACATGGGGGAAATGACTAGCAATGACCTTTTCCGTCAGATTATAGCATGCCCCTAGCAGAATGCAGCTGAGTGAATGGAGCGGGACTCCTAAAAATGAAATGCATAAAGAGTTTGATCTCTGACGGAGGACTTACCAGACCGACTCTAACATGTGGCACCACTTGAGATTCGTTCCTCTACTCACACGAACACCTCAGGTTTAGATTTTACATGTTCACCTCTTTCCAACTAATTCATAGGCCTCATAACCTCCCTATTCACCAAGAATAAGGGTTTCAAACCTATTCAAGGACACAAAAACAAGCTTGTCCCCTGACAGAGATGCCCATATCTCCCCCTTATGCACATAACCACAATAGAATAAACTTAACAACCCTCCAAAAATCAGTCTGCTCAGAACATAATAAAGAACACACTAGTCCTCCTTTGATCGAATCCAAATCTGCCTCCTTGAGGGTTTGTGGTCTTCTTGGCATGTTTTTCTTCTTAAGATGATGTGCAATATCTATGTGTTATAACTCTCTTAGGTCACATATATTTATACCTTTCTAAAATTGTCTTAGGCGGCCTCTTTTGTTCATCAAAGGTTCCCTCACAAAATAATTAGACTAAACAAATATTTCTTTTGGGTCTTTAGCCCACCATCTTGTGTCCAAATCCCACCACTTGGGCACATTGCTCACAAAACAAAATTTTCGTGGTTCAACTTGTAATAACTTAGTACCTCATGGGTTGTGGGAGTACCTCCCAAGATACACTTTTCAACACTTCCTCATATCGAGGGAAGTACTTCCACTACTAGGAAGTAAATCATTAGTAACACTAGCCCAATATCTAACGTCCACCGCTGCAACATACCCTATAGAATGAAAAACACTATCCTCAGTAGTGTCCCTACCATTAGAAGCTTCTCACTTCTTCTTCTCATGATATGACTTTATCCCATTATAGGGTTCCTTCTTTCTAGCTATATAATTTTCCTTACTCACCATTAGTCATGCACTCTTCTTAGGTTGCAATTTCTCCCTCTGAACTTGCATACTCCCTCTTGAACTTGAATCTTCCTGAATCATTTGAATTCTCTAGCAGAGTTACCCTGTATAAACCACTCTCCCTAAATCTAATGAATTCTCTAGCAGAGTTAGATCCCATGGGCTTGAGTATCACTTTCCCATCTTGGAATATCACCTCAAACCCCTTCACCTCAATCATTGATAAAAACAACATACTGCACTTGATATTTGGTACCCATAATACATCTTGAACTCATAGCAACCCACCTGACTCCATCCTAAATGGAACAACACCTGACCCTATGATAATCTTCTAACTCTTATCACCGAACTTCATGTGCAATTTCGAGTCCCATTTAGTTAGATTCTCAAAAGCACCCTGTGGACTAGTCATATGATTTGATGCTCTTCTATCAATGAACCATGCACCCTTGTTAATGGTACCCTCAGATAGATAAGAAAATATAGTAAAGGATTCCTTGAAGCTTCTTGAAAAGTCATCTAGCTCAACTAAATATGTAGCGTCCATAACTATCTCCTTCTTTTTATCGTTGTCTCCCTTCTTCTGACGTGGAAACTTACTCACATAATGAACATGCTTGCCACATGTGTAACACTTCACTTTACTCAAGTCCTTATTTGGTTTTCCCCTCATCTTTCCTACAAGATCCATCTTCTCTTCAGTATACTTCTTACAAAGATCCTTGTTTTGTAGTTCTTATTGGATGACATCATCCCATAATCTGTTCAAATCTGGCACCTTGTCCTGAGTGACAATCCCTTTCATGAATGGCTTCCATTCCTTGATAAAGCCCTTCAAATCAGTCCTAACTATCTTTGACTCAAGAATGTTATCTCCAATGGAGGCAGTTTCATCACGAACTCGAGAAATCCTTGTTACATATGGAGCCACACCTTTTCCATCCAACATCTTGGTGTTCTTCAACTTCTTTCTCAATACCAACAACTAATTCCTGTTCTTATTCTAGAATAAGTCCTAAATAGCCTTCCGCATATCACGTGTAGTGTTCTTCCCGGTTAGATGAGGTATCAAGTGATCCTCCACACCATTTAAGATGATGAGGTTAGTATTCACACCCAAATATTCATATACTTAACTCCTCATGGTGTGTTAGTTTTTAAATCCCCTTGTTAACAAAATCTCATATCTTGTTCACCAACAAGACTAGCCCGATCCCTTCCTTCCAAGGACTATAATTGGAGAACCCATCCAACCTATCCTCATACTCTAGAATAGTAGCCAACTTGGTTATACTACTATTCCTTCAACAACAAGGAAACTGACTCCCTCTTGAGTTATTCACTGTGCACACTTTGATTCAACTATCCCTTCAAAGTAGCTCTAATACCATGTTGATTTTTCCTAGTACTTCAAAATTAGGTCTATGTATAATCACAATAATAAACAAACTAAAACACACACAACTCTAAGCACTTTGCACAATGTAAATGTAACATCAGTGAATGAACAAAGCACACAAGGATTTATAGGCCCAAAACTTGTTTGATTACTTCTTTAACAAAACAAACATAGGCCTCCCATACTAGGGATCATGGCCCTTATAAAGCCCTGTTACCAGGAAAACTATGGCTTGAAGTCAACAACGTTTGAATGTAAATTTGCCCAAGACAAGAAAATATCTTAACTTACTTGTTGAATATTCCCTTGAACATAGTCCTTTCAGTCCACTTTGTCCTGAAACCTAGTAGTTCCTTTGCCACCTTTCTCACAAAGAAATTCAATTTCAATACCTTTATGTATCACCTTATCACAAAGGAATTGTTGCTCCAAATATATTACACAATCAAATACAACACAAGTTTGATTCTGACGTGAAATAACCCTTTTTATTCACTATAGAACTATCCTTCAAACTTTATCTCCCTCACAATGGGTTAGACCATCCAAAACAATGCATATTAGCCCTTAAATATCATTGTCCAATCCAATAAGCATGATCATACTTCACAATAAATTCTATGCAATAATTTACATATAATACAACCCCAAATACCCCTTCGTTGGGCTCTTTTCAGGCCTGAAGAGTCTCGACTGTGTACAAGGTAACCACTAAGGCCTCTCGATCCTGTTATATGCTCCTACGACCAACTCATATTCATTCCTCTACTCCTGCAACCGCTTTTGGTTTTCCCCTCATCTTTCGTACAAGATCCATCTTCTCTTCAGTATACTTCTTACGAAGATCCTTGTTTTGTAGTTCTTATTGGATGACATCATCCCATAATCTGTTCAAATCTGGCACCTTGTCTTGAGTGACAATCCCTTTCATGAATGGCTTCCATTCCTTGATAAAGCCCTTCAAATCAGTCCTAACTATCTTTGGCTCAAGAATGTTATCTCCAATGGAGGCAGTTTCATCACAATAATAAACACACTAAAACACACACAACTCTAAGCACTTTGCACAATGTAAATGTAACATCAGTGAATGAACAAAGCACACAAGGATTTATAGGCCCAAAACTTGTTTGATTACTTCTTTAACAAAACAAACATAGGCCTCCCATACTAGGGATCATGGCCCTTATAAAACCCTGTTACCAGGAAAACTATGGCTTGAAGTCAACAACGTTTGAATGTAAATTTGCCCAACACAAGAAAATATCTTAACTTACTTGTTGAATATTCTCTTGAACATAGTCCTTTCAGTCCACTTTGTCCTGAAACCTAGTAGTTCCTTTGCCACCTTTCTCACAAAGAAATTCAATTTCAATACCTTTATGTATCACCTTCTCACAAAGGGATTGTTGCTCCAAACATATTACACAATCAAATACAACACAAGTTTGATTCTGACGTGAAATAACCATTTTTATTCACTATAGAACTATCCTTCAAACTTTATCTCCCTCACAATGGGTTATACCATCCAAAACAATGCATATTAGCCCTTAAATATCATTGTCCAATCCAATAAGCATGATCATACTTCACAATAAATTCTATGCAATAATTTACATATAATACAACCCCAAATACCCCTTCGTTGGGCTCTTTTCAGGCCTGAAGAGTCTTGACCGTGTACAAGGTAACCACTAAGGCCTCTCGATCCTGTTATATGTTCCTATGACCAACTCATATTCATTCCTCTACTCCTGCAATCGCTTTAGGTTTGTATTCTCTATAGTCACCTCAAATATCAATCCTTATATCCTTACACATGACCTTTAGGGAGCTCAAACCTCCTTTCGACTATTTCACATGTCCCACAACCTCCTTTTTCACCAAGAATATGGGCTTTGACCCTCTTCAAAGGCATAAAAACAAGCTCAACTACTCGCAGAGATGCCCCACAACTCTCCCTTATGCATAAAACCACAATAGAATAAACTCGTCCAAACCTCCACAACGCGGTCTACTATTAACATAAGAAAGAATACACTAGTCCTCCCTTGATCTACTCTAGCTCAGCCTCCTTGAGGGTCTGAAATATTCTTGGCTTGTTATTCTTCTGAAGATTATGTACAATGTTGATGTGTTAGGCCTATCTTATGTCACTTATATTTATACCTTTCTAACATTGTCTTAGGTGCCCCCTTTTTTTCATCAAAGGTGACCTCAAACAATAATTAGACTAAACAAATATTTCTTTTTGAGTCTTTAGCCCACCATCTTGTGTCGAAATCCCATCACTTGGGTACATTTCCCACAAAACCACATTTTCGTGTGTCAACTCCTCACAACCTAGTACCAAAAGGGTTGTGGGAGTACCTAAGAAGCTACACTTCTCAACAAATTGTGGGTTAGGGCAACTGATGTGTGCCCACATGGATGAAGTCCACATGCCATGGGCCAACCATCAATGCCCTAAGAGACTATGGGTTGCTAAATATTTTCAGGGTCCCTAGCATGACCAATCAAAATTTCTTGTTGGTATCTATCATCTGTTGGTGGGATGTAGCCATGCAACAATTTATATTAGGACTCGAGACTTTTCAAATAGATATTTTAGACATATACTTCCTTATCGGTTTATCATGGTGGGGGGTTCCAGTAGTGTTGTCAGGCGTTAAAAGTAGGAGTGGGGAGACCATTTCCAGTATGAGGCAAGTTCATTATAGGCCAGGTGGTGTAGACAAGAGTAAGATCTATATAGATGACATAGGTGACCTGACACTACGCACTCTAGCGTATACGGTAACTCGAGTAGCAGGGAGACAAGAACCCCATGTAGTGACAATACCACATTTGGAGTTGTGCCTCAGATGCTTAGAACCCACCATGTTTAACTGGTGTGAAGGGATGTTGGCCAATGTCAAGGCTCAACTGACCAAGTTGAAGAGGGGGAAATCTCAAATATGTACCTATGGGAGTCTACTAGTGAGCTTCTTCTTTGAGAAGATATCGGTAATGAGACCCATGACATTGGACTATGTGGTCTATCCACTGCCTAGAGAACCTCGCATGACGAGATGGTGTTCGGTCTTGCCACGAGATGAGGGTGTGCACACAAGAAGCTAGTTCCCGGATACCTACTAGAAGTGGTTGAGAGCAACAAACTTGCAAGTGGATGACTATACATATGATGGGGTGGAATTTGAGGGAGACCCAGACATGGTGTTTCCCCTTGGTGAAGATTTCAATGAAAGAGGTAATTTTTTTTTTTTTGAATTTTCATGTTTTATAATTTTTTGGAGTTTTGGTTTTTTTGTTGTTGTTGGAATGGATACATAGGTACTAAATGATGATGTGTTATGTAGATGTGGTAGCCATACACTTGGTGGGATATTATTTGCTGTGGAGACATGTACCACTTACCCCAAAACCAACAATACCGAAATAGGTGGAAGAGGAGGATGAGGCTACGAGAGTTCACACATAACGTGGAGGGGTTGAAATTAAGAGTTCCACTGAGGAGTATAGCTGATATCACATGATGTTCATTAGTCATGCTGCAATTTCACTCTTGTGTCATGCCGCTATGTGTTCAAGGGAAGTCTCAGCCTGTGTCGACCATCTGCAGTAGCCTATTAACATTTTTGAGTCGACCATCCCTGTGTTATTTGTACTTCACCGCTTCATGACTTCATCCATTCATCTTGTCATCCTGGTATGTTCCGTGTCGATTGATGGGGGATATATCAAGGCCCTCCTTTGACAGATCTTCTCCTGTCGACTTCAGCTCATTATCCAGGAGCTTGATCTAGGAACCGGTAGTACCTTGGAGCTTGCAGACCTCAGTGGTAGGCTTCCTTGCGATTGACAGTGGGTTTACATCATTGGATCCTAATTGTTCAAGTTCATTGATGTTCGACATTAGCTCATCTATTCACATTTAGTGAACTATACTAGGTACCTTGGGGTCCATTTTCATCATTGGTGGATACCCTCATGTCTGTTACTAATTTACCTCATTCGCTGGTAATCAAGCAATTTCTACCATGTTCAACTTCAACTCATTTATTTGCATGATGTAGATTCGTACCATCAGGGTTATGTCGAAGACCATGCGTTAGGGACATCTCACTCTTGTAGGTCATCCTTCCCAGGCTGCATAGGAGTTATGTATCATTTATGTACTTTGAGGGATATCTTGAGACACTTCTCTGTCTGTCATGTGTCCATAGTCCTACTGATGTATACTATGACATAGATCCACGATTGTATTTGTTAGTGGCTATGCTCTATCTATTGAGTCACATGGATCCACTATGTATGTCTGCATGGCCATAAACTAACATTTAACTTCAGGGATCCACAGTGTATTTTATGTTGGCCATGTTCAGTATTTTCTGATGACTGAGCATGGGCATGCCTGCCTCGGTGATTTTATCAGCACGGATGAGACTTTAGCTCCAAATTCGTATGATTTTCAGTCCTGGTTTTGTTTCATCACTCCCATTTCGACCTCTAAGTTTTATCATAATGTATTTCAGCCATCAACTTCTCTTATGACCTCATACATTAGGGGGCATTTATTATCAACCTGTTTTACCCCTCTAGGTCAGTGACCCTCAACACTTGACCCTGATTAACTTTTTCCAGACTCAGGACTCTATTTCTTATAGTTTGACCTAAATTCACTCGCACAGAAGCCTATGGGAGTGACTATGGGCTCATAGTTGCTCTTAGGCCCACTCTATGGGAGTGACTAGGGAATTTTCCCCCCTTTTAGTGCCAGTGACCAAGGATGTCTTCTAGAGTGCCTTAGTCCCTAGGAGATTAATTCGATTTCTCATATATTTGATCTAGCCAAGGCTTATCTCTTAGAATTTTCTATGTCTTCTCTTTGTCTTGAGTGTCCAAATACATTCTCCTGGGACCTCTCTTTTGCCCACTTATACTGGACCATCTGAGAGGGTCAACTAGTTTTTGGAGAGCTAGGATTGAGACTCAGATCTTGAGATTACGCTGTTGTAACTTGTGAGGTCATTTGCCATTGATCTACTACTATTCATGCTCATTTCTTAGATATAGTGAGGAAACTCTGCCGGATTGTGGAGAAGAGGCTTGGAGGTGAAATTTTAGCATTGTATGTTAGATGATCCAATAATAAATATTATCATAGGTTATTAAGTTAGAATAAAATAATTATTAATTTAAGATATTAAATTAATAATTATTAATCTAGAACATTTAATTATTTAATGGAGACATTTAGAATTAGTATATTGTTGTAAAAGATATGACTCTACAAATGTGTCGTATCTTAGGCTCTATTGTAGGAGAATTGTTAGTAAGTTGTTTGAATATCTTTTATTGTAAGTGGACACTTGTTATTTCATAAGTGATCCATAATTAGAGGTAGTTATGACATTGAGCTTATAAATAGCTCATTGCAAGAGTGTTTGGTGGTTTGGGTGTAAAATCTTGCAAAATCAATATGTAATTTTTTTTTTCTCCGATTAATAAAATTACGTGTCTAAGGACACTTCTTCCATTATTGTGGTATCAGAGCACCGATAATGCTACAGCGGATGTGAGGAGGAGATTCCATCTCTACAGGCACATGGAAAACTCCATTAATTGGGTTAGTCAATATTTTGTATCTATGTTTTTTTTTGTATTTAACAGATTTAAAAAGTAAAAAAATTGCTTCAGCATAAATGAAAAATTTGCTTCAGCACCAATTGGAAGCTTGATCTTAGATCTCTTGGACTCTGGAGTATAAAAACGATTTGTATTGTTAGGGCAGTGGAAGAAATGGTTTTAATCTGGTCCCGGTGAAGTTGTTAAGCCAGGGCTCTTAATGATGAAGGCATGGCGGTTTACCAGTGGCCATTTAGAATGCCAAGAAAATGGTCCTGTGTTGGTTGTCGCTTCCAGATGGTGATTCCACATTCCGTGCAGTTGTGCAGAGCTACGATGGCCTCACCTATGCTCGCGCCATTCGAGAGCCCATTCAGCTCAGGCTTGCCTACCGTCAGATCTCCAGCGACATGGTAGAAAAACACTGCGGCCATTCATGAAGGCTTTTAGATTTCATTGTTGTGATCTCAATTTCATTTCCAAACGGATAATCAAACCCGCGCGGTATCCTCCTTTTGGGATTGTTCGCTCCAATAAGTTAAAATCCATTTTTTTGGTGGTGTGTTTAACAAAGACCATCGCACTGCTGACTTGATTCCACATTCATTATTCTGGTATCCACATGATTGTGTTCATACCCGTTGCAATGTGTTCGTGGTTGCCTTTTGTGTCAACGTTTCAGACACGCCTTATGTTCAATCAAGCTTTTAGTCGTGGGTTAGAAATCTCTCTTATTCTTGTAGGGAACAAGCCAAACTCAGAACTATGATTTCTCTGGTGTTTGTACGAGCTTTTGCACAGGCTCTACATTATCTGCTTTGTAACATGTATTCTTAAGTTGTGGATTTTGTACTTTGGAGAGGTAAGAAAACAAATTTTTTAACTAGGCGAAATAAGGAATTATATTATTTTTAATATGGAGATATAAGGAATTTACTATTATTTGTAAGGGTTATTTGAAAATGTTTTTTTTTTTTTTCTAAGTTAAGACTAATCTAAGTACCCACGGGGGATTTGAACCGGTGACCTATCGCAAGGAGTGCCTTAACAAGGCACCCATTCACTGTCAATCCAAAGCCCCGTGGGCTGTTATTTGAAATTGTTAGGGACAATAAATTTTGTAAATTTTGGAGTAATAAGGAGATCCTATTTGTAATTTTTTTTGTGGATAGATAAGTGTGGCATTGTAACTCAAAGTATTTTTTACTTTGAGGGGGGGGGTAATTTTTTTTTTTTACCAGGTTTTGCAAGAGCATTATTGTAAAAGTCAAATTTTGAAAGTTACCTTGTAAATATTTGAGAAATTGACTAGAGCCAAGTGCAAAGGTCAGTCATTTTTCTCTTGTTTCAACGAATATACGAGGGTCAAGGCTAAGCCCCGATAGATCGTTTTTTGCGTAGTGTGTTGCCCATCTTGATATTTTTTTCCGAGCCTGATTCTTGGTGCGAAGCTTCAACACTATAATGTCAAAGTTGATTAATTTGTTTTCTGATTCTGACAAACTTGAAGGTACAAAATATTATAAAACATGGCAACGCCTCATTGAAAGCACTCTCATTTATAATGAATTGTGGCAGGGTATATGTGATGGTGATATTAAGCCAAATAAACCCACAGATGCAGCTGCACTAGAAAAATGGGAAGTTAAGAATGCCAAAGCATTAGCTCTCATTAAATCTTCTGTCAATGATGAAATGTATGTCCATATAGAAAATGCTACAGATGCATGGTCTGCTTTGAGAACTTTTAAATAATTCTTCGATACTCAGCCTAAATCAAAGAAAGTTGATCTACAATTAAAATTATTGCAACAAAAATTGACTGAAGGAGGTGATGTTCTTGAATATATCTTGAGACTTAAGAATATTAGGTAGGAAATCATTATTGCTGGTTTTCTGGCTGTAGATGATAGCTTTATGGTCACAATTTTAATTGCTGGACTTCCTTCTTCCTACACACATTTTTTGGAAACTATACAATTAACTGGTAAGTTAGAGAAACTAAAGTTTGATGAGCTCTATGAAATGTTGACCCAACATGATAAAACCTTTGGGAAGAAAAATAAAGTTGGTGAAGGTGTTTTTTCACAGAGGCCAGCACTAGTAAATCATCAATTAACAGTTCTCGAAGTAGAAGCAGAGGGAATTTCAATCAGAATCAAGAAACACATAATGGTCAAAGTCGAGGTCGAAGCCAAAGCAGAGGAAACAACTTTAACAGTGGCAACAGTTCAGGCAGGAGCAATTTTCAAGGCAGAGGAAATAATCAAGGAAGAGGTTATTTTCAAGGAAGAGGAAATAATAATCAAGGTAGAGGACAACCTCAAAACAGAAGTCAAAGTAGAGGCAGAGGAAAATATTCAAGAAGAGGAAGAGACTTAAGTCAAATTGTGTGTCGAAGATGTAACAAAGTTGGACATTATGCTGAAGATTGTCGAACTTCTCTTAATAAAATTCCCAAGTTTCATCAGCACTCAACACAATTTGCAAATGATCAAGATGATGATAACTCAAAATATGTTTTTACTTCCTCAGCGGCATTACAACTTTCATCCCATCTTAGAAGTTATTATGAAGATGCCTGGATCTTGGATTCCGGGGCAACTCAGCACATGACTTGTCGACGTGATTTTTTTTGAAATTTTCAAGATTGCCAACTTAATTCCATTTTTCTTGCAGATGATACAAAACATACTCCTTATGGAAAAGGAGCAGTTAAAGTTTTTCTCCCTAGCATTGGAGAAAAAATGATTTCAAATGTATGGTATGTACCAACCTTTAAGAAAAATTTGCTATCTTTAGTCACGATTCGACAAGCAGGACATCAGGTAATTATGGAAGATGGCCTAGTTAAGATTAATTTAGTCAAACAGAGCTTGAAAACTGTGATGATAGGTTATGAATATGGAAAATTGTTAAGGATGAAAGGGACAATTATTCCAAGGCATTCTGATTTTGCAGGGGCAGTGACTATAGGAATTTCACCTATAAGATTATGGCATGTAAGATATGGACATTTAAATTTTGAGAGTCTTTCTCAATTGCAGAAACAAGGGATGATTAAGGGACTTCCAACTTTCAAAAAGGAAAATGAAAAATGTGAAGCTTACATTTATGGAAAACAAAGTCGAGAAAGTTTTCCAACAAGTTCATGGCATGCAAACAGGCGGCTACAACTAGTTCACAGTGATGTTTGTGGACCACTACAGACTTCATTCGGTGGTTGCAAATATTTCTTACTATTCATTGATGATTTCAGTAGAATGACTTGGGTTTATTTCTTAAAGCAAAAGTCATAAGCATTTGAAAAGTTTAAAATGTTTCGCCAACTTGTTGAAAATGAAGTCAACGAAAATATAGGTACTCTTAGGACAGATAATGGAGGAGAATTCACTTCAAGTGAATTCAAAACTTATTGCAGTGATAATGGCATAAGAAGACATCTTACAAATGTTTACACTCCACCGCAAAATGGAGTAGTAGAAAGAATGAATCGCACCTTGTTAGGAATGGCGAGATCTATGTTAACTTTTAAAAAGTTAAGTCCAACATATTGGGAAGAAGCAATTCATACAGCTGTCTACTTAAGACATAGGTCTCCAACTGCTTCTTTATATGGAATCACACCTTATGAAGCTTGGTTTGGTTTCAAACCTCGAGTTAAACATCTTAGAGTTTTTGGATCAGTATGTTAGACCTTAATTCCGAAAGAAAAATGAACTAAGCTTGACTTAAGAAGTTTGAAATGCACAATGATTGGCTATTTTGATGAGAAGAAAGGGTATCGTCTTTTGACCAATGGAAAATTTATTGTGAGGAGTGATGTAATTTTTGATGAAAAGGAAATACACAAAGTCAACTGAATTCACCAAATTGGTATGAACTTGATTTTCCTTCATCTGAAGATGATTCATCCAGTCCATCCACTTCAATAACACCATCTGGATTTTCTCGTAGTTCATCCGCATCTCCAAGCAGCAACAGTTCTTCTGACAGTGATTCTCCACCTCTAGAATCTCCAACTGATTGACGAACATCAGTTTATATTAATCCTCTTTACAATGATGGTGACTTTTCAGAATCTCAAACAACGGAGCATCAACTACCAAAATGGGCAGTTCAACTTTTGAAAGATGTAAAGCTTGATGAGCAGAATAAAATAGGCACGAGAAAGTCATACATAAGTGAAGAAAATTTTGCCTTGATAGCAAATGATTTTACTAAACCTTCCACATACAACCAAGCAGTAAAACATAAAGAATGGCAACAGGCTATGATTGAAGAATATCGAGTAGTAATTGATAACAACACTTGGAAACTTGTTGATTGTCCACAAAATGTTAAATCCATAGTATGTAAATGGGTTTACAAAATCAAGTATAACCAAAGGGTGAAATTGAAAAGTATAAAGCAAGACTTGTCACTAAAGGTTTTGCACAGCAGGAAGGCATTGATTATGAGGAAACTTTTGCTCCTATAGCTAAATGGAACACCATCCGATTAACACTTGCATTGGCCGCTCAGAAAGGATGGAAAGTTCATCAAATGGATGTGAAAAGTGCTTTTCTCAACGGGGATTTACAGGAAGAAGTGTATATGACACAACCACCAGGTTTTGAAATTGAAGGGAAAGAACATAAAGTCTGCAAATTGATCAAGGCTTTATATGGGTTAAAACAAGCTCCCCGAGCTTGGTATGCAAAAATGGATGAATACCTTAGGAAAGTTGGTTTTCAACGAAGTGAATCTGATGATACTTTGTATGTGCAACAACAGGGAAAATATCTGGTGATTCTTGTTATGTATGTAGATGATTTGATCATTACTAGAAACAATGATGATCATATTGTACAGATGAAAAATGAATTACATGAAGGTTTTAAGATGATATATTTGGGATTACTTCACTACTATCTTGGAGTTGAAGTCTTCCAACATCCACCTCATATTTTCATTTCTCAGAGTAAGTATGCAGAAGAGGTTCTTCAACGATTTGTAATGTAGGATTGCAAGCCTGTTCTTACCCCCATGGATAAAAACTTGAAACTTTCAAAATTTGAAGGGGGGGAAAGGTGGACAGCACTACTTGGAGACAGTTGATTTGTAGCTTGATTTATTTAACAAACACTCATCCTGATCTATCTTATGCAGTCAGTATTCTTTCACGTTTTATGTAGGAACCATGAGAAAACCACTAGAATGCAGCCAAAAGAGTTCTTCGATATATCCAAGGAACAAAATATTTTGGTCTTCTTTACACAAAGACTAAAAAATTTGTACTTGGTGGATATTTAGATGCTGAATTTGCTGGAAGTATTGATGATCGAGCATCAATATCAGGTTATTTAATGAATATGGGGTTAGAGGCAGTGTCTTGGAGTTGCAAGAAACAAGCTACAGTGGCCACTTCTTCAGCAGAAGTAGAGTACATTTCAGCATGGGAAGCAACATGTGAAATTGTTTGGTTGCACAGAATTTTGCAGGACTTGGGCATTTCTCAGGCAGGAGCTACATCATTATTCATTGATAGCTAGTCAGCCATTAAACTTGCCAAGAACCCAGTTTTTTGTTCAAAGACAAAGCATGTGGACACCAAGTATCATCATATCAGATCTCTCATTGCCAAAGATGTCCTCAAGCCAATTTACTGTCCTTCAGAAGATCAGATCTCCGACATTTTCACGAAATCACTTAGCAGAATAAAATTTACTAAGTTCAGGGATGAACTTGGTATCTGTTTTAATTTATCTTTGGATCATAGGGGGGAATGTTAGATGATCCAAAAATAAATATTATCATAGGTTATTAAGTTAGAATAAAATAATTATTAATTTAAGATATTAAATTAATAATTATTAATCTAGAACATTTAATTATTTAATCGAGACATTTAGAATTAGTATATTGTTGTAAAAGATATGACTCTACAAATGTGTCGTATCTTAGGCTCTATTTTAGGAGAATTGTTAGTAAGTTCTTTGAATAGCTTTTATTGTAAGTGGACACTTGTTATTTCATAAGTGATCCATAATTAGAGGTAGTTAGGACATTGAGCTTATAAATAGCTCATTACAAGAGTGTTTGGTGGTTCGGGTGTAAACTCTTGCAAAATCAATATGTAACTGTTTTTTTTTTTATTAATAAAATTACGTGTCTGAGGACACTTCTGCCATAATTTTATTGTTTCCTTTCATAATTAATGGAAATATATGTTCCCTTCCTTACATGAATTTGTGTTTAGTATGTTATATGTTGGTATCTATTGCTTTTGATCTAATGATCTTCTGAGGAAGATCACTTGTTGTCTTCGTTTAGTCGTGACTGTGTGCAGGGATAGAGATCTGGTGTAGATGTGTTGGATCGCTCGAGTGGGGCGCAAGATCTGCATCGAATTCGAAACCCTTCCTCGACATGCGATGATTCTAGGTGTGATCTCTTATCTTTATAGCACAGATCTTCTTGTTTGCTGCACGATTGAGCATTTGAGATTGGAATTGGCTTATTGTTCCATTGATTCTATTCTTCTATGTCTGGTGATCTAAATTTGACACAAGTTCACGAAGCAACAACCCCTTTCAATTTTATCCACAACACCCCACAACTCTCCCTTATGCATAAAACCACAATAGAATAAACTTGTCCAACCCTTCGCAGCATGGTCTTCTCTTCACGTAAGAAATAATACACTTGTCCTCCCTTGATCTACTCTCTCTCAACCTCCTTGAGGGTCTGAAATATTCTTGGCTTGTTATTATTCTTAAGGTTATGTGAAATGTTAATGTGTTAGGCCTATCTTATGTCACTTGTATTTATACCTTTCTAACATTGTCTTAGGTGCCCCCTTTTGTTCATCAAAGGTTCCCTCACATAATAATTAGACTAAAAAAATATTTCTCTTGGGACTTTATCCCACCATCTTCTGTCAGAATCCCACCACTTGGGTACATTTCCCACAAAACCACATTTTGTGTGTCAACTCCTCACAACCTATTACCACAAGGGTTGTGGGTGTACCTCCGAAGCTACACTTCTCAAACAAATTGTGGGTTAGGGCAACCAATGTGTGCCCACTCCATTGAAAAACATAACAAATATAATCCTATGTAGTTGTTGAAAGGTCTTGGGTTTGAGTTTTAGAGAAGAAATAATGACAAAAGAGGAGCTAGGAAGAGGCACATAATGAAGACCACAATCACATGGAGTGAATAAGACTAGGATCCATATGTAATACCTCTACTCATCGATGATAATGTAAATATATGTATAATGATACTTAGGATGGTGAGCTGGATATGTGTGGCGGTTTAGGCTGGTGAGCCAAAGCTATTTTGGGCGCTGCATGCATATGTGGTTATCTTTATAGGTTTCAGGGATAATATGCCCCAATACATATATATTTCATTTTTGTTTTTTGGATCAAAAGTGTAAATATATGATGTAAATTATTGTACATATTATATTAATAAAATGGGTTGAATACAAATCCCACTCCATGGTAAAGAGTATGGGGGGCAATACAACTCCATGGTGGTAGGAGACAAGGTGTTTTATCAAGTTTATGGAAAAGGGCACTTGGGGCCCACATCACTTCATGGAGTGCCACATGGTGGAGGAAGGCCATACATATTTAAATGGGGTATATTTTCCTGAGAGGGGGATGGAGGCATTATGGATTCATGATCAGTCAATGTACGCCATTTTGGTGAATTCAATTTTTTGTGCAACCGACTGGAAAACCATGTGCTTGGGTTCTAAACCCTCTAGGAGCTATTTTGGTTCATGGTTGGAAAGGTTCCTTCAGGGCAGCACAAGCTCCTACAAGCCATGGTTGAGATCGTTTCTGGCTGGCCGTAAGGAACCATAAGATATGGGCACCGTTGAGGGGCTGACAGGGTGCAGAGAAAGGGTGTGCCACTAACGTAGGTTTGGGAGAGTGGGAGCTTGTGATTGGGGAAATTCATGCTCGATGGGTAACTTGTCCATTAATATGTATTTATTATTTGGATTTTCCACTATTGCTTGTGAAGTTTTAGCCCCATCTTAGGGGTGACTTGTGGTTTGCGATTTATGAACCACATGGTCTATGGCTGGGTGGAACATGGAGAGCCCGTAACCAGTTTCTCTATTTATTCATATAAGTTTTCATGTTTAATTCTAAACTAATATATGAATTCTATGGTTGAAACCCTAATTTCAGGGTTATGTGTTTAATTGTTGTTAATTAAATGATTAATTCCACTATGCAATTATGTATTTATGGTTTATATGCGTCTAAACATTGCATTAGAAACTATTTGTTTCATATTCATGATAACCAGGGACTTCTAATTACAGGTATTTCCATGGAAAGGTTAGGGTTATTCACTTCCATAGTTATATTATGCATTATAAGAAGTGTGGTTGTGGCATCATTTCAAAAGAAATGGATGGAGACATTATGGTATTAGAGCCTAGTTTTCAACACTGGGCCTGATATAGGGGCAAAATGAAATTTTTTTAGGTTTTCCCACCAACTGTTTGGTGAAAGTACAATGGTGGGATTGATTAAAATTCACCTTTGAAAAGGGCATGGGAGCCAAGAGGGGCTAAATCCATGCAAATGAAGAAAAAATGAGGAGGAATTTCTAAATTTTAACCTTTGAGGGCTCAAAATTGTGCACAAGACACCATTCCTGCATATCAAGCTCTATTTATTTTATTTAAAATAAAATAAAATAAAATATAGCATGCATATATATATATATATATATATATATATATATATATATCTATATATATATATATATATATATATATATATATATATATATATATATATATATATATATATATATATATAGATATATATATATATATATATATATCACAATGTAAAAAATATCGAGTTGGAAAAGGAAGGGAATGCAAATTTAAAAGGAATATATTTTCCTGAGAGGGGGATGGAGGCACATGATTATTCATTGATCCCATTTTGGCGAATTCACTTTTTTGTGCAACAGACTGGCGAAGCTTGTGCTTGGGTTCTAGACCCACTGGGAGTTATTTTGGTTCATGTCTAGAGAGGTACCTAGAGGGAAGCATGAGATCCTACAATACTAGAACGAGACCGTTTCCAACTAGATGTAAGGTGCCTTGAGAGGTGGGAACCACTAAGGGACTGGCGAGGCACAAAGAAGGAGTGTTCCACTGGCGTAGGTTTGGGAGAGTGGGAGCTTGTTGTTGGGGCAATGCATGATGGATGGGTAACTTGTCCATTATTATGCATTTATTATCCAATTTTTCCACAATTTTTTATGGAGTTGTAGCGATAGATTGGGGTGACCTTTGGTTGATATTTATGAAACATGTGGTTTATGGCTAGGTGGAATATGGAGATCCTGTAACGAGTTTCTTTTTTTATTTATATAAATTTTCCTGTTTAATGCCTAACTAATATATGAATATTATGGTTGAAACCCTAATTTCAGGTTTATGTGTTTAATTTTTGTTAATTAATTGATTAATTCCATTGTACAATTATGAATTTATGGTTTATATGTGTCTAAACATTGTATTATAAGAATTCATGCTAGCTACGTACTACTAATCGAAAACTACAAAATGAGAAGGTTAGGGTTATTCACTTCCGTAGTTATATTATGCATTATAAGCAACATGGTTGTAGTAGCGTTTCCCAACAAAGGGATGGGAATGTTATGGTATCAGAGCCCAATATTCAACATTGGGCATGACATAGGGAAAATGATAAAATTTCGAGTTCCCTACTGTTGAAGAATCAAGGGAAATTCTATGTAGTGTGATTCTTCTTTGGCTTGATAACATTTTGTGAAGAACTTTTACAATTATCTTAGCTTGATCTTCTTCTTATTATTAGTGTGTGTGTTTCATCAATTTGCTACCAAAAACATAAAGATAAGAACACAGATGTTGGCTCTTTTCCACGGCTAAAACCTGTCTTTCTTCAAGAGGAAAACCCTTTGGTAAGTTTCTCTTATTAAAGCTTCTTATTGATCACTGCCAAAACCTAGAACCTTCACTAGGATGTCCTCCAAGCACAAGTCAAGTCCTTTCTCTTTTTTGCACTTGGTTCCCAGACACATAGACTTCCTTCTTCTGAAACTTTTCTCCCCGACACTTTGTCCTCCTTCTTTGTTTCTTGTCTAGAGATAGACCTTCCTTGAGTGGGCCTTCTAGATGAGATGTTCCTCTTCTATCCTTTTCTCAAGTAAACTTATTATTTTGTTGACCAAATAAGATCCTTCTTGAGGTATAATTATAATACTATTTTTCTACCCTATTTTTTCCCACGTGCGGTAGGAACGCTAGATCATTAGGGTCCTTTTCCTTCGCTAGGCTTGGGAGTCCTTGTAGACTTGATTTCTCACTAAACAATGATATTTCATGGACTGTTCTCTAGTTGTTATTATGCTGTAGACTTACCCTCCTCTTCTTCACACGTGTGACTATTTATAGCTCTAGAAACAATCCTCTTCTCTTCGGCCTTCTTCCTCCTTCCTTCACTTCTCTTAGAGACCATTTACACTAGACTTTCCCTTCTCTTTTTCGGCTAATTCACTTCGCTGATTTCATAGATGATTTTCACTATCTTTGGAGGAGTGGACAACCTCTATATATAGAGGATTGTCCCTCCTTTAGGCCGACTTGAGGCCAACTTGAAGACATTTTGCAGGTTGACGACTTCTTTGGTGGTGCCTTTGATTTGGAGGAGACTTGAATAAATACAAATATCAAAAGTAAATTTATGAAGACTGAACCTAGTTACATTTCCTTCAACACTCCCTCTTAACTAGGGAGGTATTCATACAAAATTACAAGGTGTTTGGTTATTATCAATCTTTGAAGAATTCACATAAGAGACACCGGATTAGCAATCCATCTGTTATAGCATCATATCAATCAACATTGTCATAGTACAAGGCCTTGACTAACAACTCCATCTCTTCATGAGATCATGAGCTACAATGTTGGTGAGACCAATGATTTATAGACACCTTCATCATTGTCTCTCAAGGTACCAACGGGGTGTTCACTGAGTCTGACCTTCTAGGACTATTCTTATCTTGGGTTCCCAACCCTCAAAGAATGTCGGTCCTCTTCCCTACTCTTGTCTTGGATTCCCTACACATCCTCAAAGAGTATCAGATGCCAGATGATCACCCAATCCTCCCATTATTTCTTCCCAAATGAACACAAGAATGTTGTGTCTACATTCCATTCATGGCCTTCATCTAGACTTAGGACTGTTAGTCCTGGTCTAGTGCAGGGCCCATGAGATGGAAAAACATAAATGTCACTCCTTTGTAATCATGGGTGATCCAAAACTCGCTCTTGGTCAGGGACTTGTCAGAGTTCCCTCTTAACTAGGGAATCTTTCATTCATTAACAAATTCTTCTTCGGGGGTCCTTCAGCTGCTCGATCTCCTTCATTTCTTTGATGTCATGAAGCCTTTGTTCGAACTTCTTCTAGGTAGGGCACCATCCATCGATCACTTCCCTTCCTAGTTTTTCATGTCATTTCTTCCTTTGTGGAAAGTGGCTTTCTTTCCATATATCATGTTTTCTTTTCATTCGGATACTCCTTTGACATATGTCCATTCTTTGGAATACATTTCTCATGGATGCTTCATTGTACTTACTTGTTTACATGATTCGACCTAGTATCTCATCATGACTTCATTTGATATTGCTTCAACATTAATTTTAATTTTGTTGGATGGCTTCTTCATCACAACATCTTTGTAAAGTAGAATCAGTTATCTATATATTTTATATCTCCAAGGCCTTCATAGGTGTCAAGGGTCATTCCTTCCTTTGTTAGAGTTTTCTTGCCTTCTTTCGGGAGATATCTTCAGAGTATCTTGTTAGATATTGATTCTCGGTGATCATGGTGTTCTTCACATGCTTGATCTGTTTCTTCATTCTCTTCTTCTTAGATAGATAGGTCAACCATCTTATGCTTCGTGTGAGAGCATTTATTCATTGCTTGCTTCCTAGACTAGTTAGCATTTCTTCTTGCTTCGTGGTCAGCAATATTATACACCTTATGTGAGAATATTCTTTTGTTGAGCTTCATTGCATTGTAGTACATAACTTTGAGGATGTCCTTGGTGAAAGAGACTCTTTCATACTTGATCATGTTATAGAACTATTCCCATGACTTAATAATATACAAATGATAATATGACTAAACTTTTATGTATACATACCTCGTCTTGATTCTCCTTTGATCATCTTAGCTTCATTTGGTTGTCCATGGTGTGGCCCTTATTGCTTCATATTAGCTTTCCTACATATCATCCTTTTCTTGAATCCCATGAATAGGGTTCTTGATGAGACATCTGCTTTGGTTCATGAACCTTCTTTTGAAGATTCCATTATAGGATCTTAAAGACCCTTGCCTTGCAAATGTTTCTTTTCTTTTGATTATGGAGGTCTTCTAAGATTCTTAATCATGATCAATATTCTTTTATCATGAATGAGGTCCTATACTAGGTATGCTTCTTCTATATGAATATCTTGAGCTATATCTACCATGCGACTATATTCTAGAAGATATTTCTACCCATGCATTTTTATTCTCATTATAAATGCCACATCTTCATGAGTATATAGAACTCTATGTACTTCATGCTTCCAGATTCTAGAAGACGTTTCTAGTCATGCAATTTTATTTTATTCTTACATGCTACTATCCTACTCAAAACCTTGAAAGAAGACTTGAAGTAAAGAGTTTGACCTAGTCATAGTAGATATCTGGAGGATCTTCCTTCTTTTTCTTCTTTTCTTCTTCTTTCACCTCTTGAGTCATGTGAGCTTCTTCCCTCTTTCTTTTGTTGTTGTTGTCCTTCATAAGCTTAGGACAATTCCTGTTGCAGTGTCCATATTCTTGGCATCCAAAACATTGGATTTTGGACATGTCTTTGTTGTTTGTTCTTCGTGGACCAAATTTGCCAAATTTTCCCTTTCTCTTGGCCATGGTAGCAAATGCTTGCTCCTTTGATCCCACATCTTCCTTTGCTTTAAGTCTAGTTTACTCTGTCCTGCATAGAGACCACATTTCAATGAGTGTGGTTGCTTCGTTTTTGGCATATATTCTTGATGTGAAGTTGCCCCAATCCTTAGGTAGAGCATTGAGTACTACAATTGTCATCTCTCTGTCAGACATGACTTCCCCAAGATCTTGAATTTGATCTCTCATTTAAGAGATTTTCATGAAGTAGGGAGCTATTCCTTCCTTTATTATCTTCATCTTGTACTTTTCATTCCTTATAGATATTACTTCTCCGGTTGTGGATAACGAGAATAACTCTACTAGCTTATCATAAATTTCTTTTGATGTTTCAAATTTGGAGACATAAGGAATGAGAGAGTCTTTGATTGATTCTATTAGAATACTTTGTGCTCTTGTCTCATCCTTATTGTGCTTGGCTAAGGCTTGAGTTTGTTCCTTAAGAGGGATAGTGATATTCCCTTTGATATGTTCTAGAAGTTCATTCTCCTTGAGAAGTAGATCAATCCTCTTCTTCCATGCAAGAATGTTATTGGTACCTACTAATTTGTTGCTTTCCTTGCAAAAAGACATTGACGTATATTCAGAAGGGGACATATACTTGATAGATTTTTGAGATGTAATGGATTTTATTTCTCCTTGAAGACTTGATGGCTTGTATTCCTAGGATCTTGATGTTCTTCAAGTTTCCTTCTCTAAGTGGACTTGCTTGATGACGATATTTGCTTGATGAGTTGTAGCTTGAGATAGGTCCTGCTTCAATCTGCTCTTCTTTGTAGGTGCCTTTATGTAAGGCTATTCTTCTTGCTATGTAGAATTCCTTGATGAATGATGGATTGGAGACCTTCTTTTCCTTGAAGTGATTGAGACTTCTAGGTTTAATGCTTCAAACTTGTAGATGTCCTTCCTTGATGAGTGTTCTTGAGTTTCCATTTCCTTGATGTGTCACCTTAGCTATGATACCATGTTGAAGAACCAAGGGAAATTCTATGTAGTGTGATTCTTCTTTGGATTGATAACAATTTGTGAAGCACTTTTACAGTTATATTAGCTTGCTCTTCTTATTATTATTAATGTGTGTGTTTCATCAAACTGCTACAAAAAACATAAATACAAGAACATAGATGTTGATTCTCTGCCAGGGCTAAAACCTCTCTCTCTTAGAGAGGAAAACAATTTGGTAAGTTTCTCTTATTGATCACTGCCAAACCTTAGACCCTTGAATAGGATGTCCTCCAAGCACAAGTCAAGTTCTTTCTCTTTTCTGCACTTGGTTCCCTGGCACATAGACTTCCTCCTTCCGACACTTTTCTCCCCATCACTTCATCCTCCTTCTTTATTTCTTGTCTAGAGATAGACCTTCTTTGAGTGGGCCTTTTAGATGATATGTTCCTTTTCTATCCTTTGCTCAAGTAGACTTCTTCTTTTGTTGACCACACAAGATCCTTCTTGAGGTGTAATTGTAATACTGTTTTGCTGCCCTAGTTTTTCCCACTAGAGGTAGGAACCTTAGAGAATTAGGGTCATTTTCCTTCGCTAGAGAGATAGGGTCCTTCTCTAGGCTTGGGAGTCCTTGTAGACTTGATTTCTCACCAAAACAATGATATTTCATGGACCATTCTCTAGTTGTCGTTATGTCGCAGACTTACCCTCCTCTTCTTCGCACATGTGACTATTTCTAGCTCTATAAATAGTCCTCTTTTCTTCGGCCTTCTTCCTCCTTCCTTTGCTTGTCTTGGAGACCCTTTAGACTATAATTTCCCTTCTCATTTTTGGCTACTTCACTTCGCTGATTTCAGAGATGATTTTTCCTATCTTTGGAGGAGTGGACAACCTCGATATATAGAGGGTTGTCCCTCCTTTAGGCTAGCTTGAAGAAATTTTGCAGGCCAACTTGTTATGCTTACTTTGGATGGCTTCTTTGGTGGTGGCACATGCTTGGAGGAGACTCTTTGATGGTGCCTTTGATTTGGAGCGGACTTGAATAAATACAAATATCAAAAGTACATTTATAAAGACCGAACCTGGTTACATTTCTTTCAACACCCACCAACTATTTGATGAAAGTACAGTGGTGGGATTGATTAAAAATTACCTCCGAAAAGGGCACAATAGCCAAGAGGGGCTTAAAGGGGCTAAATTTGTGTACATGAAAAAAATTGAGGAGGAATTGCTAAATTTTAGCATCTGAGGGCTCAAATTTGTGCGCAAGACACCATTCATGTGTACCAATTTTTCTATTACCTTGAGAGGGATGGTGACATTATGGATTCATGATTATTCACTATATCCCATTCTAGTGAATTAATTTTTTTGTGCAATTGACTGGTGAACCATATGCTTGGGTTCTAGACCCACTGGGAGCTATTTTGGTTCATGGATAGAGAGGAACCTAGAGGGAAACATGAGCTCCTACAAGCCTAGGCTGAGACCATTTCTGGCTAGCCATAAGGCGCCTTGAGAGGTGGGCATCATTGAGGGACTAGCGGGGCACAAAGAAGGGGTATGCCACAAGCGTAGGTTTGGGAGAGTGGGAGATTGTGGTTGTGGCAGTGCATGCTTTTTTTCCAAAAAAGAAAATTCATAATTTCAAAGGAGAAATTACATGCTGTAGATGCCCGAAGGCATATGCAGTAACTGTGGCTCTCGTTCACTGTCAAAAAACTAGTAACAGAAAAATACCCCAGAGGGTGTACAGTAAGTTGGTACTCAACCATCAAAATAGTGTTCAGAAAGGATCTCCTGTACAAAGGAAGATGTCCATATTTACATGCATTTTAAACTGTTATATACATAGTATAAGTCAAAAGTTCATATCATAAGACTGTGAAATTAGAGGCTGTTGCCTCTCTGTAATGCTCCATCAATATATGGCCTGTGAAAATATTGGTATGTCTCTGCGGGTGTATGTTCAACGATCATCCACTCTCCTAGAGGACGATGCATCGCTTCTTTTGATAGCCTGTCAACAATGTCATTTCTTTCCCTGTAGATGTGAGAAACAGATACCTGGTCAAAGAATGTTTTGAAAAAAACAATTTCTTCCAAAATATTCTTCAATGAGTATGCAGAACAAACAACAGTGTCGTTAAACCAATCAATCACATTCCTTGAGTCTCCAAATATTTGTAAATTTCGGTAGTTTTTTTATTTATGGCAAAGTATAAAAGATGGCGAAGTGAGATCAATTCAACATAGTTATTTCTACCCGGTCCCAGTCCCAAACTAATATGAAAGTAATGAGTTTCAGATAGGTGGAAACAAATGCCACCCCCACAGCCATGCTGTTGGGCAGCCCCATCAAAATAGGCCCACGGAATTGTTCTATTAATCTGTTCCTGCCGAATGATCCGAGGTCTCACATTGCTGATGTCATTTGGAAGATCCGCATATGCCGCGTAGATAAGAGGATGGAGGAGGTTCCAGTTTACTAGTCAGTCCTAAAAGATGATAGAATTACTCTTGAGCCAAATGTGCCAAGAAACAAGAAGTGGGAGGTTTCTAGGTTTGTCCGCTGCTGAGGTACTCCACCAAAGATCCCAAGCTGAGCTGATATCCATCCCCTGCCAGTTCAAATTCAAATTTAGAGTATGTATGACCTGTGACCAGATGCACCTGGTAGTAGGACAAGATAGGAAGAGATGTTGGGTTGATTCTTCATCTTGGAGGCAAAGAACACACCAGGTAAGTCCCAAGAAAGCCCTCTTTTTTAGATAGGAACCAGTGGGTATCTTATTTTCCAAAATGTTCCACATCAACAATCTAGTACGTGGGGGAGCTTGCAATTTCCATAATGTATCCCACCAGTTTTTTAAAAACTCAGGTTTCCTATCAGCAATAATTTTTTCATAGCCCTGTTTCGGTGTATATTGACCAGATTTAGAGAATGCCCATATAAGTTCATCCTCGCATTCCTTAGTTTGACGTGTGTTTCTGTGAGTGCCTGTATATAGCATTTCCAAGCTCTACTCCATTCATTTGGGATATGCTAGTGCTGTGCTGTCAACCAAGCTTGCGAATGGAAAGTAGTATTCAACTGGTCCCCAATCTGTCCAAGGAACTTTATACCTCTTCTATTAAGATGATGTATCAATCCGTCTGGTAATTGGTGTGAGTTTCCACAGCTCGGCCATGGGTCAATACCAATGCAGACAGATGCCCCATTTCCAATTCTCCATAACAAACCTTCTTTGATGATGGGCATAGAACTTAGAATGGCCCTCCAAATCACCGAAATACCCTTCCTGTTCCATGATGGGCTTCTGATCTAGTCAGTTATGGTCGACAACCAGATGTACTTATGATGAATAACCTCCACCCAAAGGCTATTTTGTTTCAGAAGGAGCCAGCCCTGTTTGGCTGCCAAGGCTTGTGCAAAAGCCGGGAGTAATTTTAGTCCCCATCCTCCCCACTTCTTTGGAGTAGCAATTTTGGTCCATTTTACCCAGGCAAAAGGCTTGCCCTCCTTCTTGCCATTCCAGAGGAATTTGCAACAAATTTGTTGAATTCTGTGAAGGATCCCTCTTGGTATCCAGGCAAGTGACATCTAGTACACCGGGGTGGCTTCGAGGACAGATTTGATGAGGATAAGTCTGCCAGCCCTAGAGAGGAACCTGTGACACCAGCAGCTGATTCTCTTTTCCACTTTTGTGATGAGCCAGGTCCAATTAGCAATCTTGTACCCATCTGGTTTAAGTCTGAAGCCCAGATATTTGAGTCCCCCCATCAGATCGGTTTCTTGGAAGGGAAATTTTTGAATGGCAAGCTGAGATTCCTGTAGAGTACAATCTGATAGGGATATGGTGGATTTTTCTCTGTTTATCTCCATTCCCATTGCTCTGCTGAATATATATAGAACCTCATTCAGTGAGGAAGTGTCCCGGATACTCCCATTTAAGAATAACATGATGTCATCTACAAATAGTAGATGTGTCAGGTAGAATTGCTCCATGATTTTTAGGCCACTTAACCGCCCACTTCTTTTTTCTGAGGCTATAAGTCTACTCAAACCTTCCATGACTAATAAGAAAAGAATTGGAGATAGAGGGCATCCCTGCCTTATCCCTCTATCTATATTGAAGGGTGAAGAGGCCAACCCATTAATGAGAATAGCGAAAGAAATAGAAGAGATACAACCCATGATCCAGGAGATGAGGGCAGGGGGAAAACCCACATGGGTGAGTATCATTTTGAGGTAAAGCCAATTTATTTAGATAATCTTCGGCAAAATCACATAATCAATCGTTTGTCGACGCGTTTCGAACCAACCAGTGTGGTTCATCGTCAGGACAAGATGAAGATCAAATCAGGCTTAGCTCGATTAAATAGAGTGTGCAGAGACTCCAACGGCTATAGGATAACGGCTAGTTTGACCTAATGAACCTGGTCAAACTACTCAAATAACTAATTAATATTTCAAGAAATAGTTAAAATAGGTAAATGAAGGAGTTTATTTGTTAATTCAAGGATAATATTAATATTATAATTCTAATGGTCATTATATAATATATATTGAATATTATTCAATTATTATTTAAATAAATAAATTTAAAATTCGATATATTAATAACATTACTAAGAGAATATTTCAATTATAAGGTCATTATATATATTATTTAATTGCTTTATTACTATTATATTACTAAATAATTATTATTATTAATAATAAAAAGATATATAATTGAATTCATTTGTTAGTTTAATATTATTTCAATTATCTACATGGTCATTATATAATATTGATTTATTATTATTCAATTACTATCTAATAATTATGTAATAATGCACTACTATTTATAATTTAGTTACAATGGATAATTGGTAATAATTTCTTAATGGCCCTTAGTAGGTTAGTTTTTTATTATTTAAATACAATGGTCATTAAACCTATAATATATGCTTATTGAATAATCTATAACTACTCATAGTTTCTTATCCTAAGTAACAGCCAAAATTAAGGATAAGGTTCAAGAGTATAATTCCTTTAAAGGTCAAATAATCCATATTAGTTCAAAATTTTCTATTCAAAAATAAATAATTACTTATAGGGTTGAATGATTATTCTTAAGAATATAACTAAAATCATTCGTCAATCATAATTTATAACTAAAGTCCTTTGATAGATATATTTTGAGAGAGATGCCCTTGAGGTTTTTGTGTTTGATGGAGTGTAGGGCTTCCTGGGCCATACCAATGGCATCCTGAATATGTCGATGGTGGAGGAAAGCAAATTGCTCCTGGGAAATGTGGTTAGATAAGATAGGCTTAATGCGATTTGCAATAATTTTAGAAATGATTTTGTATAGGCAGTTGCAGAGGGATATAGGCCTGAAGTCATTGAAAGAGGCAGGAGAATCAGTCTTAGGAATCAAGGCAATGAAGGTGAAGTTCATGGGAGGATGGATGTGACCAGTGATTCTACTTTCTTCAATGACTACCAACAGATCCTTTCCCAACAGCTCCAGGAAAGCCAAGTAGAACTCCACTGGCCAACCATCCGGGCCCGGACTCTTGTCTTTCTTGAACCACTTTAGAGTTCCTTCCAGTTCCTCCATGGTGACCGGTTGAATCAAATCCTCGACTGCATCAGGTTCCACAAACCTTGGAAAATGACCTGCCAGGTTAATGATATCTGGGAGGTTGATCACTATAGGAGCTGTAAATTGTCTTTTAAAATGTGTATTTCCCAACCTGGCTAATCGTTGTTGAGTAGAGGCCCATCCATCAGGTTCACTAGGTAGCTGTCAGATAGTGTTAGCGGCCTTTCTACCATTAGCGAAATTGTGGAAGAACTTTGTATTGGCATCTCCCGCTGGCAGCCAGATGGCCCTGCTTTTCAATCTCCATTGTTCTTCTTTGTCAAGAAGCAGCTTACTTTTCTGTTTCTCCAGATTGTTCGAGCGAGCTTTGGTATCCTCCGATAGGAATCCAAGCCCCTGTTCATCCGTTAGCTGTGCGATCTATAATTCAATATCAATGAGATGCTGTTCATCTCTCAATTTCTTCCTCTTTGACCATTCCTTAGTCCTTTTCCTGAGATTTTTAAGTCTCTCACAGAAATCCGCCGCCATCCTCTATTCCCTTAGCGGAGGTTGTGATCTCCAGTATTCAGTCACAAGATTGATAAATTCCTGTTCATGTGGCAGTGCATGCTGGATGGGTAACTTGTCCATTATTATGTATTTATTATTCGATTTTTCCATCATTGCTTTTGGAGTTGTATCCTCAACATGGGGATGACCCATGGTTGAGTTTTGTGAACCACATGGTTTATGGAGGGGCGGAACATGGAGATCTTGTAACTAGTTTCTATTCATTTAAGTGTTCATGTTTAATGCTTGGCTAATATATGCATTTTATGGTAGAAACCCTAGTTTTAGGGTTGCCTGTTTAATTTTTGTTAATTAATTGATTAATTCCATTGTGCAAATTATATGTATTTATGGTTTATATGTGTCTAAACATTGCATTATAAGAATTTTGTTTCAGATTCATGCTCCTTAGGTACTACTAATTGCAGGCATCACCATGACACGATTAGGGTTATTTGCTTTATGTAGTTATATTATGCATTATAAACATTATGGTTGTGGAAAAATTTCCCAACAAAGGGATGGGGATGTTATGCTATAATAGTTAAGTTTTCAACACTGGGCTTGATTGGGCTGATCGAAGGCAAAATGAGAGAATTTCAAGTTTCTCATGAACTGTTTGATGAAAGTACAATGGTAGGATTGATTAAAATTTACCTCAGAAAAGGGCACATGGCCAAGAGGGGCTAAATTTGTGCAAAGGAAGAAAAAATGAAGAGGAATTGCTAAATTTTAATCTTTGAGGACTAAAATTTGTGCACAAGGCACCATTCATGTGTATCAAATTCTATTTATTTTACTATAAAAAAATTAAAATAAAAAATTAATAAAAAAATAAATATACATATATATAGTTAGAGCAATGTTTTAGGACAGAATCCCTCCTTGCTTTCCCAAGTGCGATTGCATAGTTCCACAGGGTCGTTGAGGGAGAAAATTGTTGATGGGTTGAGGATCTACTTTACGTTGGGGTAGTTCCATGTGAATTTTGGGCAGAACCTATCATGGAACCACCAGATATGGTGACAGGGTGTGAAAAAGGTTGTGTTGCTAGAGGGGATGAGCCATGAAGGCTAGTGATTAGTGAGAGGGTACATAGTAGTAGGCCACAACATTGAGGAGACGATATATGGTGGCAGAACACAAGATGGTGTAGTGTTGATGGATGAGGGTGGAACATTGTCGATGGTTGGAATGAGTAGTGAAGGTGGTAGGGTTTCGGGAGGGGAAAAAACTCGATAGCAAACCCCACCCATTCTTTGCTGGCGTCATGGGGGTACCCCATGGTATTATGTGAGCCATCAGATCATGCGGTTGAAGGTTGGACGTCGATGGGAGGGGCCAAGACTAGGAGGTGGAACATTGATAGCAGGACTACTCGTTATTAATACGCTTCATTAGATCTAGTCGCCGATTGAGAGCCGTCGATCGACCAAATAGTTATTATATACACACACACACACACACTCACACGTATATATATATATATATATATATATATATGCATACATACATATATATATATATATATATATATATATATATATATATATATATATATATATATATATATATATATATATATATATATATATATATATATATATATATATATATATATAGATATATATATATATATGCGTGGGTGTGTGGAGGACTCCACATATATTTTTTTTTTCATTATACATATTTTGTGTTCATGCTAGGAGTATAAGGTGGACCCTCGGTGGTATAGGCCATGACAACACTAGTTGATGTGGGCAGTAAGCCACATAAGGGGCAGATGTGGCCAACAATGGGAGTGCATTATATATAATTTTTTATCATCTTTTCCATATATATATATATATATATATATATATATATATATATATATATTAAAGAAGAAAATCTTAATTTTAATTAATTAAAATGGAAAATTCATTCAAGAGATGCACTTATGTGCATTAAGGAATCTAGAAAAATCTTCTCCTAAAAAAAAGTATAACTTGTAATCATTGCATGTGCATTCAAAACATTCATCTGAAAATAGATTACCCATGAATGAATGAGAAAATTCTCTCATCATATGAGAATACTTGGTAGTCTTCTTCATTATCGGGCAGATGAGGTTGGTATAGTGATTGTAAAATACAATCAAGTGTCATGAATAAAAATTGCCTTTGAGGGCTGGAAGCATACATAGCTAAGCGGTTTGACAAAGAATTTATTTCTCTACGAATATGAATGATATTAAAATAAAGTAATTCATATATTTTTTTATAGGTGGCTTGTGTGTATCTCTTTATTAGTTTGTTAGAAGGAGAAAAAACTATTTTGATTAAATTGATAATGGTTTGAGAATCACCAAAAGAGATCAAATGCTTACAACCTAGTTTGAGGGAGTTGTTAATGCCTAAAAGTAGAGCTTCAAATTCAATGATGTTGTTATTACATTCAAACTCAAGTCTAAAGGAAAATTGGTGTATCTTACCAAGAGGCAAACATAACACAACACCAACACCATTTCCTTCATTGGAGGATGCATTGTCAAAGTGCATATACTAGAATTGATCATCCTAATTAACAGAGGAAGGAGGTGGAGATTCCTGTTTGGTTAAAAAAATAAAATAAAATGTCCAAATCTTCTTCAATATAATTAACATGGTGCTGCGGAATTTTTTCAATGTAAGGTGAGATTCTCCCTTCCCACAAGGCAATGATGTTGTTGCTATTTTTGGGGAGGGTCATGTGCGTACCATCCAATGACAAGTATCCACTTGTCATTGTTTGCCAATCCCTAACAAGAATAGTCAAATAATTGCTTCTTAGCATATCCATATCTTGGATTTTATATGTCATTTAAATTTTGGTATGAGCACATAATACCAATGTAACATCTTTAATCTCACCTATGGTCGTTTGTTGAGAATTATTATAAACCACAATTTTCTTGTGCTTCTTTTCAGAGTCCTCCATAATCACTTTAGGCGTGACATTGGGTCCTAACCCATTGTCAACTAGATGACAATGAGCGATATCATCACATACTTTCATCAAGACGTAAAATGCAAGAATTTTAACAAAACTTTGAGAATCATTTACAATGGATATTTTATCTTATAGAGGATCACCTTGTTTAGTCAATTTAATGTCTTAAATTGCTCTACATAAATTATCAATCCGGGTATCGTAAACTGATGAAGTGTGGTGCACTATATGTGCTTAGTTAACCTTTCTCTTACTTCGTTGTTTTATAGTTTATGTTCAACTCTTCTTAAAACTCTTCTTAAAACTCTGCTTCAAACACATGTGCTGTGTAAAGCACGATTAAGAAGTAGTCAGAAATAAGTCCAAAAAGTAGTCAAGCTCTAAGGTGACAAGTAAGAAAAACCACTTTAAAGACCAGTTATAATGTTCAACTCTTCCTAAAACTCTGCTTCAAACACATGTGCTGTGTAAAGCACGATTAGGAAGTAGTTAGAAATAAGTCTAGAAAGTAATCAAACTTTTAAACTTGTAAAGAAAGAGCTTGAAAGAAATAACTTGAAATGAAACTGAAAGCAAAGAACTTGAAATGACTTGAAAGTAAATGACCACTTCCAATGGCACTAGACACCATTCATGCTGCTGCAAATAAAAGAAAAGAAAGTCACTTTTAAAACCAAAGATAAAGATTATCTCTCTCTAACTCGATGCTTCTAAGCACATGTACTGTGTAAAGCACGGATAGAAAGTAGCTTAAGTTGAATTAGAAAAGTGAGAAAAATCTGCTTTAAAGACTAATGATAATATTTTGCTCTTTCTAATTCTCTACTTCAGCCATATGTACTATGCAAAGTATGATTAGAAAGTAGTGAAAGATTAGTCTAAGAAGCACTTAAAACCAAAAATCTACTTTAAAGACTAGTAATAATATTTTGCTCTTTCTAACTCTCTACTTCAGCCATATGTACTATGCAAAGTATGGTTAGAAAGTAGTGAAAGAACAGTCTGAAAAGCACTCAAAGCCAGCTGCAAGTTAGTGATATTTTGATCTTAAAATATAACAATTTATGATGAAGATCATTTATGTGTTAGCAGCTCTTTGAGAAATAAAATTAAAAATCAGCTATAAAAACAAAGGCAGCAGCTTGAACCTGTCAACTTCAAATACCATTAGTTTGTAAAGCAAATACATAAACATAAAAACAAATCCCGGGAGAAAATAAAATGCAATAATTCAAACTGTACAAGGCAGGGGCCCCCTTCTACCTATGAAATCAAAGCAAACTTAAAATTGCATGAATGAAAATCTAATCTACCTTACATTCTACAAAGCAATATTTACAAAATGAAATCTAATCTACTTACATCCTAATATGCTCCATGACATCTACTTCACATCTCCTTCCATGTTGAGAACATCAAAGCTTTATTCAATTTCTTCAAAAGTGCAAAGTACAACAAAGCTCTCCAAAGAGAGACTAAAAGAGACTAAAAAGACTAACTAATGAAGGAGAGAGATCTCCTATTTATACAAAAAGATGAGAGCCATCTCATTAATGATAATCCATGAATATCTCCCTCTACCTCTAGAGTCCTAATCAAAATAGGAACTGATAAGACACATGTCTTTTAGAGTTACAATACAATTAGGAGATGTGACACATATCCTCATGATCCCATGATTCTTTTCAACCAAATTCGAATTTGGCCTTAGAGTGCCACATAAGGGTCTTCTAGAAGCCTCCTTTCAACCTACACATGTCAACAAACTCAACCCATTTGTTAGGTATAAGCATATGCACATTATTTTCTAATGTTTAACCACAAATTCACTTAAAAGGCTTAGAAATAATAAATATTGGAAAAACATAAAGGTAGCCCAATGATAATGAAAGTGGGATGAATGTGGTGACATAGTAGTGAAATGGAGGTGAAATGGAGGTGATATAATGGACATAATAGTGAAAGTGTAATGCAAATGAATGCCATTTTCAAGACTCAACACACCTTCAAGATGATTCTTATGGAAATTAACAGGAGCATGTATTTTATCTTCAAGAAAGTTCTTCAAGTGGTGTTGTTGCTTGTGAATTGCAGACATATCAAGTAATGTAGCATTAGCTTTGATGTTGGCCATCTGTTTTAAGATATTGAAATGAGAAGCAATCGAAGATGAAGAGATGGAATAATTTACATTCATATGTGATGAGGCGACATCTAACCATTTTGGGCTATTAGCCTCCCCGGATGATTGATTTATGGCATTACAAGTTTTGAAAGCATTCTTGGTTTTAGCCATCATGACATCATTGTTGTCTTCCCAATCCAAGGTAGAAACTGTGGGACCTATTATTTTTCCAAATATTCTCTCCTACACACTCTTCTTAACTTCATAGGTCCTTTCCTCATGGTACGATTCATAGAAGTTGCACCATGGAAATGAAAGAAGGGCATTAGGATGATATGCCTAAGGAGGCTTTCTAATGGCTACTGAAGTAGAAGCTTCAATATGCATTTGTGCTAAAACCTTCTTCTCAAAATAAATCAATTTTTTACTCAGGTCTTGCATGAGTTGAAGAACAAAACATCAAATTGATTTACTAAAGATTCAAGTGGAAGACCAGTGCAATGTAACTGCTTTTCATATTCCAAGCGTATCTACAAGGTGGGTCCTAGTTTGTCGACATTTTTCTCCTCAAACTTATTATGGTAAGCAGGAGGCATGGTACTATAATAGTGCATCATGGATGCTTGGTTTTGTGGCCTAATGATCTCTAGAATTTGATTATATAACTTAGTGAAATGAAGATTGAAATATTTAATGGTTTCATCTTTGGTATAGGCAATATTATTGTATTCACAAACGACATCCACATGGCTTTGAGGTTGGACATAAGATTTATGCTGCCACCAAAATAGGTAAGCTCTAGTACTTTTGAAATAATGAATAAGAGGAAAAATGACAACTTTCAAAATTTATGCATACCTCTCCTCACTAACATTTTCCATTTTCTTCTTCTTTGCCTTCAATTTAGTTTTATAACTTAGGTAGTTGGAGGAAAATACCAATTTTAAAAATAAGTGTATGTTAAGATAAATGTTTTTTCTTTTAATCGAGAGAAGGCAATTAGGAGGGATTGAATTTTTAACTAATTTAATTTTATAAATTAGGCGGGGTCCTCGACTATGTCCATGAGGTATCCATATTAACCTTATAATTCCATAATAAACATATAAAATATGGCATTATCGCTAACACCACTGTGATAATACGTAAAGTGAGCCACCAATCATAAACATATTATAATCAAGCATATAAGACATCTTGTCTCTCGCATATGATATCATCATCAAAATATGTACCATGAGCATAATAAAGTGTTGCTCCAGAATGTACCAATGCCAAAGTCTGAAATATTGCAGGTAAATTAAACCCCATTATATAAAAAAGATTAAAGTGAGCTCCAAATCTTTGCTTGGAAAAACTAAATAGGAAGGCCTCTTCTCTTCCTTTTTTCCCTCCCCTTGTGTCTCTACTTGCATATATGTAAGGAAATTTTCCTCCTTCCCCTTGCTTCAATTGTAGGTATATTAGAATGAGTACGAGAGTAAGTGACCTCATAAGAAGAGTGTACATGCATAATAGGTGCATGTAATTTTCCCATTTCCAACTGAGCACAATGGTCAAGGGGCTACTATGTGTGAAATGATGTAGCATGGGATAGAGCATAGGGAATCGAAGGAGGTGAAATGGCATGATGCATAGAGTGATGATAGACGGTGAGACAATGAGAAAATGCTGAGGTAGGTCTGACGAGGTTAACCTCCCATCCATCATCCATAAGTGGTTGTTTCTATGGAGCTTAGGGTTCATGAAGTTCTACTATGCTTGGGTGAGGCATAGAAATGCTTTGAGATGAATGTGGTGTAGGAGGAGGGGGAGCTCTAAGGTACAAATGACTAGTCTGAGTTAATTGGTTAAATTCCTCTAAATCTGCATCAAATAAATAGAAAATATGATCTCCCTATTCCTATTGTATCTCCATGTCATATTATTTATAAATAGAGAGCCTTATTCCATGGAGATGAAGAAGTTATTTAAATCCTTTAACATCCAACTGTCTCTCCATGTCATAAATAGAAAATATGATCTCATTTTTTTAGTAGAGGCTTTAATTAACTTCTTCATTGCTCATAAGTTCTCTAATAAAATGTTATATTGTATCAATATGTTTTCTCTTTTGATGAAATACACTATGCTTAGATAATGCAATAACTAAGGTGTTTTCACAATATATTGTTGTTGATCCTTCTTGTTTCTACTGAAGTCCATCCAAAAGTCTTCATAACCATACTGCTTGGCATGCTGCTAATGTCACTGCTACATATTCTGATTCCATTGATGAAAGTGTCACACTATGCTGCTTCTTAGATACCCATGATATCACACTTAAACCAATATTAAACACAACCATAAGTGCTTTTCTTATCATCCAAACTCGCTACAAAATCAATGTTAGTATATCAAACCAAATCATTAGTTTCTGTCCTTGCATAAAATTGGCACAATTTATAGTCCCTGCTATGTATCTTAGAATCCTTTTGCTATCTTTACAATGTGAGTCTTTTGGAGACTCCATAAATCTAGAAATAAGATAAACTACTTGCATAATATCTAGTTGTAGCTGTGAGATCATAAGGCACCAACCAATATTTTGAATAGTGTTGGATTAATATATGATCCTCCATCATTCTTACTTAACTTTGTACCAGTCACTACTAGTGTAGGAGCAGGTTTACAATTTTCCATCTCAGATCTTTTCAACAATTTTTTAACATATTTATTTTTTCAAATAAAAATCCCTTTCTCTCATATCTCAAATTCTATGCCAATAAAATATTTCATAAGACCAATATGTGTCATTTCAAATTCTTTCTTCATTGCTACTTTAAACTGATCTAATTCAAGATCATCAGTATAAATCTTATTATCCACATACAAAAAGGTAATCGAAATCCGACCATGCTCATTTACCTTTGTGTACAAGGTTGGTTCAATGTTGCTTCTACTAAACCCATTCTTGATCATATAACTATCAATTATTCTACACCAGGATCTTGGAGCTTGTTTGAGTCCATAGAGTGATTTCTTCAATATGTAAACTTTATCTTCATGACCTTCAAATTCATAACTAGGATGTTGCTGCACATATATTTCCTCTTCCATAATGCCATTTAAGAAATCTAATTTTACTTCCATCTCATACACTTTCCTCTTATCCTGAGTTGTTATTACCAAGACTGCTCTTATAGTATCCAATCTAGCTACTAAAACAAACATTTCTCCAAAGTCTATTTTTGGTTTTTTAGAAATCCCTTGTGCTCCAAGCCTTGCTTTAAATATGTCAATATCTTTGCTTTAAATCTATCAATCTCTCCTTTTTCATTCAATTTTTTCTCATACACCAATTTCGCATGAATGAGATTTTTATCTTTTGGTAACTCAATCAAATCCGAAGTATCATTCTTTTCGATATTCTTCATCCATATCTTGCACCCAATTCTCATCTCTGCTAACTTCTTCAAATGATGAAGGTTGAAATGACAACAATGCAAACTTTTAACTAACATCCAAATCATCATAAATATCTTGCAAACTTCTATTTTTTCTCTTACCATTGCTTGATTCATTACCTGAACGATAGTTGGGAGTATTCCGATCGGCTTGAAGATCCATGTTATTCAGAAAATATTTGAGTCCTTGCTGGTGTGACTATGTTTGCTGCCTTCTCCTATGATCCCTGCTGCTCATTTTCCGGTACATCCTCTTTTTCTATGAGTGGTAATCTTGCATCAATTTTTTTGTCTACATTCCCATTCCATGACTCTTGTTCTTTGAAAACAACATCTCTGCTGATTATAGTCTTCTTGGTGATAGGGTTATATAATTTATATGCTTTTTAAAGCTTCCTATAACCAATAAATATATGCTTTTCACTTTTATCATCTAACTTTCCTCTTAACTCTTTAGTTACATACACATATGCTACGCGCCCAAACACTCTAAGATGAGATACACTACAAGGCATAATTGACCATGCTTCTCGTGGAAATTTTTTCATCACGCTCTTCGTAGGAGATTTGTTTATCATATAAACAATGCATCAAACCACTTCTTCCCAGTACTCGTTTGACAAATTTCTTCCTTTCAACATGCTTCTTCCCATTTTCATAATTGTTATGTTCTTTCTCTCAACGACACCATTCTGTTGCGTTGTGTATCTAGTTGTAAACTTCCTTTTGATTCCATGTTGTTTGTAGTAAGCATGAAATGCCTTCAAATCATATTCTCCACCATGATCTAATCTTAATACCTTGAGTTGACAATCACTCTGGTACTCTACTAGGGCTTTGAATGTGTTGAAAATTTCAAAAGTTTCATACTTCTGCTTCAAAAAATAGATCCATGTTTTTCTGCTGAAATCATTCGTAAATGTGAGGAAGTAACAACTTCTACCAGTTGACTGTGTCTGCATAGGTCCACACAAGTCTGTATGAACCAAATTTAGTGGTAGCTTTGTTATGCATGCAACTTCTTTCAGAAAAATTTCATGGTATTTCTTTCCCAAGATACAACACTCATAAGTACTAGAGGGTTCTTTGATGATAGGTGATCCTCTAACCATCTATTTTTGCCACAACAATCTCAAACCATAGAAATGCAAATGTCTAAACCGAAAGTGCCATAAACAATAATAATCAAAACATGCAACCGTAAAAGAAATAATCAGATCTTTGTAATTAATGATAAGAGGGAACAATCTATTCCTCGCCATTTGCACCTTTTCTGTCAACTGCTTTCTTGGGGGCTTGTCATATATAACACAATATTGTCCCTCAAAAATAACTTTGTATCCTTTCTACATCAATTGACCAACACTTATCAGATTACGTTTGAGACCATAAACATAATATACCTCTGAAATTGTCTTTGGCTCCCCCTGCTTGGTCAAAACATTGACTACTCCTTTTCCATCTACATCCACAATCTTTTTAGTCCCTAGTTTTACCTTTGTCTTGACTAATTGATCCATATTTGCAACTGTATTCTTATTCTAGTCATGTGGTTACTGTAACCACTATCTAATAACCAAACATTATCAGAAGGTTAATGCATGGTATGGAAAGCTAGGAACATGCAATCACTATTTTATCTAGTTACATTAGCTATTTTCTTTCCTTGATCGACTATCCCCTTCATACAATCATGTGCATAGTGACCAAATTTATTACAATAATAACATCTCACCTTTGATTTATCGACTCTTTGATTGTTGTTGAATATTTTGCTATTGCTTCCACTTTCTTGTTCTTGATCTTCTCTGCCATCTCTCTAACCACCAGTTCTTCTGCCTCATCCTCTCCCTCTCGATTTATCTATGTCTCGATCTCTGTCTCTTGAGATAGAAACCTAGATTTAAAAAGTTGCTTCTAAGGAGGAATCCTTATTTTTGTCTATCTTTGCCTCATGGAATATAAGTGATCCCATCAATTCATCAACTGTTAGCATTGCCAAATCCTTGGCTTCTTCAATAGCTACTACTATATCACCAAACTTAGTAGACAAAGATATAAGGACTTTCTCAACCACTCTTTGATCTTTAATACCATCACCATAAATCTTTAACTAGTTTACAATAGTCAAAATCCAATTCATGAATGAATCGATATCTTTTGTTTCCTTTGTCTACAGATTTTCAAAATCTCTCCTAATATTTTGCAACTTAACAATATTGACTTTGGCCTTACCTTGATAGCTCTTTGCCAAAGTCTCTCATGATGTCTTTATTGAATACATGGTCATAATTTTTATAGAATACCACTTGGTCCATTGCATGTTGAATGAGTTGCAATGCTTGTGCATTCTTCTTTTTGTGTATCCTCAATTGCTCTCTCTGTACATGTGTGAGGGCTTATTCTGCTTCTTCATCCTCGAGTTCCAAAAATCCAATGCTGATGTAGTCCCAAACATCATAAATTTTTAACATCATCTCCATATTGATAGCCCACATATCACAATTCTTCCCTATAAATAATGGCAACTATGACTAAAAATTTGTTAAAGCCATATTTCTTCTCTTTAATCTCCAAAAAGATATATCCAAAAACCTAAAAATAGATTAAAGATATATCCAAAAACCTAAAAATTCTCTTTTAATTAACCCGTATTTATTTATTAAAACACATTTTTTTAATAAATAAAAAAAAATCCTTTGTAGAACCTTTATGCACCCTTTATATTTCTTTTTATAATTTTTTTTATATAAGGCACTTTGCTCAAAGCAAACCTTTATAACGACTTATAACGGCACTCCTTTAATAGGCCCGTTATTAAAAACAACTCACACTATATAAAAGCTTGATATATATAATCATCAATAAATAAATAAATAAATAAATAACCCTTTGAAACAGATATTAAAAAACTTTTAAGCTTGCCTTTGGTTTGACTTTCGGCCGATAATGTTAGTTAACGCGAGTTGTAAGAATGAACGTCAGCATGCTAACGCTCACGACAAGGAATGGCCGCCTTAGACTTTTTCTTTGACTTAGTTACGCGGGTCGCATATGAGACCTCTTGCTTTACAATGCTTTGTCAACAAGTTGTAGGGTGTGTTATAGCTTCAATGAAGATATATTTTTTTTTTTCACAGACAGCTGATCCCTTTTTCTTAGTTTTTTCGACCTTGTAAAAACCTTTCTCTTATATCAATTTGATAAAAAGACGGAAGAAAGACACAAAATTTTACACACAAAATAAGACACAAAATTTTACGCACAAAATAATGGGAGTCGTGGTTTTTTATTACACACAAATTTGATTTGTGATTATAATGAATGAATATAATAGGAGGTATTTATACTTTTTTAACTTGTTATCAATTGATAGTAATTTTAACATACAAATGTACACTAAATTTAACTTTTCTAAATATAAAAAATTTAAATCAACTCAAACTCTAAATCTAAATTGCTGGGTATGCAAGAGTAATTAGCTATTTTTAATACAGAAACCATGCAATGTGGGTGACACTGCGATCAGAAAATAGTTGCGTGATAGTGTGCGGCACTGGACTTAGACAATCTCGATGTTGTCGACATTCTCTTGATGTTCCCTCATTTTGCAATTGGGCATAGATGATCTTGAAGTTGAGGTCTTTTTTCATGAAGGTTTCTTTCCAACGGGGAGCAAAACTCTGAAGCAGATTTTCTTTCCAAAGTCTTTCCAGACGTGGGATACCCATGCTTCCTGGGTATATGTTCTTCGAGGTCGTCCAAAGTGAGACGATCTGCGAACAGAGATTGTTTGAACTATAAACTCTGCCCTTTGCTAATTTCTCTCTGCCAGAGATTGTTTGAACTATAAACTGTGCCCTTTGCTAATTTCTCTCTGCCATTCAGAATCATTGCCTGCGCTGATACCACTCCTCTGTTTTTTCTGTCTCTATTCTTATGCCGCAGGTCTCTTTGCAATGTAACCTCATTGGGAAGCAAGGTATTTTTGCTGGTACTAAAATCTAATTTGTTTTTGACTTTTTGGATATTAGTACAGAATCATTGTTTTTGATTTTTGGATATTAATAAAGAATCATTGCCTGCGCTGAAGCCACTCCTCTGTTTTCTCTGTCTCTATTCTTATTCTTAGCTGAAGCCACTCTTCTGTTTTCTCTATCTCTATTTTTATTCTTATGTCGCAGGTCTCTTTGCAATGTAATCTCATTGGGAAGCAAGGTATCTCTATTTTTATTCTTATGTCGCAGGTCTCTTTGCAATGTAACCTCATTGGGAAGCAAGGTATTTTTTCTAGTATTAAAATCTAATTTGTTTTTGACCTTTTGGACATTAGTAAAATAAGCTGACACCCATGTAAAAAAATCAATCGAACATGTAAAACAATCATATCAATATAAGACTGTTCTGTTTTTTCTACTGAAAAAAAGGAAAAAGAAAAAGTGTGCGGCACTCGACTTCTCATGCAAATAGTGAAAAAAAACAAGGGATATATGACACGGAAAGGTGGTGGAGAGAGGGTTATCCTTCAAGGCCCATTAAGGAGACCCAATCAATCTGATATTTTCCAAGCAAAATATAAAAATCAATTACAATGAAAACAAAATCCTTGCCATACCTTCCAGAAATCGCTTCAGGTATCCTCTAGTCAGTTACCAGAGGACGGTTTCTGAACCAATGGGCCGTGGCTTTCATTTTTTTTAGCAGGAGCAGAAGGGCCAAATGGCGGTTGTTGGCGGTCTCAATTGTCAGCCTTGACGTCCTCCTTGAAATTCGTCGGAAATAATTCACGTATCGCACCTCATAACTCTCAACATTACGTTGTATGATCTTTTATCCCAGCCATTACACCAAAATTCTCATGGTAGTTAAACTCAGGTGGTGAATAAACTCTATGGAATTTCATTTGTGTGCGTGGAAAAACAATTTGATATGATTGTGTTTGTTGATTGGACGTCGTGTCCATATCAGCACATCGGTGTTCAACTTGTGAAACATCATTCTTAATGGTCCTTGCTGTCACCCTTTCGGTCATACCATGTCATATACGAGGGGAATTCTCAAACCAATTAACAACTTCCCTACGTCACAGATCACGTGGTCAAGAGCATACATTGATCGTTTTGTGAGACAATCAGAACCTTGCAATACCATATGTGACCAAGCTTAATGTGCGTTGATATGTTAATGGCGTTAGTGTTTACTAAATAGTATGCCCGCCATATTATATATATGCGACGAATGTTGCTAATAACTTTAATATTTCATAATCCGTGAATCACTGTGGACTTTCGCACAATTTTTAAATTCTGTAACCATGTATATACATGTTTTGCATTTTAGTTAAGCCTTCGTAAATATGAACGCAACCATCCGTGAAGTTTAAACTCACAACTTTTGCACAACAAACAATGGTTATAAAAACAAGAGTGCAATGCAGTGGAATGCCTACCCAATATTAGATGCGATTCTGGGTGGGTAGATAAAATGCAGAAGCCATGAACACTGATATTGTTATAAAACTATGCTGGCAGGTTGAGTAATTGCTTTGTCAAACTAAGGCCGGCTATTTCAAAGAAGCTAAATTAATCAAATAATCCTGCAACAATCTTTTAATCAAACAACTTGAAGCCATTGCCACTAATGATATTCATAGCATTGTCACTAATGATATTCATAGTATGCGTGCATAATTGCACTGAAATGGTGATGCCAATAAGCTCAACACGGAATACAACAATGTTTTCCTTGGACCTATTCGACATGAAATTTCTTTGGAGAGGATCTTATTATGCACTGAAAGGGTGATGCCAATAAGCTCAACACGGAATACAACAATGTTTTCCTTGGACCTATTCGACATGAAATCCTTTGCAGAGGATCGTAAGAGGATATATAAAGTTGTACCAAGACCGAATTGGATCACAATAGAATTTGGTGGTCATATAAATTTTCAATCATAATAGAATTTCGTGGTCATATAAATTTTCAATCACAATCCCCTGATAATCCATGGATCCATCTTACCATGAGATTTATTGAAGATCAAGCTTTAGAGTGATTACTATTATTGAATGTTGAGTTTGTTGAATCTGTTTAAGGTACACATGAATTTATTTTTTTGTTGATAGCCCGAACATAAGAAGGGCACTAAAACATTTTGGAAGCTATATAATATTCTCCAAAAACGTTTTGGAAGCCATATAATATTCTCCGACGGATTGCAAGATCCATATAACAGTGGAGGGTAAAACACATTATATATATATTTCTTTGTCATTACATCCAGAGAGTAATTAACAGTTGTATCTCCATGGACTTCCAGCGTCCAGGTATAACTGCTTTTACTGTGGTAATAGTAGTAGCTTGGGTTGTGCTTCCTTCCTAGTTCGAAGACCAACCAAACCACTTCATTTTGAATACACCATACACCAGCATTAAAGTACTTACTCCAATGACTTTCTTTTGAAGATCAATGGAGAACCCACAACAACCAAAATAGAAAATCCAATGTGAAGCTATAAAACAAGCATGTTAAAATATAATAATCTTGCACATGTTTAAAATTAATGTCATAGAAACTTCCAAAAAAATATAATAATTTTGCACAGATTTAAAAATAAATATGCCATATAAACCTCCAAAAAGTTAATATTGAAAAAACTGACTCAAAAAATTGTGAAGGATATGTTCTGGCATGGAAAAAGGAATCAGAACATTACCGAGTAAAACAAGGAGGCTTTCTTGCCTTCATGTATGCCAGGGCTTGCAACACTTACAAATTCAAAGTAACTTTTTCGGATTCAAATGATGAAGTATGGTTGTTTCCCACCTTCTCTCTGTTAGTGGACAACACAGCTAAATCTTAACCTCCTCCGCATTAACCTTGGCAAATTGGTTAAGAAGTAGAACATACACATACACAATGGTTGGGACTATGAGTTTATGTTTGGTGACAAGTGGCATTCTAGGACCTATTTTTGAGCAGAGGGGGCTTTGTATTTGCGCAGGGATTTTGGTAACCTTAAAGAATGCTTTCAGATCTCCTGCTTGCTTTTGGACTCCCAACTCTGCCATGCGAGCCTTTACAGAGAGCAGCAAACTTTTTATCACTCTGAAAACAACATGAAACAATAAGGGAAAAAAAGAGTCTATATGCCTGGTTCTCAACAATATTGGTCATGCACAAAGATTCATAAGTGTTGTTAGGGGAAAGGGGTATGCATTTTTCCTCAATCTTGCACGACTTTGATTTGTTAAGTGTGAAGCCAAATTCATGCAGGATTCTAGATCCTTCTATACCGCTAGTAGTTTCTAGAATCACATGCAGGATTCTAGATCTTTCTACACCACCATTAGTATCTTTCTACACCACCATTAGTTTCTAGATCATTCCATATCTCCATTTGAATCACATACAGGATTCTAGATCCTTCTTCTGCCTCTATAAATTTGTAATTTCTCTGGCCAAGGAAAGTAAGCTAAGGCCCAAGCCTGTTATCTAATGCAAAGTGATTTCTGTTCTCTAGTAATTGTTTTATCTATTCCGCTGTTTCTGATTGAGTAATCTTGTTGTTTCTCCATTTGTCTGTCTCTGTGAATTATTATTTGCTTTTTCCGTTTAAGTCTGTGAGTATAAATCTGATGCGTGTTATGTATGCTCTGATCTAACAACTGGTATCAGAGCTAGGGTGGAATATCCACTGTGCAAGCTGCTTAGTGCCATTGCCTTACTCTGGCAGTGTTCGTTAAAACGTTGGTTGTTACCCTGGAGCTATTGAAGGATGTGTCCAGGAAATAGCAGAGGAACGCTGGAACTAAAAGACAGTTGCCGCAAGAAAAACAAGGTCGTGGATCTATGTTGAAACGTGGAGATTCGTGGAGTTTGGAGTTGAAATGTGGTGTTCGTAAGTTTTTTTTTCACATCAAGGTTGCACGTATACATCAAATTTTTTCTCAAACCAACATATGTATGTGCGAAATGTGAAAAGGTTAAAACATTATATATGTTTTTATATTTGTTATGAAACATATATAATTATATGTTGGAATTTTGAAAAGTAAGTTTTTTCTCAAACCAACATATGTATGTGCGAAATGTGAAAAGGTTAAAACATTATATATGTTTTTATATTTGTTATGAAACATATATAATTATATGTTGGAATTTTGAAAAGTAAGTTTTTTCTCAAACCAACATATGTATGTGCGAAATGTGAAAATGTTAAAACATTATATATGTCTTTATATTTGTTATGAAACATATATAATTATATGTTGGAATTTTGAAAAGTATATTTTAAAGGGGAGCAGGAATTTTGAAAAGGGTATTTTAAAAGGAGGAAGGTCATTATTACTAAATTTTAAAGAGTAATAATTAAAGTTTTATTTTTAAGTCGATTTTTTTGTGTTTTGGGGCGTGAATTTGATTGAAAATGGAGATAACAGTTATAGATATGGAGAAGTTAAGCGAGGCTAATTTTTCCCTATGGAAATCACAGATGGAGGATATACTGATTTTAAAGGATCAATATTTTCCGATTGAGGGCACAACAAAGAAACCCTCATCGATGACAAATGAAGAGTGGAATAAGCTAGATAGAAAGACAATTGTAACAATCCACCGATATTTAGCAAAGAATGTTTATTTCAATGTGTCTGGAGAAAAGACAGCTGAAGGATTATGGAAGAAGCTCCATGATCTATATGAGAAGAACACGGCATCAAACAAAGTGTTCTTGATGAAGAAGCTTTATAATCTCAAAATGAAGGAGGGTGCTTTAGTTGCTGAGCACTTCAATGCATTTAATATTATTACTAATCAGCTTGCCTCTGTTAAAATCATTTTAGATGATGAAATTAGAGCTATTTTGCTAATGCATTCTATGCCAGATAGCTGGGAAAATTTAATTGTAGCTATGAGCACTTCAACAACTACATGGACCCTGAAGTTTGATGATGTCAGCAGTAGTTTAATGAATGAGGAGCTGCGATGGAAGTCAATTACAGAAAACCAGGGAGGAGAGGCTCTAGCTCTAGCTGATCGTGGTAGGAGAATGGATGGAGGCCGACAAGGCGATCAAGATCGAGAGGCCGATCAAAATCAAGGAGAGGCAAGATCATCTGCTTTCATTGTGGCAAACCCGGTTACATGAAGAAATAATATCAATTCTGGAAGAAAGAACAAAAGGATCAGAGACTGTCCAGTACAAATCACATGTCATCCAGCACAAATGAAGATGAGACTATTGCTGTAGCCACAGATGGTGATGTGTTGTTCACTATTTCAGTAGAGGATGCATGTGTATATACATCTAGCAATAGCTTTGATTGGATCCTTGACTATGGGGCATCTCACCATGTAACCCCATGCAAAGATAGTTTTGTTTCATATAATCCTGGTGATTATGGTAGAGTGCATTTGGGAATAATCATTTTTGCAGTATTGTTGGAGTGGGAGATGTCCAGATCAAGATGAAAGATGGACAAGATATATTGTTGAAACAGGTCAGGCATGTACCAAAAATGCGGGATGACTGGATGATGAAGGCTATTCCACAAGCTTTGGAAAAGGAGGCTAGAAAATTAGCAAAGGAGCATTGGTCGTGGCCAAAGGACCCAAGACAAGAACATTATACACATTGAAGACACTGATAGGAAAATCAGATTTGGTCGTTGTCACAAAAGAAGGAAATTCAGTAGATCTGTGGCGTAAGCGTTTGGGTCACATGAGCGAGAAGGGCTTAAAAATCCTTGTTGGTAAAAATTTATTGCTAGGTTTGAAATCCTACAATCTTGATCTTTGTGAGCATTGTATATATGGTAGACAAAGAAGGGTTTCATTCCTTAGAGGTGGCCATGATAGAAAGAAGAATGTGTTAGAATTGGTACAATCAGATGTGTTTGGGCCTATTAACAACAAATCATTAGGAGGAGCATCATATTTTGTAACATTTATAGATGATGCATCTAGGAAGGTTTGGGCATATCCTATGAAAAATAAAAGTGAAGTTTTTGGAATATTTAAAAAATTCCATGTTGCTGTTGAAAGAGAGACTAACAAATTGCTAAAGTGTTTAAGAACAGATAATGGTGGAGAATATTGCTCAAATGCATTTAAGGAATATTGTAACAGGTTTGGCATAAAGCATGAGAAGACTGTGCCTGGTACTCCTCAATAGAATGGTGTCGTAGAAAGGATGAATCACACCAATATGGAAAAAGTGCGAAGTATGTTGTCCAATTCCGGTTTGGAGAGGAATTTTTGGGTTGAAGCAGTCAGGACCGCTTGCTACCTCATAAATAGATCTCCAACTACAACCTTGGATGGTGGTATCCCTACTGGTAAGAATTTGAATTATTCTCACTTGAAAATCTTTGGATGTGAAGCATTTGTACATATTCCCAAAGAAAATAGAACTAAGCTAGATGATAAATCCATGAAATGCATTTTTTGGGATATGCGGATGAAGATTTTGTTTATCGTCCATGGGATCCAGAAAAACATAAAATTATTAGAAGCAGGGATGTTATATTTAATGAGTCAGAAATGTTCAAGAGGACTATAGGTGAGTTGGAGGTCAAGAAGGTTATTGACAGGTTTGAAGAGCAGCAGGAAAACATACCACCAATACAAGAAAATGAACAACAAATACAGGAACATGAAGAAAAACAAGTGGAAAATGATGAACAACAAGAAGAAGGAATCCTGCAGGAACCTTTATAGGAGATTCAACCTGATAATGCACCACCACAGTTAGTTCGCAGATCTTCTAGGCCTCATAAGCCTTCACAAAGGTCTCCTCCTTCAAACTATATTTTGTTGACTAATGAAGGTGAACCTAATTGTTTTCAAGAAGCTTGTAAAGTCGAGCACAGTCAAGAATGGAAGAAAGAAATGGAAGAAGAAATGAACTCTTTGCAGGAAAATAAAACTTGGGAGTTGGTAAACCTCCCAAAAGGTAGAAAGGCTCTTACAAAACAAATGGGTGTATAGGATTAAGCATGAAGGTGACGAAAAGAAGGGGAGGTATAAAGCAAGGCTGGTGGTGAAAGGTTTTGCCCAAAAAGAAGGTATTGACTTCACTGAAATTTTCTCACCTGTTGTTAAAATGTCATCCATTAGAGTCATTCTTGGTTTAGTTGATGCTTTAGACTTAGAATGTGAATAGTTAGATGTAAAAACTGCATTCCTTCATGGTGAATTGGAGGAAGAAATTTATATGGAGCAGCCAGAAGGCTTCATAGAAAAAGGCAAAGAAGGCCTTATTTGTAGGTTGAAGAAGAGTCTCTATGGGTTGAAATAGGCACCTCGATAATGGTACTAGAAATTTGATTCATTCATGTTGGAACATGGTTTTCAGAGGTTGGAAGCTGACCATTGTGTCGATATCAAGAGGTATGATCAAGGAAATTAAATCATATTATTGTTATATGTGGATGACATGTTCATTTTTGGGCATGATAAGAATAAGATCAATAGATTGAAGAAAGATTTGGGTAGAAAATTTGCAATGAAGGATTTGGGACCAGCACAATAGATATTGGGCATGTGGATTATGCGTGATAGGAAAAATAAAAGGTTGTGGCTGTCACAAGAAAAATATATCAAGAAGGTGCTTGACAGGTTTAATATGAAGGATTCAAAGCTAGTTGGTACACCCCTTGCAGCCCACTTCAAGCTGAGTACTGAATTATGTCCTAGTGATGACAAGGAGAAAGAAGAAATGAGTAAGATTCCTTATGCTTCAGCAGTTGGCAGTTTGATGTATGCCATGGTATGCACACGACCAGACATTGCATATTCAGTGGGAGCACGCAGGGATTTTAGTAACCTTAAAGAATGTTCTCAGATATCCTGCTTGCTTTTGGACTCCCAACTCTGCCATGCGAGCCTTTACAGAGAGAGCAACAAACCTTTTATCACTCTGAAAACACATGAAACAATAAAGGAAAAAAGAGAGTCTATATGCCTAGTTCTCAACAATATTGGTCATCCACAAAGATTCATAAGCGTTGTTAGGGGAAAGGGGTATGCATTTTTCCTCAATCTTGCATGACTTTGATTTCCCATTTTCATACAAACACCTAGAAACAACTGTACTTCTGAGAGAAACCACTGAAACAATAATGGGGTGGAGATTTAAGTGGAACTTGGCACTGCTCGAAATGATACACGAACTACTTGGTTTGGTGACAGGTGGCCAAACTCTGAGAAGTGGTGGCAACTAATAGCTGATAGGAAGCAGTAAACAGCGACACAGTTGCATGGCAAGGCGGTGACATAGTTGCATGGCAGGGCAGTGAGGTAACTTTGGATAAAATGTATTTCTATGCAAATTAATTTTACATAAAATGTTATGAATTAATGCTAGACAAGACCAACATTAGTTAGCTTCATCTTTGATTATGTTTTAACTTTATATTAACTTTATTTCAAAAGTGAGTTTTTCACTGTAATAAGACTCCAAAAACTTCCATGCATATGATTGGCCAGTTAAAAAACCTATCAATATTTAATAGTTTGACATAAAGATTTATAACATATGAATGGAAAAATTTATGTCAAAATTATTGTTTTAGTTGAAAGTAATGCTGGGGAGATCAACATCGAAGGCCAAAACATAATGAAACTGTAGCCAATAATCATAAGAAGTCTCCAACAAACATTAGTGCAAGAAAATAAATGTGTATTCATGGTATTCACATCATCAAGAGCAATGATTATTGCATAAGAGAAGGTACATTTTGTTGTATGTTGGTAATAGAGTTGTACCATCTAAACTTGTAAATATATCAGAATCATGAGATAATCATAACTTTGAAACAACATATGAATTAATATTACTAAAATAATTAGCTTCTTTAGAATATGTATGCTATAGGAAAATCAATATGCAAGATAGTACAAAACTCTCTTGTAGCACGAAGTGTCTAAACAAAAGATAAACTATGTAATATTGACACTAGTCATTTCTCCTAGGGACCCCACCTACATATTTAAGATCTTAATTTATTTTATAGGCATTACGTATTTCTTAGGAGGATGTATCTTTATGGTGGCACAATGGTTTGCACATTTTGTATAAGTGGCTCAACACCTTCCAAAGATCTATTTTCATGACCACCACTGAATGATTCTCAAATTTTATCGAGTGAATACCCTCTTGCACAATTCTTATTACATCATGGATATGCACATTAAATATGAAATTGAATTTTTCCTCATAGATATACTTGGACAAAGCTTGTTCCATCCTATTGTCTACTATCTTAGATATCAGTTTATAGATAATGTTGCAGAGGGAGATTGCCTTAGAATATTTAAAGGTAATAGAGTCATTCGTTTTTGGAATTAGAGCTATGAAAGTAGCGTTTAAACCTCCCATTCTTCTACTTTCCTCAATAACTCTTCGTAATTCCTCCAAAAATTCATAGAATCTAATGTAAAATTCCATAGTACAACCATCAAGGCCATGATTTTTTACCTTCTTAATGGAATAAATTTTATTTTAATTCAGTTTTAGTAACTTGAGATTCCATGATTGAATCCATCTCATCATCAATGAACCTAAGGAACAAACTAACAACCTTCATTTTTTCTCCTATATTGGATAAATACCTTTCCAATAAATATGCTTAGAAATGATTTTTACTTACATTAGTTATATCATTGAAAGTGTTTAAATTGATGCCATTTGAATCCTGATCTACTAGATAAATATTAAATATTTTTCTATGTGATACATATTTATGAAAAAAATTGTATTATCGTCTCCCTTTTCTAACTAGACATTGCAACTTTTAAGCCTCCACTCAACCTCTTACAAATCTAATAAGACTTTATTTTTCCCTTCTAAGTCCTCCAATCTCAAATCCTATACTTCAGAGAAAACCTCATTAGAATTTTGTGTAGAAATTCCTTGTAGATTCAAACTGTAGATTGTAATATACTAAAACAATTGACTTGAATCTAATCTACTCATCAATAGAAACAATAAACGATCGATGAAATCACGAAGCATAAAAGAGAAAGAATTCAATCACTCATAACACAATAATTTTTTGGGGAAAGCCACAACTAAAAACCCTTGCTATTTATATATTGCATTGATAAAAAAATATGAGAAGATTACAATGCTTTTCTAAAACCTGAGCAACCTCTGAACTATCTCTATCTATCTCATTGCTTCCTAGAGAAGCTCAAGCCAATACGTAGCCAATTCTACTTCCTGTCAAGCTCATATTTCCTTGCACAGTTTCCCTGGGAATTAGCCTATATTTAGTTGGGAAATGCCTCAATTATGAATTGTGTAGCCCTCACAGGCCTTACTCTCATTGCATGCACCACCTATACAATTCAGATGATTATACAACTGATAGTACACTGTCCCTGAACTCCAATCTCAACTGGGTCTTTCTCTGATCTGACATGCATGAGTTAATTATGAGTGAATCTTCAGTTTACTGGTTGATCACTACTGGTTACACCCCACTACTGGATCTCCCACTAATTCCTCCATTAGTTGGAACTAGTTTAACTAATTTTAACTCAATTAGATTGAATTAAATAATTACAACTCAAAATAAACTCAACCAGGGCTCCTAAAAAGTAGGAGACACTCTACATGACTCTAGTTAGACCCTCAACTCGAATTAACTGAGCCAACTAAGTCAAATTAACTTAGTTAACTATTACAAGTTGTCATGAGATGTGGAATTACAATTTAATTCCTAATTTAATTCAAGGACAAAATTAAATTAGGATTTTCTTGTTGCATTTTCAACACTTCCTCTCAACAAGAAAGGGATTATTTGCTACCTCGATCCTTCCTCTGTGAAACTCGAAATTGCATCTTGAAAATGCATTTGTCAAAATATTGGCATTCCACTCCTCTATAGGAATGTTCTCCAACAACATGATTCTCCTCTGCACACAATCTCGTAGATGGTGATGCCGAATGTCGATATGCTTGGACTGATCATGAAAAAATAGTTTCTCACAGAGTTTGATACAATAATGATTGTCATAGTAAATCACTGTAGGATTCATCTGCTGACAAAATAACCCAACAAGGATCTTCCTCATCCATATAGCCTCACAAGATTCTTGAATAGTAGCCATGTACTATGCTTCTGCTGAACTGAGTGCAAATGATCTCTGTTTCTTGTTGTACCAAGAAACCGCTGTTGAACCAATACTAAAGATTCCCTTTGATGTGCTCTTCCTGTCGGATGGACTCCCATCCTAATCTGCATTTTTGAAGCCTTGAATCTTCACTCCCTCTATCCGTATGTACCAAAGACCAAACTGAGTGGTGCCTCTGGGGTATCTCAACACATGTTTAGTTGCCTTCTAATAGAGTTTGGTTGGCTTGACCATGGGTTGACTAAGCTGGTTAACTGCAAAACACATGTCTAGCCGTGTGTTCACCAAATACATAAGCGAACCCACAAGATTTCTATAAATAGTAGCCTCCACTACTTCACCTAAAGTAGCGTCTTATTTCCTCCAATTACCTGCTAGAGGAGTCTCCATGGGTTTGCTGCTCTCCATGTGGAACTTCTTCAATATCTCGTGGGCATACTTTCCCTGAGAGACAAACAATTCCCCATATCCTTGCCATACTTCCATACCAATAAAGTAATGCATGAGCCCCAGGTTGTTCATCTCTAATTCTCTTGTAAGATCCTCTTTGCAAGATTTTATCACCTTCTCATCACTTGTTAGAATCAAATCATCCACATATAATACTATGATAAAAAAATTACCTTCAACCATATTATGGTAAAGGTTCGTATCTACTTCACTTTTGGTGAAGCCCAACTCGGTGAAATAACTGTGAATACTGATGTACCAAGCAAGTTGTTCTTGTTTTAGTCCATACAATGCTTGGTTGAGTCTGCACACATGCGACTCTTTGTTGAAGGGCTCAAATCCTTCCGGCTGCTCAATATACACCTATTCCTCAATCATGTCATTGAGGAATGTTGTCTTCACATCCATATGATGTATCTTCCATCCCATCTGCACTGATAATGCTAGAATAGATTTGATTGAAGAGTACCTTGCTACTGGAGCAAAGGTCTCATCGTAATGAATTCCATCCACCTAAGAGAATCCTTTGGCCATAAATCTGGCCTTGTGTTTCTCCACACTCCCATATGTTGCTTGCTTTACCTTGTAAAGCCATCTAAAACTCACCATAGACTTGTATGTTGGTCTTGGGACCACTTCCCAAACATTTTTTCTGATAATGGAGTCATACTCCTCAACCATGGCATCAACCCATACTGGTTGCTACACTGCTTCCTCGAATGAGGATGGTTCAACCTCTACACTCTCGCTCATCAGAGCCCTGTAGCCAGTGTACCTATTTGGTGACCTCCTCTACCTATGTTGTGATGTGGGTACTCCCAAATTATATTTAGCATCATGCATCAATATGTTAGCCTCTCTGGTGTGCTTTCTTCCATCTCTGGTAGTCTCTGTATGAGTGGGTGATTCCACTCTCTGCTCCTCTGAATCCGGCTTCTCCACAACATCCCGAGGTTCGTCCTTTGGAGCTAAAAGATCCTCATCAACATGTAACTGAAGCTCCCTCTCAAGGGAACATCTCATGGCCTTCTCTTCATCGAACTTCACATCTCTTCGAACCATTATCATCTTGTTGGATGGCAGGTACACTCGATAGTTGTGAGGTGTATTAGTGTACCCCAAAAATATGCCCAAATTAGCTGGTGGCTCTAGTCTTTTCCATGCATCCTTGGTAACATGATAGTATATTGATGAACCAAAGATCTTGAAATGTGCCACATTTTGTTTCTTTCCTAAAATATCTTCTTCTGGTGTACTCATCTCGAGAATTTGATGAGGGCTTTTGTTATGAAAATAAACAACTGTGTTGCATGCTTCAAACCACAAGTGCAACAGTATGCTCTGATCATGTAATATCACCCATGCAACTCCCACAATACTTATTTTATTCCTTTTAGCCACCCCATTCTATTGTGGGTTATGAGTTTCTATTAACTCCTATCGAATGCCTTCTGATGCACAAAATTTCTTGAATTCATTCAACACATATTCTCCTTTGTTATCACTTCTAAAAATATTTAACTTTCTAGTCAATATCTTTCTCGACAAGTGATTTAAATTCAAAACATTTAGCGATTGTCTGATATTTCTTTCACATGAAGAAAATCAAACACTTATGAAAAAAATCATCAACAAATATTACATAATACATGTGCTTGGCTATGGATGCTGTCGAGAATAATCCACACACATTTGAGTGAACTCTATCAAGGATCGCTTGAGCTTGACTGCATTTATCATGAAAAGAATATTTGGTATACTTCACCAATGTACATCCTTTGCATGTGTCTCTCTACTCTAGTGTACTCTTGGGAAGTCTTGTAGAAATTTGTTGCATGATCTTCAAAGCTCCATGGTGCAAGTAACCCAATCTTCTATGCCACAATACACTGATGTCTTGGCTTTGCACCCTTTCTGCTTTTGAGTTCAAAGCAACACATTCTTTTACGTCAAATTTTTAGAGGTTCTTCACCTAAGCCCCGATCCGCTTCACCTGCCTTGAGGCTATGTGACGAAGGGAAGCCTTTACCTTGCTAAATATCGCATCATAGCCACGATCCTCCAACATGGCGACTGAAACCAAATTATTCTTCAAACTCGGAACATACATGACACGTTTTAGTGTGAGAGGAGAACCATACTCCCTCTGAAAGGTAACAATACCGATGAAGGTCACGGTATACCTCCCATCATCTCCCATCTCGATGTGCATATGGAGGTCCTTCTCCTCCAAGTCACTGAAGAACTCTTTGTTGCTGGTCATATGGAATGAGGCTCCACTATCCAGGTACCACATAATACCCATCACCGATGTCACCATGTAAACTATGAGGGTGAAATCCAGTTCGAATTGTTAAGCAAGAGCTTCACCTACCACTCCTCCTGAGGGCTTCTTATCGACCTTCTTGTGTGGAAACTTTGTGGCATAATGTCCTAGCTCATGACAATGAAAACATTTAATCTTCAGAATGTCATTATTTTTTCCACATTGACTGGAATCTAATTTGGAATGGGATGAGTTCCCCTTCCCTTTCTTCACCTTTCCATCTAAGGCACAATTCTCCTCATCATCATGTTTGGATGAGGATCCATCTTTGGTGTTCCGTTGAATCTCTTCTTGTATCAAGTTGGACCACAATCGCTCCCACTCTGGTAGCTTCTCCCTCCTAATAACTAGGTCCTAGTAGCTATGCCAACTATTAGGAAGGCCTACAAGTGCTACGCTCACCAGATCATATTCAAAAACTATAACACTGACACTTCCAAGTTCATCTTGAAATTGGGTGAACTTGGTCACGTACTTCGTATCATGTCGCCCTTCTCCATCTTGATTTTTCTGAGCTTGTCCTTCAGTGCCAGATTCTTGTGGTCACTTATGTTTTGAAATAGGTCTATCAAGGCCTTCCACATTATAAATGGAGTTTCCTTACTATGGAGTTTCGAAGCAATATGATCTCAAACTTCTTATAGGATAATCCTTCTCGCCTTTGCCACACATTTTCTCCACTTTGCTAGATCTTGAGCATCAACTCGCTTAGGAATATCTTTCTCTATGAATTCCTTAAGCCTGTTGTCTTCCAAAATTGCCTTCATCTTGTCTTTCCAAGAAATATAGTTCGAACTACCCTCAAGGGCATATTCGAGTCTCAATATGTAGAACGACATCCTCTTGGCTCTGAAGTATGATACTGCAAATTAGATTTCTCCTATAAAAGACAAACTTGTATTCTCCTCTTCTATAGTGATTTCAAATCCGATATCATGTAGAAATTCCTTATATATTCAAACTGCAGATTGTAATATGCTAAAACAATTGACTTGAATCTACTCTACTCATCAGCAGAAACAATAAACAATCGATGAAATCACGAAGAATAAAGGAGAAATAATTCAATCACTCATAGCACGATAATTTTCTGGGAAATCCATAACTAAGAACCCCTGCTATCTGTATATCGAATTAATCAGAAAATATGAGAAGATTACAATGATTTTCTTAAGCCTGAGCAAGCTCTGCACTATCTCTATCTATCTCATTGCTTCCCAGACAAACTTAAGCCAATACTTATTCGATTCTGTTGCTTACCAAGCTCCTATTTCCTTGCGCAGTTTCCTTAGGAAATAGGCCATATTTAATTGGGAAATTCCTCAATTATGAATTGTGCATTCTTCATAGGCCTTACTCTGATTTCATGCACCACCTATGCAATTTAGATGATTATACAACTGATAGTACATTGTCCCTAAAATCCCATCTCAATTGGGTATTTCTCTGATCTGACATGCATGAGTTAATTATGGGTGAATCTTTAGTTTACTGGTTGATCATTGTTGGTTACATGCCACTATTGTATGTTAAACCCCACTACTGGATCTCCCACTAATTCCTCCATCAGTTGGAACTAGTTAAACTGAATTTAACTCAGTTAGACTGAATTAAATAATTACAACTCAAAATAAACTCAACCAGTGCTCCTCAAAAGTAGGGGACACTCTACATGACTCTATTTAGACCCTTAACTCGAATTAATCAAGCCAAATAAGTCAAATTAACTTAGTTAACTATTACAAGTTGTCATGAAATGTGGAATTACAATTTAATTCCTAATATATTTCAAGGACAAAATTAAATTAGGATTTTCTTGCATTTTCAACATTTTGATCAAATATGTCTTGCATCTCTACCTAACATCATTTTATTATTTTTATTATAATTATCTCTTTCTTTGGCCCATTCAACTGCCAACTTCTTCACCTAAATCAAATTATTTAAAAATTGAATCATAGCTAAATGACCACTGCATGTCTCATACATTTTCCTCAAGTTGATCCTGCTAAGAATCAATGTCAATGAACCATATGGAGGTTAGTAAAACCTCCCTTCCTTAGGTCTTAATCTAGCCCTTGTACTAGAGGGGGTAGCCCTTGAACTGCCACAAATGATAATCTCTCCAAGTTACCTTAAAGTGATTTGATTAAGGCATTAGATTTCCAAATTGAAGATTAATGATTGCGCTAAGAGACATTCTACAATGCAATATAGGAGAGACACTCTAGTGATGATTTTGGCGAGATGATGTAGTGAAGCATTATATAAAATAATAATAATAATAATAAAAATAAAATGTAATGTTGGGTCAATTAAGAAAGTAATAAAAAGAAAAGTAATAATAAAAATAATAAGTTGATTTAATTCAATTTGTTATATTGTAATTTTGATTTTATTAATAAGATTACAAACAAGTTCTTTGGAAAAAAAATCATAATATGCATATCACATTAAAATAAATTAAAACAATGGTGATTCATATTTATAACCATGATATTTCTCCCCCATTATGTGTGAAAATACAAGCTATCGAGTATGATCATGAAAAATCATTATAACATTAATAACCATTTGGCTATTTCGATTCCCAACATTGGTTGGCAGGAGAGGGTTTATTATTTAGTGGTACGCATACTCTTTCGAGGTTGGTTCCTACATGAATTCTTCATTGTTACCCATAACGTAATCATGTTAACCCATTATGAGCATTCATAGTGGATTAAGGTGGATGGGTTTGAGAGCTTCCCTGCAACAAACTCACTTGCTTCCACCAAGCTATTTACTCACTCTGATTGTGTTCAGGCAAACATATCTCTTAGCTCTACTAAGTCCATGTCGCCATATCATTACGATTGCATGTTTGTTTCTCTCCCTACATTCCTTGAAATCCCCCTTCGTTGGACTGTTTTGGTCCACCAGAGGATGGTGGATCAACATAGTAATCGTCCTTTTCACTTTCCCCCCTCCTTCGAGCAAATGGGAAACATGGATATTATCTTGACTACTTCATTTTATTCTTGTGATGCGGTTACCGTTTCATGAAACACACTCTTAGGATATGCAACAGATATCCACATTGTAGTCCAGAAGTGGTCGTTTCTTCATGTTATAGATGCATAGTTGTGGGTTTTCTCAAATGGAAATCAAGGGAGGAGAAATCAATTAATTAATTTTCCCTGTTGGGATGTGAAAAATTCCTTTAGGGCTATGCCATCAACACAAGGAATTCATTCATGACATCACGATGTTATCAAAATAATTTATCGTTGATGAAATTTCATCTCTCATGAATACTCCCCTCTTCAGAATTTCCCTCTTGCTGTTGTGAATTTGACCTGGGAAGCTTCATCCTAGGACCAACTTATATAGTGTGGTTTGGCAAAGACAAAGGACTAGCCTATATGTAGAGGTGGAGTAACTCTCAGTGGCCTTGGCCTCACTCTAGAGGCCCCTCCTACTTCATGTGGCTTTCCATGCGTAATGCTCGTCAACTGTGCTTTTACAACTCTTCTAGGTCTGGGTTAAATCCTATTCATTTTTTGATCTTTCATAACTAACACATTTTGGCACCAACGAAATTGTAATTTTCTTGTCCATAGGAGCTTCCTCAAATTTTCTCCTGGGTTCATGTATACCATTGAGAATGATGTATTTTGCATGTATACTAAGCTACTGAAGAGGAATATGCATAATCTCAAGGTTCTTTACCTGCAATACTGGTCTGGTTTCTCTGTAGGCTAACTAATAGTGCAGTGCTATATCCTATGTAATATTCTATTCCAGTAATGAAGATACACTTTTGTGATACTTGAGAATTTCTTCTTTAAATTTAATTAAGAAACAGATGATTAGAAATAAGTATATTTTCATATACAAAGATGTGAAATATATATATATATATATGTATATGTATATGTATATGTATATGTATATGTATATGTATATGTATATATATATATATATATATATATATATATATATATATATATATATATATATATATATATATATATATATATATATATATATATATATATATATATTAAGATCATTTGACCATATAAATTGAAATAATGATGATCCATATTCATAACCATAATATTTCATTACTCATATTTAAATTTAATTAATAAACATATAAAAATTAAAAACTTACAATAGAATATTTACACACAACACAATTAATGCTATGTATACACATTAAAAAATTAAATTAATTTTTTAATAAAACATGCCAAAGAAAGATGATAAGCATATATATATATGTAACTATATGTATTATCAAATTTTTATTAAAATTAAAATTAATAATATTTCTATATGTAGAGATGCAAAATTGACATATAATGTAAACAATATTATAAATATCCAACGAAGATTCATCTTAAATCTAAATCTACCAATAATCGAAAAGAGGTTTGCACCTCAAGAAATTTGATTCCTCTAGATGCATGGTAGATACAAAGTTAAGATGGATCTATGCGAGTTAAATAAACAATGGAGAATTAAAATAAACTAGAGACAATAATACAATTGAAATACTACTTTTAAACCAAGGTATCTCCAATGGGAACCTTTATCCCATAATGCCTATACTTCAAAATTATAGGATGGTAAATTCATAGGAGAGAAATACCAAGTGGGAATAACATGGGTATTCTATAGCATGAAGAAGCTAAATGTATTTAAATGCTAATAAGAATAACATGAATAATGTTTAGTAATTTGATAAGGAAGCACATTAGGTCAATATGAATAAGAATTTATTGCATGCATGAAAACAAAATTCACATTCACAGTAACTTAATAAATCATAATAAACAAACATAAATGATTGAAACATTTGATTTTTATGGACAATTTTTTTTAATAACTCGAATTGTGATAATTTTCTATTAAAACTATATGCTTGGGAAAAGTCATTGCATAAAAAAATTAAAAAATGATACCTTCCACTATTGAGATATGCTAATGAGATAGGCTTGTTTAAGAACAAAGACCAAAATTTTCTAACGACATCAGATGCAATGTTGATTGGCCTAAAGGTATAAATCCACCGAACAACTGCCAAAAAATTGATACATTTAAACATCATATAGATTAATTCCAAGGAGGGAATTAGGGTTCATTGCCCATAGCAATAATATTGACTATATAGATATTTACGTTTGGTAGGCTTCCAACTTCCTAATCCATTTGAGTGCCAAATGAAGAGCACCTATGTTGAATTTGATTTCCTATGAATGGATCTTAGTAATCTACTTTTAGAGGGATTCGATTTCATCATCTCTTTGCAATTTGATGCTATGATCCATTAGAAATTCCATTTATATTGTGAAGGTTGATATTGTCTACTTCTAGTGGAGATGTAGATGGAGTAAACCCTATTGTATATGATTCATATCCTCTACCCAAACAAAGGAAACAAATTTACATGCTCCCTTTTTTCCATGATCCCTAATATAGAATTAAACCAAGCAACACAAGGCCAAAAATGTAGAAATAACTTCATAACCTCATATAAATTATTACGATGAACCAAAGTTCTTTCTTAGTCTTTAATAGGAGGGGTCATCAACCCATGAATGAAACTTTCCAAAGACATATGAGGATAAATTTGCATCCAAATAATTACCAAAGAAACATACATGAAATTAGATAGGTTCAAACCCTCAAATTCGTTAAGAAGGATCCACCTAGACCAAAGAGAGACTCTAAAAAATGAGCAGGAAAGGGTGGGTGATAAGCACACTTGAAAAAAAGGAGCTAGGGTACAATAAGGCTAGTAATGATTGAGGCTATAATAACCCTACTCGACTCCTATGGTGTATATGTATATGTAGATATTGATGTCGTCAACATGTTGGAGATGGTGATCATCCCTTTTGTGTTGGGACTAAATAAGATGTCCATATGGAATATTAGTCGAATTTTGTCCAATGACATCTAGTTAATGGGAGGGCTGGGTCGACGCTTTGTTAAGAGGGTGGTTGTTACCTTGTCATACATTTAATGGAAAGAGGATAAGGTGTAAGTCTATTGGTCTGGGTCACTTCAACTAATATTGTTGGTCAAGGCGAGTCAACTGGTCGTGGTTGTTTTGATTGGTCTTGTTTAGTCAAGGGTGTTTGACTAGTTCGGGTCACTTTGATTGGTATTTTTTTATTGAGGCAAGTTGATTGGTTGGGGTCATTTTGACTGGTCTTTTTTAGTTGAGGTGAGTCGATTGGTTAGGGTTCTTTTGACTGGCCTTGTTTAGTCAAGGTGAGTCAATTTGTCAGGGTCATTTCGACTGGTCTTGTTTAGTTGAGGTCATTCGACTAGTCTCAGTCAAATGTAATACCCCCTCTCAACCTCTATGTTGTATATGTATATGTGGATATTGAGGTTGGGGTGTCTTTGGAAGTATCCACATGGTTAGGTCAGTGGGCTGAGTATTACATGATAAGGCCAAAGCACCTATGTAAACAATGTATAGTAAAATTGAGGTTGGTGAGGCAAATGCTTTGGACTATTATACTGTTGAGCCAAAGTTTACATTATGAGGTCTATGTGCCCATGTAAAGTATTAAGAAAACTTTTGGGCTAGTGTTCTCGTATTTATATGCTTGTAAGGGATATGAAGTCTTAGAGCTTAGATTAGTCATTATTTTGTAAATAAATATTATTAGTAATAAAATAAGGCTAGTGTAGTGACCAATCTAGGGGTCTAGATTAGACTAAATTTAATGTCAACCAAGGTAGGTAAACTTAGAGGCACGTGTCTAAAGTCTATAGACCTAAAAGGATCTCATCTACCTAACTAAGTGTTTACTGTGACAGGCTACAACACTCTTTTACAAGAGATTGGAACATGTTTCCTTTCACACTTTAAACACTCAGATCATCTAATTTAATTAACTGTTCTAAAAACAGGGTGCTACTAGTCTGAGTTCTTAATCCTCTTACAAGGATATCATGCACAAAAACTCTTCCTCGGCAACACACTAAGCATCCTAAAAATCAAATTCATGAAAACCAAAAAATCTTTTAAGCATGCTGAAATTCAAATGCATGAAAACAGAGTCATAGAAATATTTTTAAAATTCAATGGTCGATTAAATCTTTTACAAGATCTTGTTCAATAATCTAGCAATTGAATTTTCAAGCTATCACCATGAATCATCAAATAGCAATCGCAAGAACTTCTAATTGAATTAATCAATTCACAAGCAAAGAAATGGCATCAAATGCTACTCAGATCTGAAGTTTAAATGCTATGAAAATGAAATGAAATTATACCAGTCCCCACGTAGGGCCTGTCCATGCGTTGATGGTACACTTAGAAAACTTCAGATGATGAAACCGTTAACACATAAAACACTGTAATGATGAAATGCTGCCTGTGATTAAAGTCTGGAAATCAATTACATGCAAGAACAGAGTTCTGGTAACAATTAAAATAAGATACGCAGTCTTCAGTATGCTCGATGTCTTATCTTTTATTCCCTAACATTCCTTAAAGTCTATAGTCGAATGTACATACATTATTACACAGATGTTACTGCTTTTAAAATCAAAAAGGCGATTTTTTTGTTTTTTTCCTAATCCTAACTGATTTCCAAGACAAAACGAAATCAGTTTAGGTAACTTTGGGCTTTTTGCTGCTTTTGTGACCAAAAAGGCTGGATTTGACCAGCATTGACCATGTATCCAGGAGCTTTGGATTCGCTGTTGAATAGATCTTTCACCATATATGTACATCCTATATCACATCCCTATCATCTGTTTTGATTTTCCTGCCATGCCACTTGTCACAACATAAACCAATTACAGGAAGTCATGACATCCCGTAATTTTGTTGAAAATTTCTAATTTTTAACATAAAAATTCACAAATTAAATTTAATGTAAAATAACAACTATAATGCTTTGATTAATCAATTTCAATGGAATGTGAGGGGTTTATGGGAGAAAATGATAGACAAATGATGGATTTCTAGAAGAAAAGGATGGCAATGAAATGGTACCAACAGCTAGCTAGAGAGCCCACTCCACATAAAGAGTACATGGGGCTCAACTTTAGAGATGAAAGGAAACAATTGGGTTTTGATGAAAGGTGTGCACCTTGGAGCTCACATGGCTTTAGGGAGTGCCACTTAGCGAGTGAAGGCCGTGCATTTATAAAGGAAGTGTAGGTTCCTCTTATGATTAGGCATCAAGGGATTACAGATTGAATGAGTTGTTCAATTATTATTCAATCTAGAGACTAATAGCCAAGAAGTCTCGGGGGTTGGACTTTGGAACTAGCTGATGGTGTGGTTATTCATTATTCATTTAAACACCTGATTTGGATTCATATTGGTTTTAGAGCTTGGTTCTCTTATTGTGTGAGCCTTGGTGGCTTTGAGAGCTTGGTGGCTCCAGTTATGGCTTGGTTGCCATGACTTTCTAGTGGAGAACTTAAAGGTGTGGTTATTCAGTTAACCACACTGAATTGGATGCATCTTATTTGGGTGAGCCCTTTTGGATTTGGTTATGGCTTGGAGGCTATGAAGTTATGGTGGGGAAATTGGTTTGGAGATAGTAAAAGAGTCTTGGTTTGGGCTCTGACACTACCTGAGGGGTTTCAACTATTTGGAACTTAGACACAAGATAACAACAAGGCTCTTGGAATTACAGGCAAAGACTATCCATTGCAATCGTAAGTCACCCTGGAAGTTGGGCATTGCCGAGGGACTCATGCTATGCCACTCTGGTTTCGGTCACCGGGACATGAGCCTGTAATTGGAGATTGAGGCTGCCGGGGTTGGTGTCGTGGCCATGGTTTTTCTATTGTTATACAACTGTTGTCTAGAGTTGCCACCTTAGCTCAACGGTGACCCACATGGCCTATGACTGGGAGGAATGTTGAGGTCCCACAACCAGCTAACTCTTCATTACCAGATAAGTGTTCCCTGTGCCATGATATAGTTCTTGTATATTTTTACATGTGTTGTGTTTAATTTTTATTCTATGTTTAATTTACAAGCCATGACAAATCTATGTCTATGTTAATGAACCTTAATTTCTAGTTCTAATTACTTAATGATGTTGAGTATGTGTTATTTTTATTATCAACCCTAGCAAGGGATTGATACCTATATATAAATGTAATAATTCTGTTGTGCATTTTTAACTGTATAATGTTTTACAATTGCTTATGGTTAATGGATTCAAGATTAGGGCTAATGCCCTTATGACAAAATCATTGGTAGAATTCCATAAGAATTGGAGTAGGGCCCTGGATATGAGCCAAGGATAAATAATGAAAACTCAAGGTTATCTATTTTCAATGGATTATGGGTAAGATAAATGGTGGAATTCAAGAAAGATTATGTAGTGTTTCCTGGCCAGGTGTTGGGGACATTACAAGGTGGTATCAAAGACTAGTTTACAAAACTAGGCATGAGCTCAGCTAAAAATTATAGATTAAGGAAAATTTCTATAGGTTTGCAGGTTTTCCACCATGTGTTTGACGAAAGTGCCAAAGGTGTAATTAAAAGAAAATTGTACAAATTCAAGAACATAAAACTATAGATGGATATCTGGCATGATGGGTCATAATTTGATGGTTTTTAGGCTTGGTTGGGATGAATTCGGGGCCAATTTGAAGAATTAAAAGTTTCTTATCAACTCTTTGACAAAATTCGTCGTAATCAAAATGTTTCAAGGTCAAATTACTATGGTGTTTTCAAATATATTTAAGCATATAATTTTTATATTGGGGCATGGTTATATGTTAGAACCCCTTGCTAGCCTTACCAAAGGGATTATGCATGCAATGTTACAAACTATTATAGAGCGGTTTAAGGTTTGTGGGGCATAACACATGGGACACAAACTTCATAATATAAGCTAACACATTGTAAATGAGGCCATGATAGTGGACCTTAGGCTATGACATGAGGAAGAGTTACCAAGCCTTGTAACGAGTTCATCATTAGAGAAATTTTGAAGTCAAAAATAGGCATCAAAACAAATGTGTACAAAAAAATAAACTTTATAAGAACCAATAGGATTCAATATGATGATATCAACCATGGAGGATGATTCACCATTTTTGGGGTAACAATGTATTAAAAAAAAAAAAATTCAATTCGTATTTTGAACTTATCTCGCTACGATTTTACTCATCCAAGGAGCACCCATGTTGCATACTTTCGATGGACCCTATTGCATGAAAACTGTGAAATATATGAAAAAACGTGACTGCAATCACATTTTTCTTGTAGTAGGGTTCATCGAAAATATGCAACATAGGTACTCCTTGGATGAAAAATTATATTTCACTTACAATACGTGCTCCCACTCAAAATTGAGTAAAATCATAGGGAGATAAGTTTAAAATACGAGTTGAAACAATAGTTTTTTTCCCTAAAAAACTTGATGAGGTAATCTAATTTTATTCTATTATTTCCACTGTTATTTTATAATTTTCCTTAAGAGGCCAAGTTTAGAACTCACAATTTTTCTAATGGTCAAGATTAGGCCATGGAATGGTGTGGAGCCATGGAGGTGGACCATATGCTACATAGAGTATGGTGTAAGCATTGGGCTGAAACTGCGAGGAGGGAGCTCATTAAGGGAATTTTGAGGTCTAAAATGGGCCTCTTAAGGAAATAGTAAAATAATAGCTAAACCAATAAAATAATATTTACAATTTTGTAATTCACTTTTTGCACCATGATCCATGTAACCATAGTTAAATTCAATTAAAAAGTTGTACCAAAATAAAATTAATAAAAAAATTGTATTGATGTGACTATAAATAAGAATGAGCTTTTCAAGAAAAAATCATTATCATTGAATAATTAATACATTTGTCCTTTGTACTTAAATAACTTCAAATATATTATAAATATAAATCATAAATTCTTAATTGTATAATACACTATTAATTAAAATTTATATTATTTAAGTTATATAATTAAATTATATAATAACATGTAATTAATATAAACCAACAATTAACATATAATTAATTAATATACTATATAAAAGTCAAATAATATAATATAATAAATGTAACATATTATTTTGTGTATTAGTTTATAAACGGGTTACAATTGTCATAAAATTGTGTAAGAGTTTATCAAATAATTTGTAAAAAATAAAGATTTAATTTTTGTTTAGGACATAATAACTTGAAATTAAGCAGAATTTGTAAGATCAATTTATTAAAAAAACCATAAATCATACAAAATTAATATCCATTTTTCTTTAATTTTAATATGTTTGTATTGTTATTAATATTATAATAATATTATTCATAGATTTGATTTATCTTAAAATTACAAGGTCACTTTTTTATTTCATACGTATAATATATATGTATAAATATTAGCTTATAATTAATTTTAAATTGTAATATTAAATAAAATGAGATGAATATATAATTTAAAAATAAATATATGAAAATATACAAATACAATTTTTATTAAAAAAAATGTAAAGGCATGAAAATTATATAGATATATGCATTGTTTTTTTCAAAATATGAAATGACAATAATAATATTTTATTCAAAAAGTGCGAAATGACTTTTATTATGATTACTTTACTTTATGATTTTAAAAGTACTTAGAGCACTAGCATGATTAACCATAAGTTTTTATCCACCATTGAGAATGCGACAAGTAAGTACCTTTAACTCAAGCAATGCCACCTCAACCATTGAGGATGATGTTATCGCCTTGTTGAATTTCCACAAACTTGGGTATAGGTTAGAGTGTTAAAATCACTGGTGCTATCAAACCAAGAATCTCAACAATAAAATACTTTGCATAGAGGAAATATAAAGTAGTCAATCACATATGCACAATATACACAGTTTTAAACAAAATTGCACAATATGTACAATCCCAATCTTCATTATATGAAACCAAATTATGAATAATACAACAGTTTATGGTATACAAGATACAATGACAAACTTCGTTGCAACTTCGATGTCATATCTTGTCTTGTCGGTTCTTCACTTTCGTACTGCTCACTAGTAGTGCCTTAGTCAATCAAGGCGTCTACACATCGAGACTCTAAGAGGGTTGCCTCATATCACCACTGTAAGTCACATCTTCTACAATGAACACAGGCTCATCAATTGCTCTCTGGGTTGGCCAATTCCCGAGCTCCAAACTTTCAGGCTAGCAGTCACCTTAGTCCATCAAGGTACTGCATTTTGGTACCAATATTTACCCAACCCTCAACTCCTCTTCGTCACTTCAAAGTAGCTCTTCTAGGGCTACTTTGGGCTATCAACACACTGCCCTCCAACCAACTTTATGACACCCAATACTTCACTGCTGAATCTGCTTCTAGGAAGACACTGTCCCTCCTCAGAATGTCTTCCAATTGGCTCCAATAGGCTATTAGATAAACCAATCCAAATTTAGTCACCCACTATGATCCAACACACATCAACACTATTGTTCCAAGTTTTCTTTCAATACTATTTATACTATTACTGGTTAGGGCATCTAGTCATGTTGAAATATCCCTACAAACCCATCTAACAGTCCACAAACAACCCTCAAAGACTATGTCACACCTTCATGAGACAACACCCCTAGCACGCTGCTGTTCTAGGCATATTTGAGCCCTTCATTCACCCTACACAAGCCCTAATTGTGGTGCTATCGCCTATGCCCTAGGACAAAGTACTCCTATAGCTTACGACTAGCGCCATGCAAGAATTCTGTCCACAAAATAGTGCCCAAATAGACTTAAAATACTTACCTATGCCTCGACTCTCTAGGGAACTACCTCGGTCTCCCTTCCAAGGAACTCAACCTTCAAAAATACCCTTGAATCAAACCTCAAATACCTTCGCTATCCAGTCTCCTTTGTTGTGGCCAAATCATAAGTAATCGTCCTCTCCAATGAGTTTTTCTCAAGTGCGAGTGTTGCATAATTGGATGCCTCTATCCCCCTCATATCACCTTCTCTATATACCATAAAGAAGGGCTCCAAAATGTCACATTTTAGGAGCTTCCAACTGTCACATGCCTAAAACTCCTTAGATTGACCTTGACATACACATTGCAAACCCACCATATAACTTCAAAAATCCATATCTCTCTAACGACAACTCGGATTCAAATGATTTTCATTGCTTTGGAATTGTATTTCCAAGCACTATCATCCTCATCCATCATATGTCGTAAATCAATCAATTTTTTTATCCCAAATATCGATGGTACCAGAACCCCATAATTGGGTTCCAAGCCCACAAGCTACCCTTGTGGCACTTTGTCCTCTAAACCTTGAACCCTAGGGCTTGGAGTACCTCCCAAGCTACACAAATCAACATTCACTCTAAGTTAGAGAGTACTTTCAATACTAGGAAGTATATCATCATCTTCATCACTGCTCGCAACACTTTCCCAGCGATCGCAACAATCCATGTACAATGAGCTACACCCTCCTCAGAAGTTTCGCTGTCACTATTGGAAGCAACCGACTTCTTCTTCGTATCCTGTAACATCTTCCACTCTTTCCATGATTCCTTTTTGGCAGTTGTAAGAGCACCCTTGCTCACCACTGACCACACACTCTTCTTGGGTTGCAGAGTCTCCCTCTGAATCTGCAAGCTCCCTCTCAAACTAGACTCCTTCTAATTCTATGGAACCTGGACCTTCTCAGAAAAGTGTACCTTCTTTTCAGGAACTCGAGCCTTCTACTTTGATGTTTGTACCTGTACCTGCTTCTTTCCACAATCCATAGGCTTACTTGTCAACCTGTAGAGATCATGCTCTCTAACTCCAAGTACAATCCCATCAGACTTAGAGCTTTTGAGCTTGAGTCTTGCCTTCCCATCCCAGAACAAGACCTCAAACCCTTTCCTCTTAATCATCGAGAAGGAAATCATGCAAAATTTAAGTCCTGGTACAAACAATATATCCTAGACCTGCATCATACGTCCTATCTCCATACTGAATGTCACAACATCCGATCCTTGGATCTCCAACTGACACTTGTCATCCAACACCATGTGCAACTTCATGTAGCATCTATCTAGAGTCTCAAAAACATCCTATAACCCTATCATATGCTTTGTCACACCACTATCCATGTACCATCCATTCTTCGTGATAATATTCTGCAAGAAATAAGAAATCATAGCAAAGTTCTCCTCTTCCAATCTCCTGTAGAGATCGTCCATCTCTACAGAAGCGACAACATTGGAGGCCTAATTTTATTTCTTATTTTCATCATTTCCCTTCTTCTTCATCAGACATCTCGATGAAAAATGACCCATCTCACCACAGTTAAAACACTTGAATTTACCCAAGTCCTTCTTGTACTTACCCTTCATTCATGATGTAAGTGCCATGTCATCATCTAAAGTTTTCTTCTTCAGCTGAAGATCCTCGTCTCACAACTCTTCCTGAATGAAGTCATCCCACAGCCTAACCTAGTTTGACAACTTCTCCTTGGCAATGATCCCTTTGATGAAGGGCTTCCATTCCTCGGTGAACCCTTTCAAGGCAATCCTTACCATATCTCCATCTAAGACAGTCACACTGATGGCCGCAAGCTCATCTTTGACCTAAGAAAATCTCGTTAGATATGAGGCCACACTTTCACCTTTTAACATCTTGGTGGCCTTCAACTTGTCCTCTAATACCAATACCCAACTCTCGTTCTTATTCTGGAATAAATTCTGAAGAGCCATCCACATCTCATGTGCGGTGTTCTTCCCAAACAAATGAGGTATTAGGGCATCCCTCACACCATCAAGGATGATCAATCTCACCCTTGCATCCAAATCTTCCCATATTTCTAGCTCCTTAGGGTTAGTTGGCTTCTTGATTTATTTCTCGGAAAAATCCCAGATCCGGTTGACCTGCAAGATCAAATTGATCCTTTCCTTCCATGGACTATAGTTGGACAACCCATCCAACCTGTCCATATATCAGATACCTTCTTGCAACTTCGACATTGTAGTGAACCCTTCACTCACAATGTTACCAACTCCCTCTCACACTGTACTTCGCTGCATACAAATCTGATTTACTTTCTTCCAAAGTAGCTCATACACGCTCTGATACCATGTTAAATTTCCATCACCTTGGGTCTAGGTTAGAGTCTTAAAATCATTGCTACAAAACCAAGAATCTCAACCACAAACTACTTTGCACAACGAAAATATAAATCAGTAAATAACATATGTACAATATACACAGTTTAAAAAAAATGTACAATATGTACAATCCCGATCTTCGTTATATTAAACCAAATTCTGAATAATACAACAGTCTATGGTATATAAGATACATTGACAAAATTCGTTGCAACTTCGATGTCGTATCGTGTCCAGCCAGTCCTTCGCTTTCGTACTTCTCATTAGTAGTGCCTTAGTCCATCAAGGCATCTACACATCGAGACTCCAAAAGGGATGCCTCCCGTCACTACTACAAGTCACATCTTCTACAATGAACACAAGCTCATCAATTTCTCTCTGGGTTGGTCAATTCCTGAGCTCCAAATTTCTAGGCTAGCAATCACCTTAGTCCATCAAGGTACTGCACTTTCATACCAATCTTCACCCAACCTTCAACTCCTCTTCGTCGCTTCAAGATAGCTTGTTTAGGGCTACTTTGGGCTATCAACACGCTGTCCTCCAACCAAATCTATGAAACCCAATACTTCACTGATGAATCTGCTCCTAGGAAGACACCTTCCCTCCCTGGAATGTCATCCAATTGTCTCCAACATGCTGCTAGATAAACTGATCCAAATCTAGTCACTTATTGTGACCCAACACACTTCAACACTACTATTCCGAGTCACTATATGTGATTGGTTAGGGCATCTGGTCATGCTGCAGTAACCCTACAAACCCATATAACAATCCATAAACAACCCTCAAAGACTACGACACACCTTCATGAGACAACTCCCCTAGCACGCTGTTGTTCTAGGCATATTTGAACCTTTCATTCACCCTACGTAAGCCCTAACTGTGGTTCTATGGCTTGTAGCCTAGCACACTGTACTCCTGTAGCTTACGACCAACACCATGCAAGAATTATTTCCACAAAAAAGTGCACAAAAAAACTTAAAATACATACCTCTTCCTCATCCCTCTAGGGAACTACCTCAGCCTCCCTTCCAGCAAACTGAGCCTTCAAAAATACCCCTGAAACAAACCTAAAATACCCTCACAATCCATCCTTCTTTGCTGCGACCAAATTAGAAGTAATCCTCCTCTCTAACAAGTTTTTCTCAAGTGTGAGTGTTGCATAATTGATGCCTTTATCACCCTCATATCACCTTCTATATATACCATAAAGAAGGGCTCCAAACCATCACACTTTAGGGGTTTCCAGCTGTCACATGCCTAAAACTCCTTAGGCCGACCTTGACATACACATTGCAAACCCACCATATAACTTCAAAAACTCATATCTCTCTAACGACAAATCATATTCAGATGATTTTTGTTGCGTTAGAATTATCTTTCCAAGCACTATCATACTCATCCATCACATGTCGTAAATCCACTAATGTTTTGTCCCAAATATCAATGGGTTCCAAAACCCCATACTTGGGTTCCAAGCCCACAAGCTGCCTTTATGGCGCTTTGTCCTCCAAATCCTGAACCCTAGGGCTTGGAGTACCTCCCAAGCTACAAAAATCAACACCCCTAAATTATGATTGGTTCTAATAAAGTGAATTTTGATTGTACATTTTCCTTAGGAGTCCCATTTTAGACTTCAAAATTCCCCTAATGGGAACTCTGATTGTGGCTCTCCCCCCTTGTATCCTCAATGAGGGAGATGGAGGGTACACATTTGATATTAGTTGTCAAATGACCTAGTGGCATAACTTCTATCAAATATGAAGAGAAAAACCCTAAGTTGGAACATTGATTGCAAGCCTCCTCCCCCACCCCACTCCTCCTTTAAAATCAGGGGGGTCCACATTGCATCCTAACCATTTGATTTTTGTCATTTCTCTGTCATAATATGATTGGGGATTGAAGATGTGGCATTATGGTTTTGGTGGGGCCCTATGCAAATTAATCAATGACTCACATCTAAGCGAACCAAAGGTTATGGTGGGTCTCGCAGGTCGGGGGTTGACTAGTTGTCCAAAAGGCAAAGTATTTGAAGGTGAGGTTGGGACCGACCAAAAGGGTCTATTCAAGAAGTTGGGATTAGGCCCAGATCGAGATGACCAAAGTCAACATATCGGTTTTCCAGTAAAGTATAATATAATGATTCGATAGGTCAGTCATAGAGCAGAGTCGACCAAAATGAATCGATAGGTTGGTCATATAGTGAAGTCAACCATGATGAGTTGAGAGGTCAATTGTTGAGTGAAGTTGACCATGATGATTCGATAGGTCAGTCGTGGAGTGAAGTTGACTAGGATGAGTCGACATGGTCGGTTGTTGAGAGAAGTCAACTAGGATGAGTTGGTAGGGTCAATCCTTAAGCAAAGCCGACTAGGATGAATTGACAAGGTTAGTTATCGAGTGAATTCATCCAAGATGAGTTAATAGGGATGGTCATTGAGCGAAGTCAACCAGGAGGAGTCAGTAGGGTTGGTCATGGAGCGAAGTAGACCAAGGTGATAGATACAAAAGAAAACTAAACTTGAAATTTTAGACATGGGTGAAATTGGAAAACCGGTTTAACTTTGGAGGGCCATAGTTTTCAATATGTAAATTATATTTTGGCATATGACGAATCAAAAGAAAGGATTTTTTTTAGTAGGTTGCAATTATTCGTCCAAAATTTTAATATGAGACTAGGAATTTTGGAAAAATCTAAGTGAAAGCTACAACAACTCTAAAAGGGAAAAATGGCCTAATAAACCGTAGAATTATTGAGGGATTAACCTTTTTCCTGTTGGCATTTTGGCACAAGTGTGGCGCTATGGTACAGGTGTTGTCCTTGATGGCAACTCACTTTGGTGACAGATCCCAGTTCAGGTGCTCAGAATGAAGGAAATCTTGTATACGCAGGTACACCTTGCCAAAGACGCGTATACACGCGGCTTATACGTTCAGAAGACGCGTATGCATATACACGCACTTTTATGCACATAAAAGCACGTACATGATGGAAAACTTATTTTTGGTCCATGGTTGTTAGTCCTTGGAACTTGAACCTATGGTTGTGGACCATGGTATCTCGTCAGAAGAGTTGGCCCCAAGTTTTGGGCCCTTGGTATTGTTTATTATGGTTTTGGATCATGGTATTGTGGAAGGCCTAAAATTATATAAGAAGAAGGAGATCATGTGGCAAGGGATCATCTGAATGATTGAATATCTGATATTGTGATAGATCTGGAATACTAGTGATTGGGTTATGATGCAGATCTAGATCTGAATGAAGGAGGAACCTGAGCGCAAGAGGGATAAGGACTATTGATGGATCAAAATCTCAAGGCTTGAACATGGGTATCTCTGTATGATTTTGATCTGTTATATGTGGCGCACTCTTGATCTATAAATCTGGGCTAACTAATGTCTGAATGCTTAAAAGAATAAATTATCCTTTATAGATCTGTACGCAGGTTCAGTGAATTGAAGGTGCGTATACACGCGTTTTCTGTGAATGAAAGAAGCGTATACGCAGGTTGATTGTGGTACAGAAGCGTATACTTGTAGTTACAATGTTCTGGGTATAGTGGTCAGAGAAGTGCTTATTTGTTTCAGCTATTGATTGGTGGAAAGAGGTTTGGGTTATGCAGAAATTCTTGATGTTTGATTGATGTTACTTGTGGATCCAGTCTGAAACGAGGTCCCTGAAAGCAAAGAGAAGGTTGCTGCCTTCTGCAGGTAGGAGCCTGCGTACTAGTATCTCAAGCTAGTACAAGAACTAAGGGGGTTGGAGCTCCCTTCCAGGGAAGCTGGAAAACGAGAGAGAGTTGTAGCTCTCTGCAGGTTGCAGCCTGCGTACTGGTAAAGTCTGCTCCAGTACAAGACATTGTAAAGAGAAGTTTCTAATTAAAAGGAAGATAGAGACGAATTGCAGCAGGGGGTTTTCACCCACATTGGGTTTCCTCCTTATATCTTGTGTTCTTGTGTGTGACTGTCTTCTGCTCTGTTTCACTGTTTCTGGTACTGTTTATGTGCATCTGAATCACAGATTAATAACTGACATCTGAAAGATAATTCAAATTATAAGTTTGATTTATATACGCGGGTTTCTTTATCTGTAGTTGCGTATATACGCGGTTTTTATTAACTGAAGTAGCGTATATCATCTCGAATATAAAAAGGAAATATTTGGCTTGATAATACTGATTCACCCCCCCTCTCAGTATTATTTTCAACAATTGGTATCAGAGTGGGTCCTTCAGAGAAGCTTGATCACTTGAAGGAAGATCATTCATCATGAGCAACTACGAGAGGGAAGCATCAATCATGCCACCAATTTTTGATGGGACAAACTTCAATTATTGGAAGGTAAGAGTTACTGCCTATCTTCAATCTCTTGGTATAGAAGTTTGGGATATCATAGATACAGGCTACACTTTTCCTTCAGCTACTCCTACAGATCCGGCCGAGAAGAAGAAATATGAAACAAATGCTAAAGCAATCAATACTCTTTTGGGATGCTTATCTCAAAAAGAATTCGTGAAGGTTATGCAATATAAATTTGTAAAAGAAATATGGGACAAGATTGTCTTGAGCTACGAAGGAGATGAACAGGTAAAGCGTGCTAAACTTCAAACCCTCAGGATTCAGTATGAGAATCTCATAATGTATAATGATGAAAGTGTGGCTAACTATTTCCTTCGGGTAGACGAGATTGTTAATTGCATGAAAAACTTGGGTGAAGAAATAAAAGAGGCTATTGTGGTTGAAAAAGTTCTAAGATCATTGTCCCCCAAGTTTGAATCTAAAGTGTCTGCAATAGAAGAAAAGGAAAATCTACGAACTCTTACTATGTCTCAACTACACGGAATTATAACTGCTTATGAAATGAGGAAAGGAGGTCCATATGACAGGAGAGAAGCTGCCTTCAAGGCTTCAGGCAAAGGAGAGTACTATGAATCAAGACATGGGTCAGAAGAAGAAGAAGAATCAAATTTTGTCAGAAATCTTCAACGGGGTGCTGGACGGTTCAGAGGTAAGTTGCCCTTCAAATGCTTTGCTTGTGGAAGAGTAGGTCACTATGCTGCCAAATGTCCTCACAAGGATAAGATCGACAAGGGAAAGGAACCTATTAGATGGAACAAGAAATAGAATGCAAATAAGAAAAGCTACTACACTCATGAAGACAGTGATGGTCTATCAAATAGTGATGAAGATGAACGAGGTAATGCTTATAAACTTTTAATGGCCTTTGAAGATGATGATTACATGGATGCTATAGATGTGGATATTTTTTATGAAGAGATTTCTAGACTCAAGACATGTATAGAAGAAAAGAATGTGATCATTGATACTCGACAATTTCAAATTGATGAAAAAGAAAAATTTCTTGAAAAATTAGAATGTGAAATTGTTGGCCTTAGAAAAGAAATTGAGAAAACAAAGGCTATTAATCTTAAGTTTGTCAAAGGATCTGAAACTCTGGATGAGATCATCAATGTACAACGTTCTCCGCTAAACAAGACAGGTCTGGGGTATAATGGAGAAACATCTCAAGAATCCACCTCAAAGAGTTATCTTGATGCAGCAAGAAGGAATGAGCAAAAGCACACTGGAGATCACCAGGTGAAGCAGGGACGAATTACATCAAGAACAAACAAAGACGATCAGGTAAATCAGGGGCAATCTGTCTTAAACAAAAGCTACAACCAGCCACAGGTAAAATCTTCTCAATTTTCTTCAAGAATGGATGACAATAGAAATTACAATCATTCGGCTGGTAGATTTGATAACCGCAGAAGTTTCTTCAATGGACAATGTTTCTCTTGCCATAACTTTGGTCACAAAGCAGCTCAATGTGTTGCATATAAAACAATCATGACTAGAGAAGCTCAAAAACGAAGAAGTATGACTGGGATTACAAAAAGGACCTATAACAACTTTTCGGCTCTTGAAAATGAAATTGAATGTTCTATTTGCAATAACTTCGGTCATGAAGATTCTGAATGCAGGAGCAGGTTTCAGCAGACAAAGGAACAAGCCTCAAGCACAAGAACATGGAGAATAAAGGAACCACAAACAGAAAGATGTGGGATAGCCTTTTATGCAGAGGGACAGGAAAATCTATGGTACATTGACAGTGGATGTTCGAAGCATATGACAGGTGATAAAGAAAAACTTGAATCATATTCTGCTTTAGAAAAGGGAAAGAAAGTTTCTTTTGGAAATGATACTCCTGCAGCTATAAAAGGAAAAGGCACTGCTCAGTTGAAAGAAAAGGTCAAAGCTGGAAATGTTTTGTATGTTGATGGCTTGAAGCATAATCTTCTAAGTGTCAGTCAGATGTGCGACCAAGGAACCGAAGTAATATTTCGATCAAATGGGTGTAGTGTTCGTGATCTTGATACAGGGAAAACGGTGATCAAAGGCAGAAGAACTCCAAATAATCTATACATATTTGAAGAAGGACAACAACAATGCTATTTGAGCAAGGATGATGAACATTGGTTATGGCACCGAAGGCTGGGGCATCTAAGCTTTTCACAAATAAGGAAGGCATGCAAATATCAGGCAGTTCGTGGTCTTCCAGATATCAAAATTCCAGACAACACCATATGCAAATCATGTCAGTTTGGAAAACAAACCAGAACTAACTTTCCGGAGAAGGAAGGATTAGCTAGCATGCCTCTTGAGCTAGTCCATACAGATGTATGTGGTCCCTTTAGGAAAAGGACACCTCAAGGAGAAGAATACTTGATATTATTCATTGACGATTTCTCCAGGTTTGTTTGGTTAGGACTTATGAAGCACAAAGATGAAGCATTCGAAAAATTCAAATCCTTCAAAGCCTTGGTTGAAAATGAATCAGGTTACAAAATTAAGTGCCTCAGGTCCAACAGAGGTGGGGAGTTTACCTCAAATGAATTTTTTGATTTTTGTGAAGAACATGGGATAAGAAGGGAATTCTCCACAGCTAGAACTCCTCAGCAAAATGGAGTGGTAGAAAGGATGAACAGAACATTCCAACAAATGGCTCGTGCTATGCTTGATGAATCCGGAACTCCCGCAACTTTCTGGGGTGAAGCTGCACATGCTGCGGTTGTTATTTTCAACAAAACAAATGTCCGAGTGAACAACACTCAAACTCCTCATGAGCTCTGGTATGGTGAGACTCCTTCAGTAAAGCATTTCAAAATTTTTGGGAGAAAATGCTATATTAAGAATACTGATGAGCAGCTTGGCAAACTTGAACCTAGAGCAGATGAAGGCATTCTTCTTGGTTATTCTCCCTACAACAAAGCATATAAGTGTTACAATAAAAGACTTGGAAGAATTGTTGATAGTATTGATGTAGTGGTTGATGAAAAATGATACATCCCTAGGCAAGTATATCATGAAAATATCGATGAGGATGAAGACTACTCTCCAAATCAGGCAGATGATGAAGAAGAACCCCAAGAGGCACCAGAGGAACAGATAATGGTAGAAGAGAAGACTCCATCCAGATATGTTCAGAAGAATCATCCAGAATCTCAAATTTTGGGGCAGAAAGAGGCAGGTATACAAACAAGAAGAACAATAGCAGAAGCTTCAAGCTATTTGGCATTGCTCTCTTCCACTGAACCGCAAAAAGTAAAAGAAGCATGCAAAGATGAGTGTTGGGTTAAGGCAATGGATGAAGAGCTTGAGCAGATCGAAAAGAACAACACTTGGGAGTTGGTTCCTAGACCAAAAGACAAGAATGTCATAGGAACAAAATGGATCTTCAAGAACAAGTTGAATGAAAATGGGGAAGTTATTAGAAACAAGGCCAGACTTGTTTGCAAAGGGTATGCTCAACAGGAAGGAATAGACTTTGAAGAAACTTTTGCTCCCGTTGCTAGACTTGAGGCCATCAGAATGTTCCTTGCCCTCTCTAGCTTCAAAAAATTCAAAGTATTTCAAATGGACGTGAAGTCAGCCTTTTTGAATGGAGACTTAAAAGAAGAAGTGTACATTGAGCAACCAGATGGCTTTATCCTTGGAAATGATCCAAATCTTGTATGCAGACTTAAAAAAGCTCTCTATGGGCTTAAAAAAGCTCCAAGGGCTTGGTACTATCAGTTGGACAAATACCTTCATCAACAAGGATTTTCAAAAGGATTAGCAGATAACAATCTATATATAAAAATTGAAAATAACAAATTGCTAATACTTGTTGTGTATGTAGATGATATTATCTTTGGGAGTAATGAAGAAGCTATGAGTCAAAGCTTTGCCTTGGTGATGCAGAAAGAATTCGAAATGTCATTACTTGGAGAATTGACATATTTTCTTGGATTGCAAATCCAACAAAATGGAGGCGGTATTTTCTTATCTCAAACCAAGTACCTCAAGCATATCTTGAAGAAGTATGGCATGGAAGATTCGAAACCAGTATGTACCCCCATGGTTACAGGATGCAGCCTTAGTGCAAATGATGAATGAAAAACAGTGCATCAACCAACCTATAGATCCATGATTGGGAGTTTGCTTTATTTGACAGGTACCCGACCAGATATTATGCATGCAATGGGAATAGTTGGAAGGTTTCAGGAAAATCCAAAAGAAACTCATCTTCAGGCAGTGAAGAGAATCTTCAAGTACCTTCAAGGAACTCAAAACTATGGCTTATGGTTTCCTAGAGATACAGATCTCACACTTCATGCCTACACAGATGCAGATTGGGCCGGAAGCGTGGATGACCAGAAGAGCACAAGTGGTGGTGCTTTCTTTATGGGTTCCAGATTAGTATCTTGGTTCAGCAAGAAACAGAGTTCAATTGCTCTATCTACAGCAGAAGCGGAATATGTGGCTGCTGCATCTTGTTGCACACAACTCCTTTGGATGATGCAAACCTTGCAGGATTTTCAAATCACTTGTACTCCACCTGTCTCTATCTTATGTGATAATACAAGTGAAATAAGCATTTCAAAGAACCCAGTCATGCATTCAAAGACCAAGCACATACCGATCAAGTATCACTTTCTCCGGGAACAAGTGTTGGAACAAAAGGTCAAATTGGAGTATGTTCCTTCTAAGGAACAAGTTGCTGATATACTCACCAAACCACTGCCCAGGGAAACTTTTGAATATCTCAGACAGAAGCTGGGAGTCGTTTATGCTTCATCCTGCTGTTAAAGCTTGTCTATTCCAAGAAAAGTTGGTGTACACGAGTTGGATGACGGGTATCCGCGTACATACACCGATTTATGCAGGTGCAGTCGCGTATATGGAGTTCTGAAGAAAATCAGCAAGAACAGACTCTGGTTGAAGAGAGTCTGATATGGGTTTGTCAGAGACCATCAGGCACAGGTTCAGGGGGAGCAGATAATCTTCTAATAATGCATTGTTGGCATTACTTTAGAAGCTCTTGGTTCTAGTACTCAAGCTGTTTTTGGTTCAGGTGGATCAGCTGTAGAAAGGAGAACAGAAGGAGAACATGGTTGCTGATATATACAGTGATTGTCAGATGCTGCTGATAGTAGTTATTGGTCATTTGCATAAGTCTTGATATTTCGTCTCTATGTCATGTATATTACTTTATCAAGGTCATGTAACGGCCTATTTTGGTTTCCCCACTATGCCTGGGATGCTTGATGTGATTGGTTGTCATATGCAAATTTCTAATGTATCCCCACTTCGTTGGGTGGATGATCCCAACTTGGTTGGGTGATGGTTGTATGTATTGAGTCTTTTGATGATAGGTAGGTCTTTTATGATGTTTAAGTCATGGTTTTTCTTGAAGAACATCTTTTTGCAGATCTTGCCTACAGTCAGGGGGAGCATGTTCAGCACAGCAGAGCAGAGATATCAGCGTGTACTCAGGGGGAGCACAACCCTTTGCCCTTGATGACAAAGGGGGAGAATGACTTTGAGGATCTTGGGGTTGCCATCAAGTCCAAAGGGGGAGATTGTTGGCATTTTGGCACAAGTGTGGCGCTATGGTACAGGTGTTGTCCTTGATGGCAACTCACTTTGGTGACAGATCCCAGTTCAGGTGCTCAAAATGAAGGAAATCTTGTATACGCAGGTACACCTTGCCGAAGACGCGTATACACACGACTTATATGTTCAAAAGTCGCGTATGCGTATACACACACTTTTATGCACATAAAAGCGCGTACATGACGGAAAACTTATTTTTGGTCCATGGTTGTTAGTCCTTGGAACTTGAACCTATGGTTGTGGACCATGGTATCTCGTCAGAAGAGTTGGCCCCAAGTTTTGGGCCCTTGGTATTGTTTATTATGGTTTTGGACCGTGGTATTGTGGAAGGCCTAAAATTTTATAAGAAGAAGGAGATCATGTGGCAAGGGATCATCTGAATGATTGAATATCTGATATTGTGATAGGTCTGGAATACTAGTGATTGGGTTATGATGCAGATCTAGATCTGAATGAAGGAGGAACCTGAGCGCAAGAGGGATAAGGAGGATTGATGGATCAAAATCTCAAGGCTTGAACATGGGTATCTCTGTATGATTTTGATCTGTTATATGTGGCGCACTCTTGATCTATAAATCTAGGCTAACTAATGTCTGAATGCTTAAAAGAATAAATTATCCTTTATAGATCTGTACGCAGGTTTAGTGAATTGAAGGTGCGTATACACACGTTTTCTGTGAATGAAAGAAGCGTATACGCAGGTTGATTGTGGTACAGAAGCGTATACTCGCAGTTACAATGTTCTGGGTATAGTGGTCAGAGAAGTGCTTATTTGTTTCAGCTATTGATTGGTGGAAAGAGGTTTGGGTTATGCAGAAATTCTTGATGTTTGATTGATGTTACTTGTGGATCCAGTCTGAAATGAGGTCCCTGAAAGCAAAGAGAAGGTTGCTGCCTTCTGCAGGTAGGAGCCTGCGTACTAGTATCTCAAGCTAGTACAAGATCTAAGGGGGTTGGAGCTCCCTTCCAGAGAAGCTGGAAAATGAGAGAGAGTTGTAGCTCTCTGCAGGTTGCAGCCTGCATACTGGTAAAGTCTGCTCCAGTACAAGGCATTGTAAAGAGAAGTTTCTAATTAAAAGGAAGATAGAGACGAATTGTAGCAGGGGGTTTTCACCCACATTGGGTTTCCTCCTTATATCTTGTGTTCTTGTGTGTGACTGTCTTCTGCTCTGTTTCACTGTTTCTGGTACTGTTTATGTGCATCTGAATCATAGATTAATAACTTACATCTGAAAGATAATTCAAATTATAAGTCTGATTTATATACGCGGGTTTCTTTATCTGTAGTTGCGTATATACGCAATTTTTATTAACTGAATTAGCGTATATCATCTGGAATATAAAAAGGAAATATTTGGCTTGATAATACTGATTCACCCCCCTCTCAGTATTATTTTCAACATTTCCTTGGTGCCATAATGGTGCAAATAAATGGGAAATGGAGAGGTATTGACAAGGAGAATATCTAGTAAAAAATAGAGTCTAGAATCATATAGTATTTTTGAGGAAAAAATCTCACAAAAATCTACAGGTGTTGGAAAAAGAGCTTGTTAGTTAAAACTTCTAGAGGGCATATGTTTCAGCCCAAGAATAAAAAATTGACAAGTGAGTAGTCAATGGAAAGCCAGTGACTAGAAGATCATGACGGTGAACCTAGAATTGAAATATGGGTAGGAAATGTGGGAGAAAACATCCTGAAAAGTTATAGTTCATGATGACTTGTATAGTGATAGGAGGATTGGAATAAGAAAATATTTGATAAATGGCTATCAATATAATTGGGTAGTAGATTCAAGTAAAACTGTGAGAGAAGAAGATATATGAGGTACAGGTGGTTGAAAAATTTGAACAAGGTAGTCATTGACTAGGGGAATTTTTCTAATCCTTCCCCTTTCCATTTGACTTATGAAATTGAATATGATATATAAGTTCATGTGTAGTATATGCACATACATATGTAATGTGTGAACATGTGTTTTTTGATTGCATGATGTTTGACAATAGTATGATGTAGTGTCATTGCAATTAATGATTGGAAATTACTCAAGGTTGTTATATTGTTGATGATGTAGCTTCTAGGACAACCGCCTTACAAGGGAGTAGACCTAATGGGATCATTAGAGGAAATTTTAGCCTAACAGTGGCCTCAGGAAAAATAATAAAATATAGGAAAATAATAAAATAATTGTTATAAATTTTGGAGGGAAAAGAAGAAAACTATTTATTTTAATTGTATTTTTGGCTTATCTCCTAATAGGTTTACTCAAATTTCAAGTGTAGACACTCGTTGGATGGGAAATTATATTCCACATCCAACAAGTACGCATTACGCATACCTATGAGAACATGTTTTTTTAATGTATATTTAATTTTTATCAATGTGGGTCTTCTCAGAAGTATGCATAATGGGTATGTGTTGGATGTGGACTTTAAGTCCACATCCAACAAGTATTTACACTTGAAATTTGAGTAAACCTATAAGGACATAAGCCAAAAATACAATTTAAAAAAATATTTTTTTAAATTTTCCCTCCAAAATATTTACATGTACCTATTTTTAATTTTAAAGGATTTTGATTTGTTTACATATTATGTACGTGAAAATTTCCTCTAATGTCCATTCTTCTTTCATACGGAGGCCTTGGCAAGATGGATCACTCGAGGGACTATTAATCAGTGAAGGGGATGCCTGAGCCTAGAAGGGAGAGTGAAACTAGAGAGGATGATCTAATGTGTGTGAATGCAAAGAGGATTTTTCAAGTTCCTAAAGGGTACCTAGAGGTGTGAATAAATAACATCTTGCAGGTTGTTGGGCTTGGTACCATGGCTAATGAAGGGTACCGAATATGTATTCGGTGATGGTAAAGTGGCTACCAATGAATACAACTCATAAAATATTACAATTAAGTGTTTGGCTATCTTCATTTGGATTATGAATATATGTGCTTTACTTATGAATTATAATTCTTATGGACACCATACTTATTATATAAACATGACTATAAAATGCTGGTTTGTTTGTTGAAAATTTTATGAATATGTTAAGGAATTATAACCTTGGATCATCTTGAGCCAGTGAATGATTTGATGGTTAAATAAGCGAGTGATACCTAAATTAGTATTTAAAACTAGAGAAAGTGTGATTATTTTGCTAATCACACTTGATTCAATGCATCCTAGTTTGAGAACCTAGGTGGCTCTAAGAGCATGGGGCTCTAGTTCATAACTATGGTAGCTATTGTGCTCTAGAGGGAACTCAATTTGAGATAATAAGTGAGTCTTAAAATTGGGCTCTATAACTGACCAACTAGTTGTTGATACCTAGGCTTGGAATTTGTAACTGACTAAGGTAGGTTTATTCAATTAACCGTGCCAAATCAGATGCATCCAATTTTTATCTGAGCTCCTAAGCAACTCTAGGATCTTAGTGGCTTTGGTTTATGGCCCAAATAGCAGTGTCGTCAACATTTCACTGACTCTTATAAGACAAGTATTAGTTTTGTTAAATACTTGATTCTTGTATATTGGGATATATTGGTTATGAAACTTGGGTATTCTAATTTTTGACACACACACACGCACACACATGAAATGAATGTGTTTGCACAAAAATATAAGCTAAGTGTTGGAAAAACAACACGTTGGCTGCAAAACAACCACGAGATTATGGTAACATATGATAGGTTAATTACAGGTTAGGATAGGTATTGTAACAACCTTGCATGTAATTTATACTATAGAGATACAGGTGGTATAACCAAGTATAGGTGATATACCTTGGACACAAAGGGTATAATAAATTTACTACAAGATGTGATCACAGGTACCATCAGGATGTTATAGGTACCACCTAGTCATCTCAAGTTCTCATAGGATGTAGTAGGGTTATAGCTAGGATTAGAATGATACTCCTAATAGATTGGTCACAGGTGGGTGACAGGTTCTTTACTGAGTTATGACAGATTTGCCACCAATGAGTGACAAGTTTACTATAGGTTCTAAATAGGGTTACGATAGGTGTTATCCCAAGAAGGTAATAAGTATGTTCTAGGTTATGACAAGCCTTTTAATAGGTCATGGTAGGTGCATAACAAAATTATATCTAGGCATTATTGGGTATGGTGGCATGTTCATGACATAATTGATAGAACTTATGACAGGTCATGCCATGTGTATAAAAGAAATGTGACTAGGTTACAATAGTTGGTACAACATGTTTTGGTAGATTATAAAATGTTTACAATGGAGTCAGGATGTCTATATAATGGGACTATAAGCACCAAGGCATGTCGGGTTTAATAATTGAGTACCATGGTTATCTAGGGGCGGGTGGTTATTGGTTTTCTTACACTGTTAGGATGCATAGGTTCAGGTAACAATAATAAAAATGGTATAATAACGCTGTTTTTCTATGTATAATGCACATGGGTGCAATATGGTTTATGAAAACTAGCAAGGACTGAATTATGGTATTTGATTGTCAAAAATACTAGAGAGTAAGTATGGTTAAGATATGCATGCATTGGTATGCATATTGGAGTTATATAATGCATGTATGCACAAAATGAATAAAGTATGCATACACTAGGGTAAATTGATTGAACAAGGAAGATATTTTTTTCTTTCTTGTGATTGGTGCTTAAATGGAATAAAACTTAGGGCTTTTACCCAGGTTTTTTATAGGTCAAAATCCCAATTTTATTAGATTACAAATGGATTGGAAATAAGGTGAAAGGAAAAGATATAAAATAGGTGTCTTGGTTTCACAAGCTAATTTTTAATTGAAACAAAAACCTATCAACAAGAGTAATGACAACCACAAAGGTAGAAATAGTAAGAAAAACATATATTAGAATGCCAAAATTATATATAGTAACAACAATTAGTTAGATTGATTGGTGATTGTATACATGAGTTGAATACAAAATTTCTATACATGGATAATATACAGTGTAGGAATACAAGAATAATGCTTCATAGTTAAGGAAAAACTATGCCAGTGTAACATGAATTTGTGCATCATTTATAAATTACATGAAAATTGAAAATTCATGTTTACATGTTTAGATGAGTATTTTCATGCATATGATTGACGTTGTTATTTATGAAATGAAGAAAGCATATAAATGGGAAATAGCTATTGCTGGAGTTAAGTCTAATTTTGTTGTCCTCTAGGTACTCTGAGGATGTTGCTAAGCTTGCACGATTATCAACATGGGGCAAGGACCTCTAGATCTTACAAATGTGTGGTTGGCACTGTGAACATGAAGGATGCCCTAAGATGAAGGCATGCACAAGATCATGGATTCCTGCTACAAAGTGGGAGCTCAAGTTATTTTTCATCCACAAATTTAGATTATGGGTATATGATGCATTGAAGACAATACATAAAATAAGGGGGGATGAATGTAATACATTTGCTTGACCCTTGTGGTGTATATGTATATGTGGATATTGAGGTCATAAATATGTTGGAGATGATGATCATCCCTTCTGGGGTTGGACAAAGATGTCTAGATGGTATATTAGTCAAATATCATCAAACGATATCTAGTTGATGGGATGGCTAGGTCAACGCTTGGTTGAGAGGGTGGTTGTTACCCTGTCGAGTATTTAATGGAAAGAGATTAAGGTACAAGTGGACGAGTCTGGTCACTTCGATTGGTATTGTTTAGTTGAGGTAAGTCAACTAGTTTGGGTTTCTTTGACTGGTATTTTTTAGTTGAGGCGAGTCGATTGGTCAGGGTCATTTTGACTAGTCTTGTTTAGTCGAGGTGAGTCGACTATTTGGGGTCATTTCGATTGGTCTTGTTTAGTCGAGATGAGTTGAATGGTTGGGGTTGTTTCAACAAGTCTTGTTTAGTTGAGGTCAATCGACTGGACTACGTAGAATGTAATACCCCTACTCGACCCCTGTATTCTATATGTGCATGTGGATATTGAGGTTGGGGTGTCTCCAGAAGTATCTGCAAGGTTAAGATGTTGTGCCAAGTATTACATGATGAAGCTAGATAGCCTATGTAAATCATGTACAATAACATTTAGGCTGGTGAGCCAAATGATTTGGACTATTAGACTGTTGAGTTGGAGTTTACATTATTAGGCCTGCGTGCCCATGTAAAGTATTAAATATATTTTGGGGTTAGTGTGCCCGTAATTATATATCTGTAAGGGTCATGACGCCTTAAAGCCTAGATTTGTAATTAAATATTATTAATAATAAAGTAAGGTTAGCTATAGAGCCCACTCCACAGAAAGAGTAAGGGGCACACAAATCTAGAGATAAAACAAAACAATTGGGTTTCAGTGAGATGTGTGCATCTTGGGGCTCACATGGCTTTAGGGAGTGCCACTTGGCCAGTGATTGCCATCCATTTATAAGAAAGTGTAGGTTCCTATTATAATTTTTCATTCAAGGGATTATTGATTGAAGGAGTTGTTCGTTTATTATTCAATATTTCTACTAATGGCTAAGGAGTCTTAGGGATTGGAATCTAGAACTGGCTAATGGTGTGCTTATTCGGTTAACCACCCAAGTTAGATGCATCTTGGTTTTATATCTTTGTTCCCTGGTGGATTTGGTTATGGTCTGGTGGCCACATAGTTCTATAGGAGAACTTGAAGGTGTGATTATTTAGTTAACCACACTGAGTTAGATGCATCTTGTTTGGGTGAGCCTTGGTGTCTTTGGGAACTTGGTGGCTTCGGTTATGGCTTGGAGGCCATGGAGCTCTAGTGGGGAACCTAATTGGGATATAGTTAGAGAGTCATCATTTAGGCTCCAGCATTGACTAAGGGGTTTATATTAGTTCATCATTTTGGAACTTGGACATTCGATAGAAACAAGGCTCCTGGAATTGCAGGAAGAGACTGTCTTGGCCAACCATAAGTCACCCTGGAAGGTGGGCACCACTGAGGGACTTTGTCTTTTCCACATGGGTATTAATAAGGGATATATGAGATTATAAGTGGTTATTGAGGTTACTGGGGTTGGTGGTAAGGCAAGGGTTTTTCTATTTTTTTACAATGATTGCCTGGAGTTATTGCCTCAACTCAGGGGTGAGTTGTGGTTGAGATTATAACCCGCACGATCTATGACTGGGAGGAATGTGGAGATCACACAACTAGTTGGCTCTTCATTACCAAATAAGTGTTCCCTATGCCATGATTTAGTTTGTGTATATTTTTATATGTGCTATGCTTGATTTCCATTCTATGTTTAATTTACAATACATGACGAATTTATGTCTATGTTAATGAACCCTAATTTTGGGTTCTAGTTACATAATGATTCTTAATATGTGTTATTTTTATTATTAACCCTAGTGGGAGATCTGTATATAAATGTAATAATTTTATCTATGCATTTTTAACTGTATATTGTTTACAATTGCTTGTGGTTAATGGTTTTGTGATTAGGACTAATACCATTATAAAAAAATTATTAGGAGAATTCCATTAGAATTGGAGTTGGGCCTTGCGAATTAGAATTCCATTAAGGTTACATGTTTTTTTTTTACACTGGATTGTGGATAAAATAAATGGTGGAATTCGACACAAATTAAAAAAGGTTTCTCTGCCAGGGGTTGGGGACATTACAAGGTAAAGGATAAATATATACTAGATGATCCAGGTGGCTCTAGACACATGCAGAAGTCCAAGATGAATCAGGAAGGGTAAAAAATAAAAGTGTTTGGATTATGCTCAAACTAGGTTCATGTTGAAGATCTCATCGTTGTGATCGCGGTGGTGTGAACAATTCATCAAACCGAGTCTGTATGCGAAAGTTAGGAGCAGTCAAAGTTCAGGGTTGACTTGGGTGACTAGGCAAGCTTAAGGAGACAACAATTTGGACAAAATCCGTCCACCTTATTTCGACCAACCTAGGCCAAATTCTGGGAGAATTTGTGGCCTATTTAATTTGTCTCCTTCGGTCATTTTTCGAATTTTAAAAAATGACTAATTTTTGTTTAAATGAAACAAAAAAATATAATTTGGGGTGGCGGGCTACCAACCCTGCCACCCCCCCATATCCCATGTATTAAAATATATTAATTATGGGCCGACGGGCCATGACCCCCACTGACCCTCCCTCAACCATCAAAGAACATTTAAAATTAGGGTTGGGTGGCCATGACCCCGCCACCCCAGAGCCACGCAACCATAATACCATAAACTTGTGCGGGGCACATGCTGTCAACCCCACCGCCCCTCCACCTCACCCTCGTACAATATATAATGGTGGTGGAGGTTAGGGGAGTAGGCCACCAAATCAGCGGACTCGCCTCCCATTAAATAAATATAACCGTTATATGTAAAAAAAGGGAGGGGCGAGATTTGATCCCCTGACCCCTCAACGATTTTCCAAATTTACCAATGCACCAACGGTGCTTCTTGTGTACTCCACCCACCAAAACATATTTGAACCCTTTTTCATGTGCGCCAGGGAGGAGGCAGGAGCGGGCACAGATTTCTATGTAGGTGGAACCCTGAGCAGTGCAGAGAGGGGGTCAGAACCATGATCTGAGCAATTTCTCTAGAGGGTTAGATTTTCATTTTGTCAGTTTTCGACAAATTTTATATGGTTTTAGCATTTCTTGAAGCCATGAACTCAACGATGTTGTCCATTTCTCCATCAAAGATCTGCAATTTTCGGGCCTCTTCCATTTTGGAGATATAAGGTCGTCATTCTGATTTTGATGTGCTTTCATTATTTTTCCATCTAATGAAAACAGGGCCTCCCCACTAATTCGAGCAGGGCCCGGAGACGTAGTCCCTCCTAGACGAACTCTGATATCAATCCCATGTCTTCTATGCGTGACTTGCTATTATTCTCTTCTTCTCCTTTTATGCACTTAAAATTTCATGGTTAAATGCAAGCTTAATATGTAATTCTTTAATGCATCAGAAGGAAAAGATTTTTGGGATCAAGTGGTATTAGAGCTGGTCCTTGTAGATGTGAATTGCATGTTTGTATGCTAACAAGAAACAGGCTCCGAAGAGATTAAGGGAAACTAAAGTCTTTTGATCTTGAAGCGTGGTGTGCACATCGAAGGAGGAGCATGGTAGATGAAGAGGCTCGTTACAAAGAGGAGCTCAATTTCCGTAAAACATTTTATACAATGGCAGAAAATGTCGGTCAGTTGCTTTCAAGGCTGGAGAAAGTAGAGGGGAAAAATGCAGAAGAACAAGGTTTAGTGCATGGAAATGGTGGAGAATAACCCCCTCCTTCTCCTTTCACAAGTGAAATCTCTTCTTCCTCTCATCACCATCATCGTAGAAATTCAAGGGGTGCATCTAAGAAACCTTTCTTTAAATTAGATGTCAAATTTGATCTTCCCATGTATAATGGTGAAAGTAATGCAGAAAAGCTTAATAACTGGATTAGGAAGATTGAGATCTATTGCAGGATTCAGTAGATCGAAGAGGATGAGGCAAAGATTCAGTTGGCCTCTCTTCGACTGAGTGGCACCACTCTCGTCTGGTGGGAGAGAAAATTGTGAAGCAGTAAGAGTGTGGGTAATATTCTTTCCTCATGGCCTAGTTTCATTTCTGCATTAAAGGAACAATTTTATCCCTTGGGTTATAAGCAAAAAGCCTTAATGGATTGGCAATACTTAAGGCAAGGTAGAGGTCAGGATGTTCAAAGCTTTACTGAGGAGTTTCAAAAACAAGCACATAATTTTGGCATTGCACTTGACTCACCTGAAGTAGTAACTAAGTATATTGGATCATTACATAGTTACATTAGACATTCATTATTATTGTTTGAACCTACTACCATTGACTCGGCTAGTGTAAAGGCCATTCATCTGGAAAACAGGGGAACACCTGAACGAGATGACCACCCAAAGAGAACCACAGCAGCCAAGAGAAGGGGAGCAAAGCCCTCTTATACACATTGTGAGAAAGAGGGGCATGATGAAGAAAATTACTGGAAGTTTCACCCTGAGCTGAGACCTGAAAGGAATGACAGAAAGGGGAAGCAGAAGGTCGTCACCACCATGCAACAAAACCAAGATTCCGAGTCAGAGGAAGATGAGAAGGTCGCAGCTGCAAGATTTGCACGAGGTAGGCCCATTGACTTGGGGTTCGATTCCGATGATGAAATGAAGTTTGCAGCCCTTGGGATCGCGACAGGAGGACCCATAGATTTGGGGTCTGATTCCAGCCATGAATCAAGGATTTCAACAGACATAATGAAAAGGGAACCCCCCACAACCGACTCTAAGAACTTGAGGAGATCAACCACCGCATCCAAGTAGAGAATGTTGAGCTAAGGAGGCTTCTATAGGAGGCAAGGGAAGAAAAACAAATATTACTATGCCAGTTGCAAGCCAAGGATGAGGCCTTGGAAAAGCTGCAGCATCACTATCCAGAGGTAAAAAGTGATTCCCCGATTTCATATGATTTTCATGATGATGAATTCACTGCTTTTGAAAAACATACTACAGGGATTGGATCCAAACTATTGAAGAAGATGGGGTATCAGGGAAAGGGCCTCGGCATCAAAGGCTAAGGCATCATGAACTCCAATAGAGTCGAGGAATTTCCATGTTGTACAGGACTCGAATACGCCAGAAAGGAAATGGGAGAAAGCTCCAATACAACTAGTAACCAGCCAACGACAGACGATGAAATTCCCTCCTCATAGTCTAGCGATAGTGAGGGCCCCATAAACACTTACCGGAGGAACACCAGGGGAAAGCGCCCCAAGGCAGCCCCGAAAGTTTGGAGGAAAAAGAATCGTTGTAGCCATTGCAACAAAGAGGGACACCAACAAACCATGTGTTTGATGCTCCATGCTCTGGAAACATCACTGGAGGAGCCGAAAGGTGAACATGTTCAACAAATGAATCCACCCCATTCACGGTGGTCTACTTTATTAAGTTGGTTTTTCTAAGGTAGTAGCTTGTTATGGCCACCATTGTAAATCATACGTTGCAAGTAAATGTAAAAGTGGTGGTGTGTTTCCTATCACCTTAAAACATAACGATGATATTTTGGCCTTTATTTATGAGTAGTTGAGGTATTGATTAATTTTTATGTAATCCTTGGCCAAGGAGTGTGTGCTATAAACTCTTGGCAAGGAAGGGTTATTAAGTCATGTGTGGTGTGCATGATTGAAAAAAATGTACTAGTTTCACGTGCAGGTGATCAAAAGTGTGGGTTGAAAAGGAAAAAAATAGTGTGCTTAGTGTAAATGCTTTTGGGGTCCAAAAGCTCCTCAGTGGGGAGGATTGATCCAAGTGGCTCCAGACACATGTAGACGTCCAAGAGGACTAAGGAAGGGTCAAAAATAAAAGTGTTTGGATTGTTCTTGAACTAGGTTCATGTTGAAGATCTCATCATCGTGATCGCGGTGGTGTGAACGGTTCGTCAAACCGAGTTCGTATGCAAAAGTTAGGAGTAGTCAAAGTTCACAGTTGACTTGGGTGGCTGGGTAGGCTTAAAGAGGCATCAATTTGGACAAAATTCGGCCACCAAATTTTGGCCAACCTGGGCTAGATTCTGGGTGAATTTGTGGCCTATTTAAATTTTCTCCTTCGATCATTTTTCGAATTTTCAAAAATGACTAATTTTTGTTTAAATGAACAAAAAAAATATAATTTGGGGTGGCGGTCCACCAACCCCGCCACCCCACCATATCCCATGTATTAAAATATTTTAATTATGGGCCGATGGTCCATGAACCCCACCGTCCCTCCCTCAACCACCGAACAACATTTAAAATTAGGGGTGGGTGGCCATGACCCCGTCACCCTTGGAGCCATGCAACCATAATACCATAAACATGTGGGGGGGGGGGGGGGGGGGGGCGGCGCGGGCTGTCAACCTCGTCGCCCCTCCGCCTCACCCTCGTACAATCTATAATGGCGACGGATGTTAGGGGAGCGGGCTACCGAATCAGTAGACCCGCCTCCAGTTAAATAAATATAACCCTTATATGCAAAAAAAAGGGAGGGGCAAGATGTGATCCCCCGACCCCTCCTCAACAATTTTCCAAATTTACCAATGCACCAATAATGCTTCTTGTGTGATCCACCCACCAAAACATATTTGAACCCTTTTTCACAGTGTGTTAGGGAGGAGGCAGGAGAGGGCACAAATTTCTATGCAGGTGGAACCTTAAGCAGTGCAGAGACGGGGGGTGGAACCATGATCTAAGCAATTTCTCTAGGGGGTCAGATTTTCATTTTTTTAGTTTTTGACAAATTTTATATGGTTTCATCATTTCTCGATGCCACGAACTCAACGATGCTATCCATTTCTCCTTCAGAGATCTGCAATTTTCAGGCCTCTTCCAGTTTGGAGGTATAAGGTTGTCATTTTGATTTTGATGTACTTTCATTATTTTGCCATCTAATGAAAACAGGGCCTCCCCACTTATTCGAGCAGGGCCCAGAGATGTAGTCCCCCCTGGATGAACTCCGATATCAATCCTGTGTCTTCTATGCATGCCTTGCTATTCTTCTGTTCCTCTCCTTTTATGCACTTGTAATTTCATGGTTAAATGTAAGCTTAATATGTAATTCTTTAATGCATCACAAGGAAAAGATTTTTGGGATCACTAGATGTAGGGGAATTTCCCTATGTCACTTCCTACTCCAGATTCATTGGTTCTTGTAATATCCAGGCTATCTCTTAATGCCAAATTATTTCTAAACTCATCAAAATCAGGTCGCACAAAGGGATTCAACCTTCCCATACACACACATTTATCAACACATTAAACTTCTCATCACCTTCTTTGTAATGTGGAGTTAAGTTTTCAAATAATCATGGCATGGAGAGGGAGCCCCATATATCCTTGTGAATGTTAGGAATGTGGATGAGGAAGCCCTCCACCACAAAAATGTTGAGAAATATAGGGCATCAAGAATAGGTGATTTCTCTATTAATTAAAACTGCTTGTGAATGTTTTTTACTTCAATAGATTAGGATCTTCTCTTTAGTTAGATTATTATAGTGTTCTTCTTCATCAAACAACTTCCAAAGGATAAATAATAAAGAGATAAGAGACACAAAATATAAGAAATCATCCAGGGCCAAAACCTCTCCCACTTGATAGGAAAACCCAAACAAATTCTTCTTCTTATAGAGACTTCAATTGACGAATACCAAGACCAAGAACCTTGACCTCTTTGACCTCTCAAGGACTAGGTCACAAAACTTCCTCAATGAGTTCCTTCTTCCTTGATTCAACGATGGTAAAAAATGCTAAATTCTCTCTCCTTTTTGGCTAAGCTTCAGATTTCGACTTCCTGGATCAAACCTGCAACTTTTTCAGCCTCCTTAGAAACCCTAATTGTAGCATATGAGAGATATATATGGTGAATTGACCCCTTGATCTCCTTCACTTGGATTGGATGGATTTCTCCTTTAACTCGGCTTGATGAACTGACTTTTATTCTTATTGATTCAGCTTCTAGTACAACAGTGAAGACTTCAACCCTTTTCTTCCACAGTTGTCACTCCTTTTCCTCACATATGTGATGGATATCATCCCTAAAACATACCCAAACAAGTGGTCTTCTAGTTCTTCCTTCTCTACTTGGAGAGAGAGACTTTTTATGATATTTTCACACTTCTTTTCTTGCTTTAGACCTTGAATGAATTGCTTGTTTGCAAATGAAGGCCAAATTGCATATTTATAGTGGTTTTCCAGTGTAAGCAAGCTAAATTCGTTTAGATCTGGGCCAACATGTCCTCTCTAGAAGCATGCTCAGGCCGACATGAAGGAGAGCTTGTGACTAGGTCTTGGAGGGTTAATAATTTTTTTTTTACAATGTATAACATGCCCAAATGGGTCTCCAAACATTCACATTGAATCAATAGACTTTATGAATTAATGACAAATCCTAAAGCCTCATAATGGGAGCCTTTACTAAAAATAAAATTCCTTGCTCATGAAACCCATGAGACAAACATTACTAAATAATTTTATTTTTCTTCTTACATCAATTACATAAAATCATAATTAAACATGTCATTATGAAGACCAAACCTAGTTACACTTTTCAACGCTCCCTCTTAATTAGGGAGGTATTCATAATGATACTTGATCATTCTCAATCTAAATAGTTCTCATAAGAAGAATTAGATTGGTAACCCATTTGTTCAACATCATATCAACCAACATTGTCACATAGCAAGGTTTTGACTACCATCTCTATCTTTCCACAAGATCAGAGCACAATATTGGTGAGACCAATGATGTATAGACACCCTCATCATTGTCTCTCTTGTCTCTCTCAAAACATACTCCACCCGGGTTATGAGAGTATATTACACCAAGTCTAGTCTTATCTTGGATTCCCAATCGTCAAAGAATATAGGTCCTCTACAACTACTCTTATCTTGGATGCCCTAACTCATCCTCAAAGAGCATCATATGCCAGAGGCTTACCCAATCCTCCATTCTGTATAATACACTATTAATTAAAATTTATATTATTTAAATTATACAATTAAATTATGTAACAACATTTAATGAATATAAACTTGTAATTAACATGTAGTTAATATAATAACATGTAATTAATTAATATAGTATATAAAAGTCAAATAATATAATATAATAAATGTAATATATTATTTTATGCATTAATTTATAAACCGGTTACAATTGTCATAAAATTGTGTAAGAGTTTATCAAATATTTTTTAAAAATGAAAGTTTTAATTTTTGTTTAGAACGTAATAACTTGAAATTAAGCAGAATTTGCCAAGATCAATTTATTAAAAAATGAGTCATAAATCATACAAAAGTAATATACCTTTTTTCTTTAATTTTAATATGTTTGTATTGTTATTAAAATTATAATAATATTATTCACAGACTTGATTTATCCTAAAATTACAAGGTCACATTTTTATTTCACATATATAATATATATGTATAAATATTAACTTATAATTAATCTGAAATTGTAATATTAAATAAAATGAGTTGAATATACAATTTAAATATAAATATATGAAAATATACAAATATAATATTTATTGAAAAAAGTGTAAGGACATGAAGGTTGTATAGAGATATTCATTGGTTCTTTCAAAAAATATGAAATGACAATAATACTATTTTATTCAAAAAATGTGAAATGACTTTTATTATGAGTACTTTACTTTATGGCTTTAAAAGTACTTAGAGCACTACCATGGTTAACCATGAGTTTTTATCCACCGCTGAGATTGTGACAAGTAAGTACCTTTAACTCAAGCAATGCCACATCAACAATTGGGGATGATGTCATCCATTAAAATGTAATTGGTTCTCATAAAGTGAATTTTGATTGTACATTTTCCTTAGGAGTCCCATTTTAGACCTTAAAATTCCCCTAATGGGAACTCTGATTGTGGATTGCCCCCCTTGTAACATAAAAAGGTAGGTGGAGGGTACACATTTGATATTCGTTGTCAAATGACCTTGCAGCATAACTTATATCAAATATGAGGGGTGTAACCCTAATTTGGAACATTCATTGCAAACCTCCCCCCTGCCCCCCTCTTCCTTTGACATCAAATGGGAAGGGGGCAGGGTCCACATTGCATCCTAACCGTCCACTGGTGAGCCTCATCATTGGGTAATTATGTGGGCCTTAATTCACCTCCTTGCTTAGTCAAACCAACTATTCTCACAACTTATTTCATACTTTTGATTAATTTTGTTTATGAGATGAGTTAGAGTTGGATATTTTGCTTTGTGGTCTAATGTGCATTTAATGCAGGATCAAAGGATAAAAGCAAGGAATTTTGGCAAAGACCTTGGTCAAAAATCGAAGGGCACAAGGGAGAGGAATTATGGGAGGTAAATCCTCCTCATTTACTACCCCTCCATTCGAATATTCCTCCATCATCTCGGAGTGCAAACAACCAAATCATGAGGACTAGAAGGCAGCCGAGCAAGTGAAAGTTAAAGCACCAGTTTATCTCAAGTTTGGGAGTCGAGCCTCCCTAATTTTAAGGAATTCATTGGAGACTTCAGATGTATAAGTAGAGAGGCCTAGGACCTCAGCAGGATTCAGATTTCTTATTGTAAAACTCTACTCTATTTTCGAGTTGTAAGACCTGTGATAGTTTTTGATGTAATCCATGGTTTTGATAATAAGAATGAGCTTTTTTTGAGAGAACACTGAGCTAAATTAGAGGAATAAAGCTCTTGGGTTAGGGCCCAACCCTAGTAGCCAAGGATCCTCTTTATTGTACATGTATGCTAGAATAGATTGATGGTTTATCTGTTCATTTGCTTAAGTAGTTGCATTTGCATTACATCAGTGTAGAGTAGATTGGTTGTATTTTAGTTTGCTTCCATTTGTGCCTTATTTCAATTAGTAGGTTAACAAGGAGGAAAATATCACCATAAGGTTGTTAGCAGGTGTCTCGGCCTCACCTCCTCCCTCTAGGACCATGACTTGAGGAAGAGACCCTTCAGCAACCCCAAAAACACAAATTTCCGGTTCTTGCATGAGCTTTGGAGTTTGTTATCTTGATTTAGTACTTGGTTCATTTCATTGTCATCTTTTTCCATCACTCTCTTTCTGCAATAAGATATCTCTCATGTTCTCATTCCCTTAAGCACTTTATTCATGCATAATATGGGCAATTGATTTGTGCTTTTCTAGTTTATGAGAATGTATCTTGTTGCATAATTCTTGGAAGACACACACGTTTTAAGAATTGCAGGTACTTTAGGAGGAGGTCTAGACTTCATCACTAGCATCCATCTTCCACCTCATCCACCTCAACCATCTCTTGTTCCACCATCACCCTGACTAGTTTTTTTGTCCTTTTTTATTGAAATTCCCCTAGACACATTGAGTGAATCTAGCCATCTCTTCTCTTGGATATTGACTCATGAGTGTTCCTAGACCTTCTAACACCCTATCCCACTCACCACACACCCTTTCCAAGCTTTCCAAGCTTTCCAACACCTCACAATTAGCTCTCAGCTGTATCTTGTAGGTTTCCTGTGATTCCTACAGGACCATCGTGTAGGTTTCTAGTACATCCAGTAGGTTTTCCTAAAACGGCCTATTTGTTGTAGGGAAAAGTATCCGACTCGGATGACCCTATCCCACTCTAAGGGTGATAGTACCTCAGCAACAACTGTAAAGAAAACTACTTAAGGTTTACTTCTTTATGAAAGCAAGAGAGAATGAAGAAATGCACTAACCGTTGCCTTGCGCTTAATGTCGAATCCAAACTCTTCTCTTTGCTTGCTTGCTCCCAGCTCCTTGCTCTTTTGCTGGCCCAGCTACAATGAGATCCTGCAAAATAACAAAGAAGGAAACTACAAGAAGCATGCAATCATAACTGATTCAAGGATTAGCATAAATCAAATATACAATTATCACAACTCATCATTGAAACAAGTGCATATAGAAGAACCTCAATAGCTTTTATTAATAGAAGAAGTAAAGTTCTGAGAGTGTTACAACCATTGAAGGCCCCAATCCAGCAACACCTCCCAGCAGAAAGAATTTCTCCTCTTCACCTCCTTCAAGAAATCACCCAATAGCTCTATAGTGAAACCAACAGCATATCATTACTTTGCACAAAATTCCAGCCTCCTGAGCTCATAGGAGAGAGCTCAATATATATATGAATTGAGAAGGGATGAGTCAGCTTGCAACTGATGTGTAGCTGCCTTGTGTCCTCTCTCTCTTCAGTTGATCTTCAGTTCTTGAGTCCACTTGGAGAACCTTGCTTCCACTTGGAGAAACAGAGCCTCTGACTCATCACAAGGCGAAATCCCTGATCCAAGTGTCATTTTTGGAAGATTCCAGAACAATGACTCAGTGTGCCACTTGTCCCATCTCGCTCAGCGCAGGTGGCCTTTGCTCTACCTGCTTTGCAACGCAGGTACACCATGGAGGAGTTGAGTTTCAACGCAGAAGCCTAGTGGAGCACCTGCTTTGATTTCAGGATTGCTTGTTTTTGAGTGTTTTCAGGTGGAGAACTGATCTGAGAGCTGTTGGTTTGCTGACCTTGTTCCTCTAGGGGTGGGAACATCATGTTTAGGGACTTTGGATCCCTTGGATTATTGACAATTCATGCCTGATGCTGCAAGGCACAAAATTGTCTATAACAGATGCCCCCTAAAGTATGAGGTCGTTTATCGGGTGAAATGCTTTATTAGGAGGATCCGAAGTTCATTCAATCTGCTGAGAAGTGTCCTGTAATAAGATACAATACAATACATTATTTTTCATACTTTTTCATGATCTAGCTGAGGCGGGCATTCCCATGCTCAGCTTTATAAATTCATTTTGGTACATAGAACAGACGATCGTCTGATGGTAGGCTGATAATTCTCTGCTGAAATTATCATCCTTTGAGAAGGATGATCATCTGCTGCAATGATGTACATATCAAATGTCTTTATATCCTGAATATATATCGTAGCCTGGATGGATGAAACTAGATCTGGGGTCTTCAATCTCTTCCGATCTTCACTCGATGTACAAGTCGATCCATGTGAGAATTTCTTGAAGTCGAACATGGAAAGACATCGCTTGATTACCAGTCAATGATGTAAACCGTTAACAAGCGCGAGAGGAATCACCGATAAGGATGATGACCCTCAAGGTACAGCAGTACAATTCACATGGTGGGAATAAAGGACTTGGCGTCGACCACCATGCAAAATCCTCCGGTCGAAGGTCATTGATGTATACCTATCGCCGGAAGTGAGAAACTTGCCATTGAGGCATGCAAGCTTCAAAGTACTGAAGGGGTTGTTCCTAGATCAACTCCTTGGATAATGAGCTGATGTCGACAAGGAGCGATCCGTCAAAGGAGGGCCTTAATGAATCCCACATCATTGACACGGAACGGAGCTAGTGATTGTGATGAGGTGAAAACAAACTGTGATATATGATTCAGGGTGGCGGTCATGAAATGGATGAAGGACAATGTATGGCAGTGGATGGGACACGGTTGACTCTTTGCAGAACGGCATCTCTTGAACATATAACGACACTGATGTGATGGATCGGTAGCATTACCCCAACTATGGATGGTGTGGTGAGGACCATGGTGATGAGACCGGTGAATGAAACAACCCAACCTGATGTGATACGGAGGACAAAGTGTCATGTTCAAGAGCGACTTGCTACCATGAAAGCTGTGAGGTTCTCCCAATTTTTCCCCAGTCATTGCTAACCAGTACCTCTTTATTTTTGTCAAGCTTGAGGAGGATAACATATGCTTGTTCTATAACCTGCCCTTCGAGCAAGCCCATCGCTATGTTTTAACGAGCCTAGCGATAGGGAAACTCGTTCTCGTCTAAAGACAAGTTTTTCGCTATTTAATGAATTTAACGAGTCTAACGACAAGGATAACTCTGTCCTTTTCATTTTTAGAGAGTCTGAAAAGGTACATAAAGTCAACTCCAGAATTCCTTTTTCGTCATCTAATCCCTTAAGTCCGAAAAAGTATAAAACAATACAGAAGGGATGAGTTTTCGGTACTTTTAACGAGCCGAACAAAACAAGCGCTCGATCTTTTTGTGCAATAATCCCTCAGGTCCAAAAAAGATTAAAATCTAGAGGAGGGATAGCTCTTCCAGTCGTTTAACGAGCTGGAAGGCCAAAACTCGGCAAACTTTTCATATTTTACGAGTCAGTGAAAAGAGCTCAAAGAAGACTCGTCTTTTGAGGAACGAGTGATGAACAGGGCAGCAGCAGATTCCAGGTACAGGTTGGAATATTCCAATCACGGCAGTGTCACAAGGATGGCTAAGTGAAATCACTCTTCGCAGCTGTTCCTCAAAATGGGTAAACAAACATATGGAGACGAACGATTGGCCAAATGAACGGATGGAGGTGAGACTGCAAGAACACGACCAATGGCTTTAATATGGCTGTCAAAGGTTACATTTACCAAGGTTATTTACCGGGATGGGTTCGTTTTTTAACGAGCTTGAACACTGCTCAACCTTATGTTTATTTTTTAACGAGCATGAACTATGTGCTAAAACTGCTCGGATCTTGCGTTTATTTTTTAACGAGCATGAACTGTGTGCTAAAACTGCTCGATTATACCAGTCATAATACAAGGAACGCCTCAGGTGAGATAGCTATTTTTTAAGGAGCTTTATCTCACGAAGCTATGCTCCAAATTTGGCAAGTTTTAACTTTTGCCCCACATCCTTTCTTTATGCAAGCTGGAAACGGCTAATCCTACGAGTTTAACGGGTTAGACCTACAGGTTTAAAGGGAGGACCTAAAAATTTAAAAAATAAATAGTCGTCCCGTGCTTGCACTCCAAAAGGTTCGCATGCCCCCAGGTATAAAGTATAATTTCAAGGCTACCCCTCCTCTGTCCCACCTCTGTTTTTCTACTTGTCGTCTTGCTATATTTTTAACGATACTTGTCTTCTCGTTATTTTTCGGTGCCGACGGTACTTGTCTTCCCATCAGTTCACTTTTTGATTTTTGCAAGATCGCAACAGATAAAACATTGGCGTTACGGAGGGAGGTTTGACTCTTACTTATTATCCGAAAAATGGTTTTATTTGCTGCCGCAAACTAAACTCTTTTTCCCGGCGATGTCTAACATTAGGTTACTAAAGATGGCGACCACTTGTTGCAGCAATAGAATCTCTTTCTTTGGAGGCTGCCCCTACTTATCCTTCAAAACATATGTTTTAATGGGTGAGGCTTGTCTTCAAAGATGGTTACTACTTGCTACCGCAAATGGTCCCCTTCCTCGGTATCCTGATTATCTAGACAAGGGGAGCGAGAAGCTGATTATCTCACTCACATAACTTTGACAAAAGAATCTTATTCTAGAACAACCCTCTCTTCCTTCTTTCGGACGGGGTACGGACTAGTCATATTCTTCTGCGGAAATTAACTTTATACCCAAGGTTTTCTCTGCCCAAGGCAGGCCAGGGTGCATGCCCCCTGGGTCCCAGTTACATCTTTCCGAATCACTCGCATTCATCGGGAAGTAGAACCGGGGGTGGAGGCATTCCTTGAGCGAATAAACCGTTAAGGGATGGTATTTGACTATTTGCGATGCGTGATCCTGGAAATGAAAGTTGGTCTACGAGCTTGACCATTCTTCCTTCGTTCGGAAAACACATGACTCTGAAGAGTGAGGACACTATCGCCTCCATGCAATATATATAGTCTCGTCCAAGGAGTAAGTTATAAACCAAGGGTCCCTGGATGACCATGACGTTCATATGAACTGTCTTCCCCTTCAATGTAATGGGAACATTGGGGAGAATCCCTAACGGGCGACTGGTTCCTTTATCAAAACCTGATAGATTTCTCATCTCAGGTAAAAGCGCCGGGGAACCCAGTGCTTTCCAAGCAATAGAGGAAAGGATACTCACAGATGCCCCTTCATCAATGATGGTTCCAGCCATTACCATTCTATAGATTTGGACAATGATTCTGAATGGTATACTGGCTGGTAACCGGGGTCTGCCTAGTTGATTCCAATCAAAGGATACAACTAGGTTGCTTGGTGGTGGGACCGAGTACACAGCCGGATACGACCCTGACGATGTTCCTTCCTGCGATAAAGGAATGGGCGCATTGCCCTGATGCTCATCAGAGTCTGTGTTGATGAAAAGAATATGGACGGTGTCATCCTTATCGTCTTCAGTGAGGGTGTCATTTGAAGATGAATCTTCAACGACGGAGTCATTTGAGGATGAAACCTCTGAAGGAAGAACCGGGTCAACTGCCGTATCGACCTTTAGACTTTCGTCTGGTCTGGACTCAGTTGGTTCATTCTCAATGACCGACACTTCAGCTGACCACTTGATCGGGCCAGCTGGATTTTCAACTATCGAGGGACTTGGCGCGAGTTTTTGGTATCCAGGAGGAAGTCGTAACGGTGAAACCGGACGATCTTCCAAAACTCTCTTTGCCTCATCTAAGAATGGACATCGGTGGATGGCGTGATCGCCTTCACACAACATACAGGGTGATCTTGGTCTCCCTTTTCGTCCTTCACTCTCGCTAGTTGATGGACTGCAATCAACATGACTACCAGAGGTTGATGCTACCGGATTGTGCAACCTGGGGGACCAGTCCCTTAGTATCCGGGGAATACAAGGACAATCACGATGGAAGTGGGTCCCTTTGCAAATGACACATGGCGATTTAGGCCCGGTCGGTGCAGTGTGTGGATTTTTGTCAGATGTCTTTTGCTTGCCCCCAGTCGCCTTCGCCATAGGCCCCTTCTGCTTCTTTTCTCTCTTCTTCTTTTCCTTCTTCTCCATGGGAGGCTGACTTTTGCCGGCTCTACCCTGCGAAGATGAAGGATCAGAGGAAGAATTGTAAGAGGTGGAAGGCTGGTGGGTAGCTCTAGACTGGTCTGACTGTTGATTCGACTGCTCAGGATTAGTGGTGATTTGAACTACATTAGTTGAAAAGAGCCATACAGGTAGGCCAATTGTCAATCCTGGAAGTGACAATGTGGCCATATGAGGCGCACCAACATCTCCCCAAGAGGAGAAGGGATTGGGACTTCCGCCAAGGTGATTTCCTTGGTTGGTGGGCTCCATACTTTTCAACTGAAAGATCAACGTGGGAATAACAGGTGATTATGTTCCGATTAAAATAAATTTTATTAACGACGCTTTAGACACAACTTTGCTTTTTCATGTTTTAAGAGTCGAGAAAAAGCTAAAGATGACTCTAGTCTCCTTCGATGTTTTAACGAGCCCGAAGTGACAAATGCTCGGATGGACTTTTTCAGTTATAGAGTTTGAAAAAGGCCAAAAGAAACTGCTCTGGAGTTCTAGGCAGAGGGTGTGCCAAACCTCTCGCAAAACCACGGAATACGTTTTACGGTACGTGTGGTCAATCTTTGTGAATGCTGTGTTCACTGCATTGCGATCAATAGGGCGGCCGACAAGGCTTCCTAAGGATAAAAAATATATGCCTGTAGGGGTCTCCCAATATATACTCGACGGTACGTGGGAGCACAAGTCCGTATTAGTGCCACCGACTCTCAGGAGGAATCACCCACCTTCTTAGAGATCGACAGTCACTACGTTTAACGACGCCGGAACACGTCTCTAGCTTAGACCTCTATGTGTTTGCGTTATGTTTCAATGCGTTGTTAGGTTCATTCAGTATATTTTAAGTTGATCTTTTTAAAGTTTGCCTTTCAAGGTTCACCACGAGATGTATATGACAAATTCCTAAATGCAACCTAAGATGAGAAGCAAGCTTTTTCAAATCTTTTTGACTGATGAAAATCTTAACTACTGAGGGAGAAGAAAGGCATATCTTTTCACACAGTTCATATAGCACAAACTAATGCACTTTCTCCTAAATCATCATGCAAACTTTTTCAAATGCAAAATGCACAATGCATGTATTTTCTTTTCCCTTTCTTAATGTTGATGTGTTACAAAAAGAAAGTTGTTATATAACTTTGATTTCGATTTAAAGTGAAAACAAACAAGCTAGTCCAAAATCAAAAGACACCTTAAGATTTACTTGTTTAATCACTGGAAATACATGAAATCAAACCATAATGACGAAAGTAAAAAGACTAATCAGCTATGGACAGCAAACAAGCTAACTCTTTAGACCAGCAAAATGCCTAACACAGGTTCAGATCTAAGAGGCCAAAGCAAGACTAGTTCACTTTCGTTATGGGAAATTGTAAATGATGGAAGAAATACAAAAGAACAAGTACAATTTCGTTATATAACAGAGGCGGAATGATGGCAAGTAAGGTTGGTTTCAGAATAGGTGCAAGACTGGTAACTGGCTACAAAATCTATAGTGAAAACAGGTAAGAGAAAGGGAGGAAACCCCAAATGCACAAGGCAAAATTGGGCCAACGCAGGTGCTGCACAGCCAGTCTGGCTCTCAGCGCAGGTAGCCCCTTCGGGACCTGCGTTGCAAAGCAGGTAGCCTGTGTACTACCTGCTTTGGAAAACGAAAGTTGCGTTTTCACAGTTTCCGGGTCACAATTTTCTCAAAAATTCACAGTTTTTGCTCAAATCAGAAGCTATCAGTCAAGCACACACTAAGGGATGACAAGGAAGATGAAAAGCTATCACTAAGCGCTTACAAGGATCCTTGTAGATCAGCTCTTCAAATCATGAACATGCTCAGAAATGAGCCAGAGTAGCTGCCCTCTACTTCGCTTTTGATATAGTCAAAAGCTTTTCGATTTGGTACTCTTTTGTTCAGGAAATGAATAGCAAAATACTACAAACAATCAAACAGATACGATCCCCAGCGGAGTCGCCAATTTGTTGTAGGGAAAAGTATCCGACTCGGATGACCCTATCCCACTCTAAGGGTGATAGTACCTCAGCAACAACTGTAAAGAAAACTACTTAAGGTTTACTTCTTTATGAAAGCAAGAGAGAATGAAGAAATGCACTAACTGTTGCCTTGCGCTTAATGTCGAATCCAAACTCTTCTCTTTGCTTGCTTGCTCCCAAATCCTTGCTCTTTTGCTGGCCCAGCTACAATGAGATCCTGCAAAATAACAAAGAAGGAAACTACAAGAAGCATGCAATCATAACTGATTCAAGGATTAGCATAAATCAAATATACAATTATCACAACTCATCATTGAAACAAGTGCATATAGAAGAACCTCAATAGCTTTTATTAATAGAAGAAGTAAAGTTCTGAGAGTGTTACAACCATTGAAGGCCCCAATCCAGCAACACCTCCCAGCAGAAAGAATTTCTCCTCTTCACCTCCTTCAAGCAATCACCCAATAGCTCTATAGTGAAACCAACAGCATATCATTACTTTGCACAAAATTCCAGCCTCCTGAGCTCATAGGAGAGAGCTCAATATATAGATGAATTGAGAAGGGATGAGTCAGCTTGCAACTGATGTGTAGCTGCCTTGTGTCCTCTCTCTCTTCAGTTGATCTTCAGTTCTTGAGTCCACTTGGAGAACCTTGCTTCCACTTGGAGAAACAGAGCCTCTGACTCATCACAAGGCGAAATCCCTGATCCAAGTGTCATTTTTGGAAGATTCCAGAACAATGACTCAGTGTGCCACTTGTCCCATCTCGCTCAGCGCAGGTGGCCTTTGCTCTACCTACTTTGCAACGCAGGTACACCATGGAGGAGTTGAGTTTCAGCGCAGAAGCCTAGTGAAGCACCTGCTTTGATTTCAAGATTGCTTGTTTTTGAGTGTTTTCAGGTGGAGAACTGATCTAAGAGCTGTTGGTTTGCTGACCTTGTTCCTCTAGGGGTGGGAACATCATGTTTAGGGACTTTGGATCCCTTGGATTATTGACAATTCATGCCTGATGCTGCAAGGCACAAAATTGTCTATAACACTATTTTGAGGCCGAATTGATGGGGAACTTCTAGCAAGTCACAAAAAGCCTCCTAGGACCCTTCCACACCATCAAACCACTCCATAAACCTTCTAGCCATCCTCAACCACCTTCCATCCACCTATCACATCCATAAGGGAAATTAAATTGCATGCTTGATTTTACCAAAGAAAACCAAAAAAGTGAAAACAGATTTAGTTTAGTTTTCTTACTCATACATTAGTATGGTTCGATGCTATTTACTTCCATAACGTAGATAGCATCATTAGGTTAGTGTTGATTTAGAAATTCTTCTTAGCATAGCTGTTTAAATGGTTAATTAGGATATGGTGTGATTTAGCATTACATGTTGTTGTTTTCCTCATTACTGTAGTAGAGTAGCTCTCTTAGAATAAGTTTCCTCTTCTTCCATCAAAGAATAAAGCTTCTTTTGACTCTATAGAAGTCTGGCTTGGAACCCCTGGGGTCTCTCACCGGATGAATAGTGACAACATGTAGGACTTTCACTTTTACTTATGCATATAGCACTGTCACCTGCAAGTTTGTACGAACCTCAGGTTGATAAGTAAAGCTGGTAGCCCAGGAGTTGTAGCAACCTTGTTGCAATACTGATGCTCATCATTCGATTTTTGTCATTTCTCCATCATACGATGACAGGGGCTCGAAGATGTGACATTGTGGGTTCGTTGGGGCTCTATGCAAATTACACAATGATTCACCTCTAAACGAATCGAAGGTTATTGTGGGGTCTGCTAGGTCGGGGGTCGACCAGTTGGCCAAGAGGAAAATCCTTTGAAGGTGAGGTTGGGATGGACCAAAAGGATCTATTCAAGATGTTGGGACTAGGCTCAAGTCGAGATGACTAGAGTAAACAGATCGGTTGACGATCAAAGTCTGCCAGAATAATTTGGTAGGTTAGTCATCGAGCAGATTTGACCAAGATGAATCAACAGGTCGATCATCGAGTGAAGTCGAACATGATGACGTAAGAGGTCATTTGTCGATTAAAGTCGACTAGGATGATTCCATAGATCATTTATGGAGTGAAGTTGACTAGGATGATTCAACAAGGTTGGTCATTGAGAGAAGTCAACCAGGATGAGTTGGTAGGGTCAATCCTTGAGCGAAGTCAACTAGGATGAGTTGACAGGGTTGGTCGTCGAGTGAATTCATCTAGGATGAGTTAGTAGGGTTTTTCATTGAGCGAAGTAAACTAGGATGAGTCAGTAGGGTTGGTCGTCGAGCGAAGTAGACCAAGGTGATATAAACAGAAGAAAACTGACTTGAAATTTTTGACATGGGTGAAATTGAAAAACTAGTTGAACTTTGGAGGGCCATGGTTTTCACCCCGTAAATTAGATTTTAACATATGACTAGTAAAAATAAAGGATTTTTTTGAGTAGATTTCAATTATCCACCCAAAATTTTAATACGAGGCTAAGAATTCTGGAAAGATCTAAGAGAAAGCTACATCAACCCTAGAAGGAGAAAAATGGCCTAATAGACCGTAGAATTTAGAGGGATTAACTTTTTTCCCTTGTGCCATAATGGTGCAAATAAATGGGAAATGGAGAGGTATTGATGAGGATAATATCTAGTAAAACCCAGAGCCTAGAGTCATATAGTATTTGTGCAGAAAAAATCTCATAAAAATATACATGTGTTGGAAAAAGAGCTTGTGAGTTAAAACTTCTAGAGGGAATATCTTTTAACTAAGGAATAAAAAATTGACAAGTGATTAGTCAATGGAAAGCCAGTGACTAGAAGATCACGATGGTGAACCTATAATTGAAATATTGGTAGTAAATGTGGGAGAAAACATCCTGAAAAGTTATAGTTCACGATGAATTTTATAGTTATAGGGTATTGGAATAGGAAAATATTTGATTTTTCTCACCTGATCGTACATTAGATTTTCCCTTTAGCTTGGATTATTGAATCTTGCATAGAGACCAAAGATCCTGGAATGGAGTATGTTCTTTATTCCCATAAATTCTTTAAGTAAAGTTCCCTGATTCCTCTAGTAGTGCATTTAGTACTACTATATTCGTTTCTCTATCATACATGATTTCTCCCATATCTTAAATTCGATCCCTAATTTCAGATATCCTCATAAAGTATGAAGCCATTCCTTCTTCTTTTGACATCCTCATCTTGTAGAGTTCTTACCTTAATGAGATAAATTTTCATGTAGTGCTTACATAATACAACTCTACTATTTTGTCAAATATTTATTTTGAAGTTTCTATTTTTTATACATATGGAATGAGTGGATCCTTGATGGATTCTATTAGAATCCTTTGAGCCCTAACTTCCCCTTTCATAAATTTTGCAAGTGCTTGAGCATCTTATTTCACTCATTTGGTGATAGATCCTTTAAGATGATCCGTGACATAATTTTAAATGATATTAAATCTATCCTCCTCTACCATAAAACATAGTTTGAAGCCCCAACCAATTTGTTGCTTTCTTTGCAAAAATACATTTTGACAAATTCAAACATAAATATACTTACTTGTGAAGATGCTTCTTCCATCTCCCGCCTTCTTGAATTTGATGATAGAATAGATGATAGAGACCTTCTCCTTGATGAATATAGATCTCTTCAAGGGTGATGCTTGACTTCCGCAAAGAAGGAGATGATGATTAATGATGACTTCTTCTTGATGCTTCCTGGGTGATTTATTCAATTGTAAGGACCTTGCTTCTACTAGAGGGAGAATGATTTATAAATTTTGAAGATGATGAAAACGTCCTCGATCTTACTTCTCTACAATGAATAATCTTCAATAAAATTCCACTAAAAGTCTTTGAGGTTATGATTGAATGTGGATCCCAAGAATACTCCTTTCACTGAACTAGGGTTTTGACTATGATCTTTGTCCTTTAAGTGAGTCTCTTGGATGAATAGAATTCAAATTTTTAGATCCAGTCGAATATGTCTTAGGATGACTTGAGAGCCCCCGAAAATGAAAATTTTAGTGACATTGTTAGCTTGAGCTAGAGATAATCCTTGGAAAATCCCATACGCTTTAGATTGGTTATTAGAGGCCTCTGGGAAAAAATATAGGCCCCCCTTCTCCTACCACCCCTATTTTTTATGAACATATTCTTCATAACTGATAGGAAATAATAGATATTATACCTAACAAAAATATTTTGAAGATATATGTTTAATAAAAGCCTAACAAATCAACCATAATAAACATATAAAATACTTTATCTTTTATTGATTATTAATTAAAAATGACATCTTGGACAACTACAAGATAAATCATGAGATCTTAGTCTATATAAAATTTATTAATGGACAAAAACCAAATTGTTAAGAATTTACATAGGTTAGAAAAAGAATAGATTTTGAATTACATAAAAGGGATTATGATCACATAAGAAGTGCATTGAATCCATAAAGAAAGGGCTGAATTCATTGACTGATTGATGAGCTTATATAAAAAAAATATAGCCTTCCGTGTTTCCCCGAGCTTAAAGTCTCCTTCACTATAGTAAAAATCCCCTCCTCTTTCTCTTTCACATTCCTTTTTATCTTAATTGAGTAATAACTATTGAAAATTCATTGTATGAATACTCATTAAAGATAGAAAATGGCAATAATTGATTTAAACATTATTTTAAATTGTTCTATTACTCTCCCATACTGCAATTCCAGCTATGAAAACATTGAGAAAAGGTTTTGGAATATATTTGTATTGTCATTAAAATTTTGGATAGTGGCATATCACAAGCAACTCCACATTTACAAATTATCCATTCTAAAATTGAAGTTCTTTCATGACTATCTGTAACATGCCACTTTTTCTGTAACCACCTCCCACCCCCGCTTGCCATCTTGGGTTGTGGGAGTGTTACTTGGTTGATCTAATTTCCAAGTTTTGTTATGAAGATGGGGTTACAACAACTTCATTTTTAAAAGAAATTAGAGTTTAAAACTGATATCACCATTGCATTCAAATCATCGAGAGCTTTTTGATGATATAATTTTTGTCTCAATCCAAGTCCCAAACCAAAAGTTATTCCCATTAGAAGTTTGGCAATTGAAAAAGGCCATGCCATCACTAAGACGTTATGTGGCACCCACATGGTCTTCACATAACCTAGGTGGCATTTCCATGCCAGCATCATGGGGTCCATGATTTTCCACACTATTACGGGTCAAGTTGTTATGTGCTTTGAAATGTTAACATGAAAAATAGTCGACGATTAAGACTCGTTTCTCTAGGTGTCGTCCAGTAGTCAATGTCATACATGACTCAACTCTTTAAAATTTTCTCTTTTTGCATGAAATTCGCTTTAACCAGAGGCCCAAAAAACCACAAGCCCGGTAGGCCTACCTTGAACCTCATCATACTGGGTTGGGTTCCATCATCTACACTCCTGTCCTAGGCGAATCCTTTATATTTTGATGGCTAGAAGGATTGATGGGGGACCACTTGCTGATGTCACGATGGGTTGGTCCTTTCAAATGTGGCTTACACAAATTATTTTGATGCTCCAGTGCTATGGTTTCACTAGGAAAAGTTCTGCGAGTGGGCCAACACACCTTTGTTAGATTTATGTTATGATTCTATTTCTTTAGGATGAGTTTTGTTGGATTAGGAATGCGATGGACCGGGTCTTGACTATTGGCTTACTCCAAAACCACTCTAAAAAATTTGATATGCTTGATCTAGTTAGACCAAGTTCTAAGCACAAACCCGTTGGCATTAGATTCAACCATACATGGAGACACGTTAACCATACCACTTTCTGACCTATTACTAGTAAGAAAAATGCCAAGTTTTGGACGTGTTCTAAAAATAAAGAGGGAGTGAGTTGCTGGAAACATGTTGTCATTGATGGAAAAGGAAAAACATTGATGATGTTTTCATTGATGGCAAAGGAAAAGAATTGATGATGTTGTCATTGATGGAAAAGGTAAAGCATTGATGATAAAGGAATTAAAGATGATAATAGGTGTCAATTGTGGTGTATCTAGATCAAACATACTGTAATGGAAAAAACAAAGAAGACTGCAAGAGGAAGGAAGACCAACACATGTATAGACAAGGTGTTGCAATGCTCAAATGTTTACAAGCGTAATGGTGAACAATAGTGGCGGAGATAATTTGTAAAGGTGCAAAGACTTTGGAGCCATTTATTGTACAATAGATCATCTTAGATTTAGTTCATACCCACTTAGATGGAAATAACTCTAAAATATATTTTCGGTGGTATGTGGAAGGTCAAGAATGGCCTCTTGGATTGAAAGTTAGAGCTAGTAAAAGTTGTGTTGGGTGTGGAGCCTGATTATCTTCTTTATTCAGAGGTATCACCGCATTCGACCCCAGTTCATAATATGGTGGCAACGTTGCCCGTAATATTTGCGCTGTAAGGGGGGTCCAGGGGGGTGGCTGTGATATTTTGGAGGCCCCCCCCGGCGGGGATCAGGGGTAGTGCCCTTGAAGCTAAAAATAGATGTAAAATTACCTTGTAAAATGTTGTAATTTCATAGTCAATCTAGGCCATTCATTAGGAGGAGATTTGATAGTAGAAGTTATGTTTAATTTAGGGTTTTTTCCCTAGAAGGCAACCCCTCGCTATATATGAGGGAATTGTATTGTGTCTATATATATCTGTATTATGAATGCGAAAGAGAGAGGAGATTGAGTGAGAGAGAAGAGAGAATTACAATGGATCTACTGTAGGTTGTATCTCTTCAGTTTGCTGGATAATATAAAAGGAAGGACTAGTTATTTCTCTGTGGACGTAGCCCAAATTAGGTGAACCACATATATCTATGTCTCTCTTGTTTTATGTGTTTATATTTCTACAATATATGTGTTCCATTGCTCTGTAATATATATTTTTCTAACAAGTTGAGGACCCAAAAGTCAAAGATTGCAGAGCTAAAGTGGTTGGAGGACTCCTTGGAGCATGTTTTAGTTTGTCATTTTCCCAAAAGAGGTGGAGTAAGTTGGTGGAGCCACTATTCCAAAGGACTAGGTAGACATGGAGTAGACAGTACAAAGCCTCCAAGTGTTTCAATTGGTTCAAAGAGGAGCCCTTACATAACATGTAATCCTAGTATGGAGTACCTTGAAAGGTCCATCCTTGGAAGAAATATAAGGTGCACAGAGGATTAGGAGCCCGAAAGTCGGGAGCTGGGGAGTTGTGAAGCCTGGTGTCAGAAACCAGGTACTAGAAGAAACAAAGATGCACACAGTTGAGAATGGTCCATGATAATAAGAGTTGGGGAGTTGGGAGATAAGAACTAGAAGAAACTGTGTAGTGCATGTGGGTGTTAGATATGGAAGCTAGGAAGTCAAGGGTAGTTGCAGAGAAATAGAAGGATTTTCCCATAAGGGAAAATACTTGAAAATAAAAATAAAAAAATTGGAAGGTAAATCTTTCATACTCTTTTTGCCATGTTAAACACACACATGGCAGAAAGAGTATGAAAGATAAAACATGAGAGTACATTTTTTATTAACAAATGATATACATTTATAATACATGGTGTGACCATTGGGTTCCACATCCCAATGTCTCTTGGACTTCCTTTGTCTATTCGGCTTCCACACTAACCCTTAGAGGATTAGGTGCCCAACATTCCCCCCCTTAATCTGAAAGGTTATGTATGAGTCCAAGAAGAGAGCTGTAATACAAAATGTACAAAAATGCATGGCAGCACTAGGCTGAATGTGCTCTCTGAAATGTTGGTATAAAGAGTGGTGGTTTAAGGATGACCACCAACATTGGAATGCTTAGTGCAATTCCTAGAACTCTTCCAAAACTGGAAAGAAACTAAAGTCTTTTGCTAGAGGAAGTGCTCCTATTGTTTTGAAGAGGGAAACCTTCAACCATGAAAGGGAGGTCTCACCCCGCATAAAAGGGAGAACTTCAACCTGAAAAGGGAAGTCTCAACCTGTGATGGTTTAAGGATTACCAACAACTCTGGAATGCTTAATGCAATTCCTTGAACTCTTCCAAAACTGGCAAGAAGTTGAAGTCTTCTTCTAGAGGAAGTGTCCCCAATTCTATTCCTGGAACTCTTCCAAAACTTGCAAGAAGATGAAGTCTTCTACTAGAGGAAATGTCCCAAATTCTTTGAAGAGGCATTACCAATTGAAGGCATGCTCAGGGGCATATTTTTCTATGGCTACAACTCTGAATCTAGTGTGGCAGGTTGTGGCTCAGGCTCGCTTGATGTGACTTTGAAGCTTGTAGATGACCATCATTTCCCCCCCTGTCAGATACAAGGTGAGATGATGGAGAAAACTCAATTGCAAGACTGTTCAATACTATAGAACAAGTTCTAACATGTGACTAGAATATCTTCTTGGCTGTTGATGCCAATTGCCAAGAAGCGATCCATCCAAGATGAATCTTTGTTCTTGCAGGAGGTTTGTTTTTGAAGCATTTGTTTGAAGAATGATTGGTTTTATGACAGTGCTTACATGGATGACGATGAAAACAAAAATCTTTCATATGGCCAACTCAGTCACAGTGTTGGCATTTCACAATCTATTGTTGTTGATGTTGTTTTTTCTATGGAAGAGGGGAAAAATCTGGAACAGCTAGAGGTGAACTGTCATGAGGAGCAGGTGAAGCTAAACCGTCCTGAAGAAATCCAACACTTTGAAATTGGATTGGTTTGGAGTAGTATGGAATATGAAAGGACACGTCCTTGTCATATCTAAGACTAGTTCTGTGCTTGTTGTGGACAAGATCTTCCCAAGGTCTAATGATGGGCTTGGGAAGTGCAAGCTGAACTTCTACATCTGCATGTAACCTTGCTGCTTTATTGGGTACTAAATCTGAATGAACTGTAACATTATTGTCTTGTTGTTTATGGGAGTCTGTTTCAATCTTCTGAACAGAAATAGGTTTAGAATGATGACTCCACTACTGTAATTCTTCCTGCTGTAGTTGAGATTCAAGCTGCAAAAATTCAATTTGTTCTTGTGCATATTGTAGACATGTCTGAATTTCTGAGAGAGAGCCTTTGCTGATTTGGAATGTGTCATCAATAGTAGATTGTATAAGAGTTTTCATGAACTCTAATACTTCAGTAATTGTAGCCATTTTTCTCAACAAGAAATAAAGGCCTAGAAATGCACCACTAGAAACTTGTTTTAGTATGAGTTGAGGTGAAAATGTACCCTAAATAATCACAATGCTTGCAACAAAATTCTAATATATCTCCATAAACATGTTAAACAATAGAGACCCATCATTCCAAGGTGCATGTATAACCAACATCGGCTTCAAAGGCTCAACGTAGCACTCAACCATCAACACAATTCAATAACAATACTATACCAATCCAAAAGACATGATTTCAATGTATAGCCTTCAATGCTATATGTGAAGAGCACCTTCAATGAACATGTAAAGAGTGGAGACACACGAACCATATAACCAGTGCATGAACTACTATATATTCATGCTATCCAATCATATAATACAACATATAGGAGGCATATATTCTCTTCACACGAACTCTTTTGTCACAAGTCAGCTTCAATGTACATTCAATGTTCAATGTACATACAACACATACATTCCCATAGATTAAGAACACAAACCAATATATCTCTGCCAAAATGCAAGGATGAATATGGACTAGAACTCTTCCATTATAAAATCCTTCCTTGTGCCATTTATTATCATTATTCTTCTTCGAGTCCGGGGCACTTGAATCCCAGAGCCTCCGTGCAGTTTGATTCGACGGGCGCGTGAATCTATCCAGCAAACTGTTGGATATAAATTAGATTAATTTGTAGCAAAACTTTTATTTAAAATGAACATTCGAGCGAAGCGCCTTCTACAAGTTCGGGGCACTTGAATCCCAAGGCCTCCGTGTAGTTCGATTCGATGGGTGCGCTCTTAAATTGCAGTTAACAAAGGTGTGAAGATGGAAACAGGGTGTAAGGCCAGCATACGAGGAGCAACTATATTTCCCGAGCATTATCATCTCCTTGGGATGTGAAACAGTCCGCGACCCATATTTTACACATCATTCGATTCCAGTTGTGCCTTTCCCTTTCATCCCCTCATCCACATACGTATTCTGACAGCTACAATCATGTTCTCGTGTTTACATCTGATTCGATTCCATTTCTCGGGAAGAGTATCGACGGGCGCGCTCTTTTCTATTGTCCTCTGTAACCCAACTTTACAACTTCAGCAGGGTGGAAAAGAACACTTCTAGTATTTCTCGAGGCATTTTACATTATTGATAAATATTATGGAGAAAATCGTGGGTGATTATAAATCTAATCTGGAAAATCACAAGTAATTTGATCAAATCAAATTTATGCGAAGGAATCTGACTTTCTCGAGTATCTCGAACATCGAGTTCTTTATAGTGAAGACAAGCTCCTGGACAAGGAAGACAAAGGCATTATGATGGCTTGGGAGAAGCCATTAATGGAGGCACATGTGAGGGCGGTGTGTAGCTGAGGTGACAGTGGGCACATTCTCAATGTTGGGTTTGGCATGGGTCTGGTTGATGAGGCTATACAGACATATAAACCTGCATCAGTTTCCGCTATAGGATCAGCAAAGATATCAGATATTGGAGTCAGAGTGCTTCTGAAATCCACTCAAAGAGAGCGCAGCCAGATTTTTTTTAGTAGTAGGAAATATGGGAACCCTACTTCGCATGTCCAAATACCGATTCTAAACCCCGAATCTGGTTTTGTTGTAAGTGCAAAGAGATCTACATAGACAACAAAAGGCGTCTTGCTCTAGGGAATGCCGCCTCCCTTGCCTTCTAAGCAACCTGACAGGGGTTTAAATTTGTTGTCGGGGGGGGGGGGGGGGGGGGGAATGTTACCATCGTCCTCTAAGAGCCCCGTGAGAGAATTGGCGCAGACGATTTTGAAGTTTGGAGAGATCTATGAGTAGATTGAGAATGCCCAACAACAACATATGATGGAATTGAAGAAGCAGTGCATAGAATAACCCAATTCAACCGTTCAACGCAGTGAAATGGATAATGGATTTTGGGAATCTCTGTCAGAACCCACAAGGAGGAGAGCAGTCCAAGTACTTCAATAGATGTTGAATTCTGCCCTCGGATACCACCATCCGACGCAGGCAGTCAATGAAGTTTCTCCTCTTCCACATTTGTAGCAAGTCCATGCATGTCTGAGTAGGTAGGAAGGGGCATTAAGGTCCCTACGGGCAGGCGCAGAATGAGGAATAGAACGCTCAGTTCTGACAAGCATATAGGGCATAACTGATAGGCATAAAACACATATTTCGATCAAGGGAGGTATTCGCCTCAAGCTCTGACACCAGTACGCAGAAAGGATGTAACTATTCCTTCAATGGGTAATGGGAAGGCCGTAGGAAGGCAAAGTGCTCAGGAGCATCAGGGATGCATGGAGCGTTACAGGTAATGAAGACCAGGCCAGCGCTATTCAAGGGTAGCTCAGACCAGCAACTCAGATCAGTTGCGCAGGGAATAACAACATGGCATTTTTTTTTTCCTTTTCTACCTAAGGTATAAACTGTGAGGAAGAAAAATACATAGGCCACACCACATGGCTCTGATACCATGTTAAACACACACATGGCAGAAAGAGTATGAAAGATAAAACATGAGAGTACATTTTTTATTAACAAATGATATACATTTATAGTACATGGTGTGACCATTGTGTTCCACATCCCAAGGTCTCTTGGACTTCCTTTGTCTATTCGGCTTTCACACTAACCCTTAGAGGATTAGGTTTCCAACAGTATCGACCCCGGAGCAATAAAAAAGGCACACAAAGGAATTTTTTTGGGATAACGGGCTTGAGAGATGGAAAAATTGCTAATAAGTGACTTTCTGTCAAAAGATAGAGATCATACCTAGGTCATGGTTTTTGCGACATTTTTGCGTGTTTTGGTGACCAAGAGTGTAGAGGATTTTTCAGTATTAGTTAAGCCCTTGGGGCTATAGCATAAATAGGGACCATAATGGATAAGTCAACAAAAATGTTGGTTAAAACCTTTGGGCTTGTGCATGAATGAGTTGACAACTAATTTTGGTGTTATTCGCCATATTTCCTATGGATGAGTCGACATCATAAATTTGGAGGTATATGCCATATTTGGTGAACGAGTTGGATATACTATTGGTTGAAGCCTTCACGCTTTGGCATGGATGAGTTGGTAGATTTAAAAAGTGGAATTTATGCTAAATACACCATCAGTGGAATGGCGACATGAACTAGATTAGAGGCAAATTTGGCAGTTAAGATAAACTTGGAGTTTAGCCAGTTTTAGAAGAACCTTTGTTAAAACTTGTAACCCACAAGAATTGAGGAAAATAACAGATTAGCTCAATTTTTCTTAGAGAAACAACATAGAAGTGTTTGATAACTTTAACAGAAGGTTTAGAATACTTAACCGAACATGAAAAAAGTAAAAATTAGAAGATTCATGCAAGTATTCAAGTGTAAGAGAAATAAATTTCCAATCCAAAAATATCAGCCCAAAATTATATATAAGCATAATTGAATTTATAAGATGGGTAGTTGTGTGTGTAAGAGTGCAACCGTGTTGGATGTGAACAAGACAGAGCAAGATTGTTGGTGCAACGAGATACATAGTGTGGGTATGCATCAAAAGTGAATCAGAGACCAAACTTGGTGTCTAAAAGGTGTTTGAGAAGACAAAGAATGAATTTGTGATTGGTGTTTTGGTCAAAGGTGATTTTATGGTAAGGATTAATGTTGCTGGTATGTATGGTTGGTGATTTGATTAGTGATCAATGATTTTTTGTATATTTGATGTTTATCAGTAATCAAGGATTGCTGAAGGTGTTTTTTATGGTGGTTTTGGTGAGTAGTTGAGGCAAGTTTTTTTTTTTTTTGAAAAGAGAAGTGGTCTATTGGTTATAGTTTGAAAATGGATGAGCAGGACCAACAAGTGGTAGCTTGCATTCTAGGGGCAAGAGTCCCTTTTAGCAGAAGATGATAAATGAGTAGGTCCAATAGTCCCTTTCAATAGTGGTTGATAAACAAGCAGGGGCAAAGGTGCATTTCAACAATGGTTGATAAATGAGAAGTGGCAACAATCCCTTTCAATAGTAGTTGATAAATGAGTAGGGGAAAGATTCCTTTCAGTAGTAGCTGATAAACAAGTAGGGAAAACAATCCCTTTCAGTGAAAACTAATAAACGAGTAGGGGAAACAACCCCTTTCAGTGAAGACTGATAAATGAGTAGGGATAGAAGTTCCTTTCAGTAGCAGATGATAAGCCTAAAACTAGTATCTTGTGGGGAAATTATGTAATCAAATTGTAGCTTGAATTTGCCAAAGAAATAAAATGAAGGTTGATGTTTCATATATATGTTTTACATGTGTATGCCAATGGTTATGATGTTGTATTTTACATGATTGAATTGTGTTGCTAATTACATGAGTAGTTTCTAAAGTGGTTGAAAAGTATAAATTGTCAAGGGTTGTATAATTTGGTCACATTATGGATTCACCCCCCCCCCCTCTCTTAGTAGTGTCATGGTTTCTATTTTTTCTAACAATTGGTATCAAAGTGAATAGGTTCCTATAGGATCAATTTAACACTTGGAAAAAATATCATGGATCATGGAGAACCAAGAATGGATTACCTTAGATGGAATTCCATTTTTGAATGAGTCAAATTATACAACTTGGAAGGTAAGAATGAGAATATACTTGCAAGATCTTGCTTTGGATGTGTGTTTGTTTGTAGAGAATGAAGTAATAGATGATGAAGCTAATGGAAAATCCAAGGATGAAATATTGAGAGATTTGTCTAAGTTAGATATTGGGAAAGTAATCTATTGTGAGATTTCCAAAAAGTAATGGAATGAGTTGCAGTAGGCATACAAGTTTTTTTTTTTTTTTTTTCACATGTGGTTCACGGATACCCATGGTCAATGGGCAGCCGCTACGTCCACGGTAAGAACTGGGTAGCTCATACCCCGAAGGGGAGCACACCCCTCGGCCTATGCTGACCTGACCCCAAGAGCTTTCGGGAATTGACCCTGTGACCTCCCGATTGGCGAGGCACTGATTTGACCGATTGATCTAACTCTTGGGGCTCGTAGGCATACAAGTTGTATGTGATGTCAAAAGATTTTCCTCGGGGGATGGAGTAGCCAAATATTTGAAGAGTATTTAAGATCATGAATCAAAGGATGATTCTCCTATATCAAGAGGTCGAGTTTCTGATCAACACATAGAGGTTTTATAGGATACACAATCTATAAGTAAGTTGATGTTTTATTGTTATTGTAGAACAATAGGCCATTTATCTTCAAGTTGTTAAATTTCAAGCACTGATGAAAGTGAAAGTTTCTCATATAGTTGTAGAGAAGAAGACAGTACATCTCATGTGTCAACAAAATAATCCCTAGAGTAAAGGGAACAAACTCTTGAACAAGATGTGAGTGAAGTAGACACTAGTGGTGAATCTAGTGGCTCCTCTATTGATTTGGAATATCTTGAAGAAAATATCTATTTGAAAAGGAAGCTCATATCATCCCTTGAGGAGATCAAGAATCTTATAGCCATCAATATAGAGTTGGAAGTGGAGAATATAACATTAAAGGAGAAGTTGACCATGTTTTATAATTTTGATGTGTTGAAGAGATTCAAACCAGCCATTGCTCCCCTTAGGTCAAGACAATATTTGAAGAAGACAAAGACTCAACAATGACATTAAAGGGACCCACTAGCTCAATTAAAGAAATATATGACAACATTGAGAAGTCAACGCAACACTAAGGAGACAAAAGGACTTCTCAGAACCAAGTCAAAGGTCTGTTGCCCCTGATATGTGTTTTTGGTGGTAACACAAGGCACTTTGCCTCTAAGTGTCCAGAGAGGGAAAAGAAGGTGTAAAAACATATGTGGAATGATCTATTTCAGCAACAACCATGAGTTCCTTAGAAAAATTTGAACAACCATGAAAAAAGAGCCTTATCCCCTTAAAGGCAATATTATTAGTGGTCCAATAGCACCAAGAGAGCAAGTATTAGTCCAGAAATTGGATCAACAGAATATTTGGTAAGAATAATTTGTTTTCTCCTTTTCTAAATCACATTGAATGCTACAGGTGTAATAATTATGGGCACAAAGCACCTGCATGTGAAATTGGAAAGAATTCACCTCATTTCTAGAATAATTCAAACAAAGGAAAGAATCATGTGGAAAGGCAACACAGAAGATTGCATAGGAGTTATTTCAGCACTCAGAAGAGAGAAAAAATGAATGGTTGATGGAGGAAACAAGAACTAGGCTTTGGATTTGAAGATTATCAACAAATAATTAATAGATCAGAGCCAAAAATTCTTGTGGTGGATGTCTCCCATATAACCTACAAAATAGAGAGACTCCAATCAGACAAAAGGAGTAACAACTCTACTAGTTCTTCATTGCAGAAAGCAAGCACAAACAATGAGAAAGAAGAGTAAGAGGTAATTTTTATAATTAGCTTTAATTGGTTCTACTAAGAGGAATAATCAATGGGTTGGTAGGAAGTCACTCAGTTAGGAAAGAATACCAGACTAGCACAAACAACCAACTCATGGTGTTGACTAAACTCAGCATACCCAGGTATGGAAGAAAAAGGGAGATAATTTAATCAAGGGGAGTAGATCCATTGTTCCTCTCCATTGATAAGAATAGGCTGGCTTCAAAATAAGCCAGAGATGTCAAATGAAAGGAGAAGAAAGGAACATGCATAATATTGAATTTGAAGAATAAGGGAAGTATGCCATTTTTCTTTTCTTGAGTTTATAAATTTTTGGAATAAGATTGGTATTGTGTTCTTGTGGTTGATTTAATGTTGTTAACAAATCATATTGACAGGCTAAGTATGTATAGTGATGAAAGAACAATGATGATGATTTATTGTTGAAGTTTCCATGTCTAGTGCAAGAATGGTTACATATTCCTGATGTCAAAGAGGAAGCATAACCACAAGGGGAGCATACTCAAGTTGAAATTCGAGTATCAATTTATTCCATTAAAAATTGGTATCATTTTTTTGTTGGTTAAGGACAAGAATGGAAGACAAAAGTTAATGGTGTTTTATGAATTGTAATATTACTTTAGTGATTGAAGTTTTGAGTTGCAGACATATGGTTTGATTATTTATGCTTTCATATTTTTTCAATTAGGAATTGGTATCAAGCATCATATTTTTGGAGAGAATGCATATTGGTGAAAAGAGCATGATCATAGGAGGAGAACACTCAGTTATCAAGTGCTCAACAATTGGTATCAATGGCATCAATTTAACACTTGGTATCAAAGGTATTATCAATTGGTATTAACTGTCATTAATTTTTGTTAGAGTGTGGTGTTCATGTTGTCAATATGAGATTGTAAGTCCAAGTGTTGGTAAAAGAGTCCTTATTTGAATTTTGTTAATGTTCATGTTGAGTAAAATTTATATGGTGAGTCTGCTACCATTAAAATTCTATCAAGTAAGAGTCGAGGCCAAGTTTTTGATCTAGACATACATTTGTGAAAGTCCTTCTATGCTTGTCAAATACGCACTTCTAAGTGTTTCACTTTGTTATAATTCATCAATTGGAAATTTGATGGTGTTAGTAATGTGTAGGATATGTTGTTATTATTGCTAGAGGATAGGTGTATGTGTCCAGGAGGAGGCATTATTATGAATGTAAGCCTAGTTGAGACTTAGACCAACAAGATTTAATTTTATTATGGCCCAGTTGTACAAGCATGTGTTGTTTTAGTAATATATCCTTTTGAATACTTGAGGCAGAGATTGGGATTAAGTACTCCTCTCCTAAATATTTTTCACATGATAGAAATGAAGTGGCTTGGATCATATCAAAGATACTTGAGGTTTTCAACATAAGAAGAAGAAGTTGAAAGGTCCACAGGATTAGAAAGGTTGAGGGAGATTGTTGGCAGGGGAAGCATGTTGTTATCTTTTCCATTGATGTCAAAAGAGGAGAGGTATTGCTGATTAAACAAAATAAGGAGAAGTCCACCAACAATAGTATATCAAAGAAACAATACACAAAAGGAGTGTTAATTTTTTCATAGGGATATATTGTTCTTTTCTTTGATAATTTCCTTTCTTCATTAACAAATTACATTCACCCCATAACATCGTAATATTATTTAGATTTACATCATTATTCAACAACATATGCAAATATGTAGAAAGAACAATATCATCATCATACATGCAGTGAAACATAAAGGAACAACATGAGGAAATCATTCACACAAAAAGACACCAGGATTCGTCAGAGACTAGGGAAAAACCCACTATGGGGAAAACCCTTTCAACTTCTTCTTCTTCTTAGATTGTCATCAAATGATTCAAAAAAATAGAGTATAATGATCCATATCTTCATCTATGCAACTAACCAACAAAAACAATGAAAACATCCATGAAATGAACCCAACAACATTTCTACTAAAAATCTGATTCTGAAGTCTGTAAAGAATTGTCACTTTCTACAGTCAACTATCGAACCCTGTTGTCACGAGCGAAATCTTCTGACAACTGAGATTCCATCATTTGAGCCCTCGTCACACGAAGGAGAAGTCATCCGAGTGACTATGGCTTCTTGGCCACTCTATGAAGTACTGTAAGCAAGAAATTATGTTCATATTTTCCTAGTTATATCTTAGAGCCTTAGTCACACTCTTCAAGATGTTATGTGAGCAAGTGTAGCAGCTAAGTCGATCCCTTAACCCTATCATGTGAGTGACTGTGATTTTGAAACCCTAACCCTCAGTTACATGCACAATGAGATGTACATGTGACTGGAAGTCTCTAGTTTCACTCATGAGCCTCTGAGGGAGTGACTATAGTCGAAAATTTCTTGTGTTGTGCCTATGACTATGGTCTAAAACCCTAGATCTGAAATGTGAGCTTCGAACCCTATAATTTCACCTCAAAGTGAACCTATTCTTCCATGGACAAGCCTCAGACCTGTGCGAGCCAAAAAACATGATAGAAGAGTGTCTCATGATTGTATCCAAATGAGGTAGAGGTCACTTGTATTTATAGCCTTCCAAGAGGGTCCACTTTGCTTTAGGACAGACCTTATCAAATATGCACATGTGGGTTTGTATTCATAAATACACTTTCCCTTATCGGATTTGAGTGATCTTTAAGTCGATTTTGATCTTCTTGAAAAGAGGAATTCAATGAAGACATTATCCCCATTAAGTGATCTATCCAAAGTGGAATTTGACCGCAGTTGCATATTTTAACAAGGAGTAGCATCCAAAGGAGGAAAAGACAAAGAGTACATTTATCTTTGCTTGTTTCATTATGATTTTGTTTTGTTTGATCATAGTGTTTCCATTAATGCCAAAGGGGGATATTGTTGGAAATATGTTGTTATTTATTGCAAAGGAAAAGCATTGATGATGTTGTAATTGATGGCAAAGGAAAAAAATTTATAAGAGGTGTCAATGGTGGTGTATCTAGATCAAAGGTAGTGCAATGGAAAAAATATATAAGACTAGGTGTTGTAAAGCTTAGATGTTTAAAAGAAAAATGGTGAACCATAATGGTGGAGCTAATTTGTTAAAATGAAAATACTTTGGAGCCATTTCTTGTATAAAAAATCATCTCGAATGTTGTTGTGGCCCACTTAGATGAAAAGAGTTTAGAAAGATACTTCTACTGGTATTTGGAAGATCAAGAATGGCCTCCTAGATTGAAAGTTAGAGCCAATCAAAATAGAGGACCCGAAAGTCAAATAATTTAGAGCTAAAGTTGTTGGAAGGCTCCTTGGAGCATGTTTTAGTTTGAAAATTTTCTAAAAGAGGAAAAGGAAGTTGGTAGAGCTGATCTTATAAAGGAATGAGAATATGTGGAGCAAACAAAACATAGGCAGAAAGTGTTTAGCTCACATTGGAGCCCTTACATAACACATAATCTCGGCGGGGAGTACCTCAAAAGGTCCATCCCTAGAAGAAACAAAAGGTGCACAGAGGATGAGGAGTTGGGAAGCTAAGAGTTGGAAGCTAAGCGCTAGAAGCTAAGAACTAGAAGCTAAGAACTAGAAGAAACATAGATGCACATAGTTTAGAATGGATTGAGATAATAAGGGTAGAGGAATCAGGAGCTAGGAACTAGAAGAAATTGAGTAGTGCATGTAGGTGTTAGAGCCAGTAGCTAGGGAGTTGGGGCTAGTTGCAAAGGTATAAAAGGACTTGCATGGAAGAAAAAATCATGGAAGAAAAGAAAAAGAAAAACCAAAAGGCTCAAGCCTTGTGGAAAAATAAAGACACACAAAGGAAAATGTTTGGGGTAATGAGCCTGGGAGACAAAAAAGTTGTCGATAAGTGATGTTCTGTTAGGTGACAAAGAACACAACTAGGTCATGGTTTTTGTGGCAATTCTGTGTTTTGGTGAGCAGGAGCATGAAGGAGTTTTCATTATAAGTCAAGACCTTGGGGCTATAGCATAAATAGGGCCTATGGTGGATGAGTCGACAACACTATTGGTTAAATCCTTTTGACTTGTTCATGAATGAGTCGATAGCTAGTTTGGTGTTATTCACCATATTTCACGTGGATGAGTAAAAAAGATAAATTTGGTAGCATATGCCATATTTGGTGAATGATTTGGAAACATTGTTAGTTAAATCCTTTAGTCTTTGGCATGGATGAGTCAACAAATTTAAAATTGGCATTTACACAAGTACACCAAGAATGGATTGGTGGCATGAACTAGATTAGAGGAAGTTTTGACAATTAATCCGAACTTGGAGTTTAGCTAGTTTTAGAAGAGCCTTTGCTAAAACATGTAACTTACTAAAATTGAGGAAAACAACAAATTAACTCAATTTTTCTTAGAGAAACAACAAATCAATGTTTGATAACTTGAAAAACATATTCATAAGACAAAGTTGAACATGACAAAGGAAAAAAATAGAAGATACATGTAAGCATTGAATTGTAAGAGAACAAAGTTCCAATCCAAAAATATTAGTTCAAAATTATTTATAAAAATAATTGAACTTGTAAGATGGAAAGTTGTGTGTGGAAGAGTGCAATCGTGTTGGTTGTGAACAAGAGAGAGGAAGGTTTTTGGTGTAACGAGATGCATAATGTGGGTATGCATCAAAGGTGAATCAAAGACCAATCTTGGTGTCTCAAAGGTGTTTGAGAAGGTAGAGAATGAATTAGTGATTTGTGTTTTAATCAAAGGTGATTTTATGGTAAGGATTGATGCTGTTAGTATGTATGGTTGGTGATTTGATCAGTGATCAATGACTATTTCTATAGTTGGTGTTTATCAGTAATCAAGGATTGTTGATGATGTTTTGTATGGTGGTTTTAGTGAGTAGTTGAGGTGAGTAATTTACTTGTTTATTGAAAGAGAAGTGTTCTATTAGTTCTATTTTGAAAATGGATGAAAGATGGATCAATAGGACTAACAAGTGGTAGCTTTCATTCAAAAGAAAAGAGCCCCTTTCAGTAGAGGCCGATAAATGAGCATGTCTAGCAGTCCCTTTTAGTGATGCTGATAAAAAAGCAGGCTGAGCAGTGCATTTCTGTAGTAACTAATAAACGAGTAGGGCTAATATTGCCTTTTAGTAGTGGCTGATAAATGGAAAAGGGTAATATTCCCTTTTAGCAGTAGTTGATAAACAAGTAGGGGAAATAGTCACTTTCAGTGAAAACTAATAAACGAGTAGGGGAAAAAATCCTTTCCTTTAAGTAATAGCTTATAAACCTACAAGTAATGTAATCAAACTGCAACTTGTATTTAACAAGCAAATAAAAGGAAGATTGATGTCTCATATATATCTTGCACATGTGTATGATAATGGTTATGATGTGGTGTTTTACATGATTGAATTGTGTTGCTGAAAATTATAAGTTGTCAAGATTTGTACACTACTGATTCAGCCCCCCTTTCAGTAGTGTCATGGTTTTCATTATTTCTAACATAACTTCCCCATGGCCAAATCCTTGGGGGTTGTGGTCTCAGGCACCCATGTCATACATATTTATTTTCAATGAGTGTATATAACGAGGGGTGAATCTAAAATGCTAGTTTCCTGGGAGCTATGGCCTGGGGCCTTAACCTTGACCCTTAAAATATCGTGCCATGAATATTAATGAGTAGGAGACCTAAAAATACACTAGGTTCAAAAATAAGAGAGGGGAATGCCCCAAAGTCAAATTTCATATAGGTTTCTATGTTATATAAGGAGAAATATGCTAACCAATCAAATTTTGTTGACCTTTTGCATGCTAGTGAAACATATTCAAAGGTAGTTAATTGACTAATTAACTAACATGAAAGCCACTTGTTTGCATAATGTTAGGTCCCTATAATATTAGTGATTCCCCCATTACTATTGTCATTGTAGCCCTTATTGTTATTGTTCTGCCCTATTGTCCCCATATTGTTATTATTGTGCCCCATAGAAGTCCACTTTTGTTATTGTTGTGCCTTTATATTATTATTGTTATGTCGGCTTTGATTATATTGTGACCCCTTAGACTCCTATATATAGAAAGGAGGTTTTGGTCATTTGTATCATCCAAGAATTGTTCATTTGTGTAATGTAAAGGAGGCTTCCCCCTCGAAGAGGCTGATTTCGAAGGCGTTGATCTTTCTTTTCTATCTTTTTGTGAGTTGATTTCATAACATTTGGTATAAGAGCTTTGGATTCTAGGGTTTCGCTGCTCCAAGCAGTTCATCGTGGCATTTTCGCTATAAATTTTTTCTGTGACGTTTCAGAAGCTAAACAAAACCCATTTGAGCCTAAATTGTTCTGAACCTCAAGTCTGAATTTTAGATATTGTCTCACTATATTTTCAGAGATATGATCTGAGGAAGTCAAGGTTTTTGCAGACTCTTGAATTACATTCCAAACAGGTGACCTTGGTAAAATCGTCATAATGTTCTCTCTAAGAATAAAATTAAAATTTCGTAAGAAGTTACAGAAAGAGGACGGAATTTAGTTTTTTGTGTATATTTTTCAGATCTGAAGGTCGAAACAGTGACACGTGGCACATCGTACAATTTCTCTGTACTAAAAAATTATATAATTAGGCCATCTTAGGAGATTGGGCATAACTCTTTCTTGGAAAATCCAATTTTGATTAAACTGGTGGCATTGGAAAGAGGATTCAGAGGGCTACCACAAGAAGAAATTTTAGGCCTTGGAGATCCAAAATTATAGATATAAAGTAGATTAAATATCAAGCTTCTACAAAGTGAAAAAAGGTGTGTAATCTTTTTAAATTTTACATAAGTTTGGGTTGAAAAATTAGTTTGAAGTTCAAAGGGAATAGTGAAGCATAATTATCATTAATTGATGCCTCAAAGTAAGAAAATGGAAACACCTAGTAAGAAACCTGAAAGCTCTAGCAAGACTCATGAAGAAGAGGAAGAAATGCAACATGATATATCAAAATTACGAGACCAAGTGCAACAAATTTCACTCTCACAAAAGCTAAGAAAAGCTAAGATTGATGGTTTAAAGAAAGGCGCGGAAGCTAAGATGAATGGCGTGGAAGCTAATATGAATGGAATGCAAGTTAAGATGGATGGCATGGAAGCTAAGATGGATGGCATGGAAGCTAATATGAATGGCATGGACACTAAGATGGATGGTATAGAAGAAAAACTGAAAGGCAACATGGAAGATTTGAAGATAGATTTGACTAAATTGCTACAAGAAATTCTTATTAATGGTGAAAGGGTAGTAAAGGAAACTCATGATGAGAACAAAATAAATGTTAATCATGATCTCATAGACTCTAACATTGGATTGAAGACCCACCATGCTCCAAATATCGATATGAGGAAGTTTGATGGCAAGGATCCCGCAACATGGATACTAGAGATGGAGCAATTTTCCGTTCTCCATAATGTGCAAAACACACAAAAGGTACGCATTGCAACTTTATATTTGGAACCAAATCAGTTTGTATAGTATCAATGGCTTTTCTCTCGTAAAAGAATTATCACTTGGGAAATTTTTACAGAAGAAATGATAGCACATTATGAGGATACAAAAAGAAACAATTTTTTTAGCCATTTGATAAACCTCAAACAAAAGGGTTCAATGATGGAGCACATTGAGGACTTCCAAAAATTGAATATAAGGGTAAAATATATTCCAGAGGAGCATAGGATTGATGTGTTCATAGGGACTTTATAGGATAACATCCAACATGAGGTTTGTCTTTGGGAACCTGACTCATTGGAGAAGGCGTTCAGGTTGGCAAGAAAATGGAAAGCAAAATTATGGCAAAAAGGAAGCCTGCCACTCACAACTATAAGTATGGAAGTGTTGTTTCCCCTAGCCTTCCACAACCTACAAGGTTGACACCCCAACGATTGAAAGAAAAAAGAGCAAAATGGCTTTGTTACAGTTGTGATAGCAAATACACTAAAGGTCATAAGTGTGCTAAGAAGAAATTATTTTACATAGATTGTGAAGAGGAGGAAGAAAAGGAACAAGAAATGTCAAAAGAAGAGGATATACACCATGAAAAAAACCCTAGAGAAAGAAGAAATGAAGCCAACTATATCTTGTAATTCATTGGTAGGAATTACCACTCCTCAAACTATCTTGTAATGAATTGGTAGGAATTCATTTGGTTCTAGGAATTGTTCCTCCAAACATCAGGCCTTACAGATATCCCTATGACCAAAAGAGTGAAATTGAACTTATGGTTACAGAAATGCTAGAGGATGGTATAATTCAACCTAGTCAAAGTTCTTCCTCTGCTCCAGTAGTATTGGTGCATAAGAAGGATGGATCATGTCGCATGTGTCCAGATTATAGGGAGCTCAACAAGCTCACTATTAAAGATAAATTTCCCATTCCCATCATTGATGAACTATTGGATTAATTGCATAGATCAATTTACTTCACCAAGTTGGATCTTCTTTTAGGATATCATCAAATTAGAATGAAGGCTGAAGACATTCCAAAAACAACATTTAGAATTCATGAGGGTCATTATGAATTTTTGGTCATGCCTTTTTGCCTTACCCATGCACCTTCTACATTTCAAGGTTTGATGAATCCCATTTCAAATCCTTCCTTAGAAAATTTGTGTTAGTATTTTTTGATGATATACTAATCTATAGCAAGTCTTGGAAGGATCATGTTCAACATGTTGATAGGGTGCTCAAACTATTGGAAGAGAAACAATTATATGAAAAAAGCTCCAAATGTTTCTTTTGAGTACAAGAGGTGGAATATCTGGGCCATATTGTATCTCATGAAGGTGTTAAGGTAGACCCTAGAAAAATTAAAACCATTAAGGAATGGAAAATCCCCACATCCATAAAGCATCTGCAAGGATTTCTCGGGTTGACAGGGTATTATTGCAAGTTTGTTAAGAATTATGGGAGAATAGTAGCACCTCTAACAACATTATTGAAGAAAGATGCATTTTTATGGACTCCAGAAGAAACAAAGGCCTTTGAACATCTTAAAGAGGCAATGTGACAAGCACCGGTCTTAGCTACGCCAGACTTCACAAAAACCTTTATTGTGGAATGTGATGCCTCAAGAAATGGAATTGGTGCTATTTTAATGGAAGAAGAAAGACCCATTGCTTTCTAAAGTCATCCAATCAAAGGAAAGTATTTACACAAAGCTATTTATGAGAAGGAAATGTTGGCAATACTACATGCACTTAAGAAATGGCGACCTTGCCTAATGGGAAGACACTTCAAGGTAAAAACGGATCATGATAGCCTTAAATAATTTTTAGAAAAAATAATATTTTTAGAAGAGTAGCAAAAATTGGTCACAAAGATGTTGGGTTATGACTTTGAAATCATATACAAAAAAGGGAAGCAAAATGTTGTGGCAGATGCACTCTCAAGAAAGGATGAGGATGTGGATGAATTTCTTTGTGCCATTTCTATTATCCAACGAGATTGGATAAACGGAGCAAGGGATGAATGGAAGAATGACAAAGAAGTGTGGGCACTCATTCAAAAGCTACAACAAGATCCCAGTACATCTGATACATTTAGCTGGAAAAATGATTTGTTATGGTACAAATATCACTTATACCTATGTCAGAATTCCCAACTCAAACAAAACATTCCTATGGAATTGCATGCCTCTCCCTTAGGAGGGCACTCGAGATTTTTAAAAACTTACCATAGGGTTAAGAAGGAATTTTTTTGGGATGGCCTTAAATTTGATATTCAAAATTTTGTGGTTCAATCTTTGGTTTGCCAACAAAATAAAGTTGAAACAATTAAGACCCCAGGTCTATTACGACCTTTATCCATTCCAAGTCAACGTTGGGAGGAGGTTTCAATGGATTTTATCATAGGTTTACCCAAGTCCAAAGGAAATAGTGTCATCATGGTGGTAGTTGATAGACTTACCAAGTATGCACACTTTTGTGCATTATCTCATCCATTTAAAGCTAGTACAGTTTCTACTGCATTTATGCAAACAATTCAAAAGCTACATGGAAACCAAAATATTATTGTAAGCGACAAAGATCCCATTTTCACAGGAAATTTTTGGACATAATTATTTTCTTGTCTTTGTACTCAGTTAGCTCATAGCTCATATTATCGTCCTCAATTTGATGGGAAACTGAGATAGTAAACACATGTTTGGAAGGATATCTTCGTTGCTTTGTATCTGATAAACATACACAATGGGTCAAATGGTTTCCTTTGGATGAATGGTGGTATAACACTTCCTTCCATACTGCAGCAAAAATGACCCCATTTATGGCACTTTATGGATATCACCCACCGCCCATCACATCATATTTAAGAGAAAATTCAAAGGTTCAAGCAGTGGAAGATCACATTGAGCATCAACAACAAGTTCTCCAACTCTTAAAGGATAACCTAACTTTGGCATAGAATAGAATGAAACAACAGGGAGATCAACATCGCAGCTAAAGAAGTTTTGATATAGGTGACTGTGTATTTCTACAGCTACAATCATATAAACAAATGTCCCTCAAGAAAGCTAAGAAGGATATTAAATTATCACTAAAGTATTATGGATTGTACAAGGTGTTGCAAAAGATTGGCACTATGGAATACAAATTGGAGCTTCCTGAAGCTTCTCGAGTGCACCCAGTTTTCCATGTTTCATGCTTAAAGAAGGTTATTAGTGACAAGCTCCCAATTCAAACAATATTTTTAGAAATTGACGAGGAAGGAAAAATCATATTGGAACCTGAAGCAGTCACAAAAACAAGAACTCGACTGCTACGAAATCGATCAATTTCGGAGTATCTTGTCAAGTGGAAGAACTTACCTGCTGAAGGTTCCACATGGGAGGATGAGAATTTTATACAAAATCATCTAGAACTACTCAAGCGTCGAGGACAAAACTTTTTTTAAGGGAAGGGGCATGTTAGGTCCCTATAATACTAGTGATTCCCCCATTACTATTGTCATTGTAGCCCCTATTGTTATTATTGTGCCCTATTGTCCCCATAATGTTATTATTGTGCCCCATAGAAGCCCACTATTGTTATTGTTGTGCCCTTATATTATTATTGTTATGTCGTATTTGATTATATTGTGACCCCTTAGACTCCTATATATAGAAAGGAGATTTTGGTCATTTGTATCATCCAAGAATTGTTCATTTGTGTAATGTAAAGGAGGTTGATCCCTTGAAGAGGTTGATTTCTAAGGCGTTGATCTTTCTTTTGTATATTTTTGTGAGCTGGTTTCATAACACATAAATTATCAAGGAGAGCTACAATATATCTTTTAGTCATTAAAAACCCACTTTATAGGTCGAGCTATTATTTATAACCATTACTATCAAGTAGGAGAGAGAACAAAAAACATAGTTTCTCACATCTACCATAAACTTAGCATATATCAAGACATACCAAAGATTCAACATAACCATATATATAAAGATATTTTTTCAACCATGAGCGCAACTGTGAACTTCACCATTCAGACATTCAATTACATTAAGAGGTATAGAAGAACTCATACTAGAAATATGCAATTCATGAAACATCATAGTTCATAAATTAATTATATAACTACTATAAACTTATCCAAATATGTTAGAATACCTAGAAGTTGAAGGTGTGACTTCTATTATACATCCAACCATAGGCCAACTACACCACAAAATTATTGAAAATAATCACTTCAAATTGCATCCAAAGTTCGAGGGGGATTTTATTCAAGGAAATTACACCAGATGCTTGGTTAAACTCTCAAAAGGTGGAGTCCACTGTCTAGGTGGTTTATTAATTGGCCTCTAATAGTTAGCTCCAAAACAAACTACTCATTCTCTTGAGATTATTCACATGGATTTACCCAATTTCCAAATGGGGTGTTGCTCAATATAGGAGTTGGAATCCACCATTTAGGTGGTTTGTTAGCTGTCTTTTCATAGTAAGCACTACAAGGGTGTGTAGTCCATTATCTAGGCGGTTTATCAATTACATATAAAATGCCACATTTGATAGAATTGGATATTGGTAGCCACACGCCTATTCCATTTGGATCCCCACCACTATTTTTTTTAGTTTCCTTAATTGTAGTACAATTTACTATTTTTTGGCATTTTTCGGGTCCTGAACTTTTGGAGCTGTTTTGAGGCCCTAAACGATGTTTTTTTGGAAAACATGCAAACTCAAAGCTTTTAGTATAGGTTTATAGCTGAAAGTTGTAGTCCTCAAATAGACATTTCTAACGAGGTATTGTACGTGTCAAACTGAGATTGTATGCCAAATTTACGACCTTGGGAAAGTGATGTACCAATTTACCCCAATAGGGCCCATAGACTTTTGACACTTCATCTCCTAGGGTTAGGTTTTCGGATGTTTAGGGTTTTTCATTGTTCTCAATAATAAATAGGCCCCCGAGCCTCATTGTAACATAATTCAAAAGCCATGTAGCCACCACATTTCTTCTCAGAGATCAACTATCATCGTATAAACTAGTTTATTTGCATTATGCAACTAACAATTTTCAATACTTTGTTATTAATGAATTAAATTTCTATTTTCATTGTAGCTTTATGTTTTTTCTTATGTATGTATTTTATTTTGTTCCTACATAAATCTAGATCAGTGGTATCAGAGCAGTTTGATCTTTCTCTGTTTTTTAGTGCATGTGCCCAATGAGGTTGGGATATAAGGATTTGGGACTTGAATTGGTTGATCTCTTACAAGACTGTCCCCGCTGACACTGACAACTACCCATGGGGAAGAAAAGAAAGTCGAGGGAGTAGGAGATCTTATTAAACTACTGCTTGAAGAATCCCTCAAGCTGAAAATTAGGAACGAGATGATGGGAAACTTTGCCCAAATCATTTGGTGGATGGAAACAGGTGATGCATCTTCATCTAGAAGTCACTTCGGAGGTGTCGCCCCCTTCAAGGTACAAGTTAAATTTGACATTCCTATATTCTAAGGTCAAATATATGTAGATGTCGTAGATAAATGGTTAAATATGTTAGAAGGATAATTTTCAGTTCATGATTTTCTCTAACAAAGAAAAGTTTAATTTTGCGCTCCTCAAAGTCGCCCCCCACATCAAGGACTGGTGAGAAACCTACTACGAGCAGAAGGATGAGAGGGAACCCTCACTATTTTCAGTTGCACCCACTTGGAATTCCTTCATAGATGACATCAAGGAAAAATATTACCCATTTGGGAGATATGAATATAAATACATAAAATGGACCACACTTTGACAGGGAAGGGACCAAGACACGCCATAGTTCACAAATATATTTCATACCCTTCGCATGAAGTTGGGTATCAAGGATTATGAGTGGCATATGGTACTCAAGTACTGCAGTTGTCTACACAAATACATCCAGGATGAGATGGAGTTCCTGAACATTTCCTCTCTGGGTGCCGCATATTGATACACTATTAAGATCGAGCATAAATTTAAACATAAGAAGAAATACTTTGGATCTATGAATCCAATGCAAGTTAAAGGAGAACCCAAACCATAGAACAAAGGAAAATGCTAAGGTGGTGTCACCAAGGACATCCCATTGAAGTCACAAGAAAATAATAACACCACGAAGACAAAGAAGGACATAGGGAAGTGGTGTGAGTTTCGCAAGAGACCCACTCACAACACAAGAGAGTGTTGTGCGAAGTGGTCACTAGTGGTCGAGCTAAAGGATTCAGATTCAGATGCACATTTCAACTCTAAGTTAGACCCAAACAAGGGGAATGGAAAAGAGAAGAAGATTATTGATGCAGAGCCTAGTGCCACCATTACAACCACTAAGGTCGAGAAGATTAAGCCCGAAGACCCATAGGAAGGGGAGCACCTCCTCCACTCACAAATGTTGGTGAAGGGTTTGGTGTTATAGTTCATTGTCAACAATAAGATCCAAAATAACCTCATCTCAGCAAAATTTGTTAAGCATCTAGGCCTGCCGACCACACCACACCCGCAACCATACGCCATCAGCTGGCTCCACTAAGGATGAGATCTCCACATTCGCCAAGACTGTTGCCTTCCCTACAACATCGAACCCTTCATAGACGAGGTATTATGTGACATTTCTCCTCTTGAAGTTTGTGATGTATTATTAGCCCAACCATACTTGTGGAAACGTCATGTTGTGTATGAGTCTAGGCCTCACACTTTTATTATTACTGTGGGAAATACATTATACATGATACCAGAGGTAGCCTTGCCTACCTCCATCTCTTTGATCTCTGCTAAGTAAGTAGTAAGATCATCTCCTAGATTGGGAAATTTATTTTCTTTTTGATTCAATCCCAAAGTAATGGGAAGATCATGGCCACATCCATGACCCCTAGGAAGGGTTCCTCCACGTAGCCAAAGTAGGTGGATAAGGTCGTGGAAGAATATGGGGACATATTCTCCACATCCATGGGGGTACCGTTGCATTGTCAAGTCAAGAATTCGATTGATCTAACTCCCCGAGCACCTCTAGCAAATAGGCCACTATACTACTCCTCCATTCTAAAAAATGAGGAGATCAAGTGGCAGATCCAAGGGTTTCTGCAAAAAGGGCACATTCAACCAAGTTCCTCACCTTATGGGAGATCGATTGTGCTTTTACAAAATAAGGATGGGACTTGGAAGTTTTGAATTGATCATAAAACACTAAAAAAAATTGTTGTCAAGAACATGTATCCAATCCCAAAGATTTATGACCTTATGGACTAACTCAAGGGGGCCAAGTATTTCAGCAAGATCTTTTGAAGTCTGACTATCATCGAGTTCCAATAGATCCCACAAATGTATGGAAGACCACCTTCAAATCCAAGGAAGGCCTTTTTGAATGGTTGGTCATGCCTTTCAGGTTGACAAATTCCCCTGCAACTTTTATGAGGTTGTTGAATGACATATTGTGTCGCTTCACCAACTCATTCATTTTTTCTTATCTGGATGACATCCTCATATTCAACAAGAGTTAGGAAGAGCACTTGCAACACATTCAACATGTCCTTCAAACCCTGTGACAACAAAAACTATGTGCCAACTTAGAGAAATGCACCTTTGGCATGAGCCAAGTCCAATATATAGATTACATCATATATGAGTAAGGAGTGCATGTGGATCTGGCTAAGATCCAAGTCATTCGGGATTGTCCAGCACTAACAACTCTTATAAAGATTCAAAACTTTTTAGGCCTTGCCAATTTTTATTGGAGGTTTGCATTGGGATTCTCCTATATCACTTGGCCTTTGAGTCAAGTTACCAAGGGCAAAGCGAAAGAAATTTTTTCCTGTTCCAACTCCCAACAAAAGGTGTTCATTGAGTTGAAGCACCACCTTTTCTCTACACCTATACTCACATTTCCATACCTACAACAACCATTTGAAATTGAGACAAACGCCTTAGACGATGTTGTTGGTGTAGTTCCCACCCATCAAGGGCATCCAGTGGCCTATCATAGTGAGACACTGTTATGAAACTAGCTCAAGAAAAGATAGGAAAGATAGATCAACGCCTTAGAATTCAGCCTCTTCGAGGGGGCAACCTCCTTTACATTAAATAAATGAACAATTCTTTGATGATTCAAATGACAAAACATCCTTTCTATATATAGGAGTCTAAGGAGTCACAATATAATCCAGCCGACCTAACAATAATCATATAAAGCCACAAAAATAACAATAGAGGGATTCTATGGGGCACAGAAATAACAATATGGGGGTAATAGGGGCACAAAAATATAAATAAGGGGTATAAATACAATAGTAATGGGGTAATCACTAGTATTATAGGACCCAACATGCCCCTCTCCTTCAAAAAAGTGTTGTCCTCAACGCTTGAGTAATTCTGGATACTTCTGAATAAAATTCTCATCCTCCCATGTGGAATCTTCAGCGGATAAGTTCTTCCACTTGATAAGATACTCTGAAATTGATCGATTTCGTAGCTGTCCAGTTCTTGTTTCTGTGACTACTTCCGGTTCCAATATAATTTTTCCTTCCTCGTCAAGTTCTGGCAATATTGTTTGAACTGGGAGCTTGTTGCCTATAACCTTCTTTAAACATGAAACATGGAAAACTGGGTGCAATCGAGAAGCTGCAGGAAGCTCCAATTTGTATGCCATAGTACCAATCTTTTGCAACACCTTGTATGGACCATAATACTTTGGTGATAATTTATTATCATTCTTAGCTTGCTTTAGGGAAATTTTTTTATATGGTTGTAGCCGTAGGAATACCCAATCCCCTACATCAAAACTTCTTTCACTGCGATGTTTATCTTCCTGTTGTTTCATTCTATTTTGTGCCAACACGAGGTTATCCTTTAAGAGTTGGAGGACTTGTTGTTGATGTTTGATGTGATGTTCCACTACCTGAACCTTAGAATTTTCTCTTAAATATGATGTGATGGATGGTGGTTGATACCCATAAAGTGCCATAAATGGGGTAATTTTTGTTGCTGTATGGAAGGAAGTGTTATACCACCATTCAGCCAGAGGCAACCATTTGACCCATTGTGTCTGTTTATCAGATACAAAGCAACGAAGATATCCTTCCAAACATTTGTTTACTATCTTAGTTTGCCCATCAGATTGAGGATGATAAGATGAGCTATGAGCTAACTGAGTACCAAGACAAGAAAATAATTTTGTCCAAAAATTTCCAATGAAAATGGGATCTCTGTCACTTACAATAATCTTTGGGTTTCCATGTAGCTTTTGAATTGTTTCCATAAATGCAGTAGAAACTGTACTGGATTTAAATGGATGTGATAATGCACAAAAGTGTGCATACTTGGTAAGTCTGTCAACTACCACCATGATGACACTATTTCCCTCAGACTTGGGTAAACCTGTGATAAAATCCATTGAAACCTCCTCCCAACGTTGGCTTGGAATGGATAAAGGTTGTAATAGACCCGGTTTCTTAATTGTTTCAACTTTATTTTGTTGGCAAACCAAACATTCCACCACAAACTTTTGAATATCTGATTTAAGGCCATCCCAAAAAAATTCCTTCTTAACCCTGTGGTAAGTTTTTAAAAATCCTGAGTGCCCTCCTAAGGGAGAAGTGTGAAATTCCATAAGAATCTTTTGTTTTAGCTGGGAATTCTTACAGAGGTATAAGCGATCTTTGTACCATAACGAATCATTTTGCCAGCTAAATGTATCAGATGTACTGGAATCTTGTTGTAGCTTTCGAATAAGTGCCCACACTTCTTCGTCATTCTTCCATTCCTCCCTTGCTTCATTTATCCAATCTGGTTGGATAATAGAAATGGCGCACAACAATGCTTCCACATCCTCATCCTTTCTTGAGAGTGCATCTGCCACCACATTTTGCTTCCCTTTTTTGTATATGATTTCAAAGTCATAACCCAACATCTTTGTGACCCACTTTTGTTTCTCTTCAGAGGATAATCTTTGTTCTAAAAGGTATTTAAGGCTATCATGATCCGGTTTTACCTTGAAGTGTCTTCCCATTAGGTAGGGTCGCCATTTCTTAAGTGCATGAAGTATTGCCAACATTTCCTTCTCATAGTTAGCTTTGCTTAAAAACTTTCCCTTGATTGGACGACTTTCAAAAGCAATGGGTCTTTCATCTTGCATTATAATAGCACCCATTCCATTTCCTGAAGCATCACATTCCACAATAAAGGTTTTTGTGAAGTCCGGTGTAGCTAAGACCGGTGCTTGGCACATTGCCTCTTTAAGATGTTCAAAGGCCTTTGTTGCTTCTGGAGTCCATGAAAATGCATCTTTCTTCAATAATGTTGTTAGAGGTGCTGCTATTCTCCCATAATTCTTAACAAACTTGCGATAATACCCTGTCAACCCAAGAAATCCTCGAAGATGCTTTATGGATGTGGGGATTTTCCATTCCTTAATGGCTTTAATTTTGTTGGGGTCTACCTTAAATCCTTCATGAGATACAATATGACCCAAATATTCCACCTCCTGGACTCCAAAGAAACATTTGGATTTTTTTGCATATAATTGTTTCTCCTCCAATAGTTGTAGCACCCTGTCAACATGTTCAACATGATCCTTCCAAGACTTGCTATAGATTAGTATATCATCAAAAAATACGAACACAAATTTTCTAAGGAATGGTTTGAAAATTGAATTCATCAAACCTTGAAATGTTGAAGGTGCATTGGTAAGGCCAAAAGGCATGACCAAAAATTCATAATGACCCTCATGAGTTCTAAATGTTGTTTTCGGAATGTCTTCAATCTTCATTATGATTTGATGATATCTCGAACGAAGATCCAACTTGGTGAAGTAAATTGATCCATGCAATTCATCCAGTAATTCATCAATGACAGGAATGGGGAACTTATCTTTAATAGTGAGCTTGTTGAGCTCCCTATAATCGGACACATGCGCCATGATCCATACTTCTTGTGCACCAATACTACTGGAGCAAAGAAAGAACTTTGGCTCGGTTGAATTATACCAGCCTCTAGCATTTATGCAACCATATGCTCAATTTCTTCCTCTTCTTCATGAGTCATGCTAAAGCTTTCAGGTTCCTTACTAGGTGTTTGCATTTTCTTTCCTCGGGGCATCAGTTACCGATAATAATGCCTTACTATGCCCTTTGAATTTCTTCAAACCAAGCTTACGCAAAAAAAAAAAAAAAAAAAAAAAAAACTACACACCTTGTTTCACTTTGTAGAAGCCTGATATTGAATCTGATGTATCTCTGAAATTTCGGATCATCCAGTTCTGAAATTACAATCTGTAGTATCCTTCTGCATCCTCTTTCCAATGCCACAAGTCTGACCCAAATTGGTTTCTCCAAGGAAGAGTTATGTGAAATCTCCCACAGTGACTTGATTATAGACTAGTTCAGTAGAGCAAACTTGTACGACGTGCCACGAGTCACTGTTTTAACCTATGGATATAAAAAATTCATGCAAGAAACTACAGTCCGTACTCTTTCTGTACCTTCTTACAAAATTTCAATCTGATCCCCAGAGAGAAAGTTATGACGATTTTCCCCAAGTCACCTGTTTTAAATGTAATTCAGGAGTCTGCAAAAGACCAACTTTCTTAGATCATATCTCCACAAATATCGCGTGAAAAGCTCTGAAATTCAGACCCAATGTTCAGCACAATTTCTTCTCAAATGGGTTTTTTTTGCGACTTCTGAAACGTCACAGAAAAAAATTTATAGCGAAAATTCCACGATGACCTGTTTGGAGCAGCAAAACCCTAGAATCCAAAGCTCTGATACCAAATGTTATGAACCAGCTCAAGGAAAGATATAAAAGATAGATCAACGCCTTAGAATTCAGCCTCTTCGAGGGGGCAACCTCCTTTACATTACATAAATGAACAATTCTTTGATGATTCAAATGACAAAACCTCCTTTCTATATATAGGAGTCTAAGGAGTCACAATATAATTCAACCGACCTAACAATAATAATATAAAGCCACAAAAATAACAATAGAGGGATTCTATGGGGCACAGAAATAACAATATGGGGGTAATAGGGGCACAAAAATATAAATAAGGGGTATAACTACAATAGTAATGGGGTAATCACTAGTATTATAGGGACCCAACAGACACTTTTCGATACAATTCATAATTACAACACCTATGATAAACAGATGTATTCTATCATGCAAACTTGTTAGCAATGGAAACATTACATTATGCGGAAGGAGTTGATCATACACATAGATGACTAAACTCCTCATTTTATATAGACACAAGGAAAATTGCAGAATGATCACCATCAGAAGTGGTCTACATATCTGGAACATTTCCACTTGAACATTAAAACAAAAATGGCAACACCAATCATGTTCCGGATTGGCTCATTCGGCCCCTAGTTGCAACACTGATTACTATTCTCAACTCTTTCCGGATCCCATCAGAAGCTCTACCCACTCCAATATGGGCCTTACAAATCACCAAGGCTATAGGAGACAATGCTTTCAAGCTCAACATTCCCCCATTCCTTCACCTGCACGCAATGTTTAATGTGGACTGCCTTCAACCATACTTTCCACCAATGCTAGATAACTCAGACATTGCCGAACAACTGACACCAACAAAGATCAAACTTGACTACATGTAATAGGAAATATCTGATTAGATCATGGACACACATATCAATTCCACTTTCCAACAAAATATTCAACTACATCGGGTTGTCAAAGCTGGCCAAATCTTGCACCAAGGCAGGTGTCTCGCCAGGGACCATGTTCAACAAAATTTTCCTCATCTCATGGGGGCACTCCATGCAATGGGGACCATCGCTTCCTCAGAGGGAGGAATGATCTAGGTGGATATTGGTGGCCACCCACCTATTCCACTTCGAACCCCACCATTGTTTCTTTTAGTTTCCTTAATTGTAGCACAATTTACTATTTTTGGTAGTTTTTCGATTCCTAAACTTTTGTAGCCGTTTTGAGGCACTAAACGATGTTATTTTGGAAAATGGGCAAACTTATAGCCCATGATAGGAGTTTTTAGTTGAAATTTGTAGTGCTTGGATAGAGATTTATAACGAGGTATTGTACATGTCAAGCATAGGTCATATGCCAAAGTTATGACCCCGGTAAGTTGATGTACCAATTTACCCCAACGGGGCCCAAAAATATTTGGCGCTTCATCTCCTAGGGTTGGGTTTTTGGATGTTTAGGATTTTTCATTGTTATAGATAATAAATAGGTCTTCGAGCCTCATTTTAACATTGTTCAGAAGGCATGTATTCACCACATCTCTTTTCAGAGATAAGCCATTGCCCAAACTAGTTTATTTCCATTCCACATGTAACAATTTCCAGTATTTTGTTATTAATGAATTAAATTTCTATTTTCATTGTAGCTCTATGTTTTTGTTTGTCCATATTTCATTTCATTCTTGGATAAATCCATATCAACAAGGAATCAAATTTCCATGTCTAGGTGGTTTATCAAATATACACCAAACATTCATCCATTGAACCTCTCATTGGCCACACAGGATTAGATTACCAATGCAGTGGCCTCAAACACAAAATCATAGGGAATATCACCCAAAATTACAGATTTCACATTCATGCATAGGGATGAAAAATGAACTCCAACACTATTGGGTATTCTTATTCATGTGTCCATCAAATTGACACACTGCAATTTCATCAACCAATGATTCTCTCCATGTTCTAGAGAGAGCTAACTAGTACAAAATGAGAGAAAACAAAGAGTCTAAGAACCCCATTGCTATGTGTATTTTTTTCCCTTTTTTGTTGTGTAATGTTTTTTCTATTCCCATCATCCACTGTTGACCATATGTCCCCCTCTAATCCTCAACCTCTTTCTGTGCATTGATACGAGGTTGTGGCCTGTCCTTGATCCATGAGGGGGATGGGGATAGGCATGGTCCTTTTCCCACACTGCCCAATCCTATCTCATTACATCCTATCAAGGGGGTTGGTTGATTGGCCTATAATAGTGGCTCATAATTTTAATTCAGGATGATGTATGACTTCACAAGATACAAAATTCATTCTCCCTTAGAAAATGGATCCATATTTGTCCACTCCTTCAGTCAACTATCACCAAAAATTTAATTTCGTGTGTTTAAGATTATAATCTCAGCCAATTATGGTTCCCATGTTAGCACTATACAATTTTATTTATAATTATGGGGGTGAAATACAAGGGATGTTACAAACCCATCCCCTTAAGGGAACACCATGCTTAGTGTTCTATAAACAAAATTTAAAAAGTAAAAATAAAGCATTATATTTACAACTCTTTATGTCAGTCTATACATTAAACAAAAAAAGGGTAGAATTCCCTTATTTGGTTTTCAACTTCCTAGGTTGCTTTATTAAGTCCAAAGTGCTTCAATTTCACCTTTACCTACTCTACTACTCGATTTTAAAGTGTGGTATGTGCCAGTCTAGGATGCATAGTGGTTTAGGTTGGAATTATCGCTCGAATTCCACCTGTATAATAGAAAAATCAACCACGTGATTAATGTCACGTAAATACTTTTTAAGAAAATAAATGTGAAATACATCATGTTTTTCACTGTAGGTGGAATTGGTAATCTATGGGCCACTGGTCCCACTCTTTCCAAATCTGAAATGGTCCACAAAATGTGGGTGCTAATTTAACACAAGACCCCACTTTTAGTGAGCTCTTCCTTGGTCTAATGCAAATATATACATGCTCTCCCACATGGAATTATTTTTTCTTTTTCTTTTGGTATGCATATCTATTTTTCCAATGCTGGTCTTCTTTCAATTTCTACCTTATATTAAGCACTTGTTCCTCCATTCCCCTCAGAATGTCAGGTCTAAGAACTAATATGTTCATTAGGTCGTCCCAACTAATGGGAGCACTGCATTTTCTTCCATACAATGCCTCAAAAGGACTCATATTCAATTACTCCTAATACCCATTATTGCATGCAAATTCAATTAACGATAAACAATTCTTCCTACCCATTTGGATGATGTATTACATACATCCTCATCATGTCCTCTAGATTTCCATTTACCCTTTTAGTTGGCCATCTGTCCAAGAATGATATGATGTACTAAAATCTAACTGAGTACAAAAGCCAAAAAACAAAGCCTTCCAAAAATTTGATGTGAACTTGGCATCCTGATTTGAACTGATCTTCTTGGGTATGGAATGCAATCTAAATATTTCTTTCATAAAAATATGAGCTATGTTAATGGTTTTGTGTGTGGACTTAACAACTATAAAGTGAGTTTCCTTACTCAACTTTTCCACCACTACCATAATGACATCATGTTGTTTTGGTGTCTTTGACAACCTTGTGATGAAGTCCATGTATATGACTTCCCACTTCCCCTCAGGGATTGGGATTGGTTGTAACAATCCTATTGGGTGCTTGTATTATACTTTGACTTGTTGGAATTTGAGGTACTTGGTAATATATTCAACTATATCTTCCTTCATTCTTGGCCAATAATACAATTTATTTATGCCTGTTATCATTTTTTTTTATAACCGAGATGACCTTAATAAGGTATTTTATGAAACTCGACGATTATGAGCTTCTTCAAGTTGGTCACACAAGGCACATACCATCTATCTTTGAACATCAACATACCATTGGTAGTGATATTTTAATTCTTTCTCATTGTCCCCTATAGTTTTTATTGTAAGCATTCCTTCACATACTAGAAATTATCAACATGTTGCGAAGCCTCTTTGATCCTTTAGTTGGTGTCAGTTTCACAAGTGCTCATGGATGCCAAGTGATCCACTTGCAAACTTCTAGTAAGTGCATTTTCGACTTAGTTTTCCTTTCCCTAAATATGCTTGATCTAAAAATAAAATTCACTAATTAGAGTCAACCATAACACTTTTATAACATTTAATTTTGGCTAATCAAACAAGTATCTCAACCCTCCATGATTTGGCATCAACAAAAACCTCCTCCCAAACAAGTAGTGTCTCCACATATTTAGTGCATGGATGATTGTTGCTAGCTCCAAGTCACGAGTGACATAGTTCTTCTCTTGCTCAATTAATTTTCTTGATTCATAGAAAATTACATGTGCTTTCAATAGGACTCCACATAGTCCTGTAAACTAGGAATTCTTTCTTTAGGTTTGCAATTCTTAGAATAGGTGCATGTATGAGAATTTATTGAGATGCTCAAAACTAGTTGCGCACTCTAATTTCCCTTGAAATTTGACCCTTTCTTTTGTAAAGCTATGATTGGATGTCCAATATTTGAAAAATATTCAATAAATCATCGACAATATCTGGCCAATCCCATGAAGGGTCTAACCTCTATGACATTTCAGGGAGTGGGCCACTCCATTATGGCCTTGATATTTTTAGGATTCACAACTACTCCTTCCTTTTATGTGATATGTCCCAAATATTGTATTTGTGAATGGAAGTAATCACATTTGCTAAGTTTGACATGAAATTTGTGTTATCGCAACAACTACAACAATACCTTTATGTGCTCTTCATGTTCTTCTCTGGTTTTTTAGTAAACCAAGATATCATCCATAAAAAGCAGCACAAATTTGTCCAAATACTGGCTAAGGATGTTGATAATCATGTACATAAATGTGGTTGGGGCATTTGTGAACTTGAATGGCACCACCACAAACTCATAGGGCTTGTATCTCATCCTAAATGTTGTCTTGTGAATGTCTGTCTTTAATTATGACTTGATGACAACTAAATATTAAATCTATTTTGGAAAACACTGCAACACCCCTCAATTGATCAAATATGTCATCAATACTGGGCAGTGAGGATTTATTTTTCACCATATATTCATTTAACTTTTGATAGTCAATGCATGACTACAACATGCCATCCTTTTTATTCGTAAAAAATGTTGGGGTTCCCCAGGGCGACATGTTGGGTCTAATATATCCATTACTCGACATTTCTTTCAGCTGTAGCTTTAATTCTACCAGCTTCGACATTGTCATGTGATATGGGGCCTTAGAAATTGGGACAAAATCGATAATCAACTTAATGAAGAAGTGAATTTCCCTCTTGGGTGGCAATATTGACAGTTATTCTAGAAATAAATTGTTGTATTTCCTAAGAATGGGGTGGTATTCCATTTTGAGCTCATTGTTCTCTATTACACTAGTCACATGGATCATATGGAGGGAAAACCCCTTCCTGCTACATTTCTTCACTTGTAACACAAATATTTGTCTAATCAATATTGATTTTATCACCCATTGCAATATCTTTTCCTTGACTTCATCATCGAGGCACTAGAAAATTATTATAGCAGTCCACCTTGTTTTCATGGGCTTCCAACTATTCCATACCAATAAAAACATCATATGATCCCAACAACAGTACATTGAGGGTAGCTATTGTGGGTATGCCACCTAGCTCCATGTGGCATGATTCTACCCAATCTATTTCTAACAACCCCCCGGTTAAAAGTTCATGTAATAAAGTTAATAAAGGAAAAATAAGACCAAGGTCATGGGACATGTATTCCAAGCTGAATGTTGGGCATAATATCCTAGTGTGAATAACTTGTTATGTATTATGGATAAGGGGAAATTGGCAAAGGAAATGGCAAAGGCATTGAAAAGGAAAAGATGCGTTATTTGGCATTTTTATGAAAATAATGGAAATAGGATCAGAAAAGGAAGGTGAAAGGTCACATGTTACATTTGAGGAGGAAATATAAGGAAAATAGAGGAAAAATGAAGAAATTAGAGACATCAATAATAAAAACACATCAAAGCATCAACTAGGGCCTTTTTTTTAGTTGAGGTTTGGAATTGGTTTCAAAGAGGAGAAGAGCACGAAGAGGAGAAATGAAGGACAAGGAAAGAAATGATCAAGCAAGGAATAGTTGGATCAAGCGACTTTAGAGGGAATACTTGTAGATAATATGTTGCATGTATGATTTCCTAGCTAGTTTTGACATTCATTGTATGTGCATGTTGGTATTTGGTTATTTTTGTGTCATTCGCATGGGTTTTGCTAGGTTATGAAAATGGATTTAGCCTTGCCTTCCCATTTTTGGATAGCCATGGTGTGATGGGATTCATTCTTAGTTGAGATTTGGATTTTCAGAAGGCTTTTGGATCTAGGTAAGGGTTTTGGGCGGAGACAGTTTTCTCCGGGAAGCCCTCAATAGGTGGGTGGAGATAGGAAAATTCCTCAAGGGATGGTGAAGGAATTTTGAGGAATCCAAGCTCGATTTGGTTTTGTGATCTCAACATCGGTTTAGGTGAGATCACATTATGGTGAGGGTATAGGTGGTTTAACCTCTGGAGTCTCTTGGTTGTTTATGGATTGGTTTATCCCACAAGATTTGACATTCATGCTTGGAATATGGCATGAGGGTGATTGGTTGAAAGAAAAATTTGGTTCAACCCAATCTATGGTTGGGTGGTATGTGGAAGTCCATGACTTGGTTAGCTTTTGCATATGGTTAATAAGGGATAAGTTTCTATTGTCATTGATGAGTAATTATACTTGTTATTATTTGGCTTTAATTGTTGTTCTACCATTATTAATTATCTGGTTATATGATGGTTATAAGCATGGCTTTATGACATATATTATTCAGGGCTCTCATCATGTTTTAATTAGTAAATGAATAAATAATGAATGCATGATCTAATTGATGTTATGTCAACCACTCTGAGAGGGCATTAGTCCATGTTGTTAAACCTCAGTCAAGTTTCAAATTCCTATGTTCAGATATGCATTCATGACTTGTAGGTTGCATGTTCATCATGTGTTTGACAGAAATCCATTCCTATTTGGAAAGGGTCCGGTCAAGTCCTGGTTCAAGTTTTGGTTTGGAAGATTTGTTTCTATGTTGTTCATCATTTCTAGAAGTCTCATTGAGTTCTAAGCAAGGGTCTAAGTTCTAACCCTAAAAAAGTGGCTCAGAATTTGGGGTTATAGGCATAGAAATGAATGGAAAAGTCCACATTGATTGGGAATAAAGCTTATGAGTGTGATTGGAGGGCTATAGTCATATGGAGGCCTTGGGAAGGGAGTGACTAAGGCTCTAAATCAATGGAAAAGAGAGTTAGCTCAGGGGTTGGACACTTGAAGGGGTAGGGTATCTCCTGGAGGTCCTGTAGCACCAGAAGGAGGTCAGTAAAGTATTAAGTTATAGATTCCATTTCCTTAAGGTCATATAGGAGGTTGAGACTTATCATAGTGTCCCCAACTCATGTTTACCCCAGGAAAACTGGTAAAAGTGGGTAAATATGGGAGGAGGCTGGTTACAGGGTGGTATAAGAGTGGATTGCACTCTCTTTGGGTAAAATCTTATGTTGTCAAGGTTATGGTTGTCATGCATGGGTCGTGTTATACAATTGGTATGGTCATTCATGATGTTATTATATTGATATGATTATGATTATATATGTATCCTGCTAATGTGGATTGATTTTGCAGATGAGATAAGCCTCCCCTGAATATCACTAAGGTATGCTTTTGATTTTGGTATCTATTTGGTTTACTTGACTTGACCTACTTGCAGGATGAAGAGAATCAAAGATGACGAGAAAAATGCTAGACTATAGTTCCCGTGACTCTCCGTACAAATTAGTTGGGCATCAAGGAGGTGAATATTCTCCTGGTATAACAAATACATTGAGGAGATTGAGGGAAGAGATCAGAAGTTGTAAGGCAGACAATGATAGGTTGGTTGAGGCTTAGGAAATACTTGCAAGGGCTCAGGAAAAGCAGGTAGAAGATAATGCATTGATTCTTTAGAGCTTGTCATAATTAGAGAGATAAGGATAGTTAAGGATCAATCAAGAACAAGAAGATAAAACTACTTGAGCCTATGGTAGCATGTCTAGATTCAGATACATGTTGGATAGAGGGGACATAGTGGGTGGCAGATCACTGGATACATCTGACAGGAGGAATGGTATGTATGGACGTCATTCTAGTTCCTCATCCAGGAGACATCATCACAATCATCACTGTTTTCATCCTTATAGAAGGAGTAATTAATATCCAGAGGAGTTCAAGTAGGTAAACCTCCTACATTCGATGGAGAAATGAAGAAGTTAATAGATGCAAAGGCATGGTTGCTTGGAATAAAGAAATTCTTCATATTACATAACTATTCAAAGAAAATGAAAGCTAAGATAGCCACCTTCAGTCTCAAAGGGAAATAAAATATTTGGTTGGAAGATGTGAAGAATGTTAAGGGAATTTGAGAAGAAGAGTTGGTTTGGGATGAGTTTGAGAGAATCTTTAAGAAGAAGTAATTATCTGAGAGATATTGTGATGAAAAAGCTAAGGAGTTTTATCATCTCTAGATGGGTTCTATGACAGATGATGAGTATACTAGCAAATTCCTGGAGTTGTTGAGGTATGTTCCTTACCTTAAGGATGAGAAGGCTAATATTCAGAGATTCGTTAATGGGTTTTCAACAGCATATAGAGACCAGATTGAGTTTGATGAGCTTAGATCATTGAAGGAGGCCATCCAAAAGTTGAAGCATTACTATGAGTAATCAAAGCGTAATGCTGAGCCTAAGCGTGATTTGAAGGGGAATGATAAATTTAAAGGGAAGTGGCCACCGAAGTGAGGAATAACTCAGGATGTAGGTGAGAAAGAAAATGTTGCTCCTTACAAGAAGTTTAATGCAGTGAAGAAGGGACATGGGTTACAGCCTAGAGTGAAACAAAATAGAGGTGATGGCAGGGGACTATTGTAGTGTTGGATATGTGGAAAAGATAATTGCAAGAAGGATTGTCCATTGTACCAGGGTGGAAGGCCTCAGATCTATAATGCTCAGGAGGCACAGACAGTCGGGGATGTTGGTCATAGCATTCCTCATATTTATGTAGCTGTGGACAACAAGCATGCAGATCATCAAGTGTCCATTATTGAGATGGAAGGTAAGCTCTGTGGTCTAGTTGTTTCTATTTTGATTGATCCAGGATCTAATTATAGTTATGTTAATACTGACCTGTCGATAAGTGTGGCTTGAGAAAACAAGTGCATGGAAAGTTTTAGCTGGTGTAATTGGATATAGGTACTAAGAAGAGAGTTCAACATTGGGTAAGAGCTTGCGCATTTGAGCTGAATGGTATGCCTACAACAACACATCAAAATGTACTGCCATTGAGATCATATAGTATGCTTTTGGGTATGGCTTGGTTGTATCTTGATAGGACTAAGGTGGATTTTTATGAGAATTCAATTTAGTGCTTGGATGATAATGGGGAAAAGAGAATCTTGTAGGGAAAAAGGAAGCCTGCATCAGTGAGCATGGTCACAACTATGCAGGCTAAGCGCAGTTGCAGAAAAGGGTGTGTGATGTTTGCAGTTCATATTTCCAGTGACAAGGGTAAGGATATTGAGGATGGAGATATATTCAAGAGGTATCCAGTCTTGCAGTAGTTTCAGGATGTATTTCCAACAAAGATTCCATAGTTTCCTCCTCACAGGGAAGTATAATTTTCTATTGAGTTGGTACTAGGGGTAGCACTCTCATCTAAGGCACCTAACAGGATGAGTACACCAAAGTTAGTAGATTTGAAGTTGCAGCGGAAGGAAATGCTTGATAAGGGATATATTAGGCTAAGTGTATCTCCTTGTGGTGAACCAATATTGTTCGTGAAGAAGAAGGATGGTACTCTCATGCTATGCATTGATTACAGATAACTGAACAAGGTGATGATCAAGAACATGTATCCATTGCCAAGGAATGATTACTTGTTTGACCACTTGAAGGGAGAAACAATGTTCTCGAAGATTAACTTGAGATCGGGATATCATTAGGGACACATCAAAGAAGAGGACATATAAAATACTACTTTCAGGACCAAGTATGAGAATTATGAGTTTGTTGTAGTTCCATTTTGTTTGACTAATGTCCTAGTTACTTTTATGTTCTTGATGAATAGTGTGTTACATCCTTATCTGGACAAGTTTTTTATTATGTTCATTGATGATATATTGATATATTCTAAGAATGAGGAAGAACATGTCGAACACTTAACAGTGGTGTTAAGATTTCTAAGAGAGCATAAATTGTATGACAAGCTTATTGTTTCCAAGGAAGGCATAACAGTGGATCTAGAAAAGATAAAAGATATCATGGAGTGGTGTATTTGAGAATTTGGTATCTATGGATAAATACTAATTCCCTAGATAAGTAGCCATATCTAGAACAACAATTTAAAGAACTTTATCCTTTTCCTATGAGCAATAGATAAGACAAAGAAGATGAGAAGACCAACTTGTAGTTATGCTTTCCTCTTGTCTCCTGTATCGATCTCGTTGCTCCTTCTTGTACTTAACATGCTTGAGAAGTACCTGCAAACACAAACTTAAGACAAGGAACCGATCAAAGCAAAATATATATTGAATACAAGTAAATGGAATCAGATACATTCACACATATAAGAATCATATAACAATATAAACATATGGGAAAAAGGTTCAAATTTAACTTTATTGAATAAAAGAAGGAATTACAACCATCAAGTCTAATTTGAAGCATGACATCATAAGCATGACCTTTTGGCAGCATAAAGACACTTGCAATAGTCTCAAATCTCAAACTAACATTATCTCCTTACAATTCATCAAATTCCAGCCCTTGATCACTTAGATGAGTGGTCAATTTATAGGAATATGGAGGAGGTTTTGTCATAAATGAGGGTATTGAATGGCCTTCCAAACTTAGAGTTAGTTTCCATGGAGGAATGGATGAGAGGATAGGAGGTTAATGGATCCTTAGCCTATCCAATTTTGAGCTCATAGGAGGGGATAAGAGGTGGGATCCTTCTAGAATGATCTAGAACCAAGGAATATTCCTAGAACCCTATGCAAATTTCACTCAATCTCGCCCAACGCAGGTCAAAGTGGGCCTAAGTGCTCTGCAGAGCACCCTTGCATGGGCCTAAGTGTTCTTGCAAAGCACCCTTACATAGGCCTACCTATGTTGGTCCTTCAAGGAGTCATTTCAGGATGTCTTCAAGCCATGAAACTATCAGGGAAGGAGGCATTCAAAAAGTTGACTTGTTTAGGGCATGTAGCAACTGAAATTAGGGTTTGATGAGCCCTAAAACACTGATCTGGATGATGGGAGTGATGTGCCCAAATGGATCTGTAACAGCTGCCCCCTAAAGCATGAAGTCGAAAATAATAATGTCGAGTGATATGCTTTACGATGTGATGAGGATGTTCCGAAGTGGATGGTGACCTGCATCAATTACAATGCATATATCATGATATTTTGATTTTTTTTTATGAATCACTGAGGGAAGGCATCCCCATGCTCAACATATAAACTTTCATTACAAGTACATAGATATTTGTCTACAGATATAGACCCATGATCAAATGGCTATCAATGTAAAGCCGTTAAATGGATGATTTGGTACATTTCCTAAAATCGCAACCTGGATGGATGAAACTAGATCTGGGGTCTTCTATCTCATTTAATAGTTTGCTAAAGTACAAGTCTAACCATGTGAATATGTGATTTGAAGTCGAACATGGAAAGACACCGTCTGATTACCAGCCAATGATGTGAGCCGTTAATAGACGCAAGAGAAATCACCGATAATGATAATGATCCTCAGGGTACTGCAATACATTCTGCATGGTGTGAATGGATGATTTGATGTCAAACACCATATAAAGTCTTTCTGTCGAAGGACATTGAGTTCAACCTATCGTCAGAAGCAAGAAACCTGCCATTGATGTATGCAAGCCTCAAGGTACTGGAAGCGTATTTCTAGGTCAACTTCTTGGATAATGTGTTGATGTTGACAAGAAGCGACTCTTCGCAGGAGGGCCTTGATGTATCCCACATCAATGACACAAAACAAGTGTAATGATTTTGGAGATGGAATTTGATTGATGACACAAGGTTCAGGAATGACAGTCATGAAAATGAAGGTTTATGGTATTGCAAAGGATGAATTTTAACTGAATAACTTCTCTTGAACATATTGGCGACACTGAATGAATTAGCCGCATTGATCCAAAACCAAAGTAATGGATGGTGTGATAGACCATAGGTATGATAACCGTCAAGCAAGTGACCGTCAAGAGCGACCTGCTACCATAAAGTGATTTTCTCCTTTTCCAATTTTCCTTAGTCATTGTTGACCATTACCTCTTTATTTTTTATCAAGCTTGAGGAGGATAACATATGCTTGTTGTATAATTCCACCCTTCGCGTGAATCCATCGCTATGTGATGTTTTAACGAGCCTAGCGAAGGTGAAAATTGATCTTGTCTAGATGGACAAGTTTGTCGCTATTTGATGTTTTAACAAGTTTAACAACAAAGATAACTCGGTCCTTTTCATGTTTAGAGAGTTTGAAAAGGGACAAAAAGAAAACTCCACAAGTTGTTTTTGTAGATTTGTCGCTCAAGCCAGAAAAAGCATAAAACAATACGAGAGAGAACCTATTGATCATGTTCTATCAACATATTCCTTTTTCGTAAATAATTTATCTCAGTCTGGAAAAGGGTTAAACTTATACTGAGTAGATGTCATTTCCAATCTATTAACGAGCTGAAAAGGACAAGTGCTCGACAGTCTTTTCATATTTCGGGAGTCCGAGAAGAGCTTAAAGAGGACTCCACTTTGAGGAACGAGTGGTGTCTAGGGTAGCAACTGGTTTCGGTGATGTTGGAACTTCTAAAAACATGTCGATTTATGTGAAGAGGCTGGCTAATAAGACCACTCATTGCAACTGTTCCTCAAAAAGGGTAAAACAACCAAGTGAAAGAGTATGATCAAGCAAGCAGATAGTGACGATGGAGGGAGGAAAAACCAAGGCTCATCTGATGGAAGAGGTTGATAGAATGGAAATCATGAGAGTTAAAATGGATATGGGTTCATTTTTACACAAGCTTGAACCATAGGGAACTATGCTTGGATTTAGTTTCATGTTTACAAAATCTTGAAACGAAAAACTATGCTTGGATTCAATTTCATTTTTACACAAGCTTGAAATGAAGAATTATGCTTGAAATTGGTATACATGCCCCCAACATGATGAAAAGGAGGTTCTCCTGTAAGTAGATGGAAGTCACTACGGTGAAGTAGGACGGTTATCCAACACCTTCCTGGCTTCGTCCAGATAGGGACAAAGGTGAATGGGGTGATTCCCTTCACGTAACCTACAGGGAAACTTAACTTTACCACTAGGTACATGCTCCCCAAGATTCATTACATTCACCTAAGTAGACTACTCATGGCTATCAGGTGGATGGAATGAAGTTTCTTTTACGAGATCAAGTGAAAGACTCGACTGGGATTTTACGAGATCTAATCAAAGACTCGACTTGGAACTTTGCTCCAGTGGACCTTGTTTCATTTTTTAATGATATTGACACAAGGCAAGGAATTATGCTCAGACTCCTTGTTTCATTTTTTAGCGAGCTTGACACAAGACAAGGAACTTTGCTCATACTCCTTGTTTCATTTTTTAATGAGGTTGACACAAGACCAAGAACTATCCTCATATCCTTGGTTTCATTTTTTAATACTACAACAAAACCAGCGATTAACGTCCCTTTTTACTTCTTTTTTTGCATCTAGAGCCCATTTTTGGTGCTATTTGCATCCATTTATCAAATATAGTGCAAAACTTGACACAAAATTTGCATCAAGTTTTGCACCAAATCTTACACCAAGTTTAGCACCAGGTATTGCAATAGGTTTTGCACCACGTTTTGCACCAAATTTTATGCCAAGTTTTGTGTCATCCTTTACACTAGGTTTTGTTCCAGGTTTTGCATCAAGTTTGGCACCTAATTTTGTTTGACATACTTTTGCATCCTCATTTACATCCACTTTTTGCACCTACACTTGCATCAACTTTCGCATCCTTTTTTGCATCCTTTTTTAAATCATTTTTTGCATCCATTTTTTCATCCATTTGTGCATCCCTTTTGCGCCAAGTTTTACATCGTGTTTTGTGTCTAGTTTTGCATAAAATTTTGCATCTACTTTTGTTGCATCCACTTTGCCCTCTTGTTTGGCATCCATATTTACATCCTCTTTTGCATCTATTATTGTACCCACTATTGCATCTAATATTTTTGTGCCACAATTAGCGCCTAGTTTGGCACCTCCTTTTGCACCCACTTTTGATTATAATTTTGCATCCACGTTTGCATCCTCATTTGCGTCTAGGTTTTCATCAACTACTACATCTATTTTTTCATCCCTTTTTGTATCCAATTTTGGACCGGGATTTGCATCGGGTTTTGTGTCTCGTTTTGCATCTATTTTTGCATCGACTTCTATTGCATCTACTTTTGCACACAATTTTTGCATCCACTGTTGCACCCATTTTAAATTTCACTTTTTGCATCCCTTTTTACATCTTCATTGTTGGGTGTGGAGCCTGATTATCTTCTATAGTACCGGCATATTGGACCCCAGTTCAAAATGGGGCGGCAACGCCGCCCGTAAAATAATCGCTGCCGTGGGGGGTCCAGGGGGGGCGGCAGCGACTTTTGGGAGCCCCCCCCTGGCGGGGGGTTTCGGGGGCAGCGCCCCCGAAGCTAAAAACAGCTGTAAAATTGCCTTGTAAAAGTATAGTAATTTCTAGTCAATCTGGGCAGTTCATTAGGTGGATGATTTGACGGTAGAACTTATGTTTAGTTTAGGGTTTTTTTCCCTAGAAGGCAACCCCTCTCTTTATATGAGGGCATTGTATTTGAGGCTGTGAGATAGATGTGTATTCGGTGAGTGAGAAACATAGAGGTGAGACTGTGAGAGAAAACAGAGGATATTACAGCGGTTTTGCTGTAGGTTGTATCTCTTTATTTTGCTGGATAATAGAAAGGAAGGACTGGCTGTTCGGGGTGGACGTAGCCCAAACTGGGTGAACCACGTATATCTGTGTCTCTCTTGTTTTGTGCGTTTTCTGTGTTTATATTTCTGCAATATTTTATGTGTTCCATTGCTCCGTAATACATAATTTTCTAACATTCATTTGCATCATACTTTGATTCTTTTTTTGCATCTATCATTACATCCACTTTTGTTATGCCACAATTTGCACCATGTTTTGCACTCACTGTTGTATCCACGTTTGCTTCCAATTTTGCATCCATGTTCACATCCTCTTTTGCATCAAATATTGCATCTATTTTTGCATCCACTTTTATGTCAGGTTTATGCATTGGGTTTTGCATCTCGTTTTGCATCTACTTTTGCATCTACTTACATTATATCCATTTTTTGCATCCAATTTTTTTTTTCCTGTTGCATCAATGTTTGCTTCCACTTTTACATCCATTTTTGCATCTTATTTTGCATATTTTTTGTCTATTGTTACATCCACTTTTGTTGCACCATATCTTGCGCCTACCATTGCAACCACATTTGCTTCCATGTTTGCATCCCCTATTGCATCCACTTTTGTTTCATCCATTTTTGCATATACTTTTGTTTCCGTTGTTGCATCCACATTTGTTTCACCACAATTTGTGCCAAGTTTTACACCTACCATTGGACCCATGTTTGCTTCCACTTTTGCCTTCATGTTTGCATCCAAGTTTGCATTGACAACTACATCTACTTTTGCATCCACTTTTGTGTCAGGTTTTTCATGTTGTTGTGCATCTACTTATGTTGTATCCACTTTTCATCCAATTTTATTTCTATTGTTGCCCCCATTTCTATGTTCGCTTTTGCATCCCTTTTCCAACACTCATCATATTTTCTGCATTGATGATATTCCTTATGGCATTGACAATTATGAACAATTGATGACAATGTCAATAATATTGACAATGATGAAAATGAAGATGATGGCGATGACATGAATTGTGATTATGATGATAAAGACGATAGTGGTTACAATGAAAATGATGATGATGGCAATGATTATGATGATGACGATGCTAATGACGTTGGCGAATCTTCCCAATTTTAGATGTTGTCATTGTCATAATCATAAGCATTATCTTTGGTGTCATGATCATCATTTTCATCTAGGTCATCATCAAAAACAATAATGGCATGAATGATGATGATGCATGATTACAACAATGTCGATAGAAATTACATTAATGATGATGATGGGGATGATAAAAATGACAATGACAATGATAATGGTGGTGATGATGATCATCATCGATCATCTGTCAAAAATAGAGTTGTTATTTCTCTTATGTATATCAATGTGTCCTAAACAACCCTTTTCTAGCACTGATCACATTTTTTGGGTTGATGATATTTCTTACAACATCTACAATTATGAACAATTGCAAACAATGTCCATAATGATGATGATGATGGCATGAATGGTGATTATGATGATAATGTAATGATGGCAATAACAATGACAAGGATGATGGTGATGATGATGACAATGATTATGATAATGAGAATGACCTTACAATCTTATGGATTCGTGAACAATTACTAGTTTCAATACCATCTTCTAGATACGTATTACTATCATACTTTTTAAATTTTCTGTCTCTCTTGAGGTATCTTACTATAATGGTGTTGTCAACACTAGAAATATATCTTGTTGTAATGGTGGTTCTAATGTTAGCACTAGAAAAGTTTAGAAGGGAGGTTGCTACTACAAGAGGAATTCCTTCTAAGTGACTATGGTATTCAAAATGAGGCTTTATGGGCTGCTTGTTAACACATGTTCTCATGCTCATATAAAATTAATGTGAAAAGTTGCTTTAATTGGTTCCCATGCATAATTGATATTGATAATGGGGTGGTATAAAATTGTAATGGGCATATCCGTTAGTTAGTTATGATGGGTCAACAACATTGAAACCATCCAAGTGACATTTCACCTTGGAACAATCGTCGCTCGTGCGAAAACACGAAGTTTATGTAAATGAAAGTTGTGATTGTAGTGGAATTAAAACCATCGAGAAATATCAAAGAAGACGCTGCCTACCAGTTTTGAAAGACAACCAAGGCATTGAACAACTATTTGCGTTAGGATGTAGTGAGGGAATCAAAGGAAATTTGGCAGCCCTAAGTTGCCATTACTATTGCCAATCACACATTCAATAGTAACCATAAAAGGTAGCCACATATAAACAGAACCTCGAGGTGTTGACAGTCAGAATCTATTGTAATAGCTTTGACGTATATATAGTTTTATGTTTAGATGAGAATGAAGTGGGCTTCATCCAGGGTTCGGCTCAATCCTCGTCCATTCCATGCAGTGGTGTTTAATTCGCCAAGCAAGAGAATATTACGTGAGTGTTCAGAGTTAAATCAACAGAAATCAAGGACGTGTGATTGTCAAATTATTGCTCCTCCCTTATGATTGAGCGCTTGATGCGATGGTCATTATCCTTGGGTGATACTTTTATTCCCCATTTTTTATTGAAAAAGTAGCGTTTTTCTGTTCGATTATGATAGGATTGGATGAACGCTGGTTTGGGTGGATGTAGACCCATGTTTTTTTGTGGTGATCTTCAAATGTCTTGAGGATAAGAAAAAAATCCTTGAACAAGGTCCATGGTTTTGGGGATGAGTTGGTCTTCTAGTGAAGCCATGGTTTCCCAACTTTAATCCTCTCACTATGTTGTCGATGACTACTCTAGTATGGGTAAGATTCCCAGTTTTCCCATTCACTTTACCCATCTAGATCTCTTAGAAAAAGTGGGCAATTTTATTGGAAGATTCGTCAAAGTAGACAGGGAAAGACTTTTGAAAGGAATTTTCACCTATGTTTGCATATGTGTTTAGGTAGATCCCAATGAAGTTTTGCGAGATAAAATTTAGCTCAAGTGGATGGGAATTGTGTATTCCCAACCCCTGGACTATGAAAATACAACTTTTCGATATAGGAATTACCAACAAGATAGACACCTTCAAACTGTCTGTCCCTTTCCAATAGGGGCTTCCTCCTTACAGTCATCTAAGAACTCTAGCTGCAGTTGGAGGGATCTTAAAGAAAGAGAGGGATCCAAAATGTAACACCCCTCCCTTGTGTGTCAAACTTTGCAAACCTAAGCTGAGAAAAGTTAGGTATGATGTGTAATATAAAAAGTAAATACATTATTAATAAATTAATCACTTGGAAAAGTGAGACACCAAGAGATGAGATTCTTGCCAAATCACATTAGTGAATGGGAAAGGATAATCCTTTCATGGTAAAGCTTCTCGATTTAATTCTAGATAAGTTGGATGGATTGGAGATAAATATCCATTGAGAAAAACATAAAAGTTGTGCGGGATAGAAAGGCAATCTTCTATGAGGAAAATCCTCATGGGAGAGAAAGGTGAGCTTTTATGAGATAATCCTACGCAAATGTATAAAAAGATCCATAAAAGCGAGACACTGCTAATGGAAACCATATCCTTCCATATGCTAAGGTCAATGGTGAAGTGGGTCTAATCTCTTGCTATGGAACTTCATGCATGGACAAGGAATCAATGTCTACCTACTATGCCAAGGGGAATATTAGAAGGGTACTAAATAGGACTAAAGACTATTGGCTATTGGAATGGCTAAGTTATACTAGATATAGATCTTTATCTCGGTAGAGAAGAGAGTAAAGAAGTGAAACGTAGAGATGCGAGTATCATATGTCTAGACGCGTATAATATGTATAGAGCTCGAAGAGAATGAAATTCTCTGAGAGCTAGCCATGGCTTAAAGAGCCTCTTTTTAGTTGTTGAATTTAATGTCGATTGCTTTCTCCTTTCCCTTATTTCCTCTCTCTTATTCTTTTTTCTTTTCTCCTTTCTCTTATTCCCCTGTCCTTTCCCCCCTCTCCCTACACGTACCCCACCCTCGCCTGGACGGCCCTCAAGCGTGCCTTCCCCTATCCTCGCCCTATGATCGCTTACCGCTTATCTTTTTTCTTGAACTCGTACCTTTGATGGCTCCTCCGGAGAGCGTTCCGTTCTCCTGCGGTGCCGACCCTTACCTCTTTCAGAGTAAGATAGACTTCTTTCTTCAAACAAGTAACAGTTGTTCGAAAAAAAAGAACAACCAAAAACACCCAAAGTACTCATACCAACTTTCTCTCCTACCGAACCGAAGCAAAGCGTAGGTAACTGACTTTCTTTCTCTCGATACAGCAACCGAAGCGAAGCGTAGGTAACCGACTTTCTTTCTCTCCTACCGAAGGTAACGACCAAAGGTAGGCATTCATCTACCGAAGGGAGGACGATAGGTAACTGACTTTCTTTCTCTCGATACGACAACACAACTACCAAAGGTAGGCATTCTTTCCGACATCTTTCCAACTCTTGCTCTTACCTCTCTTTCCAAAGGAAGGAAGGGGGGTGTGGGGGGAAGGAAGGATCAGCTTCCTTCCCACCGCCAATGAAGGAAGGGGGTTGTAAGGAAAATATTATTAGTGCCAAATGAAAATTTATGTTAGGGATGCTTTCACATAGTTAGTTTTGTAATTATTATAAACATCACATACATAACAACCACAAATAAAAAAAGTATTTAATATATAAGAACAAAACTAATGAAGTTGTTAGTACTAAAATGAGGCATATACTATCACATGTAATCTTAGATATACTTAGTGTGAAACACCATGACATCAATGTCTGAGCAATTTGTAAATGTGCAACAAGGGCTCAATAGGGGGCTAATATTTATTTGATAGTCACGTTCTTGGCTTTGTTGCTTCATTTGAAGGAAGGAGGACACTATTGAATTATTTCAATTACATGGTTCACACCTTCCAAGTATTAGTTAACTTGCCTAAAAAGGTTCCTAACACAAGTGATCAATGCAAATATCACCCATAGGCTACTTTTGTTCACAAAACTTAACTCTCCCACTTTATTTTTGTAAATACCCACTAATTCAAGTGTAGCCATGGTAGTTGATGCACAACCTCATGTGCACCAAAAAACATCCCATAACCAACCTCCTCGAACCAAGCTTGCCCTTCCACTCCTAACACCAAAATGTGCAACACTTATCATAGGGTCCAAGGGGTATTGTCCTTGGTGGCCTCTCATCACTATCGATAACTAGGGTTGAAATGTCACAACCCATGCTTGTGAAACATCTACATCATTTGGCACATTGAATTCCATCCATGCGCACCAAGTTCTAATATGCATGCATGCTTATCCTATATCTGCTTATATTTAGGAATGCCAACCATGACATAACCATTACAATATCTTTCTTCTTATTCTTCTTCTTCTTATTACTATAGAAAAAAAGGACCCTTTTGTTATTCACGAGGAAGAAAAAAATCACAAACATTGACAAAAAGATTGTAACTTCTGTCATTACAATGGGTTTCCAGAAGACAAGGCATCACGACCCAGAAGAAGAGAAAAAGAAGTTGTTGTAAAACCAAGGTTTTACAATTTTTTTTTCTTCTGCAAATTATAAGACTGACTAGAAATGACAATAGCATGCAACCAAAAATTGTAGAAAGTGTATTATACAACCACGAAGAGGGCCCTACTATGAGAAAAACGAAGACAGTGACTAGAAATGACATTAGCCTGTAACAAAAAATTCCCGAAAGTGTATTATACAACCATGAAGAGGCCCCTGTCAAGAGAAAAAGAAAGACATTGTATTTGAGGCTAATTGAAAGCTGAATGTAGACTCACTTGAAATTTATAGTAAGCTAGTTGATAACTAATTGAAAATTTGACTTAAAGCTGATCCATATTAGTATATGGGCATCGAATGAGAACTTTGAACTGGGTTGCCAACTAATTCATCATAATATATGTAACCTGTCTCCAGACAAATAATTCTTTTTTAGAGAGAATCTACAGTTGTATTTAGCTCCCTATGGATGTGATGGAAATTGATTTCCTAGAAGTGGTTCTTTAACTCCACAATTTTGCTTTTCCAGGAGGATAAACTTATAACTTCCAACTATGCTTTACTGTCATTTTTTTTTGGCTCCATTACAATATTTGTATGTCAACAACATGGCACACTACAACCAAGAAGATGAACAATTACATCATTAAGAGTTACAAAACCATCTTGCCATCGAATAACCAACATTAATTAAACAACCATTTAACAACATAATAGCAATTACACTATATATATATATATATATATATATATATATATATATATATATATATATATATATATATATATATATATATCACATTACACGTATAAATACCGCATTTCAATAGAAGTTAGATGAATTGCGCTAGTCCCAAAGTTTTGCTTTGACTTGAAATTAAACTCTTCTTCACTTTGTGATTTTTGTGTTATCCACTAGCATAGACCCATCTTAAATATAGATATAATATGAGCGGAGAGGGATCCAATTTCTTCATTGGCAATTATTTTTTATGAGCAAACATTATTTAAATGTTTTGTATTTTTATTTTTAATTTTTAATTTTTAAAATTTATTTTGGCCGACACTAGCAAAATTTCAACTTTGATGATGGACAAACATCGCTGTAACCATACTAGGTTGTAGAGTGAGCTTGGCATATTCATATTATTTTCATCATCAACATTGAGGATTGTGTAAAGCTCAGTGGAAGATGCCCCTTGGAATGATGGACAAACATGGCTGTAACCATACTAGGCTGTAGAGTGAGCTTGGCATATTCATATTATTTTCATCCTCAACATCGAGGATTGTGTAAAGATCAGTGGAAGATGCCCCTTAGAATAGTTTTGATGCCCCCAAAATGACTTCCATTCTCAACCCCTCCCCATGACATTTGAACTTAAGACCTCGTAACAACTAAACCCCATACAAACCAACTACCCTACAACTTATCATGGATCAACCACAACAATACTTATTATAATAATTTAAAACCAATATTTCTAATTACTTTTCCATATTTATCTCATTTACAAACCCCTCAACCCCATCCCATTATTATTACAATAAACACAATAATATATCACCGAGGAAAGAGTTCAAAATTGCGAAAACAAAAAATGCACAACAACCTCTGGTCCCAACATGACAACATGAATGAAGTAGGCCTCTCATGTTGGAGATGATTTAGGGGTTATTCCATGGCCTTCTCTCCCTTTGAAACCCCCCAACCATCCCTGTAATAATTTATTATATTATCTTTAACAATGCTACTTTTACTCTCAATCTTTAACAGCTACCGGCCTTCCCTCTTCAAAACCCTTATATAAAGTGTTTTCTCTCCATCGACCTCAAAAACCATTATATAGAGAGTTTTCTCTCTGTCGACCTCTTTTCCCTTTGCCTTCGAAGCATTTTTGCACAGTTAAATCCTTTGTCCAAAATCCTCGGGGTTTCGCATTCGTGTCTGATATTGGGCGAGTTTCTGGCATATTTTGGATCCATCGATCTCATTCGAGCCCTCCCTCTGTGCACTATTTGGTATTGGGATGGCTGGAACTCAGGAGGATCCTGTTCTTACATGGGCAGTAGATGACGATTCGAGAGAGAACGAGGATGATGCCGGAAAGGAAGAGGACATTGGAGCTCAGGTTGCACCCATTGTTAAGCTTGAGGAGGTTACTGTCACCACGGGCGAAGAAGAGGAGGATGTCCTTCTTGACATGTAAATTTCTTAATCCATGGCTATTTCAAGATTTTGTTTTCTCAGTTGAAAGTTGTTTTCATGGCCTCTTCGGTGGCCCTTTTCCTGTGCACATAAATGGGACCTTCACTATAAGGAAGATGCATTTGGGCAGTTATTTACTTCTAATTTTTCTCCTTTTTAGTAAGATCTGTTTTTATCGGGTTCTCGATGTTTTGTTCGCCTGTTGATGATGATCAGATTTGTCATTTCAATGGGGTGCTGAAGAAACTCTATGGTAGATGCATTTAGCGGGCTATGGTTTGTTTTATCGGGTAATTAGGGTTTTGCTTGTCTGTGTATTTTGTGAGTTTCTTGTTGTTTTGATGTCCCATTGATATTTTGATCAACATTTTTTGATCTCATTATGGTCTATAATAATTGTTTTCCTATGTTGATAGGCTGCCGATGAAGATTTTTTCGGGGATGCATTTGATGGTTTATTTGTTATCATTGGGGGTTTTGTATTTTGACGAGTCTTTTTATATTTTGTTGAACTATAGGCCATCATTTTTTCAATGTCTTTGAAGAATCTATGATGGTTTCTCTGTTATTCTGGTTTAGTGGGGGGTGTGATGGTCATTTGTTATTGTTAAGCATACGGGGTTTCGTATTTTTTGGTTTTTGGATTAGCCATTGAATACTGAATTGGGCCTATTTGATAATCTGTCTTTTGGTTATTGGCATTAGGGTGATTTGTCTTTTTATGTTGTGAGGTGGTATGATTCAGGCATATGTCTGTTTTGGTCTTCTGTCAACTGTTTTCGTTGACTTTCTATGATGTTTTGAACAGGCTGTTGATCATTTCTGTACTTTATGGGGATGTATGGGATGAGCATTCTTTTGTTATTAAATAGTTGATGATTTGTATTCTTACATGTTTGATGTTATTATTGAGCTTTTTTGTGGGATCCTTTTCGGTAATGTTAAGGAATATCTCCTGTGTTTTTAATAGGTCGTTGGTAATTTATCTTTGAATGCATTTGATATGGTGGGATATTGCGGACGTTACTTCTAATGGATGCCATGGGCTCTTAAAATGATCCTAATGCAGTTTCATTGTTTATTAATATTCCCATTCTTTTTTATATGTTTGACCCTGCAGGAAGGCGAAGCTGTACAGGTTTGACAAGGATGGGAATCAATGGAAGGAGTGTGGTGTAGGAACAGTAAAGTTTCTTAAGCATAAGGATACTACAAAGGTTCGGCTGGTCATGAGGCAATCCAAGACATTGAAAATATGTGCAAACCATTTAAGTATGTAAATTTGTTTGTTTGTTTTTTTTTGTGTAATTTCCCCCCTGAGATTGTAATAGCTTATCTTACGTCCAAGTTTTAAGAGGCTTTCTGTGCCGAGAATTTGTGTTGATCCTTATTATATGGATTATATTGTTTTTTTTTTTTTTTTTGCCTTGCAGTTCATTCCCCAATGTCACTTCAGGAGCACGCAGGTAGTGATAAAACTTGGGTCTGGCATGCAACTGATTTCTCAGATGGGGAACTGAAGGAAGAACTCTTCTGCATTCGTCTTGGCTCTGTAGACAGTGAGCACTGTTCTTAGACTCTTCTAATCCTTGTTATGATCTTTTCTTTCTGTCTTGTATTTTTCTTTGATAAAATCAATGTTTGAGTACCTATATTCTTGGATCATTTCATTGAAGGGTTGATTTTGCATATGTTCTTAGGATGCTTTTGTGCAGATTATAGTGGGTTGGTAAGGGATCCCCCTCCCCAAACACCCTATTAGCATAGTTAAGACTTGAGTTTAGGGTGGCTTTAATTATCTTCTATAATAGCAAATGATACGGAGGATTGTGCATAACCCACCCCCTTTTTGATTCCAATAAGCAGAGGTGGTCACTATGGTAATCCGATTTAAATTTGTAGTTAGAAAATGGGGTCACAACTTTCCATATTTTTTGTTTTGTTTTGTCTTTTTACATCAAACAATAGTATATTTATTAGAACCATAGTCAACTAAACAAACAGGGAACAATTTATTTGACAGGTGGAAGAAGTGATAGGCTTAGAGCAATTGAATTGTAGGCCATGCTTCTTGACAAATTGATGAACAGATGTCTCCTTACTTGAGATTTAGGTTGGCACCATGGCACCATCCTGTCCATCATTATACACTAATCTTGTCATTATCTTCTTCACTGTGAATGACTGGCCTGTTCCCTGCAAATAGATCTGGGCATAGAGGAGCCAATCCAAGAACAGTAATCTCTAGCACACGACAATATTAATGATCTAAATACCTAATCCTGAAGCTTGAGTTTGATTTTTCTCTACTGGTTCTAAATCTCTGATTGAGAATCTCCCACTCGTCATTATCAAACCTTCTCCTTCATCATTGGCATCAGCTGCACTGCTGAGGTACTTTGGTTGGTTGTCATTGGACTTGAGAGCTTGAAGTTTCAAATGATTATAGTAACAGACAGCCAGAAAAGCCAGTCCACACCCACTCAAGTTTATGACTGTAACCTTTTCATTTATTACAGACAAAGATTATGTTATGAGCAACCAGTCCTTGACAAGACCAGCAACATTCATAGTCAAGGCTGAAGTCTTTCCTATTAGAAGAAACACTGCAAGATTAAGAGCCAAGGCACAAGCAGAAATGTCATGTAATCCAAATCAAAGGAAGAGACCCTGATTATCAGAAATGGGTATTCTACTAAGGCCCAGGGGGTGCTGAGAAAAACAAGGCAACAAGGAGCAACAAAGATGTGATGGGATTCAACTTAATCCCTTTTGATGTTCGTGGAATTTGTATGAGAACCAATTGGGTAGTATCACATGCAACTGCACTTAACTGGAGAATCACCTCCCATGCATTCATCTTGGCCTCCCCATAAGCTGAAATAGTAACTCCAATGGATATGGCCAACATATTGGCCTCGGGCTCACCATTATAAGCTTCTTTCTTCAAGGAAACCACAATCAAATAAACAGCAATGGGAATTAGAGCTTTCAGCATTTGAAATAATGATACTGAGAGGAAAACATAGGCAGAATTTGAAAACCAGAGACCCAAAGAATACACTTATCAATACTATGGGTTCAACGAGCTTGAAGACTCTTACAATAGCAACAGCCAGTGTTGAGTAGAAGCCCATGTGAATCATGGTGGGACTGATCACACTAAAGTTGTCAAGCAATGGCAAATCCAATGGATATGGCTAACATATTGGCCATGGCCTCACCTTTATAAGATTCTTTCTTCAGGGGAACTGCAATCGAATGCATATCAAATGGGCACAAGAGCTTTCAACATTTGAAATATCGATACTTTGAGAGACATGCACCAAGGGCTGCATCATTTAGGATTTGTACTCAGTTTAGGTGTCATATTCAAGGGGAATTTGTTATGCTTTCCACCACTTCATAGATTGTTAGAGTGATGAAACAAAAGAGGCTCCCTCTTGAGGCTAGATTATGTCATTCATATCAGCTGTGTTGTTGATGTCCTAGCTTAGCCAGGTCTTGCCAAAACTCTGTTGAGGTTCAAAATTTATTATAAACTGAAATGTCTTCACAAGAATTGACCTCATAAAATGCCATAATCACAAGATATGCCATACATGGCTGTGATTATGGCTCGCAAGACCCTTAGACTTTGAGCAATGAGGCTCGCAACATCACTTATGATTATGCACTCTACAATTCTGTGACCAGCTGAATGTCAAGCAATTGAACCGCGATTTAAATCCTATTTTGTCAGCGATAAGTACTATACTTTGTCTTTATTTAGTGTAGAGAACCAAGCACTTATTCTGCTCATCTATAGAAGGGACAATGGTTGTTTGCCTATGAGGTATAAGGAAATCCTATCAGATGTTTTGTATTTTCGTATGGAATTGAATCATACTCCTGCACACTGTAACATTCATAGATATCAACCTGTAGAGGCTTTAATAACACCTGGTATTTTGGTTAGTGATTTTATTGGACCTCATGTGCATATCCTACATGCATAGGATGGAATATTCATATGTTACAGGGTATTATTCTTATTATTTAGGGTGCACATATTCAGGTGCTCAAGAACGATTACTAGAACAATTAGTTAATTCTGCAATTTAAAGGATAAAAAAGGAGGTTATAGGAGTCTAATTTTGGTTCTCATCCACAATGTCACACTAGTCTGCCTGGGCATGGTTCTCATGGTTTAATAGTGACTTGAGGAGTCATAATACCACAGATCACTAAACACGAACATCTAAGGTAGCCCAAGGACAATAGCCATCTTTACACATTAATTAACAGGTCTTACATTAATTATCCTAGGGGGTTTTAATACTTCCAAATTCTTAAAAAACAGTTAGCAGAGCATTCACATTACACATTCCAGCAATCTTTTCTATAAACCAACCAAATGTAGTCAGGAGAACCCTCCTTTTAAACTATACAACCTTATTGTTAGTATGATCAACCTTATTTTAATATATAGTGTGACAAACCGTATGTGACAGGCAGGTGGAAAACTTTTCTCGCAATTGACTGAGCGACGTCCTGCGAGCCAGACTTGAGACGGAAACCCTCGTCAGAAGTATATGCTTGGCTCTTTTCCAAACAAATGAAGAGTCAATGAGGTTTTGTGTAATCACTTCTGGTATCGTATTGGGTTAACCCACCCCCTTTTTGATTCCAATAAGCAGAGGTGGTCACTATGGTAATCCGATTTCAATTTGTAGTTAGAAAATGGGGTCACAACTTTCCATATTTTTTGTTTTGTTTTGTCTTTTTACATCAAACAAGAGTATATTTATTAGAACCATAGTCAACTGAACAAATAGGAAACAATTTATTTGACAGGTGGAAGAAGTGATAGACTTAGAGCAATTGAATTGTAGGCCATGCTTCTTGACAAATTGATGAACATATGTCTCCTTACTTGAGATTTAGGTTGGCACCATGGCACCATCCTGTCCATCATTATACACTAATCTTGTCATTATCTTCTTCACTGTGAATGACTGGCCTGTTGTCACACGGAATCAGTCAAGGGTGCGGACACGGCTGACCTTCCTAGAAGTCTAAGACATTCTAATGACAAACAAGACAAAATGGAGTGATCTTTCTCTAAATACACCTTTTACAACATGAAAACTACAAGTGTTTAGGCTTACCTTATTCCAAAACGCTGTTGTTGAAGTCCGTTCTTGGCGATCCGGATGAGCTCCTCCTTCAAGTCAATTCCTGCAACCACAAACAATCAAACAATTACCGAGCACTTGTATTTCATATAATAAAACATATATCCAACATGCAGACCAAGGAACACATGAAATAACTCATTAACACAAGCTATTGAGAAAAATAAACCAGTTTGTATTAATAACGAAACAAAGAAACTCTTACAACCTGGCCTTGGTGTTGTGCAAGTTCCTCCCAGGGTCCATCAAGGGTTTTCCTCTACTTTGACAAAGCTCACCCACTTCCAAGTAGAATCAAGTAAAGACAATCTCTCCTCACAAAGACTCTAATGGAAGACCTAAATCCTGCAACATTTACCCAAAGAAAATGTATAGCTCCAACCTCTCCTCCCTCTGGCTCAATGTCTTTATTTATAGTGCTGTAAAGAGGTTATTCAGGTCCACTATCAATGGGATCATCCCCCTCTATGGGTGGGATAGCTCCCTTATTGATGGGATAAGTTCCCTCTTAATAGAGATACATGAACCAACTGGAGGCGCATCCATTTCATCAAACCGACCTCTAGAATGTTCTAGAAGTAACCACAAGTAACTTTTTTAAGATGAAACTCGCGCATTTTGCCTTTTACAGAAGGACGCACATGTCCCTTAACATACAGAGCGTCCATGGACGCAGCTTTTGTGAACATGGTCAGCGTCCCCGCAGGTAAGGCTAGAGAGAACCTGCGACCCCAGAGATAAACATAGTTTTTACAAGACTTTCTCTCTTCTTTGAGTTTGAGATGGATAACAGAGGCATGAGACTTGCCTAAAAGGGGTAGCATGACTATTGATTTGAGCCATACTAACTGTAAGTAGTCAAGGTGACATTTTTTAGTGTAACAGATTGCCCCCTAAAGTGCGAAGCCTGGAATAGATTAGGGTTTTGTAATTCTAGGAAGGGTGAAGCGCTTTATCATTTCAAGGATTGTCTTGTGGATGACCTGGTTGGAACCTGCAATTTTCAACACAAAATACATGTATAAGATTATATCATCACTGAGGTAGGCATTCCCATACTCAGATTCAAAACTTTAACTAATGGACTAACTATTCTGATACAGGAATGATCTTGCAGTACATCATTTTTATAGACTTTTGTAGACACAGTATGGACGCAGCCATCTGTTTATGATTAGTCTACATAGACAATGAATACAAAACTCCTCGCAGCCTGGATGGTAGAAACTAGATCCAGGGTCTTCACTTCTACTTCCCGAATTGGTACGATTCTAACCATGTGATTAAATGATTTGATGTCGAACATGTTAGAAACCACTTGATTACCAGTCGATGATGTGAACTGTTAACAAGCGTGAGAGAGACCACCAGTAATGTCAATGGTTCTCAAAGTACCAAGCACAACCCGTGAAATGTGAATAGATGTTTTGATGTCGAACACTTCACGGAATCCTTTGATCGAAAGTCAATGATGTAAACTGTCGTCAAAGGCGAGAAACCTGCCAGTGATGCATGCAGACTTCAAGGTACTGTCGATTCCTAAGTCATCTTTCTAGATAATGTGTCGATTTCGATAGAAAGTGACTCGTTGCAGGCAAGCCTGCAACACGAAATCATTGTTCAAGTTGAAGAAATGTTGCTGTAAGGACTGACTCAGGGATAGTCAAATGGATGACAAGTATTTTGCAGATGAAAGTTTTGTTTGCAGACCTCTTGAACACATAACGACACGACAGATGGTTTGGTGCTTAATAACTCAAAGTTAATCCCCGGAACCCAGTTGAAGACTTTCAAAAAGTGGTTTGATTGACTGTGAGGTAAAAGATTTCCCAACCCAGGTGAATGAAAAGTGTCGTGTCCAAGAGTGGTAATAAAGTTTCTTTTGAGACAAAAGGTAACAAATAGGCTCATTCTTCTCTCTTTTCCCCCACCATTTCTGGCAAGTACCTCTTTATTTTTAACAAGCTTGAGGAGGATAACATATGCTTGATTATAAGCTCATCCTTCGGACGAGTCCTACCTAGTTTAAATTCGAACCCTAGGAAGGAGTGGTTCGTTCCTGTTTGTAATTGAACATGTCCTCTACTGTAAAATTTTAACGAGCCCAGTATAGGAGAAACTCGGCGTTTTTCAATTTTAGAGAGTCTGAAAAAACTAAAGGAAACTCCACGTTGAACTTTTTCGTAAATTTGTGTCCCTCAAGCCCGAAAAGGTATAAAATAATACCTGGGGGAACCGCTTGATCTTGCGACCAAGGAGTACTTTCATGATAGTGTCGTCGATCTGAAAAGTAAAAAGTGATCAAGGACACGTCGTTTTATTTCCTTATCGAGTTTGAAACGACAAAAACCCGGCAATCTTTTCTTGATTTTACGGCCAGAAAAGAGCTAAAATGGGACCGTCTTTTAATTCCGTTTTAACGAGTGTAAAAGAAACGCTCGGCAATCTTTTCATGTTTTAGGAGTCAGAAAAGGGCTTAAAAGATGACTCTGAGGTTTCACTTTTTCGTAAGTTTTAACGAGTTCGAAAAAATGATAAAAATGTACTCATGGTTTTCACTTTTTCGTAAATTTTAATGAGTTCGAAAAAGGGATAAAAATGTACTCATATGGCCGACTTTCAATTTAATTTACGAGCAGGAAAAGACGGAAAGAACTCGGCATTTTCATTTGTTTTACGAGAATGAAAAATAGCAAAATAATCTCGGGATTTTCATGAGTTTAACGAGTCTTGAAAATAACTGAAATTGACTCGAGATAGGTTTCATTTTTACAAAAGCTTGAAACAGAGAAAAACTATGCTTCAAAGTAGTTTCATTTTTTCACAAGCTTGAAACAGAGAGAAAACTGTGCTTGATGCCCCCTAAGCGTAACTGCTAGAGCGCATGCCCCCCAGCTTCATTTGGATGAAATGAAGGTTGAGTTACGAGATCATTTGAAAGACTCGACCTAAAATTGTAATAAAATTATGAAAAAATGAAATAACTAACCTAAACATACAACCTAACATCTATGAGATCTAGTCAATCTCTCGACTCAAGTAGAGGAGGATTTGTTTCATTTCTTAACGAGCTTGACACAGGAACTATGCTCGGATTCGGTTTCATGTTTACGCAAGCTTGAAATGAAAAACTATGCTTGTTATAAGTTCGCATGCCCCCAGCATAATGACGCAAATCAAGGTACATGCCCCCCAAGCTTTATTGCATTCAATGAGGTGGATGGAATGAAGCTTTACTTTCAAGATCTTGGAAAGACTTGTGGGAGCTGTTTCATTTTTTTAGTGAGGTTGACACAGGAAAAGAACTATCCTCAAAACCCTTGTTTCATTTTTTAAACGAGCTTGACACAAGATAAGGAACTATGCTCATAACTACTCTCTACAATCTAAAAAACTTTACTCTAAAAACCTTGATTCATTTTTTAACGAGCTTGACACAAGACAAGGAACTATGCTCTACAATCTACCTACTTAACCTACCCTTGTTTCATTTTTTAACGAACTTGACACAAGACAAGGAACTATGCTCAAGACTCCTTGTTTCATTTTTTAACGAGCTTGACACAAGACAAGGAACTATGCTCCAGAAGTTCGCACTCCTTGTTTCATTTTTTAACGAGCTTGACACAAGACAAGGAACTATGCTCAAAACTCCTTGTTTCATTTTTTAATTAGTCAAGGTGACATTTTTTAGTGTAACACCTATTCCCTGCAAATAGATCTGGGCATAGAGGAGCCAATCCAAGAACAGTAATCTCTAGCACAAGACAATATTAATGATCTAAATACCTAATCTTGAAGCTTGAGTTTGATTTTTCTCTACTGGTTCTGAATCTCTGATTGAGAATCTCCCACTCGTCATTATCAAACCTTCTCCTTCATCATTGGCATCAGCTGCACTGCTGAGGTACTTTGGTTGGTTGTCATTGGACTTGAGAGCTTGAAGTTTCAAATGATTATAGTAACAGACAGCCAGAAAAGCCAGTCCACACCCACTCAAGTTTATGACTGTAACCTTTTCATTTATTACAGACAAAGATTATGTTATGAGCAGCCAGTCCTTGACAAGACCAACAACATTCATAGTCAAGGCTGAAGTCTTTCCTATCAGAAGAAACACTGCAAGATTAAGAGCCAAGGCACAAGCAGAAATGTCATGTAATCCAAATCAAAGGAAGAGACCCTGATTATCAGAAATGGGTATTCTACTAAGGCCCAGGGGGTGCTGAGAAAAACAAGGCAACAAGGAGCAACAAAGATGTGATGGGATTCAACTTAATCCCTTTTGATGTTCGTGGAATTTGTATGAGAACCAATTGGGTAGTCTCACATGCAACTACACTTAACTGGAGAATCACCTCCCATGCATTCATCTTGGCCTCCCCATAAGCTGAAATAGTAACTCCAATGGATATGGCCAACATATTGGCCTCGGGCTCACCATTATAAGCTTCTTTCTCCAGGGAAACCACAATCAAATACACAACAATGGGAATTAGAGCTTTCAGCATTTGAAATAATGATACTGAGAGGAAAACATAGGCAGAATTTGAAAACCAGAGACCCAAAGAATACACTTATCAATACTATGGGTTCAACGAGCTTGAAGACTCTTACAATAGCAATAGCCAGTGTTGAGTAGAAGCCCATGTGAATCATGGTGGGACTGATAACACTAAAGTTGTCAAGCAATGGCAACTCCAAAGGATATGGCTAACATATTGGCCATGGCCTCACCTTTATAAGATTCTTTCTTCAGGGGAACTGCAATCGAATGCATATCAAATGGGCACAAGAGCTTTCAACATTTGAAATATTGATACTTTGAGAGACATGCACCAAGGGCTGCATCATTTAGGATTTGTACTCAGTTTAGGTGTCATATTCAAGGGGAAGTTGTTATGCTTTCCACCACTTCATAGATTGTTGTTGGAAATAATACTGAGAGGGAGGGTGAATCAGTATTATCTAGCAATTTAATAAATCTTCCTTATTTGATCTTTGAATTATTATAGCATGTCAGTACCATAAAATAATGAGCATGAAAAAAACAGATAGTCACACCAAAGAACACAAGATGTAAGGTGGAAACCCAATGTGGGTGAAAACCACCTGCTGCAATATGTCTCTATCTTCTTTCAATTTAGAAACTTCTTTTACAATGATTTTGTACTGGTGCAGTCCTTTACCAGTACGCAGGCTGCAACCTGCAGAGAGCTGCAACTCTCTCTCTCTCTTGTTTTCCAGTCTACTCCTGGAAGGGAGCTACAACCCCCTACTTCTTTTCATAAAGCATCAGATGATCAACAAGTACATAACAGATATAGATCACTACAGATATCAGATCAGCAACAACAGAACTAACCCAGAACACCTTATCAATAGAGAAATTCAATCAACAGAACATCTTAAAACAGAGACGCAGTTTTCCTTTCTGTGGCCTGCGACCAGACGCTGTTAACCTTCTGCTACTCTGCGTCCACCCGCAGATATCCTTCTGCTTCGCTGCGTGCCCACGCACTGTTCCTTTTACTGCTCTGCGTTCTGTTGCTTCAGGGACGCACCCGAGGATACTATCGCGCCGCGTCTTTCGCTACAGAGACGCACCTGAAAACACTATCGCGCCGCGTCCTTCTGCTTCAGAGACGCACCTGAACCTTGATCGCCCTGCATCCCCACGCAGGTCTCTCTCTACTGTACTGCGTCTCGGCGCACTTGCCCTTTACAGTACCTGCGTCCCGACGCACTTTCCCTTCACTGAACCTGCGACCCTTCAGATATAAATGATATGAAGACTTCAGAACAAACCCAAACAGTCAGATCTATCGATCTGTTCATGCGCCATAGAGATCTCAGTCCATTAGAAGATTCGCCTTTTTAGATCTGGACTAGATCTCACCAATTAAGATATTCAACCCAAGACCATTGCTCAATCCAAATGAACTCCTTTGCTTTATATAGGCAAGCTTCTCCCCAAAACATGGAACAATATCACGAGCCGACACCATAGAAACACAAAACCGTCGGCTAGATACCACACAAGAAACCCCCACGTGCTTTTCTTTGCCTTGAAATGTGTGCACTGGGTGGACGCACCCCCTGAATGGCCGGCCGGCGTCCCTGGACACGGTTTCTGCATGGTATACCTGCGGGGGCGCACTTTCTGAACCGATTGCCTGCGTCCTTCTTAATTTTCATCAAACTGAGAGCCTTACCACTGGAGTTGCCATCAAGTACAACATCTGTAACATACAGTCATACCAGAAAACATAATGCCAACAATCTCCCCCTTTGGACTTGATGGCAACCTCACAAACTTTAGCTTCATTCTCCCCCTTTGACATCAAGAGCAAAGGGTATGCTCCCCCTAAGCGCATGCTCCCCCTGAATATGAACCAGATCTGCAGCAACGCACCACCATGAAAGAGATTGAGACATATTGCAGCTATTTCCAAGATCTCCTTCTCCATAATGCCAACAATGCATTATGTGCTCCCCCTGAGCCTGTACCACCAATAAGAAGAGGTTCAACAAGATGATGCATCAACAACCCCCAGCTTTTGCCTGAGGTATTCAAACATGTCCCTGGGCAATGGTTTGGTAAGAATATCAGCAACTTGTTCCTTGGAAGGAACATACTCCAACTTGACTTTCTGTTCAAGCACTTGTTCCCGAAGAAAATGGTACTTGATTGGTATGTGCTTGGTTTTTGAATGCATGACCGGATTCTTTGAGATGCTGATTGCACTTGTGTTATCACATAAGATGGGGATAGGTGGTGTACAAGTGATTTGAAAATCCTGCAAAGTCTGCATCATCCAAAGGAGTTGAGTGCAACAAGATGCAGCAGCAACATATTCCGCTTCAGCTGTAGACAAGGCAATCGAACTCTGTTTCTTGCTGAACCAAGATACCAGTCTGGAACCCATAAAGAACGCACCACCACTTGTGCTTTTCCTGTCATCCACGCTTCCGGCCCAATCTGCATCTGTATAAGCATGAAGAGTAAGATCTGTATCTCTAGGATACCATAAGCCATAATTTTGAGTTCCTTGAAGATATTTGAAAATTCTCTTTACTGCCTGAAGATGAGTCTCCTTCGAATTTGCCTGAAATCTTCCAACTATTCCAACTGCATGCATGATGTCTGGTCGGGTACCTGTCAAATATAGTAAACTTCCAATCATAGATCTGTAGGTTGGTTGATGTACTGCTGCAGATTCATCATTTGCACTGAGACTACATCCTGTGACCATGGGTGTACATACTGGTTTTGCATCTTCCATGCCATATTTCTTCAAAATCTGCTTGAGATACTTGGTTTGAGATAAAAAGATTCCTCCTTCCTTTTGTTGGATTTGCAAACCAAGGAAATATGTCAGTTCTCCTAGCAAGGACATTTCAAATTCTTTCTGCATGACCGAGGCAAAGCTTTGACTCATAGCTTCTTCATTGCTGCCAAAAATAATGTCATCTACATACACAACAAGTATTAGCAATTTGTCATTTTCAACTTTTATATACAGATTGCTATCTGCTGAACCTTTTGAGAAACCTTGTTGATGAAGATATTTGTCCAACCGGTAGTACCAAGCCCTTGGAGCTTGTTTGAGACCATAGAGAGCCTTTTTCAATCGGCATACAAGATTTGGATCATTTCCAAGAATGAACCCATCTGGCTGTTCAATGTACACTTCTTCTTCCAAGTCTCCATTCAGAAAGGCTGATTTCACGTCCATTTGAAATACTTTGAAGTTTTGAAAACTTGAGAGAGCAAGGAACATTCGGATGGCCTCAAGTCTTGCAACAGGAGCAAAAGTTTCTTCAAAGTCTATTCCTTCTTGCTGCGCATACCCTTTACAAACAAGTCTGGCTTTGTTTCTAATTACTTCTCCATTTTCATTCAATTTATTTTTGAAGACCCATTTTGTTCCGATAACATTCTTATCCTTTGGTCTAGGAACCAGCTCCCAAGTGTTGTTCTTTTCGATTTGCTCAAGTTCTTCATCCATTGCTTTCACCCAACATTCATCTTTGCATGCTTCTTTCACATTTTGTGGTTCAGTAGAGGAGAGTAATGCCAAATAGCTTGAGGCTTCTGCAACTGTTCTTCTTGTTTGTACACCTGCTTCTTTCTGCCCCACAATCTGAGATTCTGGATGATTCTTCTGAACATATCTGGATGGAGTTTTCTCTTCTATTCTTGTCTGCTCCTCTGGTTCTTCTTGAAGTTCTCCTTGGGGTTCTTCTTCTTCATTATTCTGTCTTTGAGGGTAGCCTTCATCTTCTTCTATATCTTCATGATGTACTTGCCTAGGAATATATCCCTTCTCATCAACCACTACATCAATGCTGTCAACAATTCTGCCAAGTCTTTTATTGTAGCATTTGTATGCTTTGCTATGTGGAGAATAGCCAAGAAGAATGCCTTCATCTGCTCTAGGTTCAAGTTTTCCAAGCTGCTCATCAGTATTCTTGATATAGCATTTGCTCCCAAAGATTTTGAAGTGCTTTACCGAAGGAGTTTTACCACTCCAGAGCTCATGAGGAGTTTGAGTGCTGTTCACCCGGACATTTGTCTTGTTGAGAATAATAACCGCAGCATGTGCAGCTTCACCCCAGAAAGTTGCGGGAGTTCCTGATTCATCAAGCATAGCACGAGCCATTTGTTGGATTGTTCTGTTCATTCTTTCAACAACTCCATTTTGCTGAGGAGTTCTAGCTGTAGAGAATTCTCTCCTTATCCCATGTTCATCACAGAAATCGAAAAATTCATTTGAAGTAAATTCCCCACCTCTGTCGGATCTGAGGCACTTAATTTTGTGACCTGATTCATTTTCAACCAAGGCTTTGAAGGTCTTGAATTTTTCGAATGCTTCATCTTTGTGCTTCATAAGTCCTAACCAGACAAACCTGGAGAAATCGTCAATAAATAATATCAAGTATTCCTCTCCTCTAGGTGTTCTTTTCCTGAATGGGCCACATGTATCTGTATGTACTAGCTCAAGAGGCATGCTAGCTGATCCTTCTTTCTCTGGAAAGTTAGTCCTGGTTTGTTTTCCAAACTGACATGATCTGCATATGGTGTTGTCAGGAATTTTGATATCTGGAAGATCGCGAACTGCCTGATATTTGCATGCTTTCCTTATTTGTGAGAAGCTTAGATGTCCCAACCTTCGATGCCATAACCAGTGCTCTTCATCCTTGCTAAGATAGCATTGTTGTTGTCCTTCTTCAAATATGTACAGATTATTTGGAGTTCTTTTGCCTTTGAGTACTGTTTTACCTGTATCAAGATCACGAACAAGACATCCATTCGATCTGAAAATAACCTCGGTTTTTTGATCACACATCTGGCTGACACTTAGTAGATTATGCTTCAATCCATCAACATACAAAACATTTCCAGCTTGACCTTTTCTTTTAAAGGAGCAATACCTTTTCCTTTTATAGTTGCAGGAGTATCATTTCCAAAAGAAACTTTCTTTCCCTTTTCTAAAGTAGAATAAGATTCAAGTTTTTCTTTATCACCTGTCATATGTTTCGAACATCCACTGTCAATGTACCATAGATTTTCCTGTCCTTCTGCATAAAATGCTATCCCACATCTTTCTGTTTGAGGTTCCTTTATTCTCCATGTTTTGGTGCTTGTGGCTTGTTCCTTTTTCTCCTGAAACCTGCTCCTGCATTCAGAGTCTTCATGACCAAAATTATTGCAAATAGAACATTCAACTTCATTTTCAAGAACCGAAAAGTTGTTATAGGTCCTTTTTGTAATCCCTGTCATACTTCTTTGTTTTTGAGCTTCCCTAGTCATGATTGTTTTATATGCAACACATTGAGCTGCTTTGTGACCAAAGTTATGGCAAGAAAAGCATTGTCCATTGAAGAAGCTTCTGCGGTTATTGAATCTACCAGCCAACTGATTGTAATTTCTATTTTCATCTATTCTTGAACCAAACTGAGAAGATTTTACCTGTGGCTGGTTGTAGCTTTTGTTCACCCTTAAGATGGATTGTCCTTGATAGTTTCTGTTTGTAATTCGTCCCTGCTTTACCTGATTATCTTCATTGTTCTTCTGCTCATTTCTTCTTGCTGCATCAAGATAACTTTTTGAGGTGGATGCTTGAGAGGTTTCTCCATTATAGCCCAAACCTGTCTTGTTTAGAGGAGACCGCTGCACATTGATAATCTCATCCAAAGTTTCAGATCCTTTGACAAACTTAAGATTAATAGCTTTTGTTTTCTCTATTTCTTTTCTGAGACCAACAATTTCACCTTCTAGTTTTTCAAGATGTTTTTCCTTTTCATCAATTTGAAATTGCAAAGTATCAATGATCACATTCTTTTCTTCTATGCATCTCTTGAGTCTAGTAATTTCATCATAGAGATTATCCACATCTACAGCATCCTCATAATCATCATCTTCAAATGCCATTAACAGCTTATATTTATTACCTTGTTCATCTTCATCACTGTTTGATAAGCCATCACTATCTTCATGGGTGTAGTAGCTTTTCTTATTTGCACTTTGTTTCTTGTTCCATCTAGCAGGTTCTTTTCCTTTATCCTTATAAGGACATTTTGCAGCATAATGACCTACTCTTCCACAAGCAAAGCATTTGAAAGGTAGCTTACCTCTGAACCTTCCAGAACCCCTTTGAAGACTTCTGACAAAATTTGATTCTTCTTCCTCTTCTTCTGGAACATGGCTTGCTTCATAGTAATCTTCTTTGCCTGATGCCTTAAAAGCAGCTTCCCTTCTGTCTGATGGACCTCCCTTTCTCATTTCATAAGCAGTTAGAATTCCATGTAGCTGAGACATAGTGAGAACACGGAGATTTTCCTTTTCTTCTATTGCAGATACTTTAGATTCAAACTTGGGGGATAATGATCTTAGAATCTTTTGAACTACTATAGTCTCTTTTATTTCTTCACCCAAATTTTTCATACAATTAACAATCTCATCTACCCGAAGAAAATAATTAGCCACACTTTCATCATTATACATCTTGAGAGTCTCATATTGAATCCTGAGAGTTTGAAGTTTAGCTTGTTTTACCTGTTCATCTCCTTCATAGCTAGTGATCATTTTGTCCCATATCTCTTTTGCTGATTTGAAGTGCATGACCTTCATGAATTCTGTTTGGGATATACTTCCTAATAGAGTACTGACTGCTTTTGCATTTGTTTCATACTTCTTTTTCTCAGTTGGATCTGTAGGAGTAGCTGAAGGAAAAGCATAGCCTGTTTCTACAATGTCCCAAACTTCTGTACCAAGAGATTGAAGATATGCAGTAACTCTTACCTTCCAATAATTGAAGTTTGTCCCATCAAAAATCAGTGGCCTGATTGATGCTTCTCTCTCGTAGTTGCTCATGATGAACGATCTACCTTCAAGCGATCAAGCTTCTCTGAAGGACCTGCTCTGATACCAATTGTTGGAAATAATACTGAGAGGGGGGGTGAATCAGTATTATCTAGCAATTTAATAAATCTTCCTTATTTGATCTTTGAATTATTATAGCATGTCAGTACCATAAAATAATGAGCATGAAAAAAACAGATAGTCACACCAAAGAACACAAGATGTAAGGTGGAAACCCAATGTGGGTGAAAACCACCTGCTGCAATATGTCTCTATCTTCTTTCAATTTAGAAACTTCTTTTACAATGATTTTGTACTGGTGCAGTCCTTTACCAGTACGCAAGCTGCAACCTGCAGAGAGCTGCAACTCTCTCTCTCTCTTGTTTTCCAGTCTACTCCTGGAAGGGAGCTACAACCCCCTACTTCTTTTCATAAAGCATCAGATGATCAACAAGTACATAACAGATATAGATCATTACAGATATCAGATCAGCAACAACAGAACTAACCCATAACACCTTATCAATAGAGAAATTCAATCAACAGAACATCTTAAAACAGAGACGCAGTTTTCCTTTCTGTGGCCCGCGACCAGACGCTGTTAACCTTCTGCTACTCTGCGTCCACCCGCATATATCCTTCTGCTTCGCTGCGTGCCCACGCACTGTTCCTTTGACTGCTCTGCGTTCTGTTGCTTCAGGGACGCACCCGAGGATACTATCGCGCCGCGTCTTTCGCTACAGAGACGCACCTGAAAACACTATCGCGCCGCGTCCTTCTGCTTCAGAGACGCACCTGAACCTTGATCGCCCTGCGTCCCCACGCAGGTCTCTCTCTACTGTACTGCGTCTCGGCGCACTTGCCCTTTACAGTACCTGCGTCCCGGCGCACTTTCCCTTCACTGAACATGCGACCCTTCAGATATAAATGATATGAAGACTTCAGAACAAACCCAAACAGTCAGATCTATCGATCTGTTCATGCGCCATAGAGATCTCAGTCCATTAGAAGATTCGCCTTTTTAGATCTGGACTAGATCTCACCAATTAAGATATTCAACCCAAGACCATTGCTCAATCCAAATGAACTCCTTTTGCTTTATATAGGCAAGCTTCTCCCCAAAACATGGAACAATACCACGAGCCGACACCATAGAAACACAAAACCGTCGGCTAGATACCACACAAGAAACCCCCACGTGCTTTTCTTTGCCTTGAAATGTGTGCACTGGGTGGACGCACCCCCTGAATGGCCGGCCGGCGTCCCTGGACGCGGTTTCTGCATGGTATACCTGCGGGGGCGCACTTTCTGAACCGATTGCCTGCGTCCTTCTTAATTTTCATCAAACTGAGAGCCTTACCACTGGAGTTGCCATCAAGTACAACATCTGTAACATACAGTCATACCAGAAAACATAATGCCAACAATTGTTAGAGTGATGAAACAAAAGAGGCTCCCTCTTGAGGCTAGATTATGTCATTCATATCAGCTGTGCTCTTGATGTCCTAGCTCAGCCAGGTCTTGCCAAAACTCTGTTGAGGTTCAAAATTTATTATAAACTGAAATGTCTTCACAAGAATTGACCTCATAAAATGCCATAATCACAAGATATGCCATACATGGCTGTGATTATGGCTCGCAAGACCCTTAGACTTTGAGCAATGAGGCTCGCAACATCACTTATGATTATGCACTCTACAATTCTGTGACCAGCTGAATGTCAAGCAATTAAACCGCGATTTAAATCCTATTTTGTCAGCAATAAGTACTATACTTTGTCTTTATTTAGTGTAGAGAACCAAGCACTTATTCTGCTCATCTATAGAAGGGACAATGGTTGTTTGCCTATGAGGTATAAGGAAATCCTATCAGATGTTTTATATTTTCGTATGGAATTGAATCATACTCCTGCACACTGTAACATTCATATATACCAACCTGTAGAGGCTTTAATAACACCTGGTATTTTGGTTAGTGATTTTATTGGACGTCATGTGCATATCCTACATGCACAGGATGGACTATTCATATGTTACAGGGTATTATTCTTATTATTTAGGGTGCACATCTTCAGGTGCTCAAGAACGATTACTAGAACAGTCAGTTAATTCTGCAATTTAAAGGATGAAAAAGGAGGTTATAGGAGTCTAGTTTTGGTTCTCATCCACAATGTCACACTAGTCTGCCTGGGCATGGTTCTCATGGTTTAATAGTGACTTGAGGAGTCATAATACCACATATCACTAAACACGAACAACTAAGGTAGCCCAAGGACAATAGCCATCTTTACACATTAATTAACAGGTCTTACATTAATTATCCTAGGGGGTTTTAATACTTCCAAATGCTTAAAAAACAGTTAGCAGAGCATTCACATTACACATTCCAGCAATCTTTTCTATAAACCAACCAAATGCAGTCAGGAGAGCCCTCCTTTTAAACTATACAACCTTATTGTTAGTATGATCAACCTTATTTTAATATATAGTGTGACAAACCGTATGTGACAGGCAGGTGGAAAACTTTTGTCGCAATTGACTAAGCGACGTCCTACGAGCTAGACTTGAGATGGAAACCCTCGTCAGAAGTATATGCTTGGCTCTTTTCCAAACAAATGAAGAGTCAATGAGGTTTTGTGTAATCACTTCTGGTATCGTATTGGGTTAACCCACCCCCTTTTTGATTCCAATAAGCAGAGGTGGTCACTATGGTAATCCGATTCCAATTTGTAGTTAGAAAATGGGATCACAACTTTCCATATTTTTTGTTTTGTTTTGTCTTTTTACATCAATCAATAGTATATTTATTAGAACCATAGTCAACTAAACAAACAGGAAACGTTTTATTTGACAGGTGGAAGAAGTGATAGGCTTAGAGCAATTGAATTGTAGGACATGCTTCTTGACAAATTGATGAACATATGTCTCCTTACTTGAGATTTAGGTTGGCACCATGGCACCATCCTGTCCATCATTATACACTAATCTTGTCATTATCTTCTTCACTGTGAATGACTGGCCTGTTCCCTGCAAATAGATATAGGCATAGAGGAGCCAATCCAAGAACAGTAATCTCTAGCAGAAGACAATATTAATGATCTAAATACCTAATCCTGAAGCTTGAGTTTGATTTTTCTCTACTGGTTCTGAATCTCTGATTGAGAATCTCCCACTCGTCATTATCAAACCTTCTCCTTCATCATTGGCATCAGCTGCACTGCTGAGGTACTTTGGTTGGTTGTCATTGGACTTGAGAGCTTGAAGTTTCAAATGATTATAGTAACAGATAGCCAGAAAAGCCAGTCCACACCCACTCAAGTTTATGACTGTAACCTTTTCATTTATTACAGAAAAAGATTATGTTATGAGTAGCCAGTCCTTGACAAGACCAGCAACATTCATAGTCAAGGCTGAAGTCTTTCCTATCAGAAGAAACACTGCAAGATTAAGAGCCAAGGCACAAGCAGAAATGTCATGTAATCCAAATCAAAGGAAGAGACCCTGATTATCAGAAATGGGTATTCTACTAAGGCCCAGGGGGTGCTGAGAAAAACAAGGCAACAAGGAGCAACAAAGATGTGATGGGATTCAACTTAATCCCTTTTGATGTTCGTGGAATTTGTATGAGAACCAATTGGGTAGTCTCACATGCAACTGCACTTAACTGGAGAATCACCTCCCGTGCATTCATCTTGGCCTCCCCATAAGCTGAAATAGTAACTCCAATGGATATGGCCAACATATTGGCCTCGGGCTCACCATTATAAGCTTCTTTCTTCAGGGAAACCACAATCAAATACACAGCAATGGGAATTAGAGCTTTCAGCATTTGAAATAATGATACTGAGAGGAAAACATAGGCAGAATTTGAAAACTAGAGACCCAAAGAATACACTCATCAATACTATGGGTTCAACGAGCTTGAAGACTCTTACAATAGCAACAGTCAGTGTTGAGTAGAAGCCCATGTGAATCATGGTGGGACTGATCACACTAAAGTTGTCAAGCAATGGAAACTCCAATGGATATGGCTAACATATTGGCCATGGCCTCACCTTTATAAGATTCTTTCTTCAGGGGAACTGCAATTGAATGCATATCAAATGGGCACAAGAGCTTTCAACATTTGAAATATCGATACTTTGAGAGACATGCACCAAGGGCTGCATCATTTAGGATTTGTACTCAGTTTAGGTGTCATATTCAAGGGGAAGTTGTTATGCTTGCCACCACTTCATAGATTGTTAGAGTGATGAAACAAAAGAGGCTCCCTCTTGAGGCTAGATTATGTCATTCATATCAGCTGTGTTGTTGATGTCCTAGCTCAGCCAGGTCTTGCCAAAACTCCGTTGAGGTTCAAAATTTATTATAAACTGAAATGTCTTCACAAGAATTGACCTCATAAAATGCCATAATCACAAGATATGCCATACATGGCTGTGATTATGGCTCGCAAGACCCTTAGACTTTGAGCAATGAGGCTCGCAACATCACTTATGATTATGCACTCTACAATTCTGTGACCAGCTGAATGTCAAGCAATTGAACCGCGATTCAAATCCTATTTTGTCAGCAATAAGTACTATACTTTGTCTTTATTTAGCGTAGAGAACGAAGCACTTATTCTGCTCATCTATAGAAGGGACAATGGTTGTTTGCCTATGAGGTATAAGGAAATCCTATCAGATGTTTTGTATTTTCGTATGGAATTGAATCATACTACTGCACACTGTAACATTCATATATATCAACCTGTAGAGGCTTTAATAACACCTGGTATTCTGGTTAGTGATTTTATTGGACCTCATGTGCATATCCTACGTGCATAGGATGGACTATTCATATGTTATAGGATATTATTCTTATTATTTAGGGTGCACATCTTCAGGTGCTCAAGAACGATTACTAGAACAGTCAGTTAATTCTGCAATTTAAAGGATGAAAAAGGAGGTTATAGGAGTCTAGTTTTGGTTCTCATCCACAATGTCACACTAGTCTGCCTAGGCATGGTTCTCATGGTTTAATAGTGACTTGAGGAGTCATAATACCACAGATCACTAAACACGAACAACTAAGGTAGCCCAAGGACAATAGCCATCTTTACACATTAATTAACAGGTCTTACATTAATTATCCTAGGGGGTTTTAATACTTCCAAATGCTTAAAAAACAGTTAGCAGAGCATTCACATTACACATTCCAGCAATCTTTTCTATAAACCAACCAAATCCAGTCAGGAGAGCCCTCCTTTTAAACTATACAACTTTATTGTTAGTATGATCAACCTTATTTTAATATATAGTGTGACAAACCGTATGTGACAAGCAGGTGGAAAACTTTTCTCGCAATTGACTAAGCGACGT